>CM019067.1:123991525-124654025 GCA_009667805.1 Leptobrachium leishanense | reverse complement strand
CAGCGCCTTCTCAAAAATGCCTTATTTACGGTCATGATCTGCAACAAGAAAAAGGCAAGCAGAAGAGGAAAAAAAAATGCAGCTGTTGCAAATGTGTATTTAAAACAGTTTGCAGAAGAAAAAATGGATTTTCATTGTATTGGAGAGATATGATCATGGGCTTTGTATAAACTCCAGGGAGAGGAGGAGATCCACCGTCCCTTTCCTAAATTTTTTTTTCTTCTCAGTGTAATGTAACACACATTCAGATCCCAGGGCTTCTCAGACAGTCTCAACTGATAGACAGACACATCGAGCTGCTTTTCCTGCTTCACTAAGTGACTCCTCCTCCAGCTGCCAACGTCACCCTGACACTTTCATATAGATCTCACACAAACCACACCTGTCAATCTATTTAATTGCTTTGTTTTCATTTTTGCCATGTCTGTGTGTCTCCTTCTCCCCCCTCTCTCTCTCTAACCCCCCCACCGCCTCTTTAAAAGATAAACAACATGACATTGTTAAAAGAAGTCTTTAGACATCAATGAGTAGAAGCAACAATTCACAGAGTGGCTGGATTTTTTTCTTATGTCAATCCATTTGCCGCTGCGGTGCACTAAGGGTTAAATGACAGTGCTTTTTCCGGAACACTCTGCAGAAGGGTCCGCTCACATGTACACATTTTGTGTATATATTATATATATAAAAATTAGAAATAAGTATTTTGAATATTTATATTATAAAAAGATAAATACACTAGGGAAATTCAAGCAAACAGAGTATTCCTGCTCATATGTGTGTGTTTGTAAACACAAGGCATTATTTATACACGAGTTTTAAATATTACCAAAAACACCTTCATGAAACAGATAGAAGTAACCAGATGAACTTCACCAAAGCCAATTTCACCTAGAAATACACAAAATGGAAACTATATAGAAAAACAATGCCCTTTCACAAGATAATAGACTTCTGCATCCACAGATTTAAACCGATCTTAGGTGAAGTGTGAGAATAAATGAGCAGTGTATCCATATGACTAAGAGATAATGCATAATATACGCACACCTTAAATTCATTATACCTGCATCAGGTTAACCCTTTAAGGGCATGAATGTGTTTTTCTGATGCGTGTTGATTTTGAGAAGGGTTAATCTGCAGGTTAGTAAAGCAGACCTAAGGTAATCAAGTCACAGATGGCGATGGAACTGTTAAAACAAGATCTATCTGCCAGATTGCGAAGAGATTCTTTCAAATATTTCTGGCACATGCAGAGTTAAATTAGGCGAGATTAGGACAGATCCAGTACAGACCTGCAGGGTGAATATGGTTGTAGAATGTAAATAGAATTTTCAAACAGGCTTCTATTGTTATTATTATCTCTTATAGGTGCTGTGTAAAAATGTTTCTGCTGTATATTATATATTTTTCACTCTTGCAGCTAGCCTTCCAGACACTGCTAACATTATGAATTCCTGGTCTGTGTTAACCCTTATTAGTACTGCCGGAAGACCATTCCGTGCATCTACTACTCTAAAATTTAACCGAGACTAAAACAAACTGGGATGTGAATCATTAACCGAAGAATTACTCCGTGCCTTCAGAGTCATGTTTCTAGGGGGCTTGGATACAGCTCGCCCGCTTTCACACACGTGCAGCATTCTTCGGTGGTTGGGGCCCCCCAAGCTCAGCGTTGCTTTGATGTGGAGAGGTTCCCACCTCCCTACATGAAAGGCTGTCCCCGGTTGCAGTCTTCTCGGGGTTGATTTGTATCACCTTGCTAAGGGAAGTGAACATTTCACATGGGAAGAGGAGGGTCTTATAGATAGTGCAGGGCTATTTCTCCAGAGCACCATAACATAACCACACAATACATTAACCCCCTCTGCTCCTCCTCCCCCTTCCCTAACCTGGTGACTTAACTCCTTGCATGCTCTTTAATCATAGCGTGTTTACGTCCTTGTTTTCAGCAAAAAAATCCACCGAGAGACTGATTTTTTTACGAGAGCGCTTTGAAGTCCTTTTAGAAAGGAAAGAAAGCAAAGCTCTTGGAGATAAAAGTCATTTAACAAGCAGGGGCGGCTGAAACAGCTCTTTGGTGTTGCATTATTTTAAAATCTATATCTATATATCTTGCAAGAGAAGAATTGAGGGAAGGTATAGCCGCAGGGTGTTGGTATTCCTGCAGGCTGTGCTGTAAGGTGTACACACTGTAGCTGCAGCATGCACGCTTCTTGAACAACAGGCTGCAGACACAGCGAGGCTGTGAGCCAGGACTCAACTTTCTTCCTGTTTCATTTTAGTGACGGTGCTGGGGAAGATCAGCTCCAGGGGATTTGGCCGCGTTTCTATCTACTGGATTATTTTTTTCTCCCTTTCCACTCTCCTTTTCTAAAGGACTTGGAAAAGAAAAAAAAAAGGGAGTGGGAGGGAACGCAGGCTACAGCAAGGCTGTGTCGCTTTTGCATTGAGAGACCCGCCTAATTATTTGTTTCTTTTGCAGAGTGGTTCCTTTTTTTTTTTTCTCTCCCCGTTTTTCCTGGCTGAGCTGCAGCATTAGCTCTTGCAGCAGGCTGGGTAGCTGAGCCGGCCTGACTGCCATTGGCGAGCTGCAGTGTTACGCGGCCCGGCCTGTTCAGACGGTGCAAAGTGCAGCGCCTGCCATGAGTTTGCTTCGCTTTAAGGGAGGCTTCAAACTGCTGTCTCGAGGGTGGCAGAATCTAACTCTAAGGCCGGGGGTGTGTCATTCTTTTGGTGCTAGAGCTATTGTGGACATGTCCTATTCCCACCACTTTGTGGATTTTCAAGGCTCCTCTATCCCCAGTTCCATGAAAAAGCTGGTGGTCACCGAGCTCAGCTCTAACTTCAAAAAGGCCGTTGCATTAATTCAGAATGCCCCGGTACCTGTCCCTGGGAATGGAGAACTCCTCATCAGAAATCGGTAAGCAACCTGGTAACATAGGTTCTTTTTCCACTACTATTTGTGTCTCTGCACACCAGATTCAAGAGCACTCACTGATCCCCCTCTAGCTGGCACGCCCCCATCAGCACTTCACTTTGACACCTTCAAAGGACTCGCACACCCACTCGACTATTTCGACTTGCAACAACCTCTCCTGTCATTTTTTTTCCCATACAGCTAGTGTTCTACATGTCTATATGCAAACTTCACACATTCGAGCTTTGTCTTAAACGGCACCTTATTTTAACCCTTTCTTCCACACCAGACTTCCCTTACCATGTTACATGTACATGACACCTATTATTGTAGCCCATGATTTCAAACCGTATACCAAAACCGTGTTTTATTGGAGACTATGCGCTTGTGCCTCAAATCTGACAAGGTTATTTTAACTTACATTTTTTTTTTTTGCCTTCATTGTTTACGCTTCTCTATTTTTTTTAATTCCCACCACTTTCTTCTTTTCGAAGACCTTCCGCTTGTCAAAATGCAAACCGATGGCATCTTTTTAAGTTACAATAAGGTTTCCTTACCTTGTAGATAAAAATGTGCACAAAACCAGAGGGGTTGCAATCAACCAGAACATGCATATTTCATAATGGTGCTATTGAGACCATAAACACCATTCAGAGCACTCCTCAAACATACATCTAAAGATTTAAAACTCCTGACTTTAGTTCTACATTGATAAGGGTTTAGTTGCATAATTTGATGGTAAATTGGATAATGCCAATGTAACCCTATCTAGCTATAGAATTATAACTTTGTTGACAATATTGTGCCCGACTAAAACAAGGACTATGGTCCAGGAAAACAATTATTGGTGAAACCCAGAGTTTTCTAAACAAAGGGAGACATCACTATCCTTGCCTAGATTTTATAATTGTGCATCTTCTGGTTGGTTGGAGCCCAGCTACTCAGAATTCAACTACAAGAAGGTATTCCATTCACTTCCCAAAACACAGAAAGAATGAGCTGTGTGAAAAAACTTCAGGACAAGAATGGCTCCTCTGCCGGCATCCTGTGTACACGTCACTAACCTTTTAGGAAGCACTTAATCCGCAGGAAGGGAAATCTCTTCTTCTTGTCAGCTGCCTCTCTTCTTGTCTTGCTGTCTCTCATCATGGTCACCTTTTAGTAATCACCTGCCCAGAGGGACCCAATATAGATGCAGCAAGGAATATGGACCACTGTCTACATCAGTTTAACAGTCAAACAGACATAACAACACTTCTAATGTATCAATCACCTTTGTACATCACAGCAAAGTGCAGAAATGATTGAGTGTCCAATGTTTACATCTTTTCTTCTAATTTCATCAACAATATAGGATTTCATATAATAAGCCCCTATGTGTATGATATATATATATATATATATATTTATATTTAGGGTTTTTAATAATTTTGCTGTATGTGGAAATGGATGTGTATTCGAGCGTACTATATTTATAAATGCTCCCCATGTATGGTGTATGTTTTATATATAATTCAAAATACTTTTTCCATCAGTGTTGTAATAGTAAACATTACAAGTCTCCGGAATTGTGTATTGTTAAGAGGCCTTTGACATGAAACCTTCTTGCCATATCAGTTTCTCCATCTCAAACATTACCTAAAAATCAGGAATTACCCCCCCCCCCGCTCCGTGAATTGCACCCCTTCTTTAGCTTCTCAATGTAATTGTGTTCAAATAATCCATTCTACATAGTGTAAGATAGTTAGGCTTTTGTTAAACATTATTTCCTAGCCTCTTTAATTCAGTATGTGTGCGGTGTTTTAACCCCTTAATGATTCAAGGCTTTAGAGTGTAAGCTCCTAAGGCAGCAGGGCTCTCTCTCTAAATCATTTCTGTATAACCTATATACTACCTAATTTATTGTAACCCCTGAACAATCTTGTGGATTATGCTGGTGCACTATAAACAAATAATAATAATCCAAAGCATTACATCAAACCTCCTCCTCTTCATCAAAATACTATGTGGGTGTGGATCACCCTCTGTCCCTAATGAATTAGCCACTCCCCAAAAACTCATGTTTAATTTAAGATGATCTTTATCACCCATTTTTATAGATAAATATTAAATACTCTGCTCATCCTTTCCCCTGTAATTGAAGACCGGAACTGTATTGTGTCTGATCCTGACCTATTTAACATTTTGCCTTTACACGTAATCCCTATTAAAATCAAATCGTCGTATAATAATTTAGTGTACGTCAAACATTTTCTTGTTTTTAATAGTTTTATATAAAAATTAAAACGTAATTATGTACTGAAAAAAGTATATGAACGTGGAATGCTTTTAGGGATTTTAAAAAACGCAAAGTTGCAGAAATTTTTTCCACCTATATTAAAAAATGTGCATAAATTAATTTTATTTCTAAAAAATAATAATATATATATTTTGGGTGTTTTGGTACAAATGTAGTGTTTTGCGGTTCAATACCTGCTTTTAGGAATCCAACTCAAACATTTTTTAAATACTATAAGACAAATTTAATTGGGATTCTTTTTTAACAGTGGCAAATTATATGGTCAGAATATCTTTAAAATCATAACTTTGGAATGAATTTTTTTATAATGACTTCATAAGAAAGGTGTCACTAGCAATGGACTAGGGTTGTTTACATATGGGATGTTTATACGAGGCACTAGCTTTATTCATTCAGGTATTCTGTATTTACATTTATTATTAACATGTGTTTAATATTTTTTTTCTTTGCATGTTTCACTTTCATTTTAATAGTCACAAAGCAGGCTCCATTAATTGAAAGGTCTCGTTTTCTTATTCTAGTGATATGGAGAATATAACTAGAGCTTTTTATAAATTTCATGTGTATGATTTTCCTTTCATGTATTTTCAATATTTGCAGAAACAATAATTATGCATTTTTTTTTTCCTGCTTAACGTATTTTGAAATGTCGTACTAAATTTTGAATATTAAGGTAACATTCTCTCCTTTTTATTATATTTGTTGGTAAAAGGGTATATTTTTTTTCAAGATGCATTTGTTTATTTCTTTTCACTTGTTTTTACTTTTTGTTTTTATTTCCGTTTAACTAGTGTAACGAAATTTATAAAATTGAATTCCTCCTTATTTCCAAGATTTTAAGAATTCAATTATATTTGTGTACAATTGGATTAATAGAGAGGAGACAAAATGCTCTATATTTTGAAACAAAGAGAAATACCGTTGGTGGTCACTTCCCAGATTGTCATTTAGGACATTATGAGAAATGGCCTGGTGGTTTCTTGAAGCTAGTACTGGTACACATTTGCTGTATATGCAATGCTCAGGAGGTATTTTATAATAGAAAGCTGCAGCCGATAGGTCTGTTCTAAGAAAGGCACCTTTGACCTTGCTGTTCGGGATTGAGATTTAGAGGACTGAAACCGGGAAATGGTATGAAGGGTTAACCTTGCCTCTATATACCTCGGGGTATCCAAAACCATATGACCTATCCTATCAGTCAACTGGTGGCTGCCCAAAGTCATCCCTGCCAGATCCAAGGGAGCATCACTTGCCTTTTTATGACGTTCTGCCTTTGACCCATGAAGGAGGAATCTATGATAGAAAACTTTTAATCTTATGCAGTCAGGTTATGATTTTATTTGGCCCCAGCACTTTTATAATTTTTTTATTCTGTTTTTGCGTCTTTCTGCTGTAGCTCCCACACTTTCTTAAAACAATCTCTTTTGGCGTTCGTATATTTAGATTTTATGTCTCGATTAACCCTTTCATAACCATCATAATCAACATACCTGACAGATAAATGTCGACCTTATAAACCTTTCTTTTGATTCCTTCTATAATATGCTCTTATATTTAATAATTTATAAGTGTTAAAATGGCAAAATGTATGAAATGATGCCCCATCTCCCACATCATTCCATCTCTAACACAAATGTCTTTACCTGGAATGTAAAATTTCAGTATGTTTTTATATTTCTGGTATACTTTTCTGTTCTATACTTTTTTTTTTAACAGTTTCCGAGGTTACAGCAGTACATTGGATTTAGTTTTAACAGAACAGAAGGGAATAAAATGGGTTAAGTTTAATGTATTTTGAAATTCGAAATGTTCAGTTTATAAACCATGAAGAGGATGCATAAAGGTGATCAATTGCTGTAAGTAACAAAACTTTAAACAATGGTTTTATGGTTATCAGTGTGTGTGTGTGGGATGAAGCAACAATAACTCTTTTGGGGCACCAGCAACAACTTGTCTGCTTGTATATCCCAGGGTTACATTCTGGGGAGCTCCCTTCCCTAAATCCCATGTACCACTCTGTCTACAAACTCCACTCTTAGAGGATGCTGCAATTACACCTGAACCATCACTTTAGGGTGTGTGGCATGTACAAGAAGGAAGGTGGAGTTTGGGCTGCAAAGCCTTAAAATAATTCCTTTTGTTGGTAATGCAGGGTTACATTCTACCAGACAGGCAAGGGTTAATCAGAACACCCCCCCACCACACCCCTTTTATTTGTCTTCTGTATTGCACTCCAGTTTTGATACTTTACTGGTGTTGGTTTCCAGCTCAATTCATTTTATTGCTTTTTTTAAATAATTTTTTTTGTCTTTTTTTTATTATTATTTTTATATTCGGTCAGATTTTCTTTTGGTTTCCTACAACATGCAAAATAAAAAAATCATATTAATACAGGATTGTCCCTTTTTTATTGCATTATGCATGTATAATGCATCACAAAGGAAACCCAATAAGCATGCACACACCTAAGTGCTTTTTTCCCTTTATTTAATTTGCATGATATAAATCGGTTAAAATTTATTGTCAACCCAGGACATACTTGAAAACGAGAGAAATCTCAATGTATCCTTCCTGGTAAAATCCTTTATAAATAAATAAATAATTGTAGGAGGGTATACATCTCCGTAAAAAAAAAAAAAGCATTTTTATTCCAAATGACTGAGAAGTATCAATAGTTGCTAATTTCTTGTTTTTATTAGTGTATCTTATTTTACATTTTTTTTTATTTTTTTAGTTGCATGTTTGCTCAGCTATGTATTCACTAAAAGTTATGATTCTTCTAGAACAGAGCAATGAATGTATTGGGGATGAGTGTAAAACCTAGGTGTTGTAGAACTACCATTCTTGTAAACTTGTTTCTCATTCTTCATTGTGTTTTGCATTTTCTGTTTTTAAAGCGAAGAATGGGAGAAGTGATGGGCTTGCACAATTCCCATGCTACTGTCTTAAACACACACACACACACATGTATGTATATGTCAGCGCGTAAACTCAAATTTTATATACGTCTATAGCAATTTTTTTTATTTTAAACAAACAGACATATGCTATACTTTTTCTTATTGAACGCATTTCAGTATTACATTGTTAAACTGAAGCCATTTAGACGTTTCATTTTACAGGTGAGTGGCACCGTTCCATTTACCAAATGCAGTGTTGCTGCTGTCAAGCACAACTCGACTGTAAGCACTTTGGTGAACTAGTTTGTGTTAGCTCGGCTAATCACATACAGCCAATATTTGTTACGTGATTAGTGACAATTACAGCCTAGTTGCTCTTGTCGGCAGCAACTCAACATTTAGTCAACAGAGCTCACTTTTTTTCCTTTTTTTTATATATTTAATTTGGATTCAACTCAAGGACTGTCATAAGATATGCAAAAACTGTTTTTTGCTAGGTAAAGCAGATTATCAAAATTATAGGCAAGCATGAGAAATTCAATATCTACTTATCAGGATGACATTTTAAGATGAAATATATTTTAACAACCTTTACTTTGTTTTGGAAGCCAAAGCTTTACGCTTTTTTATGTCACCGTGTCTCTTCTTCCATGGTATGTTCCAAGCCCAGTGTTAATGAAACATATACCTCCTAAGACAGCTGGCATGGTTGTTTTTTATATTTTGTGGATTGCTTTCATATGTACTTCTGTAAGAATACCACAGTTCACTTTTGAGGAGACAGTGTGGATTTTTTTATCTTCTATATTATTCTGCGCTTGTAGGAAGTCACCTTGTTTATTCTAAATCTATTCAAAGTTTTTAACATCACTTTCTAGAACGCGGCACAACATAAAATTCACACCGATTTAAAAAATATATATTTTATTGATCTGGTATATCACAGCACATGGACAGCTAGCTGTTCATGTCATTGTGATTTGTTTGGTATCCAGCTTCTCCTGCACAACTGGGCACGGACTGTCAGAGGCCCATGGTCCCTGATAATGAGGCACAATGTTGAGAAGCTCTCCCCACTTTTTAATTCATTTATTCGGTCAAAAGAATAAACCTGCTGAATGGAAATGGACTTTTAGTTCTTTAGGCTAGGGTCAGACGAAAGCATTTTTCCCTGCGAACGTGAAAAAGTGCGTCCGAACGCATTGACGTATTTTTTCACGGAATGCGCAAAAACGATCAGACGACGCGCATTTTCGGGCGTGATTTTGTACGGATCGTCAATAAAACTCTTTTTGCGTCTGGACGTTATGTAGGCTGGACATTAGCAGTGTCTGACATCTCCTAATCACGCAAACACGCCGCTATGCCGCAGCTGCGCACTCAGTAAGTCAGTACTAGCGGTTCAGCGTTCTCAGAAAAATTGCTTTGCACAGCCGGACTTTTGTGCGGCCGTACATCGTATATTGGCCGTCATTGCCCGTCATCTGCTGCTAGTGCGGCCGTAATTGTGTGCACCAGAACGCACGTTAAAAGTGCGCTGGTCTGACCCCAGCCTTAAGTAACGCCTCAATGAACCTTCACCAGGCTGTAGTTTCTAGTTGCCCCTGCCAATCCTCCAAAAGTCTGTGATGCATGCACAGAGTGAAGCCAAAAGTAGCACTGGAAGAGGTGAAGTCAGAAAGGTCCCACTGTATGCATTGGGACCAGCAATGAGCTTGTGTATGGGTGAGGAGCTCTGCACACAGACATTGCACCCTACTACTCAAATGCCTGTCTGTCCAGTCCTGATTGCATCAAAAGTAGTTGCAGTTCTAAAAATGTGATTTTTATTTTGCTACAGGCTGAGGTAAATATACCATATCTTTGATCTTGATTTGCAAAAATTACATCTCCTCATTCCTTTTGTGGTCCAAGCATACGCAATAATTTTATAAAGACAGACCCAGAACATGGACTCTTTGTTGCAGGCCTTGTGTCTTCAACCTATTGAACATGGAGGTCCTATTTTACACTTTTGAACTCCTTTTTATCAGAACCTGGAAACCTTGATTTTACAGGTATCCATACACTTCTACACTTGGCCCACAAGTTATAAATGTTCCCTAGTGTTCTTTTATTTTCACTAAAGCCCACTCCCCACCCCAAACAAAAAAGGGCTGACAAGGATGTATAGGGTGTTATTCAGGAAACGCCACCATAACTGGTATGCTCAAAAATAAAGAGAATAATGGTGCCACTAATTAATATTGCTAACATATGCTCTTCTGGAGGGATTGTGTAACTAAATCCTTATCTATTCATTCGGGTTGTTAGCCATGGTGAACCTTGAACATCTTGTATCTCCCAACCTTTGCTTCAAGTCTCCCTTCTCTTTGCATCTTGCTTAACATGTCAACGACTGGGCTCCTAATTCCCCACCTCCTAAATCTTCTCCACATCCAGATTTCTTGATCATTGCCCAGCATCACTAGCTCCCCATCAAACCAGATTTGTTGTCTTGGAATTACACTTGGCTCCTCTCTGGCCTTCATTCTCCACATCCATTCCTATTTTTTCCCCTTCTGCTGCAAACATTTGCATAATATATTTCCAAATTCGTCCATTTCTTACCGCTGACCCTACCAATGCAACTCATCCAAAACTTTTGTTATTTCCCAACTTGACTACTGTAATAACCTCCTCGCTGGCCTCCCTCTCTCCCACCTCTCCCTTTTGCAGTCTATCCTAAATGCCTCGGCCAGGTTTATTCACCTCACCTGCCATTATGTATCTGCCGCTCCTCTCTGCGATTCCCTTCACTGGCTCCCCATGCACTGCAGAATTAAATTCAAAATTCTCACCCTGACCTAAAAAGTCCATACAAATTCGGCTCCCCACTACCTGTGCTCTCCAATCATGAACTACACTCCAGCCTGATTCCGAAGATCAGATGGTGGCCTACGTCTAGCTTCTCCCTGCATCACCTCATCCCTCATTAGACTGCAGGACTTCTCACATGCAACCCCCATCCTCTCAAACATATTCCCTAGTGCTGTCAGATTTATTCCTAATTTGCCTTCCTTCAAACGCTTCCTGTTCAGGGAAGTCTACCACCCGACTCCGTAATACTCTTCGCTTCCCCAACCAGTCCATCACTCTCAACTTGCCCTCTCCTCCCGGTTGCTCACCTTACAACCCTTTGGGGTTATTCGAAGAGAAACAAAATTTCAGTGCCCTCTTTCCCTCAACACACTTCGACACCCCTGATTTGCTAACTCTGCGGTGTATTCAGCATTCACCGCAGGGTCCCCGAAGTGCAGCAAAAATTGATGCACTGAACGCAGCCGATAAACCCACCGAACGCAGCTGAAAAAAAAATCACTGAACGAATAGCAAATCCACCGAAAAAAAATGGCGAATTGATCCGATAACCCGCTGAACGAATATGAGGGAAAAAAGAAAAACAAGCCGACCAAACAAAAACCCAACACTTTTAAAATTCATGGGGGGGGGGATTGTGTGCATGAAAAGGCCTGGAGAGAATATGTGAGGCCCTATGAATAACAATAAAAAGGTCTGTTACAGAAATAAACGCCATTTAAAAATGGCGGAATCACAATTTTTGCTGAAAAAAATATGCATATAAAATCCTAAAAAATAGACTTTCTGCTGCAAATGAAAAGAATAAATGGTTGTTGAATTAAGGGATTTGCCTGCTTAAACCTGTTGAATGAAACCACCGAAAATCAGGGCATTTCGACAACTTCTCAGTGGGGATTTCACTGCTGCCGAAGGTCACTGTATTTGGCTGGCAAATCGCCAATATTTGCCTAATAGCTGAATGGCTACGAAATTGCACCATATGGGGGTTAATTCAGTGCTCTCTAAATAACCCCTCCTAGATTGAGTGTGCCCACAGGAACAACAGGGCTCTCAGCTCCTGCTCCTTTGTTGGTTTCTCAAATGTTGTTCTGTCTCAATGTATTGTAACAATGTCTATAATGTGCTCCTTTTAAAGCGCTGCAGAATATATTGGCGGTACATAAAGAATAATAATAAATGTGGTGGGGTTTTGTATGTGCTTATCTTTTATCAAGTTTTAATTCGCCCTTGATATATCGTTAACCCTTTGCGGTCTAGCAAACTTTCAGTAAGTGCGCCAGCTGGTCTTATTTAAATCCCCCCCCAAAGAAACACACATTTTTAAGTTTTATATTACAATTACTATTCTATTCTGTTGTTATGTTAGTCTTTTAAATTTTCTCATTGTATTAAACTTTTTAACCCCTTCACTGCTGAGCGATTTCACCTGTGTGTGCTGAGCTCATTTTTACTATTTTGTGCTCATGTTTAAACGCGATTTGAAGTCATGTTTTATTGTACAACACACACAAATTATATATCTCTTTTTACGGCAGACTCTGCAGATTCAGAATATATCATAGCATTCTGGCAGGACGTATACATATAATTATAACAAAAAATGTAAAAAACAAATAGACTTGCCATTAAAATTTCAATCATCTACAATGTGTAAAATTTATTTTTCTGAATTTTTTTTATTATCTTATTTTTCTGATGATATTAAGTGTTTGCAGTTATGTATTCTATGGGGTACACTTGTTAGAAAAACATAGAAATGGGAACTTATTACTGTACTTATTACGCAATTTTATTTAAAACTGTAAAAAAACATTTTTGTTTCAACAAAAAGTGAACATTAGTGTTGCATTAATAAAAATGCATTTTTTTTGGTTTTTTACGCTTAACCTGGTCTTATTTGGTATCCTTGGAAAGACCATGCTCTAGCCTTTCCAAAGAAAGATACCAAAGGTGACCCTCTAGCTGCCATTGAACGGGAGATGAGGGGGGGTCTTAAGAACCCCCTTATCTCCACCATAGGGTTTCACTAGGGAAACCCCTTAGCTGCTAGGTGTTAATTCCCTAACTGACGTCATTGTGCTGAAGCGCGTAATGTCAGTGGGCAGGGGGAGGTCCCGGAGGCTTGGCCTACATCCAAGATGTCAGCCACCTCCGGGAGCAGTCTGCTATCCAGTGTCAATTGTGACATTTCCAGCAATGCCTTTTTTTTCCCAATGGACCCCCTTCCCTTTCAGGCACCTCCCAGGAGCAGTCCGATTTTGATGCCGGATTGAGGATCAGCAACTGAGGGGTTAAAGAGAGGCATCGCTGGAAAGGTCTAGCAATGCCTCTTTCGACCTGCTACCCCTCAGTGATTGGGAGATAGGGGTCCAGAGGACCCCCTCCAGGCACTGCCCCAGCTCTGGTGGGTGGGGGGTTTGCTTTTGAAACCAACGTCATCACGCCCGCAGGGATATAAAACAGAGGTTTGACTTCCTTAAGGCCACGATCACATGAGCGGAAGGAATGTCCGTTCCTTCCACTCTGACTCCTGTGTGGCCACCTCGCTGAGTGCAGGTAGTGCGCTCAGCGGTGCTAAGCTCAATCCTTCTAGGCAGGATTGTGCTTTGTAGGCCCAGTGCTATGTCCGTCATAGCTTTTTGACGGGGTTTCAGCGTGTCTGGTGTAGCGTGTGCAACTAGTGTGCACGCTACACCGTGGGGCCCTCCCCTTCAAGCCGTCGACAAGCTGTGAAAGGCACAGGGTGGAGGGGTCACATGGACGCACTCAGTGCGCTCTTGTGACCGCAGCCTTAGACAGACCTCTGGGGGACCCCAGAGAGAGAGGCAAGTATGCAGGCGGGCTTGTCTATGTCGGAATATATCCAACATTGGACTGCAACCTGCAAAAGGTTGTCAGATATATTTTGACATAGGACTGGAAAGGGTTATTTCATATTGGTTTGTAAGACACTTACTAACTAGTGTCCTATATTTTTATTGCTTTTTTTTTTGCTTTCCATATATAGATTTCTTATGACTCTAGACCAGTGGTTCCCAACCGCGCTCCTCAAGTACCCCCAACAAGTCAGGTTTTCCAGATATCTGAAGCACAGGTGATATGATTTGCTGCTCAGTGATTGCAGGATTCAGTCTGTATTTCCCAAAGGTGATCCTTAAAATCTGGCCTGTTGGGGGTACTTGAGGACTGTGGTTGGGAACCACTGCTCTAGTCTATATTGCATATGCAATCATTCCTTGTCTGCAAACACCATTTTTCCATGTGTGTTCTTTAGAAATACTCTCAGACTTTAATGTCAACTTCCATTACTACTTTTGTCAACTTCATATTTAGGTTTTCATCTTTTTTTGGTAACTAATGTGTAGTATTGTCAGCCTTCTTTCTGACAACTATTGTGAAATCTTAACCAAACATAACATTTATCGCTATTGTGTATGATCCATGGATTATTTTATTTATTAAAAACTTAATTATATTTGTTATCTTAGTTTGTGCTAAATATTATAACAATGTTTTTGTAAAACAGGAACAAGTTCTAGTTAGAATTGGTCAATATTCACGCTTTGTTCTTTAACGATGTAATAAACATCCAAAAAGTGTCAAATAGACCCTAATGCCCCGTTCACACTGTGCGATTTATCGCGCGGATTTTGATGTGAAATCGCGGCAAAATCTGCGCGATGTCGCGCTATGTAACATCTCCAATGCATTTCAATGGAGCTGTTCACATCTTGCCGTGAGATGTTGCGGTAGCATGTCGCTGGTACATGACCCTTTTTTTTGCAATTTCCATTGGTGGCGTTTTGCAAAATTGCGACGTCGCAGAACGTCGTGAATATGAAAATCGCACGGAAAAACGCCCGATTTTCAAATCGCACAGTGTGAACAGGGCCTAAATGGGGGACAGGCAGACCCAATTAACCAGTGTAAGGGTGTGACTGGGAGTACCTGGCTAGACTAGAGTCAACATCACCGGCATTGCACAGCTCCTTAAATTAGAGTGTGCACCCATAGAACATGTATTATTTGAAAACTTATCTTTCGAAAATTTTGCACAAAATGCAATTTTTCATAAGAAATAACAAGCCTGTAATCAGATAAAGTAAGTTATTAATTCTATTCCTCGTGCATCACATAATGGACATCTAAAATGACAGGAGGTGAAAGAGGACCTCTTCATCCAACATTGGGGTGTGCACAGGGGGCATGCCTATGATTGACATATAAAATGAACATTGTATACTGATTACTAAAGATAACAGCACTTATAAAGCAGGTTTGTAAACATTTTTTCTCTCTAGACCTCGAGTCAAAGGATATTTGTACTTTTCATTTGCTCACACAATGGTAAATACTATTGAAGCAGGTGCATGTTTTTTAACGCCTCCCCTACCTCCTCTACGTACGTACGTACTGTATGTGGCGTGAGCTAATATAGTGCAGCCTTGATAACAAAAGTGTACATTTTTGCTGTCAGCTATCAGTCCCCCCCCACCCATTAATTCCATCCATCTAATTTGACAAATGGAACCTCTGCTGGGATATTCACTTATATATCTATATCATATATCCCATAGTACAGTTAGAACTTAAGTAAATTAGCCAGCCCACCATGTTGTCCAAATTTGAATATTACACTTTAAAGTGACAGGCAAATGATGTATGGGCATGCATTTGTTTGTGACGCTTACCTACGTGTGAATGACCATCCTATTTGAAAAATGTTTTATTCTTCTTTATTTTGGTAGTCCATTTTCATTTTTTATTTTATTTTTAGACCTGTTCTGCTCTTCGTTATATAACTTGCATAGAATAATTTACCCGACATCATCAAATTCCTCTTAAAAATTATTTGTGCCTAATAATACTAATTCTTTTTTTGTTCTTTCTTTTCAGATTTGTTGGTGTTAATGCCTCAGATATTAACTTCTCATCCGGTCGCTATGATACCTCTGTGAAACCTCCTTTTGATGCTGGGTTTGAAGGCATTGGTGAAGTAGTGGCTATGGGTCTGAGTGCCAGCAAAACCTACACAATTGGTCAACCAGTAGCCTACGTCTCCAGTGGCTCCTTTGCCGAGTATATAATTGTACCTGCAGAAATTGCAATACCCGTTCCTTCTGTAAAACCAGAGTTCTTAACTCTACTTATTAGTGGCACAACAGCTTATATCAGCCTCAAGAAGATGGGACAGTTGTCCGAAGGAAAGAAAGTTTTGGTGACTGCGGCTGCTGGTGGGACAGGACAGTTTGCTGTCCAAATAGCCAAAAAAGCTAAATGTTATGTTGCTGGGACATGCTCTTCTGAGGAGAAGGCAGGATTCTTAAAATCCATTAAGTGTGATCTCCCAATAAATTATAAGACAGAAAATGTTGGTTCTATTCTAAAGGAAAAGTTTCCAAAGGGTATAGATGTTGTGTATGAGTCTGTCGGTGGGGAAATGTTCGATTTGGCCGTCAACAGTTTAGCCATTAAAGGTCACCTGATTATTATTGGTTTTATCTCTGGGTACCAATCTGATAAAGGTATTTTGCCTATTAGAGCCGGGGCTTTACCTGCTGTTTTAATAAAAAAATCGGCCAGCATTCACGGCTTTTTCCTGACCCATTACTTATCCGAATACAGAGAGGCAATATCGTCTCTACTGAAAATGTACCAAATGGGAGAACTGGTTTGTGAAGTAGACAATGGGGACCAAACTCCAGAAGGCAAGTTCGTAGGCTTGGAGTCTGTCTTCCGTGCTGTAGATTATATGTACATGGGGAAAAACATAGGAAAAATTGTAGTTGAATTACCTCACCCTGTCAACAGCAAGCTGTAAAAACAGAACAATGATATAAATCACAAGAGAAAATGGTTCTTTCGGCCTGAGAATGTCTAAAACATGTTGCTGCTAATGGATAGTATATTAAAACCAGTATCAAGGTGTTGGTAAAATGTTTTCATTGTGAAAAATTAATTATAATTTTGCAGGCATGGTCTTGAAAACTCACCAACTAACCTCACAAATTCTGCAACTGCCTTTTTTTTAATATTTGTATGTACATGTGTATAATAAATATCTAATCAAATGAAACTTTAATATTTGCTAATCTGTAAAATGTAGGCAAACTACACACTCAAATTAATCTTTCCAGACATGATCCACCAAGTTTACATCTGTCTGGGAGATCTGAAATGCATTATTTCAGAAACACAATGTGAATTATTAGTTAACATGTGCCTTACAAGATGAATGTAATGTATTGGGATACATTGGTCTGTGCTACATAAAAACATAATGATAATAAAGAAGTTATTTTGTCCAATGTTTGGCATTTATTGTGTTGTCATAATGTAACAACATGGAGTTATTTCCATACCTATCTCTTTAGTTGGTGGTTGCGTTGTGTCTGCCATGCAATATGCCATTTTCCTGTAACCCTTCCTCCTTGTGTGCCAACTTAGGCTCAGGTAAGACGAGCGCAGTGTTCACGTCCTTGTTGCCGCACATTTTAACGTCTGTGGTAGCATACGATTATGATCAATAGGGACCCCCACACACGAAGTACGTCCGCACAGAAGTGCGGACGCACAATGGACGCGGCCAACAGATGCAAGTTAGGCAAGAACGTAAAACCGCTAGAACGGACGTTGCGGAGTGCGCCACGTCTGCAAAGCTTTGTGTGTGAGTGATGGAACGTAGTTAGACGGACTGCATTTTATACGTCCTGCATTTTTGACAATCAAAATGGTTTTTCATATTTTCAGGGTTATTCAGAGAGCGTGAAAAGCAGGAGAATGACTGGAGAATGAAAAATTCTAGGTCGAAATAGCCGATTTGGAAAGTGAGCTAAATGGGAGAATTTTTCTGGTTTGGCTATTTTGTCCTAGAAGTTTTCATTCTCCAGCTATTCTCCAGTCATTCTCCTGCTTTTCACGCTCTCTGAATAACCCTGTTTGTTTCCCATCTACATCCGTCAAAAAAAACGTCAGTCACAAAAACGGACCGTGTGGCCACTACCTTGTCAGTCAGAAAGTACGTCCGTTGTGCACGGACGCACAGGATGCGTTCGTCTGACCCTAGACTAAGCTCAAGTCTCTGAGACAAAACATGACTATGCAAAGTCCACCCTTGGCCAGTCAACCACAAAAACTGTAAGGGATCTCAAAAACAAATTGCCTGACACAATAGAATTATTAAACATTTTATATTTGATTAAGAAGCAAATGGAAGTCTTCATACACTTTAACAAAAACCTAAGTTCCGGTTTTGATATTCATTTTTTTGTGACACGATCCACTAATGAGGAGCCTCAATGGAAAAATCTAGCACGCGCCATTAACCATTAGAGGCTCTCTATTACTGGCCCTGTTCTGAGTGATCTGTGTTCATGGCTCAACTCAAAATAGAAAGGAGTTGGCAACAGATACCAGCAATATTCCCTCCATTGAGACTTGCATTGGAAAGAATTTCCCAGAGAAATCAGAAGAATATTCAAACTGGTGGGTCTCATCGTCGTCCTGCTTGTGGTAAGAGGCTGCAGTGGATTGCACCATTTTCTGTACTGTGTGATTAGAGGTGACTGTTCTTGGGTTGTTCTTATTTTTCTATGATACATTAAGCATTTTATTGGCTTCCAGAGGCTGTTTTTTCTTTTGTTTTCTCTCCATAGGCTGCAGTCGAGTAGCAGATGACATTGGAATCGCTCATTATTCCTCAGTTCTCTATACGATTTCACTTTCTATACAAAGTCTAGGAAACACGAATCTACAGTAACCTGCTGCAATGGTGGTTTGCAGTATGACTGGAATGGCAGAGGAGCCAAAGTATATTGTCCCCACTCGTTACTCTTGATGGCTCCAGTGGAATAGCGTTCTCAGACCGTGTGATAAGGAGCCACTCTTCTACTTTTATAGGTTGGTAAGTGTTCGTTAAACCTGTGTGATGATAAACACTGACAATAAATGGTCATGTGTAAATGTAATGTAAAAATTAGGACATAAAACAGCTTTATATAGAACTAAAAAATATACTTCTACTTTTTTCTTTTTTTTTTTAAATTGAGTATGTTGTGTGATACAGTACATTATTCCCTGTTTTTGAGCTAGATATTTGGCTCCTCATCCATACTACACTGTAAATTGAAGGTTTATTTTCCTGATAAGTGTAAAATATAAAGTGAACCATAACAATGATTTTACAGGGCTGAGTGATCAGGCTTGTGCTTTATACTATTAATATACACACGTTTAACATTAACATTGCTTTTTAACAAATAATTGCGAATTTCACATAGTCCTATGAATCACCGATCACTGTATTTTACATGTTATTCGGGAACCTGGGTATCAGATATCCATCCCATTTAATTGTCCGGCTGGAATGTTGTAATGCCTTTTCAAATTAAGGCAGATCCCCACCAGGATATACATCAATTTACTATATAAAAAAAGTAAAGACAGAGTAAGAAATACTGCCAACTATAACATTCATGTCATATATGAATATTCCACTTCTGGTTTCACATGAAAATATAGGGATTTTTTTTAATGACATTTGTGTATTTTTTTTTTCCTTGCCCACTGCTCTTCTGTACAGAGAGGTGAAAAGATTCTGTTGGCGAGTGGGCTGTTCGTATCTGTTTTAAAAGATTTACTCATTTTCGCATCCCTAATGTAGTTGCTAGCATGCATGCACAACAATACAATTTATATGGTAAATGGAGCCAAATAATGGCTTCAGTGAATGTTATGGCTGAACTGAAGGGAAATGTCACGGTAAATAGCTGCCGAATTATGGATCATGCCAAAGTGTCACAACTGCACTAAAGACAAATGGCTGTGAAGGTTATTGCTAGTGTGACACTTTTGAATTATGAAATAAAGTATCTTTGTGAAGCAGTTTGTGCCCTCATTACTGCAAAAATTTTCTCAGGTCACTTACAATGTATTTGTAATGATTTGTAAGGGGAGAAACAGTATCCAAGCATGTATATGGGTGACCTTGGTGTTAGAAGTGATGGTCACCTCTTGTTAAAGGACAAATCTTTATTCTGACTCCTCAGTGAGCTTTACTGTGATGCTGAACAATAATACAGAGTCTAAATACTATTACCTGTAGATACTAAAGTATACCGCTAGATTTTGGTGACAAAAATTTAATTTAAAATTAGAGAGGTAGGGGTAAGAAGACAGCGAAGGTGGAGTGATCCAATGCCCGGATCCAGACGGCGGGACATCTGCGAAATGTGGTGCGGCGGGAGGTCGAGTTCTGCGGGCCTCTCCTCCTCCGTTTTGCCTCCGGGATATGGCTCTTCGGACGAGGACAGATTCACTTGGTCGAAGGGGAGTGGAGAGGATGCAGACCAGCTATCTTCTGAGCCCCCGCCGCAGGATCAAAAATCTAGAAAGAACGCTGCGAAACGGGCAGCTAAATCGGCTCGTCGATGGGCCGCTTTGTCAGCGCCACCTGATGCTGCAGTCATCCAGTCTGCCTCCTCTGCCTTCCTGGCTGCTGCCCCGGGAGAAGACGTACAACTTGCAACTAAAGGTGATCTTAAATGAATGATGAATGAGATGCGGGCAATGTGGCGGGGGTTAGGGCGGAGGTGGCCCTGGTGCACGAGAATTTGGTGACCATTAACGACCACACGAAGACCATCGAGGATGCACATACTCTCCTCTCCCACAAGGTAGACTCCCTTCAACTACAAGTCGAGACTCTGTCACAGATGGTAGAGGTGATAGATGCCCGGCACCGCCGGTGCAACATTCGTATGAGAGGGGTTCCGGAGTCAGTACAACCCGAGGAGGTTCTGGCGTATGCTAACCGCCTGGCGACACATCTGTTCAAACTCCGGTCTGGCTGTTAGGAGCTATCGCCGACTTCCGAACTCTGAGTCGGTGCCGAGAGATATAATTGCAATGTCACGGGCCATTGCCACGAAGCAATGATTGATGTCACTGCCCACGGCTCGGGGCATCTTTCATTTTGAATCGTCAGAGGTATCCCTCTACAATGACCTGCCATTCTTGACATTGGCGGCCCGCCGGAGATTTCGGGAGGTAGTGGCTTGCCTCCGGGTTAAAGATATTCGCTATAGATGGGGTGCAGGAGGCACACTTACTTTTGTTTTGGATAATGTGCCGTATGTTTTTGGAGATCCTGGAGAAGCGTGGCCTGTTTTTGACTCTCTAGGGATTGGCAGAGGATCGGTTCCTGCCACGGTTGGCACCTCGAATTTACCCTCTTCGAACCCTGGTTGAATGTATATGGTTTTGCCGATTTTGTCTCTGAGCCCTCGATGTGATTTGCCACCCCCCCATTTCTCCCCTTATTTTTTGCTCATTAGAACCTTACAGACACGTTCGAGAAACCCCAGAAACGCTTCGGACACACTTTCGTTCTCTTTTTCTCGCGGTCTTTCCCTGGCTGGGGCTAAATCTGAGGCTTTTAGGTTTTATTTTATTTTCTAAAGTACTTTTTGATTACTTTTTTTATGATCCCCCTCCCATTCCTGATTTTCGATAGTTGCCGATTTTTATATGACATCTCCCTCCCATCCCTTTCACATATTATCTGTGTTTTCTCCTGAGAGTATTATATCTGGCCCTGCGAGGCCGATTATGGCAGTCGAGTTGTGACTTTTTTCCTTTCAGAAAATAAAAATCTCTAATCCGAAAAAAATAATTACAGCGTTCGCGTTATATTTGCGACATCTGCATTGCATGTAAAAAAAAACCCCAAAAAACCTGGGACTTGTTCTGGATCCCAAGTATCCCTGAAGTTTCGGTAGTCTAGCTGAAGTGAACGTGAGCTCTCTGATGCTTGCAAACACTTCAGGAACTCCCGGAGTCAGGAGAGGTGGGATCCATCACAGCCAGAGGGCACGCTGGGGTTTTTTTTTTGGAGAAAGGAATTTACCAGGAAGGATACATTGAGACTTCTCTCATTTTCAAGTATGTCCTGGGTGGCAAGTATGTACCGTTGGGTGTCTTGCCCAAGGACACTTGCTGGAGAGGTGCTCTTGCTGGGAAGGAACCTGTATCTCCACAGTCTCTCTCCATGGTTAGGTTTAAGCTAATCATTCACCTTGCTCGCCTCCGCCGGCCATCTAACGGCTAGTAAAGAAGCTGGCAACTTCATACTTGGTAACAACTGCAATCATTCTAGAGCAGAGCACCCTGGCCTGAGGGGGAGCCTGACTGTGTGAAGAGAACCTGGACGGATTTTAATGGTTTACCGGTACAGTATAATTTTGCTCCTCGGGTTATATTCGAGTCTTGCCTCATTTCCATAATCTCTATTGCGTTCTATTCGGGTCATGTTATACTCGAGTATCTACGGTATTTATGACCAAAAAAAGCTCACTGTGCCATACTGGTTCTGTAGTCAGTGGGGATTATTAAAGTGTACATATAACTTTCAAAACCCAATCCATAGGTTTGCAGTACAAAAAGAAAATGTGTGAAACAAAAGACCAGCTTGCCTTAATTTCTATCTAATTGAAACAGATTCCGTTGCGAAGTTCCCTATGGTCTGCCCTCCTCCTGTACTTCCTGCAGTGCCGTACGCTACAGATAGTACCGATAAATATCTTTACACAGGCATCTGCGTATACAGTATAATATGTTTCATTCTCCAGATTTTCGGATAATTCTCTATTTAGGAACACTTACACATTGTCAGGGTTGTATCAAACAAGTGTGTGTTTTTAGTGGGCCCTACAAAGGAATTGTTGCACAAACAAATCTTATGTTGCTTGGAGACAGTCTGGGAAGTAACTCTTTGACTTGTAAGATGTTATGGCATCACAAGTCCAGAAGAATCCACATTCCACTGTGTTTTACCAGGAAGTTGGAGGTGATGGTGTTAAGGGTAGTAAGTACAGCAACGTTTAAGAACTTGTTCTTCCGACCTTCAAAGCAATGGCATGGAAAGTAAAACAAAAGATGATTCGATTTAATCCCCTCTCACATGGCTACAAAACATGAAGGCTTGTGAGTATTATAACTATCATAAATATATACTGTGTGAAATATATACTGTGTGTGTATGTATATATATATATATATTATAGTGTTTATTATTGCAGAAGCCACTTGCACATCACAGCAATTCGATGAATTGCATCCCAGAGCTCCTGTGCCACATTCCCCATATGCAGCAAGGAACTCTGGGTAGGATATGCAATATTATATATATAAATATTGCAAAGGCCAGTGGAATTTATTGAACAAAGTTGTAATACTTTTGTGTTTGGTTTTTTTGGTTTTTTTTTTTAACATGAGAAAGTGAATGAGCAGGAGGAAAATGAAGAGCGGAGAAATTTATTTATTTATAAAGTATTTTACCAGGAAGGATACATTGAGATTTCTCTTGTTTTCAAGTATGTCCTGGGTTCAAGAACATTGAAATGTTACAGTCGTTACAGAAATACAAAGTAATACAATGCAAGATATTAAAAAACAACACAAATCTACAGATTAACAGAAAATGGTCATTATTTTACAGGTGCATTCCGTATTGAGGTATGTTAATAGGGAGCAGGAGGAAAATGAAGAGCAAATGGAAGTGAAAAGAGGAGAAATGTATAAGGAGATTTTGTATTGGGTGGAGGAGGAAGGGATGAGTGAGGGTAGGAAGGGGTGATGATGAGCAACATGTATGAAATAATTAGAAAAAAGGAGGAATAGGGTTATAAAAAGAGTTGTGGGATGGTGTAGTAAGAAAGCTGAGCTTAAAGCAGAGCAAGAGTATAAATGAGTGGCAAAAGAAGAGGAAATTTGAGAGCTAAGAACATGATGAGAAAGAAGAATTGGAGACCAGTTCTGTTCAACAGTTTATTTCTACAGCCCGACTGCCTATTTATATGTGTGTATATATATATATATATATATATTTACTGTAAATAAATCGCAAGAAAATATAGTAATGTTCAAAAGTCAAGTTATAATATAGAAATAGAAACATGAAAACCGGAAATCCAGTAGTAACAACACTGACAGTACAGAATGTCTTGAAAGATGGTTGTATTTGTGAAATGGCAAGACCTAAGCACTCGTCACATTCAAGGTTTTAAGAGTGTACTAAAGATGTACCTGTCTGCTCTCTGTAACTTTACATTGTAAGAATAGATTAATATGCCAGCATTAGGATATCAAAAAAATCCACACTTTACAGGAATAATATGTAAACTAAGTCTGTATTTCATATAGAAGTCTGTTAAGTTACCTGGATGTTGCTGTGACATAACTGCAAAGCTCATATGCACTGTACCACAATGGTAAAATCAAGACAAGCAAATGCTTCATTAGAATTATATACAATATTTACACATTACAATGCATTCATAATATGTATTGGTATAAATCATTATAAGTAATTGTCAACTGTAAACTAAAGTGCAAACAAGTTCCGTAGTGCTGTACAATGGGAGAGACAGAATAACAAATATGCATACACGTTACACAGAACAGTAGGAGAGCGGAGAATTTACAACCTAAGAGGAGATGGGTCACACACGTAAATAGCAGAGTAAATTAAGTAGCTGGGTGCATGTGTGCTGAATGGGAAGGTGGAGTAAGAAATGTACAGTGGAGGAATCAGGCTTCTTTAACAAAATGTCTAACTGTAAGCTCCTATGAGCAGGGCCCTCTACAACTCTTGATTCCATCCTATGTCCATTTATTTGTATTTCGTTCCCTTTGGTTATTGTAAAGCGCTGCGGAAACTGTTGGCGCTATATAAATATTGACAATAATATGTTTTCAGAGACTTCTTGAAAGACTGGAGAGATAAGGAGAATTTAATGTTGCGGAGCAGGTAGTTCCATAGAAAGGGGGCAGCTCGGGAGAAGTCCTTAAGGCTAGAGTTAGGGGTGCGGGTACGTGGAGCTGATAGCATCAGATCATTGGCAGAGCAAAGTGGCCAGGATGGGACCTGCTAATAAGGGAGATGTAGGCAGGGTTTCGGTTGTGGGGAGAGCTTTGTGAGCACCAGTATTTTGAAATGGATTCTAAAGGAAACAGGGAGTCTGTGGTGAGGTGTGACAGGTGCGGGATATGAGGGGTATGAGTCTGGCACAAGTGCTCATTAGACTGCAGAGGGAGACTCTGGGAAATTTTAAGGCTAGAGAGAAGGAGGTTACAGTAGTCAAGGTGGGAGATAATAAGTGCTTGGATTAGCATTTTAGCAGAGTCCTGATTAAGAAAGGAATGGATGCGTGCAATGTTTTTTCGGCGGAAGTACCAGGATGTGGTTACTGATTGAATGTGATGAGTAAAGGACAGATCAGAGTCCAAGAGGACCCCTAGGCAATGAGCCTGAGAGGTAGAAGTAATGGTGGCACACCATGCACCTGAAGGGAAATGGGCGCAAGAATGGAGGTTTTAGAGAGAGGAAAGACCAGAGGTTCAGTTTTAGAGGGGTTTAGCTTTAGGAAACTAGAAATCATTCAGTCACAGACAGCTGACAGGCAGGCTGAGAGGCAGTATAGATTGAGAAGAGTAGGGGACCCAGAACATAGCCTTGAGGTACCCAAATTGAGAGAGGAACTGGGGGTGAAGAGACACCAGCGAAGAAGACCCCGAGAGAGGAAGAGTACCAGGAGAGCGTGGCATCACTCAAGCCAAGTTGATGCAGCGTGAGGAGCAGGAGACGGTGGTCAACAGTGTACAATGCAGCAGAAAGGCCAAGAAGGATAAGCAGAGAGAAGTGACCTTTGGTTTTAGCAGCAACTAAATCATTAGTCACCTTGGTCAGAGCAGTCTCAGAGTGCTGGGATGGAAAGACAGATCAGGCAGTCTAAGATTTTGGAGACAAAGGGGAGCAAAGAGATGGGACGTAAGTTTGAAAGGGAGGTGGGATCAAGGGATGGCTTCTTCAGAATGGGGTGATCAAAGCACATTTGAATGCAGAGAGGAAGACTCCAGAGGAGAGGGAGAGGTTAAAAATATGAGTCAAAGCAGCAGGAACAATAATGGGAAGGACAAACAAAATAAGGTGCAAAGGGATGGGGACAAGCGGGCAGGTGGTTGGGCCGGGAACCATGAAAACTTCTGAGACATCCTTCTCTGATACTGGAGAAAAGGAATGCATAATAGAAGAGGGGGCAGGGAGTGATGAAGTCAAGCAGGTAGAATGGTTAATGGAGGAGGGCAATGAAGAGATATCTAGTCGGCAAAATATACATAATACAGGAGGGGTGGGGTCGCGCCTATTCCACGATGGGGCGGCTGCAACCACCAAATGTATCCAGCCCAGCAACATGTATTAAACATAACAAGGAGAAAAATGTCATCTGCACTTATTCCCATTATACTGTGTGAAACAAAACGCAATTAGAGGCTTTGGTTTCTGTTAATGGCCATTAAAAGAGTAAGCTCACCGCCACGTCAAGGCACCTCTAGTGAGGGTGAGTCCTGTCCAAAATGAAGCCACAGGCTGCTGTGTAGCGAACCGTCACTGCCCACGCTGCTTTTCAGTCATGAGGCAAACTGGTGGGTCATATTTATGCCCTCCCAGAAAAAAATCCACCTTGGGCCGAAAAAAACAAAGACACGGAGCGGAACATGCTGCAAAAGATGACCTGGCTGGAGGTACAATAAAACATACATAATACAGGAGGGGTGGAGACGCGCCTATTCCCCGATGGGGCGGCTGCAACCACCAACTGTATCCAGCCCAGCAACATGTATAAAACATAACGAGAAAAATGTCATCTGCACTTATTCCCATTATACCGTGTGAAACAAAACGCAATTAGAGGCTTTGGTTTCTGTTAATGGCCATTAAAAGCGTAAGCTCACCCGCCAAATGTCAAGGCACCTCTAGTGAGGGTGAGTCCTAACCAAAATGAAGCCACAGGCTGCTGTGTAGCGAACCATCACTGTCCACGCTGCTTTTCAGTCATGAGGCAAACTGGTGGGTCATATTTATGCCCTCCCAGTAAAAAGCTTCCGGGATCAACCCCTGAAGACTGGCGTCATCGTGCATAGCGCGATGATGTCAGTTCTGGAGTTAACCCCTAGCTGCCACCAATGGTGAAGATAGTCCCCCATATCTAATTTTTTTAACAAGCACAACTCAAACGCTCGCATGTTGAAATGTTGATAAAAACACTTTACACGTGGAAAATTATTGAAAATTCTAATTTTATTGCATTTTTTGTTATAATATTAAGACAGGACATGACGTATACATACTATGAATCTGCCGAGTCTGCCGGAAAGAACAATATATAATATGTCTGGGTCATATAATAAAATAAGGCTTCAAAACGCGTTTAAACATGATGAGCGAAACTGGTAAAAAATGAGCTTAGCACACAGGCGTGAAATGGCTCAGCAGCGAAATGGTTAAACCTGTCGAATTGAAACACCAAAAATCCGGACCTTATGGTGCAATTCAGCTTTCTGTGCATGACACAGGTTTTCTATGGGACCATTTCGGTGCCGCCATATCTCACTGTCAATCCGCCTGTATTTGGTGAATTGACAGCTTAGTGAAGAGACGAATTGCCTCGCAATTACACCGAATAACGAAATTCACCGGTGCGATTCGAAGGTTAGCGAATAACCCCTTTTAATGTCTGCTCTATATGGATTACCTTTTTAAAACATGGATTAAAGCATGTTCTTTCATCCCTGCCTGTATAGAAAGTTACAGTTACAAGTATTTATAAAGCGCCAACAAATTCCTTAACGCTGTTCAATGGGAGAGACAGAATAACAAATATACATACACGTTACACACATGGAACAGAAGGAGGGAGGACCCTGCTGCTCAAGAGTTTACAATCTAAGAAAGTATTACAGATTTTTGTCCTTTTGCAATATACAACATACATAACAAGACAAAAGGTTGTCATTTGCGCTCACCACTGTAGCTCCATGCAAAACAAAACACAGAGGTTTTGGTTTAATTGAATGGACATTGAAGTGTAAGGCCACTAGCCACGTCACGTCATGGCCCCTCTGGGTCAGGTGGGTTCTACCTAATAATACCAAAAGCTGCTTTTCTAAGCAACCACATATGCTCATGCTGCATATCAGCTAAGAGGCAAACTGATGGGTTTATATTTATACCCTCACCAGGAACATTTCCACTTTGGGATGAAAAAAGAAAAACACGGATGGAGGCAGCAGCAATAATGACGTGGTTGGGGATACAACAAACTATACTGTGACGTGTGTCACTTTGGACTTAAAGTACATGGGCCAAGGAATGTATTTGAGAGGTGCGAGCCTGATGTTTCATATTGTTTTCCTGCTCCTTCCTTTGTTAAAGTCACCCTGTATCTACAATTATAGATGCAGGGTGTTTGTGTTCTGTGCCCTATTCCCTGATGTCTGTGTTATATTAATATACCCTTATGTATTTATTGTGAAGTCTCCTGTGATATAACTGTATATTGTGTATGTATTGTACAGTTGTGTTCAAAATTATTCAACCCCCACTGAAATTGAGTGTTTTGGCCAGTTTGACATTGATTTTGATCATTCAGTCATCTTGCTTACAATTAAATCAAAGAGGCACGTGTAGGTCAGACAAATATAACATAACATTTATAATGAAATAACCACAAATGTCTTTTCTGTGCTCACATCATTATCAGTTTTATTCAACCCCCAAGTGACATTCAATCTTAGTACTTAGTACAACATCCTTTTACAGTTATAACAGCTTTTAAACGTGAAGCATAGCTTGACACAAGTGTCTTGCAGCGATCTACGGGTATCTTCGCCCATTCGTCATGGGCAAAAGCCTCCAGTTCAGTCACATTCTTAGGCTTGCGCACTGCAACTGCTTTCTTTAAGTCCCACCAGAGGTTCTCAATCGGATTTAAGTCAGGTGACTGCGATGGCCACTCCAAAATGTTCCAGCCTTTAATCTGCAACCATGCTCTAGTGGACTTGGAGGTATGCTTGGGATCATTGTCCTGTTGAAAAGTCCAACATCTCCAAGCCTCAGGTTTGTGACGGACTGCATTACATTGTCATCCAATATCTCCTGGTACTGAAGAGAATTCATGGTACCTTGCACACACTGAAGCTTCCCTGTACCTGCAGAAGCAAAACAGCCCCAAAGCATGATTGACCCCCCGCCATGCTTCACAGTAGGCAAGGTGTTCTTTTCTTCATAGGCCTTGTTCTTCCTCCTCCAAACATAGCGTTGATCCATGGGCCCAAACAGTTCTAATTTTGTTTCAACAGTCCACAGAACACTATCCCAAAACCTCTGTGGTTTGTCCACATGACTTTTGGCATACTGCAGTCGACTCTTCTTATTCTTTGGAGACAGCAAGGGGGTGCGTCTGGGAGTTCTGTCATGGAGGCCTTCATTACGCAGTGTGCGCCGTATTGTCTGAGCTGAAACTTCAGTACCCACATCTGACAAATCTTTTCTCAGTTCCTCAGCAGTCACAGGGGGACTTTTCTCCACTCTACGCTTCAGGTAGCGCACAGCAGTCGAAGTCAGCATCTTCTTTCTGCCACGACCAGGTAGCGTTTCAACAGTGCCCTTTGCCTTGAATTTGCAAATGATGCTTCCTATGGTCTCTCTTGGTATGTTTAACATCTTTGCAATCTTCTTATAGCCATTGCCCTTCCTGTGAAGAGTAATCACCTCTTCTCTTGTCTTCCTGGACCATTCTCTTGACTTCACCATGTTTTTAACCACACCAGTAAATGTCTAGAAGGAGCTGAGTATCACAGTCATTTTAAAGCTGCCTAATTGGTGCTTATTATGCTTTATTGTTGCTCCGTGACATCCACAGGTGTTTTCAATACACTTGAATGAACCTCTGTTCTTCAGAGTGGTAGTCTTTAAGGGGTTGAATAATTGTGTCAATGAAGAATTCACAAAAGAAACATTTACTACTGTATTACAAAACCAATTGATGTCATTTTAGTTGCATATGGTTCTTTAAAAAGTCCTTGTAGGATTTCATTCTGAATACAATTACAAATGTACACTAAATTCCCTAAACCCCTTTACAGCATTGGGGGTTGAATAATTTTGAACACAACTGTATATGTGTTATTCTTTTCCTTTGTGAGTTTGGATTCCTTTGACCATGCTTGCCGCACCCTCCCCGGTGGAAACCGTTGTAACCAGATTCCTACTCCCTAAGCCATTGTTTCACTGCTGGGCGTGTTTCAATTGGTTTTGTACCTTCCCTGTGTGTTTATTTGAACCAGTTGCAAAATGTAAAATAAACTCACAGGGTTATTCAAAGAGAATTGAAAAGTCACCGTACATTCGGTGACCTTTCGTTCTCTTCAATTCGGTGCAATTCCATCTTGGCGACCCTGCAGTGTATTCAGCAAGTACCACAGGGCTGCCGTAATGCAGGGAAAAGTCGCTGCAAACCTGCCGAAAACTCACCGCAGAACCAGGGCGAACGCACACCGAAACCTGCAAAAACATCTGCATTAACCCCGTCGAACACGCCGGAGAAACCCGAGTAGGAGCCGATCAGAGCGCAGAGCAGCCGCCGGAAAAACCCGACACCGCAGACAAATGGAGTGGGAAAAAAAAACATATGCTTGAATGTTTGAAAAGTGAAATGCTGTTTGCAAACAAACTACTGAGCGAAATTGTCTGAAATTTACATATGAGGTCCAATGAATGATAATAAAAACGGCTGTTACAGAAAAAATATTTTTTTTTTTTTTAAAAAAGGGTTTTTTTGCAAACAAATCCTGAAAAATGCTTAAAACATCCTTAAATCTATAAATAAAGAGACTTTTTACTGCAGAATATTATAATAAACGGTTGCATTAAAACGGGAATATTTTTAACATTGAAGCCTATGGGATTCGCCTGAATAAACCTGTCGAATCAAGCAACCGAATGGCAGGGCATTTCGGCAACTTTTCACTGCTGGTTTTTGTTCTCTGAATAGATGAAGCTATGGGGATTTCGCTGCCCTCGAACAGGCACCATATGTGCAGGCAATTCACCAACATTTGGCGAACTGCCTGCTCTCTGGATAGCCGAATGGCCAGGAAAGGTAACCTTTAGCCAGCAATTCGGAGCTCTTTGAATAACCCTGTCAGTCTCCATTTTGGGTTGAAAGAGCAAGGATCTCCTGAGTGTTATTGCCTGAGTTTCACTGTGTTCTGGGCCAAAAGCGGTACTTCTGCGGAATACTGACTTCAAGGGGAGCATTCTGCACGTGGACGGAAACCCCCACATTACATATATGCAGAAAAAAATGTTTTACGCCTATTCCCTATCAGGTTCTTGTCTACGCAGTCTCCCTTATAGAAAATATACAAGAAACTGTTTTTTTCTACATATAAACATAACATAACAAACTACTTTTTATTTGTTTTAAGATTACAAATAACACACAATTGTAGTAAAATAAATTCAATTAAACTGTTGCGATTTGCAATAAAGTTGATTCAAACACATAGCTATTACTATACAAAAAACACAAATGTGCAATGCATGGCAAGTACTGCTGTAGTATGTATGTTACAATCTAAATTGTTAATTGTGGATTGTGCCAACACATGGGTACTTTCAATGTAATGAGTACATAATCAAGATTAAAAAAAAAATTTCAATGCTAGATTCCTCCAGCAGCATCTGTTTTGAGAAGTGTTACTTGAATCTTATACATCTTATAAAGAACAAAAAAGTATATACTTAATATAAATCCAAATTAAAAAATGAATAAAATGTAGAAAATCTCGACGTCTTCCAACTTGTAATTGTGTTCCACTGTGTTTCTTGCACATAATTGTTTTACCTCCTTTTTTCTGCCATTGGAATAAAAAGAACAATTGTATAATTAAATATAGGTACAATCGATACATTTTTAAAATTGTTCTTGAATATCACAATCTGCAGTGTTTCCAGTATGTGCCCTCACCAATGAAATGGTTGTATCTACAAGAACGGTTATGCCTAGCTTGCCTCTTGTTTGACTTAATTTCTAAGTACACCACAACACATTGTCAACTACAGGGTCCATGGTTAGGGATTATGGTATCAGACGCTGAGCCCTGTAGTCCTGACAGACACATCGCTCATCCATTCTTGCATTTTATGGCCTTTTATATACCCAAAGCTTGAAGAGGGTCACATGCAGGGCAAGTGTACTGAAGTTATCCCATTCACATGCACATGAAAGGACCAGAGCAATTAATCAGCAGACCTAACATTAGTAGGTATTTTTGAAATATCCAAACATTTACATGTTTAGGCATGTAGCGATAGCGTAAAAAGCTACATATTATAAAATATTCTCTGTGCAAAAATAATAAAGACTGTATACATTGGCTAATTGGTAGCGTGAGTTTTGGAGAGTCCTCTCCACAACCTATCAGGCCTGAATAACTTTACATTTTATTATGTTAAACGCGTGCGCTTTTAGTGGGGAGGTGATCCACCAACAAAGTCCCACAGAAAAAGTATTTATTCGCTGTTCACGATAAAAAGTAGGAAAATGTTGGCCGGTTCATTTAGATACATCAGAATGTAAATTAACCCATGAATATGGAACGTTTCAAATATGTTTTGGTGCTCGTTCTCTGCAAGGGATGGAAAACAAATATTTCAATGGCCCGCACATGTTCAAAAGATAATTGCTCTCAATATTTATTTTGTGTACACCAAAGCAGAAGGGGTTGTAGCTGCTTCCTATTAAATGAAAACCTTGTATTATGTACTTCAGGAACATTCTGGCTAATGAGAATGTAATGTCCTCAGTACAGCACAGAACTTCTTTTTGTGTTTGTAACCACAAGATGCTGGAAATTTGACAAATGATATCATTTAAGACAGATGCCTGCCTTAGGGACCTGTTTTTTTGGCTTCCTGTTTCTGGCTTTTATTACAGCAAGATTTGTAATTGCCTCAAAATCTGTACCTGCTCAGTGTTTTAACTCTTTCTACTAATTACTAGTTCAACAATTTATTGGTTGGGTGCTCTGCATCAGTACTTGAGGGTATCAGTGTTGCATTTTATATTATAGCATAACCAAAGAATGTGCTGAAGAAAACACATAAGAACATATATATTTTCAGGGGAACTTTTGTTGTTTGTACTGTAAAGTTCCAGGTCTAATAAGAATTTTGCGAGGGTCTTCTGGGGAGGGGAAACAGGAGTGGAAACTCAGAACAAGAGCTCTGTGGTGGACCTCCAAATTTCCTCCCTTTCGAGTTCGTAATCATACTTCCCATTTCGCCTGAGCACCTCTGTAACATCTGAAGGTAACAACTCACCTGCTTGGTGTGACAAAAACCCCAGATTACTTAGGACCCAGCAGAGGGAGGCAACCCCGTATCGCCTAGACAGCAATAAAAGCCGTTGCTACCCTCATCAAATCTCCCATTTGCCCGGGTGACCTGTGCAGTTGGTTTTCACATATTCTGGAGGGGGTTGAGCAACACAGAACCAGTAGCCTGAGGTAAGCTTTATTTACCGTAACAAATAGGCCACTGACCTGCTGCAGCTCCATGGATCTGTAACATCCTGTTTTGACTTTTTTCTTCTGATAGACTTGGATCTCTGTCAGCCACAAGGCCATGTGCCAGTTCCACTAGCTCCATAAAACAGATGTGGACTCTATTCCTCTCCAGGTACAACAACCCACCTCACCCCACTGATGGGACCAGACAGCTCCCATAAGGAGTGTAGTGCACATAGTTTTTTTTTTCCATAATCACCTTTTTTTAAAAAGTTTAGTTCCTCCTTTACCATACGGAGCTAGATTGTATTCCACGAGACCTCCCACATGGTGCCCGCTGCTCTATCACCGGCACAATACCAAGGTTAAGCGAAGTTACACAAAAGAGCTGATATTGTCTCAATGTAAATGTACCTCAGTGGAACAAAAACACCCGTTAGGTGGACTCTACCAGTGTTAGGATTGTCATACATTTTATTTTGGCTCCTCGTGTTTTGTCCAAAATAGCTGGCAACCACATGCCCTGAACTCTCCTTGTACTGCACCGGATGCCAGTTCTCCTAGGTACTCTTAGTTGCCTATTCTCTCATTCACATTCGGCATGGAAAAATTTGTACAATCCTGGAAAGCCAATAGATGATTCCAAATCAAGGGGCTCAGAGCAATACCATGAATGGTTAATGGGATGTGTTTAATAAAGACATGAAAGAATATTATTCTTTATTGTTAGTGTAAGCACATGGCATTTTTCTATACTTGTGACTTTGATGAAGATGACATTCATAAGAATTCATGGAGAAAACAAATTTCAAAGGATTTATATACCATATCTTACCACTATATGGGCTACATTACATTTATCGCGCTAAAACGGGGACGCAAAGGAGAAAAACCTGCACCTGCAGGTTTCTCCTTTGCGCCCCCGTTTAGCGTGAAATTACAATGCAGGCACTAGAAAAGCTGCCTGCATTGTTAACGGGCGCTAAGCCCCGGGATGCGCACAGTAGCGCTAAGCGCCACCGCACGCATCCTCTCCATGGAGTCCATAGGGCTCCATTGAGGCAGACCCTGGCGGTCACATGACCTGCTGGATCTCGCCTCGAGAGACCTGGCAAGGTGGCGTAGTGATCCACACGGGAGACTGGGGGCTCGACGCAGGGTAGGAGGTGAGTATCTGACTTTTTTCGGGGGGGGGTTTCTGCTGGTGCTAACGGATTCTGCACCAGCGGAATCCGTTAGCAGCAAGTCCTGGCTGTGGTAAACTTTTTTCTACTGATCCAAGTCTATCAGTAGAAAAAAGTCAAACAGGATGTTACTGATCCATGAAGCCCCATGTTAAGTTAATTATGAGGGAGATACAGGAGTATTTGGACCCGTATCTCCGGAACCATAGCACATAGACAGTCACATGGGGCATTAGTGGAAAGGCAAGATCCTTTTCAATTATATCAAACATGTCCAGGTTCTATGTAAAAGTAAAATAATATGGAAAAAATTAATTTTTACTTATTTTTTTCTTTTCTTATTCTATTGTCTAGTTTACAATTATAAAGTGAACAATGATGCTGCGCTAACTCACCATCTCATTTCCCATGTCACCAGCAAGTGTGGCACAATGTGTTTTGATGCATTCTTCCATCAAAAAAACTAAAATGTTGTGAATCTGCTGACTCTGCTGGAAATAAATATATATATATATATAATTTGTCTGGGTCTTATAATAAAACATGAATCCAAAAACACGTTTAAACATGATGAGCCCAAAAAGGTCAAAATGAGCCCAGCACATGGGTTAAATTAGAAAAACAAGGAGTTCCTGGCAAAACCATACAGTTTAACCCTTTCGCTGCGGAGGACGCGCTCAGCACGTCCACCCGCAGGTAACGTTCCTTGCGGTGGACGCGCTGAGCGCGTCCTCCCTTTGGGGCCAGTGTTCGGCCGGGTTCTGGCCGATCGCTGGCCCCCCCGGTGCGGGCTGACATCCTCGATGTCAGCCCAGCACCCGGAACCGCCGCCGGCCTAATTAGGTGTCATCGCGGCGGCCTTCGGACCTCTCTCCCTCCCGATCGCCGGCGTTGCGGGGGTTAATCCAGGCACCGTTTGGAAGGGCACAGCCTGCCCTTCCTAACGGTACCTAGAATTAACCCCATGGGGGCTGGATCACGAATCAGCGCCGAAAAGCGCCGGTTCGTGATCCTTTCTCGGAGCTGGCCGACATCTTGGATGTCGGCCAAGCTTCCGGGAATGCCCCCTGAGGCCTGGCGTCATCGTGCATAGCACGATGACGCCAGTCCTGGAGTTAACCCCTAACTGCCACCAATGGTGGAGATAGGGGGTTCCAAGGAACCCCCTATCTCCCGATCCGTGGCAGTTAGGGGTTAATGTTTGATATTGTTGGATCGGCCAGAGCATGGCCGTTCCAACAATACCAAACTTGACTATGAAAAAAGTTTTTTAAAAAAAATTAAAAATAAAAATAAAAAAAAATAAATATTTAAAAAAATATATAAAAAAAAATAAACAAGTTTTTTTTTCTTTTTTTTGGTTCATTAATGCAGCAATATTGTTCCCATTTCAATTATAATGTGAACAATGATGCTGCACTAACGATTTTTGTATGCGGTGCGTTTGTTAAAAATCGCGTAATTTTCCCCAAAAAAAAATGTAACGAGACCCCATCTCTAATTTTTTTAACACGCACACCCCATACAAAATATAACCGCAATTGCTCACATGTTAAAATGTGAAAAAAAAACACTTTACACGTTGTAAATTATTGAAAATTCATATTTTATTGCATTTTTTGTTATAATATACAGACAGGTCATGACGTATACATATAATAATGACATATTATGAATCTGCCGAGTCTGACGGAAAGAACGATATATAATATGTCTGGGTCATATACTAAAAATAAAATAAGTCTTCAAAACACGTTTAAACATGATGAGCAAAATCGGTACAAATGACCTCAGCACAGAGACGCGGGAAAAGCCTCAGCAGCGAAAGGGTTAAAAAGGGCTACATGCCACCGTCCTAAAGTCATTTTGAATTGTACCTAACATCGCAATTTTAATATTACTATACTGAAAAACATTTAAATATATTTGATTATGAGAGTGAAGGGAATGATATTAAAGATCCATACCATGAATAGGTCAGAGATGCCTTGTTATCCTTATAGACATAAGTGTTAGAAAGATGGGCATCCTTGTATATACTGTAGAGGGTGCTGATAAAATACTGTTTCATGCCATGGTATCGCCTGGAATAGCCTTTTTCAATCATGAGTCATTTAATAACACGTTTTCGCTGAACATTAGATAGACTTTTCACCACCGTCCCACTTCTGAGACACCCAGGAGTAGTCTGATAAGGGTTCTTTTAAATTAACATCTTTTAGTTGGAAGACATGGATTGAGCCAGATTTCTTGTGGCTTGGCTAAACATAATAATGCAACACAAATAAATTTTTCCAATTGTAAAATCTTGATGAATGTGTCAGTTACTCCCATTCTAAACATTTCCATCACTCTCTCAAAACTGTGATCTAGCTCAAAATATCACTACACATTCTGCTGCTAATTCTAAATTACAGTGCAGTTGACATCACTTGAATTGGCACTCATTCTGATGCACTGATTATGCCAGGCCCATGTTACAGTTACAAGTACTTATACAGCACCAACCGATTCCATAGTGCTTTACAATGAAGAAGAACAAACAGGAGACATATTAAATATTCTTATCATGACATGCTGTTCTCGTATTTAGGTTCCCCAAGTTATCCGACATGGGTTATATTGATTATTTCGGACTAAAATTAACACTCTTCTTCAGTGGTATGAGGGGGTTTCCCCTTCTATGTTGATTGGAATGGGTTTCAGTTTTCTCCACTTGCATGGAGTCTGTAACTCAAAAGTCATTTAGGATCAGGACCAACATTAGACAATCAAGAGTGAAATACAAGAGTGGCTCTCCATGCCTCTGTGTCAACATGAATATCATGGTTCCTTGTCATCTATGTTATTAAATTATTTATAATAATAACTATTTATTAGTAAGATTAGCATAAAAAAAGGAACGTATGACATTACACATCTAAAGGGTAGCCAGAACATATCTTATAACTGTGCTTCTGAGACCAATAACACAACATACCAAACACAGAGCAAAGTTTGAGGCAGGCTTATGCATGATGTCATCGCATCTTGTAATTCAACCCTCATCTTTTTGAAACCACAATAAGTATTTTTAACCTATTTAGATGTTTGGCTGGGTTGAGTGCTCTGTACTTGCTATTTTATGCACACGCACGCTAGTCTTTAGACGCATTTTTGATAAGGAGGAGTGGTGGGGGGAAGGGGGTGGATGGAATACTGCATTTGAGGAACTACTAGTATATTAACAACCATGCCATTCACATTGAAGTACTCACTACAGCTCTCCTTATCAGTAGAGGACATATCCTCATATCCTGGGAACACTCTTCCTGCTATCGAACTCCACTGATCAGCCTTCTTCCTTTTGCTCTTGTATTGAAAATGCCTGCTGTCATACAGCTCAGGGCACTCTTCCACCATACTAATGAATTTATCTGGGTCACAAAACTTGTCCACCTTTGTACCTTTGCTCTCCAGATCACAAGGTCACCTTTTTTCACAGACAGGAAGTGACCAAGGAAGATTAGGTCATGAGAGATGACTATAGAGTTTTTTTCTGTACGGTTAGTTTTTTGCATTGAATTGCATTGCATTGTGTTGCGTTTTTGATGTGTTCCAGAGCAGGTAAAATGGGGCTTGCTGTAGTTTTTTCATCTGCTCTGGAACTGAACGCTGCGATGTGAACTGGAGCAAAAAATACATTGGATGCAGTTTTGATCCATTCTGCAACTACTCTGCTCTGCACCTGGTGTGAACAAGGCCAAATTCAGGTTTCTAAGGATGTGCACAACATCTTAGACTGACCCATTTTTTAAAATTTCTTTAACCTGGATATTTCCTGTTTCTCTTATTCGTACACTGGTTGAATAAAAAAACCTTTTCTTCTCATAGGTTACAAAGCATGATTTGTCGGATGCATCAAAGTACTCCAAAACAATGATAAACAGAAATGTGGGCTTAATTTGTAGTAAGCATGTTTATAGTGTCAGGACTAAAGTTAAAATACTCGTCCAAGCTCTTATTATCTCTCGCCTTGACTACTGTAAGCTCCTTCTCACTGGCCTTAAGAGATCCCAGATTCTCCCTCTGCAGTCTGTTACGAACGCCTGTGCCAGGCTCATCCACCTCACTTCCTGCACCTTTCACACCTCCCCCTTTGTCAATCTCTACACTGGCTTCCTGTTTCAGAATCCAATTTTAAATATTGGTGCTCACGAACAAAGCTCTCCATAACCGCCCCCCTGTCTAGATCTCCTCCCTTATAAGCAGGTATATACCATCATGTCCACGTCACTCTGCCAATGATCTGATGGTTTCATCTCCTCAAACCCGCACCCCCAACTCTCGCCTTCAGGACTTCTCCTGAGCTGCCCCCTTTCTATGGAACTCCCTCCCCCGCAACATCAGACTCTCTCCATCTCTCTAGTCTTTCAAGAAGTCTCTGAAACACATTCCTTTAAAGAAGCCTATCGGCTCACTTCATAATTCCCATCACCGTACATTTCTTGTTCCATTTTCTCCACAGCCCAAATGCACCCCACTACTTCACATACTCTATTTACCCTCACCTAGTGAATCAACCCTCTCTTGATAGATTGGATCCGCTCTCCTACTGTTCTGTGTTTTTAACTTGAATGTATATTTCTTATTCTGGTTCGCCCATTGTATAGCGCGACGGAACTAGTTAGCGTTTTATAAATACTTGTAACTGTAACATATGTGCATGCCCTTATTAGTGAGACCAATGAAAGTAAAAGCAACTTTAACAGTGTTATCAAGGTTCATGAAAATAATAATACTCTACAGCTCAGTACAGGTGTAGGAAGGCGTTGGGCAACATTAAATAGTATTTCTTCAATTGTGTGTCACATGCCTATTAACGAAAGGATGTTGCTATTGTATGACATCCTGCTTGTTTATGTCCTCACTTTCCCATAGAAATCATGCTTATAATGTGTATTTGACTGAAGAAATGTAATTTAATCTGGATGGTTGATTACATATAACCTGCAGTTCATTCTCTCTCCCTTTCTTGAGTTATTGCAGGTCATTTCCTCGCATTCTATCGCTTGTAGATAATTTCTTCACCTTTTTTGAGCCACTGCAGACCATTTGCTCTCTTCTTATGTTATACAGATCACTTCCTCACACAATTTCTGAGCTACTGCAGACCATTTCCTACCATCCAAAGTCTTGAGTGGTAAATGGAAGCTTGACTCATAGCCCATTTAAGTTCTTTTTCCCGTGAGGTACATCCTATCATTTCCAGTCAGAGATTATTTTTTTTTTCCTGGCAACATTGTGTGCATGGCATACCTTTTATATTACTGCCATGGGAAATGACACCCTTGATGAAAGCTCACAATTAGCCAGCGTGTATCATTTTGCAAGAGGTGGCTGCTCTGCAATTTGGACTGTTGCACAAGTTAGTTAATAGACTCAGTGTGGGAATGTAGTGGAGTAAAAGCAGAAACTCTATCACAGCTGTTTACGAATTACTACTCTATTATTAGAGGTTGAGTTTCCCTTATCTGAAATGCTTGGCACCAAATGTGTTTTAGATTTTTTCAGATTTTTAAATATTTGCATGTAATGAGATATATATTGGAGATGGGGACATATTTGTTGCTCGTCCTGGTTACGTTTTCTGGTTGGCCCCAGATGGGGAGTTTCTGGTAAGGGTATAAATATAACCAGGCACATTCTCTGTCGAAAACCGGCTGGGTGGAGTACAGGAAACATCACTGCTCTGCATGGAGAGAGCCTGTGGAGTCATGGGTTCGATCCCAGCGAGCATCTCTCCAGTAAGTGTCCTTGGGCAAGACACCTAACGGTACATACTCGCCACCCAGGACATACTTGAAAACTAGAGAAATCTCAATGTATCCTTCCTGGTAAAATACTTTCTCCAAAAAAAAAAAAAAAAAAGGACCAGAGCTCTTATAGTGGGCGATAGGACATTGGCTTATTAGCTTTACATTTTCAGTTTATTCTTTATTTGTATAAATATTTATCTTTGTCCCATCGTTTAGTGTCACATGTATATAATTTAGAGAAAAGGATATTGACACTTTTTATATGTATTTGCAAGTCTGTCTCTTAATAGAGCACTTTATTGCTTTTTTTCACATATGTATTACTTTTCCAGAAATATATTTTTCCTTTTTTTTTCCTTCTCATAGTGTTTAGTGCAGGTGGCCACAAGTGACAATTGCATACTATTGGATGGGTTGCCTTGCTAATGGCCATAATAAGTGAACCAAAATTCTCCTTTTATTTTGAGGCTATGTAGGATTTTAGAGCACATATGATAAAAAAGGTTGGTTTTTTTTGTGTAAGAATTGAGGCTGACCGCTAGAGTTGCATTGCTCCTCCCAAGAGTGATAGGAGTTGAGCATGCAACTTATGCTTGTTGAGAGATGGGACCCAAGTCTAAACAAGAAGCTCATTTATGTTTCATATACAGGGCCAGATTAAGATCTCTATGGTCCTGGAGCTGAAGATTTTGGTGGGCTTTTTTTTGGAATTTAGCGAAATGAAAACATATTTTAGGTTCTTTGCAGGTACAGGTCTATGTAACCAGGCAAATACTTTGTAATCTAAATGGAAATTTACTCCATCATTTACAAAGTGTAAAATTATTGTTTTACATTTTATCATCTAAACCTTTGTGGTTATTATTATTATTATTATTATTCTTTATTTATAAAGCGCCAGCATATTCCGCAGCGCTGTACAATAAGCACAGTATAGACAGGGTTACAATACATTGAACAACATTTGACAAACAGTACAGGAGGAGATAAGGGCCCTATTCCCGTAGGAACTCACAAACTAGGAGGGTTGGGGTTGGAAACAGGAGGAGAGGACTGTAAGGTGAGAGTGATTGATGGTTGTGTCAGTGAGTTGGGTGGTAGGCTTCCCTAAATAGGAATGTTTTAAGGGAGCGTTTGAAGGAAGAGAAGTTAGGGGAAAGTCTGACAGTACGAGGGAGAGCGTTCCAGAGAGTGGGGGCTGCGCGTGAGAAATCCTGCAGTCTATCATGGGAAGAGGTGATGCGGGGAGAAGCTAGGCGCAGGTCACTGTTTGACCTTAGGGAGCGGGCTGGGGTGTATTTGGTGATTAGTGAGGACAGGTAGTGGGGCGCTGAGTTAGTGAGGGTTTTGTAGGTAAGGATAAGGATTTTGAACTTAATTCTGCAGTGGATGGGGAGCCAGTGAAGGGACTCGCAGAGGGGAGCGGCAGAGACAGAGCGGCGGGTGAGGTGAATTAGCCTGGCAGAGGCGTTCAGGATGGATTGTAGGGGGGAGAGGCGGGACATAGGGAGGCCAGATAAGAGATTATTGCAATAGTCGAGTCGGGAGATTACCAGGGCGTGTATGAGTTGTTTTGTGGTGACAGCGGTAGGAAATGGCCGAATTCTGGAAATATTACGCAGTTGGTATCGGCAGGAGGAGGAAAGAGACTGGATGTGGGGGATGTGGTTATATATTCTATAAGGAATTTTTGTTAAAGAATTGAAATGGGAACCTGTTACTGCATTTTTCAGAGAAAATATCCAATTTTAACCAAAAAAAGGGGAAAAAAAGGAAATATTTCCCTTGTTTTGGAGGATGGTGTTTTATGAATAATATGACTATGTATAAAACACTGACCTTGCTCCCAGTGTGGGAAATGAAAAGGGGAGTAACGGCAGTGGTATTGCTAATTTTATACGTGACAAATGGACAATGCCATCGCTTTGGAACTAAAAATAAATATTTTTTTTTGTTTTTTTTCTTTTAGATTTTACATTGTCACGTTTGGTATCAATGCAAAGGCCAGACTCTGACCTGTCCAATGACACCTCATTTGACCTTGTGAGATGTAAAGATTAATGATGCAGGGTTCTAAAGTCGCTCGCCCGTGATCTTCGGTTTTTGATGTACCATTTCGTAACCACGGATTGTGCCATCACATCCATACATGTTGGTGACATGAGAAATGAGATGGTTAGTTACTGCAGCATCATTGTTCACTTTATAATTGAGAAGTGAAAAATATTGCTGTTAAAAAGAGAAAAAAAAGGAAGTTTTTATTTTTATCGTTAAATAAAACTTGGTCATCGTTGGTATCTTTGGAAAGGCCATGCTCTGGCCTTTCCTGTGATATCTCACATGACCCTGTAGCTGCTATGGGGTTGGAGAAACAGGGGTCCAAATTCCCATAAATGCTGACATAGTTATCCTTTCTCTGGGCCTATTCTGGGGCATGGCCATGGAGCTGCTGCTCCATCAGCCCCTATGTTAATCCGGCCCTGGTCATATTTGATACACATACAGGGTTAATCAGAAAGTACCGGAACGCACCTACATTGCTGTGCTCTGCCGTTCCCTGCACTTTGGCTAGTCCGATTCGCTGACCCTGCAGTGAATTCAGCATTCACCACAGGGTCCCCAAAGTGCAGGGAACAAGCCGCCGAATGCTTCTGAAATAACCCGAATCAATCGGAAAAAACGCTGCAAAATGCCAAATTGATCTGAAAAAAAAGCAAATCAAATGTTGTATCGATCCAAAAACCCACCAAACGTATCCAACAATCCACCGCAAAATTGCCAAATCAATCTGAAAAAAGCTGGCGACCAGCCAAACAGAATGCCGACCAGCCGCCGGAAAAAGCAGCCAAAGCTGTCAAAAGGAGTAATACTTTTTTTCTAAAAAAACAAGCAACTTTTAAAAGATGTTCGCAAAAAAAAACTACTGCTTGAAAATGCCTGGAAATAATAGATAAGGTCCTATGAATAATAATAAAAAATGGTCTGTTATAGTGTATATGTTACAGTGTATAAAAAAACATTTTAAAAAGAAAATCAGGGTGAAAAAAATTTGCCTAAAAAAATAAATAGAATTTTTGCTGCAAGTGAAAAGAATAAATGGTTGAATAAATATTTTATAAAAACAGGCAATATTTTTGACATTGAAACCTATGGGATTCTTCGCCTGATAAAACCTGTTGAGTGAATCCACTGAAAATCAGGGCATTTCATGGACATTTCCGTGCTGTTCGGTGTTCTCTGAATAGATTAACCATTACTTCTCTATGGGGAGTTCACTGTCGTTGAAGATCACTGTATTTTGCTGACAATTCACCAATATTTGGCAAACTGACAGCTTTTTGAATAACGGAATGGCCAACAAAATTGCACCGTTCGTAAATTAATTTCTTCGGTGCATTTTAGGAGCCAATACAGCTCTCTCTGAATAACCCCTATAGTCTCTTCATACACATGGGGCCCTATTACAATCACAATGCTAACATTAGAGCTCTCCCATGTGAGCATTAACATTAGCAATGTTTGCCCTAGTGGGCCGCACCATATTACAATCCGAACGCTAACGGGTTAAAAAAACCATTAATGATTCGGATCTTGTGCTTTTCAGCGCGAGGTTACTGTACTTTCCGCTCCCTATACTTAACATGGGGAACGCAAAGTGTTAATTAGCGTTAGGATTACAAAGTCCTAACACTAATTACCATCCGGCTGAGGTTAACTCGAAAGTTAACAACAGCTAGGACCTGGTGCTAACGGATTCCGTTTCTGCGGAAACCATCAGCACCAGCAGAAAATTCCCCCCCAAATCCCACCTCTAATCCCGCAATGAGAACGACTGCTCCATCCGCTCCTTCTTGCCGCCGGTCCCCCAGTCTCCCTCTGTAGATCACTACGCTGAACTGACGGGTCTCGCAAGGTGAGATCCTGCAGGACATGTGACCGTCAGCCTCAATGGAGTCCTATGGACTCCATGGAGGGGATGCTCGCGGCGGCGCTTAGCACTGCCACAAGCATCCCGAGGCTTAGCGCAGCATTATGGTGCAGGCTGCTGGTTTAGCGCCTGCACCATAATATCACGCTAAAATGGGGATGCTAAGGAGAAACCTGCAGGTGCAGGTTTTTCTCCTTAGTGTCCCTGTTATAGCGGGAGGATTGTAATATGGGCCATACTCTGAGGATAATTTTATACACTTTTGGTGTCATATCAGTGCACAAAATGTTTTAGTATTTTGAAACATCGGAATTATGGATACTCAACCTGTATATTATTTAAGAACACAGCACATTTCCATTCTACACAGGGGTGGATCCAGGGGAGCGATAGGGCAATTCCCCCCCCCCCCGAGAAAATATTGCCGGCCGCCGCGTTACTATCCTCCTACGAGCGGCCGCTGGCATGAAGCTCAGCCGCTCGCCTGGGATCCAACAGCCAGCCCCGATCTCGCAAGATCATGGAGTTCACATGCTGGTGGATAGATCCCAGGTGAGCGGCTGAGCTTTATGCTGGCACAGATAAGAGGGCAATCAGCCTCTGTGTCAGAAGGCTGTGCCCCTGGTCGTTGTGGACGTGGTGCACAACATTCGACATTGGCAATGCTGCAGCGTCTGCACAAGCAGCAGAGGGCCATCAATGAGTATTTGCTTGAGTATGGCACAAGGACAGGCTCAGGTCAACTTGGTTCCCCCCCCGCAGTGGCTGATGATCAAGGATGCATGCACTGTACTGTCACCATTTAAGGAGGCAAAGAGGATGGTGAGCAGGGACAGTGCATGCATCAGTGACACAATTCCTTTAGTTTTCCTGCTGGAGCGCACTCTGCAGGGAATTATAGATGTGGCACTATAGGCAGAGCAGCGGGAGGAAGAGGAGGACTTCCCTAGCTCTCAAGGCCCCAGTCTTTACGCTGACAGCATTCCTGCGGGTCCTCAGATCAGACAGGAGGAGGATGAGGAGGATGAGGAGGAATATTTAAGTTGTGGGGGCACTGATGGTGGGGATTTCTCAAGGGAGGGTTTTGTGTCCCCAGAAACCCAAGGACTAGTACGTGGCTGGGAGGAGGTAGTGCACGATAAGGTCATCCTCAGTGACCACGAACACTCTGAAGCTAATGCCACCTCCAACCTATGCTGCATGGGCTCCCTTATCCTGCAAAGCCTGCTAAAGGACCCCAGGATTCGTGCTATCAAGGAGAGGGATCATTACTGGTTGGCAACCCTTCTTGATCCACGATACAAGGGTAAGGTTGCAGAGCTCATCCTGCCCTCACAGAGGGAGCACAGGTTGAAATAACTTGAGGACGCTCTAAAGCGACACTTGTGTAACACCTTTCCAGGCACTGGTAGGTTACCAAGTGATGACACAGGTGCTTCTGAGGATGCGGATGATCAGAGGAATAGTGGTGAATGCCGGGGCCGCTTGACTGATGCCTTTTTAAATTTTTTAGTCCACAATGCCCAGGGACGTCAAATGTAGGCACCCATTGCCAGTGTCTTCACCGTATGGTGCAGGACAACCTAGGGGCAAGGGCAGACCTGATACCTTTACAGCAGATGATCCACTGGCTTACTGGGTGTTGAGATTGGATCACTGGCCAAAATCTAGCCAATATGCTATGCAGCTACTAGGTTGCCCTTCATCCAGCGTGCTTTCTGAAAGGACGTTCAGTGCCGCTGGAGGTTTTGTCGCAGACAAAAGAGTGCGTCTGTCCACCGACTCTGTAGACCGGCTGACATTTATAAAAATGAATCAGTCCTGGATCAGCAGCTATCACTCCCCTGATGCTGATGTAACTGAATAGATCGGGGATCTCTTCTGCATTCCCAAATCCTCCACCACTGCACTCTTCCACAATACCTCAGAGGGGTTACGGTGTGAAGGCACTAGCTGGCACCAAAGGCCCAATATTTGGGTGTACTGACGCGTGTACCAGAATCCAATCATTTTAATATTTGAATGCACAGTCCATCCTGCACTCTTCCACAATACCACAGAGGGGTTAAGGTGTTACGGCACTGTTGCCGACTCTAAAGGCCCAATTTTAAAGCACCTATTGTTACTTTCATCCAAAGCCTGCATAAGTTTCACCATAATTTAGCCAAAAAAATCACTAAACTTGTTCTGCGTGTCCAAAAAAAACTCTCCTCTTTTCATACAGGCTGCCGCCCCAAGCAGTTGTTTATGAATAGATTAAAGGAAAAACATTTACTGTCATTTGAAATGTCATTTTTTTGTTTTTAAATGTTTCTATACATCCTAGAAATCCGCCACTTCATGGGCAGGTTATGGGGACCTCCTAGGCACGATATTTGAAGAAATTTTTAGTTTTTATTCTTTACATTTATTTCATGGAAACTCACTGTTCCTTTAAAAACGTTTTTTTTTTTACTTTTTGTCCTTGTTTCCTGTCCACCAGGGCACTACCCGGACCCCCATACAACCTTTTATGGCAAATATATAGCATATATGCCCTCTTGGAGGGCACTCTAAAAATCGAACGTTCGGGTCCCATTGACTTACATTGAGTTCGGATCGCGTTCGAGATCAAACTCGAACTTTTGAAATTGTTCGAGTTCGAAATTGAACTGAACACAGGGGCATTCGGCTCATCCCTACAGACAAACACTATCTGGAAAAAAGTATTGAGTCACATCTCTTAATTATTGAATTCAGGTGTTTCAATCAGACCTATTGCCACAGATGTATAAAATTGCACAAATAGCCATGCAGTCTGCATTTACCAACATTTCTGAACACATGGGTCATTGTGAAGAGCTCACTGAATTCAGATGCAATATTGTGATAGGAAGCCATCATTGCAATCAGTCAGTTTATGAAATTTCATCCCAACTAGATGTTCCATGGTCACCTGTAACTGGCATTATTGGAACGTGTAAGCATTTAGGAACAGAAGCAACTCAGCCTTGATGTGGAAGACAGCGTAAAGTCACAGAGCAGGTGTCACCTAGTGCTGCCGTACATGGGGTATAAAAGTCACCAACTCTCTGCTAATTCAATAACTGAAGAGTTCCAAACTTCTACTAAAATTAATATCGGCACAAAAACTGCGGTGGAAGCATCATGGAATGGGTTTTCATGGCCGAGCAGATGCATGCAAGCCTCGCGTCACAAATTACAACCCGAAGTGCCAAATGGAGTGGTGTACAGCACACGACTACTTTACTCTGGAGCAGTGGAAACATCAGTGGAGCGACAAGTCACACTTTGGCTTTGGCTGATACCAGGAAAACGTTACCTGCTTGACTCCATTGTGCCAACTGTAATATTTAGTGGAGGAGAAATAATGGCATGGGGCTGTTTTTAAGGGGTCATGCTGGGCTCCTTTATTCCATTTAGAGCAAATGTTAATGCTTCAGCAAATCAAAACATTTTGGTCATTGCTATGCTTCCAATTTTGTTGGAAATGTTTGAGGAAAGCCCTTTTCTATTCAAAAATTACTGTTCACAAAGCAAGGTACATAAAGACGTGGTTGGATGAGTTTGGTGTGGAAGAACTTGACTGGCCTACACAGAGCCCTGACCTCAAACTCTTCAGACACCTTTGGGAAGAACTGGAACGAAATTTGAAAGCCTTCTCAGAAGAATGGAAGCTGTTATTGCTGGAAAGTGAGGACTGACAATGTCATACAATCCATGTTGGTGTTCCTATACTTTTGTCCATATAGTGTGCTTATTGCACTGTTTCACTTGACACTTTAAGGTTTGCAGCCTCTATCATAGTGCAGGACTTTTGTATTCTTGTCTCTGGCTAATCTAGATGCCCATAATAAAGCTGTGCCTCCTATCTGTCGGCAACTGCCACCATAAAGTCAGCTCTTTTCTTCTAAATGATATTGTGGGAAAATAGTAAGAACTGTGGGAAAGTTAAGTACTTTTCCTCCCTCTAAGATTTTATTACTTGTAGAATAGATGCCAGCATATTGGGGCATTGCATGTGATTCATACACATGGAAGCGAGGTAAACTCCAGGTAATCATATATTTTTAATCCCTATATTTTTCTACTAGATAATATAGACCAGTGTCACTTCTTAACTGAATTAAACAAAGCTGTATAGATTTATTGCGTGTGAAGTCATTCCAAAAGTAACATAGTAATTTAGATTGCAATAAGACTCAAGTCCATCAAGTTCAACCTTTCACACACCCCTGTTAAAGTAGTTATAATATGCGTTGCTGTCTGTTTTACGATTTAATTGCACTCACCTCATTGTGTCTATCTGTAGGTTAAAAGCAGGTTAAAAACCTAAACAGATTTTAGGACAGGTGTGTAAAGCATAAAATCAATAAGCTACTCCAGAAGAATTGCAAACAGAGACCCAGGATGAATAATATTCTTTTAACTAGTATATTTATGCTTGATTGATGAAAATGGTTGTAATCACTTCCAATATGGATATAAATGGATATAAAACTCCAGAGTCGTGATTTCACAGCAGAAATAAAAAAAATAAAGACTTTTTTATGTTTAAAGAAACACAAAGGAATACCTATTTAGGTCTATTTATGATGCAATGAAAGTTTTGGATGAATATTCTAAAGTTGTTTAACCCTTTCTCCAAGGCATTTCACGCCTGTGTGCTGAGCTCATTTTTACTGGTTTCGCTCATCATGTTTAAGCGCGTTTTGAAGCCTTATTTTATTATATGACCCAGACATATTATTTATCGTTCTTTCCGGCAGACTCGGCAGATTCATAATATATCATTATTATATGTATACGTCATGTCCTGTCTGTATATTATAACAAAAAATGCAATAAAATTAGAATTTTCAAAAATTTACAATGTGTAAAGTGTTTTTTTTCACAGTTTAACATTCAAGCATTTGCAGTTATATTTTTCTATGGGTTGCGCTTGTTAAAAAAATTAATAATGGGGTCTCGTTACATTTTTTTTTGGGGAAAATTACGCGATTTTTAACAAACGCACCCCGTACAAAAATCGTTAGTGCAGCATCATTGTTCACATTATAATTGAAATGGGAACAATATTGCTGCATTAACAAAACAAAAAAACCCAAAAAAGACTTGTTTATTTTTTTTAATAAATTTTTAAATATATTTTTAGTTTTATTTTTTATTAACATTTACATGGTCATGTTTGGTATTGTTGGAAAGGCCATGCCCTGGCTGATCCAACAATACAAAACATTAACCCCTAGCTGCCACAGATCGGGAGATAGGGGTTCCAATGAACCCCCTATCTCCACCATTGGTGGCAACTAGGGGTTAACTCCAGGACTGATGTCATCGCGTTATGCACGATGACGCCAGTCGTCAAGGGGAGTTCTCGGAAGCTAGGCCGACATCCAAGATGTTGGCCAGCTCTGGGAGAGGATCACGATTCGGCGCTTTTCGGTGCCGAATCGTGATCTGGCACCCAAGGGGTTAAAGCCAGGCACAGTTTGGAAGGGCAGGCTGTGCCCTTCCAAACCGTGCCTGCCTTTAGCCGCTGGACCCTGGCGATCGGGAGGGAGAGAGGTCCGAAGGACCTTCCCCCTCCCTTTCAGGCACCTCCTCCGCACTCGCGGGGGGGCTGAAATAGATGTCATTGCGCCACCGCGAATGCCGGCTGATTGCTGCCTCCTGTGCTAGGACACGCTCAGCGCGTCCATAGCACAGGAGGTGCACTTGGCAGGACGCACCGAGCGCGTCCTTAGCAGCCAAGTGGTTAAAGCACGCCTTAATAAATCCAGCATGGTAAAAGAAGTATTATAGCAATCGAAAGTACTTATTTTCTACCTACAAGGAGTTAATCTTTTTTACAAAACAGCCTTCAGGATCATGCAGACATTTATTTTCAGTGCACAGAGGAAGGCGGAAAGGTGGCAATCTGTAGCAAGGGTCAGCAACCTTGGACCTTCAGATGTTTGGAAACACATCTCCCATGGCTCTCAGCAATCCTGACTGGCTGAGCATCATGGGACATGTAGTTCCATAACATCTGGAGGGTCAAAGTTGCTGATCCATGACCTATAGAGTCAAAAAGGGAAGACACACAGGGAATTAAACTAAAATGATAATAAATGTCATTATTAATGAAGCCTCTTAAAAGCATAGACATATACAGTATATTACAGAGTTGATAGAATATATTTAGGATACAATGTAACACTTGCAGGTCTATTCACTAAAGGTGAAACTCTGGAGAATTGGCAGGAGAAGTGAAAATTCTAGGTCAAAATAGCCAAACCATAAAAATCTCCCATTTATCTCACTTTCTAAATTGGCTATTTGGTCTAGATTGTTCTCTTCTCCTGCCAATTCTCCTGAGTTTTCACCTTATGCGACTAGACCTGTAAAAGAATATCCCTGTAATGCGTTGATCATTAGGCTTCCAGTGTTCTCTTTTTGTAATAGTATACTAATGATATATCACAAGATAATAATAATATACTAATAATATACTAATATATCACACGGAAAAGACCAATTTACCACCATACATTTGGCTGGAGCCCTCCTATGCTCTTATCCATGTGCCTGTAGATTTTTCAGAAAAACCCACTAAACTCTACTCCAGAAAAACAGCAGACAAAATGCATAAAAAAATACTATATTAAAGAACAAATACTAGACCAAAACGCGTTTCGCCATATATAAATTTTGCTTCTTCTTCTGGTATCCAGGTTGGGAATTGGCCATTTCTTTCTTTTTCTTTGGCGCAGAATGTATATAGTATTGTACTAGGGGTTACCCCAACATGTTCTCTAATTCTAAGGGAATCCTGTGATGGAAAATCGTGTGTGATACGTTGTGTTTCGGTGCTTAAAAAGAGAAGGAAAACCCAGATGCTACATCCACCTAGAGCCGGTGTCAGGCTCGGGAAAGTGTGAGTGGGATGATATCAACCCTATAACAGAGAGTTTCCCATTTATTGCATATTGCGCTATGTTTTAATCTTTTCCACTTTCTTTTCTATATACTAATGACAAGAATCTGTCTTCCTTACGAACATATGATTTAGATGATACGTATGTATAATGTTTCACCTTTACTTTTGATCACATACAGGGTTATTCAGAGAGAATCGAAAAGTCACCGCACGTTCGGTGACATTTCGTTCTCTTCAATTCAATGCAATTCGGCTATCCTACTTCGGAAAACCCTGCGGTGTATTCAGCAAGCACCACAGGGCCATTGTAATGCAGGGAAAAGCCGCCGCAAACATAGAAACATAGAAAATGTCGGCAGATAAGAACCTTTTGGCCCATCTAGTCTGCCCAATTACATGGATACTTTACCTGGATTTATCTTTTATTTAGGATAGCCTTATGCCTATCCCATGCCTGCTTAAATTCAATCACTGTTTTGGCCTCTACCACTTCTACTGGAAGGCTGTTCCATGTATCCACCACCCTCTCAGTAAAATAATGCTTCCTGATGTTACTTTTAAACCTTTGCCCCTCTAATCTAAGACTATGTCCTCTTGTTTTGCTACTTTGTTTCCTTTTAAATATACTCCCTTCCTCTACCTTGTGGATTCTCTTTACGTATTTAAATGTTTCTTTCATATCTCCTCTTTTTTCCAAGCTATACGTGTTAAGATCATTAACCCTTTCCTGGTAACTTTTCTCCTTCAAGCCGTACACCATTTTAGTAGCCCTTCTCTGAACTCTCTCTAAGATGTCTATATCCTTCTGGAGATACGGTCTCCAGTACTGCACACAGTACTCCAAGTGAGGTCTCACCAGAGCTTTGTACAGTGGCATGAGCACTTCCCTTTTCCTACTGCTAATACCACTCCCTACACAACCCGACGAACCCTCACCGCAAAACCCGGCAAACGCTCACCGAAACCCGCAAAAACATCTGGAATAACCCCGCCGCACACGTCGGAGAAACCCGAGCAGGAGCCGATCACAGCGCAGAGCAGCCACCGGAAAAACCCGACACGCAGACAAAGGAAGAGAAAAAAAATAAAAAACGGTACGCTTGAAAGTTGGAAAATTGAAACGCAGTTTACAAAAAAACTACTGAGCGAAAATGTCTGGAATTTACATGTAAGATCCAATAAATGATAATAAAAAGGCAGTTACAGTAAAAAGAAAAGACGATTTACAAAAAAAAAAACGGGAAAACATTTTTGTCAAAAAAATCCCCAAAAATGCCTAACAGATCCTAAAAAATCTATAAATAAAGAGACTTTTTACTGCAGAATATAATAATAAACGGTTTATTAGATATTGGATTAAATGGGAATATTTTTAACATTGAAGCCTATGGGATTCGCCTGAATAAACCTGGCGAATGAAACCACTGAACAGCAGGGCATTTCGGCAACTTTTCACTGCTGGTTTTTGTTCTCTGAATAGACGAAGCATTGCTTCTCTATGGGGATTTCACTGCTCTCGAACAGGCACCGAACAGGCACCAAATCACTCAACTACAACCGCCCTTTTAAAAGTCTGCAATGATATCCAAGCTGGGATGGAACAAGGAAACCTAACTGGAGCCATCTTCCTTGATTTTGCCAAGGCCTTTGACACGGTAGACCATGGCATCTTGTTAGAAAAACTTAAAAACTCTGGCATTGGTGATCGCACGCTAACCTGGTTTCAATCATATGTATCCGACCGATCACAATATGTGTCAATTTCTGGCAGCTCCTCCCTCCCGCTCCCAGTCACTTGCGGTGTACCCCAAGGCTCAATACTAGGCTCCCTGCTATTCACAATATCATAATGATCTGCCCAACGTCTGCAAAGCCTCAACTGTACATATGTACACAGACGACACTGTGATCTATACCAGCAAACCAAATCTCCCGCAGCTGGAGGCCGTGCTGCAAGAACAATTTACAGAGGTAGAAAAGTGGATCAAAAACAACAAACTTTTTTTAAATACTGACAAAACTGTAACGATGCTCTTTGGAACAGCACCTAAACTACACAAATTGCAAAATCCCCATCTATGTGTTGGGACAAAATCAAATGGCATGCTGACCACAGTCACTACTCTCAAATACCTAGGTATGTAGTTGGACCCTAATCTATCCTTTGGCCCCCACATCGAAAAACTCTCATCTAAACTTTACCCAAACTAGGTGCCCTGTACAGAAACAAATCCTGCCTGAGTCCGCGGTAAAAGAAAGCAGATTGTGCAGCAAATGCTTATGCCGGCTATTGATTACGGAGATGTAGTGTATGCAGCCGCCCCGCAAACACACCTTCATAAACTTAATACATTGTATAACTCATTCTGCCGCTTTGCGCTACAATGTAACTACATGACCCACCATTGTGACATGTTAAAAGAGCTAAACTGGCCATCGCTGGAATCCAGACGCACCTTCACCTTTCCAGCCTGGTGTTTAAGAGCATTTCTGGGAAGCTGCCACCCTACCTGAATAGACTGCTTCCCCCAGAAGCTCCCTCATCCTATAACCTCCGATCCAGGACCAGCACCTTACTTGCAATACCACAATACAAAAAGAATACAGAAAAAATGGCGTCGCGCCCATACTCACCGGAAGCGCAGCAACTGCCAGGAGTAACTTACGTTGCAATGGCCATTGAAACAAACAAAAACCTCAGTTTTGTTGTACATGGAACACATAGAAAAGAGCGCAGATGACACCTTTTTTCCTCGTTATGTTTTATACATTAACTGGGCTGTTACTCCTGGCAGTTGCTGCCGCTCCGGTGAGTATGGGCGCGACGCCATTTTTTCTGTATTTATGTGTATCATGCTTGTAACACCAGTCCGTCGTTCTGCAGCTGTTCCTCTTTCCATGTTTTTGTTTTTAATCCCAAATGGGAAGTGTTTGGTGCGTGTATAAATAGGACCCGCCATATCTTTGCCTCTCCTTGGCTGAAAAGCAGCAGGAGGGGCTTGGAGCTGCTCAGTAGAGCGGCCTTTTGGTTACAATTGTTAGGTACTCACTCTGTAAAGAGGTGCCGTGAAGTGGCGAGTGAGCTTACGTTGCAATGGCCATTGAAACAAACAAAAACCTCAGTTTTGTTGTACATGGAACACATAGAAACGAGCGCAGATGACACCTTTTTTCCTCGTTATGTTTTATACATTAACTGGGCTGTTACTCCTGGCAGATGAGCCAGGTGACACCTTTTTACCATCAAATCTTCCCCCAGTCTTAAGTCACTCAAAAGATCCTTACTAACATACCTCAATACAGAATGCACCTGTAAACATGTAACATAGTGACTATATTTCCTACATATTTATTTTCTGTTAATCTGTATATTTGTGTTTTGTTTTTTTGTTTTTTTTAATATCTTGGATTGTATTACTTTGTATTTCTGTAACTGTGACACTTCAATGTTCTTGAACCCAGGACATACTTGAAAACGAGAGAAATCTCAATGTATCCTTCCTGGTAAAATCCTTTATAAATAAATAAATAAATAAATTTGCCAACATTTGGCGAACTGCCTGCTCTCTGAATAGCCGAATGGCCAGGAAAGGTGACCGTACGCTGAATTTCACTGTTCGGTTATCTTTCGGCCACAATTTGGATCTCTTCGAATAACCCTGATGGTGATTGGCACTGTACCATATGTTGTGATGTATCTTCTGGCTTTATAGGGAGGCCTCTGCTTTGGTAAATAATGATTGAGATGGTGAAATTGGTGAGAAGTCTTTTTATGTGGGCGATGCATCGATTTGTATAGTTTAATAATAATATATGTTTATATATTTTGTAATCATACACAGCACATTCCAGGAGAGAGCAAGCTAGTACTGTAATATATGTTTGGTTGTGGTACACTTTATTCTTTGTCCCTTGATCAGTGTCCCACAAAATAAATGAAAGTTTCTAACCTGCACATTTAAATGACCAACCAAATGGTGACCGAGGAGTGCCGAACAGACCATTGAACGCCGCCGAACTGCAGAAAAAACAAAGGTGTTTTAAACACTAAAAGGTGTTCAAAACAATAAAAATGCATGAAAATGTGTGGAAATAATAAAAAAAGGTCCTATAAAAAATAAGAGAACAGTCTGTTACAGAATAAAAAAAGTCCTTTTAAACAAATTGGGAATTAAAAACTGCCTAAAAAATCCAAAAATATACAAAAAAAATCTGATAAATAAATAAATAAATAAAAAGACGGTTTGCTGAAAATGAAAAGAATAAATGGTTGGATAATTTTTTTTAATAAAAATGATAATATTTTTTTACATCAAATTCTAAACCTGTTGAATGGAATCACTGAAAATCAGGGCATTTCTCTGACACTTCGGCGTTCTCCGAGTATATTAACCATTACTTCTCTATGGGACAATTTTGCTGTCTGCAAAAATCGCCGAATTGCAGCAATCTGCATCTCATTTCGCTGTCAATTTGACACTATTTGGCGAATCGTCAGCTTTGTGAATTGGCGAACTGCCCCAAAAATGCACCGTACTGAGAAGTTCACCATTTGGTGCCCTTCGATGGTAATTCCGGTGCTCTTTGAATAACCCTTTTAGAAAATACTCACTGTAATCTATTTATTTTCTATCCTAAATGAGTTTATTAATAAACTGTTCGATTTTGCTAATAGCATCTGTAGTAGGGTTTATGGAATAAATAGTATATTTTTTCTGTATACAAATTGCCCTTTCAACAATAAAAGTAGCTGGTGTAGAAAATACAAGCATTCGAGGAATATATCCTCTTAAATTAAGGACAAACTGGAGGTCACAGTTCCAAAAGTGATGACCCCAGCAAGTTGCACAGTCCATAAAGTAACATTACGTCTGGTACATTGTTTCAATGACAATATTAATAGTGATACATTATTTTTTTATTACATATGCCTACTATTTATTCGTTTTTAGATTCATGATGCAGGCTCGTGCATATGAATTTTATTATTTAGATTACATTATTAAAAGCAGTAGTAGATTTTGCCAAAACCATTTGTGCAAATTCAGAAATGTCAAACCAGATGAAGTTGAGAAATTTGAGCTGTGCCAAGTGTATGAATCAAATCTACAAATTGATCTTGATTTGTCCATGTTCAAACTGACCAGAATAAGTCCTAGAATTGAAGCTATGGTTATTCAGGAATAGACAGACCTAATACTTAGACAGACAGAATGGTCACCAGGAAGCCTGGATTGTCTTGACCAATTGGTTTTGCTTACACGTCATCCTACGTGGTGGTGGGATTAAGTACCTTTCAAATCGGTTTATGGTGTCTGATACACTCCTGTTTTTACATGAAATGATGCTCATAACGATGACCATTAGTTAAGGCCATTTGTGCAATCTGTTTTATAAGGGTGCCCATAATTGTGGTACTCTGTTGGAAAATGAGGATCGAGCCACTTTCTTTTTGTATTGTGGGACCAGCACCTTACTTACAATACCACAATACAAAAAGAAAGGGGCTTGATCCTCATTTTCCTATAGAGCACCGCAACTATGGAATAACCTCCCAGACGCCATCAAATCTTCCCCCAGTCTAAATTCCCTTAAGGCTAGGGTCAAACGCATTATAACGCATTATTCGCAGCGACCGTCAAAAAGTGCATCCAAACGCATTGACGTATTTTTTCACGGAATGCGCGAAAACGGTCATACGATGCGCATTTTCATGCGTGATTTTTTTTTCTACGGATCGTCAATAAAACACTTTTTGCGTCTGGACGTTATGTTGGCTGGACATTAGCAGCGTCTGACGTCTCCTAATCACGCAAACATGCCGCTAGCGGATGCAGCGCACTCTGTACGTCAGTACTAGCGGTTCTGCGTTCTCTAAAAAATGCATTCGTTTGCCGCTTGCGTTGTGCGGCGTTACTTCGTATATTGGCCATCATTGCCCGTCATTTGCTGCTACTGCGGCCGTGATTAAGTGCGCCTAAACGCACGTTAAAAATGCGTTAGTCTTACCCCAGCCTAAGAGATCTCTATTAGCATACCTCAATACGGTATGCACCTGTAAACATGTAACATAGTGACTATATTTCTTACATATTTATTTTCTGTTCATCTGTATATTTGTATTTGTGGTTTTTTTTATATCTTGCATTTTATTACTTTGTATGTCTGTAACAAGTGTAACAATTCAATGTTCGTGAACCCAGGACATACTTGAAAACGAGAGAAATCTCAATGTATCCATCCTGGTAAAATACTTTATAAATAAATAAAATATTAGTTTAACTTATACAGATGACATTGTCTATGCATGACCAGTTGGTCATACGACTATACATCCAGTGGACGACCAGCCTTATGCTTATTTTATCTGCTCAACTAAGGCTAGGGTCAGACGAAAGCATTTTTCCCCGTGAACGTGAAAAAGTGCTTCCAAACACATTGACGTATTTTATCACGGAATGCGCAAAAACGGTAAGACGACACGCATTTTCGGGCGTGATTTTGTACGGATGGTCAATAAAACTCTTTTTGCGTCTGGACGTTATGTAGACTGGACATTAGCAGCGTCTGACATCTCCTAATCACGCAAACACGCCGCTATGCCGCAGCTGCGCACTCAGTACGTCAGTACTAGCGGTTCAGCGTTCTCAAAAAAATGCGTTCAAATTCCACTTGCGTTACACGGCCGGACTTTTGTGCGGCCGTACAGCGTATATTGGCCGTCATTGCCCGTCATCTGCTGCTAGTGCGGCCGTAATTATGTGCGCCAGAACGCACGTTAAAAGTGCGCTGGTCTGACCCCAGCCTAAACCTGCAGGATAGGAGCTTAGAGAGGGAACATGCCGGCCACCATGTCTATATTTTGTGGAGCTCTGGGTTCCTTGTACTTTTAGTGACCTCCATTGTTGTGACTGCTTGAACAATATGTCACCTTGAGGAGTTATTTACTTATATTTCAAGCATGCAAAGCTAATATGGAGCATAGTATTTTGTATTCAGAATATTTATGCTGTGTATGGCATTCTCACTTTTTCTTGTATTTCATCAGAAACCGAATTGCTCTAAATTGAATTTGCACATTTGGTCTAATTATGTTATGTGCATACAAGTACTGGTAATAAATATCCAAACAGGAATTTTAGGCCAAGTTCACATACTATTATTTAAGTAAGCCTTCAAATCCACATTCAGTGCTTAGTAGGTAACCCCTCTAGAGAAAGTTTAAATGTTGGTTCTCTTTCCCCAGACATCTCGGCTCAAATTACCCCGGCTTGTTAAGAGACACTTATTATGAGAATTTTACTGCTATTACATGTCAAGACAGAGGAAACAACTGGAATATATTTACTTTAAATAAATCTGATGGCAGTAAACTTCACAGAAAACCTTGTGCGTTTTATTTATTTTTTTTAAACATGCAATTTGAACATTAGGAGTTTACATTACGCAGTATACACACTTACACATTTATACTTCCTCAAAAATACAGGCAAACATAAAACGAACAGGGGTTACATCCGTATAAAAGAAAATACTTTGCCAAAGACAGAAATAAATCAGTTTTCCTGAAATCTTTGTGAGTTTATCTTTCAGAAGGAAAAAGAGAACACAAAAATATGCTCTACTTCTTGGCAAACAAATGAGATTTTAGCAACAAAAAAACCAACAAAAAAACACAAGAGAATACAATTTTTTCTATTGTTTTGCAAACCGTCGGTATTGGTTATTTTAATAAGTTTATTTCAAGTATTTAAAAACCACCAATGAAAATTAAGAATATATATATTCTTTATATATATTCTTAATTTCCAGAATACATACATTTTCTTAATTTTCAGTGGTGTATTTGAAATATATATACAGTGGCAAGAAAAAGTATGTGAACCCTTTGGGATTATGTGGAGTTTTGCATGAATTGGTCATAAAATGTGCTCTGATCTTCATCTAAGTCACAACAATTTGAAAAACACTGCTTAAAATAATACAACACAAACATTATATGTTTTCATGATTTTATTGAACAGAACATGTAAACATTCACAGTGCAGGGTGGAAAAAGTATGTGAACCCCTAGCCTAATGACTTCTCCAAGAGCTAATTGGAGACAGGAGTGAGCCAACCTTGAGTCCAATCAGTGTGATATTATTGGATGTGTTGCTGAAAGCTGTCCTGCCCTTTAAAAACACACACCAGTTTTGGATTTACTGGTTTCAAGAAGCACTGCCTGATGTGAACTATGCCTCACAGAAAAGAGCTCCCAGAAAACCTACGATTAAGAATTGTTGATTTGCATGAAGCTGGAAAGGGTTACAAAAGTATCTCCAAAAGCCTTGATGTTCATGTGTCCACGGTAAGACAGACTGTCTACAAATGGATAAAGTTCAGCACTGTTGCTACTCTCCCTAGGCGTGGTCGTCCTGTAAAGATGACTGCAAGAGCACAGCACAGAATGCTTAATGAGGTAAAGAAGAATCCTAGAGTGTCAGCTAAAGACTTACAGAAATCTCTGGCACATGCTAACATTTTTGTTGACACATCTACAATAGGGAAAACATTAAACAAGAATGGAGTACATGGGAGGACACCACGGAGGAAGCCATTGCTATCCAAAAAGAATATTGCAGCACGTGTGAAGTTTGCAAAAGAGCACCTGGATGTTCCACAGCACTATTGGCAAAATATTCTGTGGACAGATGAAACCAAAATTGAGTTGTTTGGAAAAAACACACAACACTCAGGGCCGGATTAACATAGGGGCAGATGTACAATCCATTGTTACGAATTGTTACATCAAAAACCTAAACCGCCGCACTGCAGCTAAGAGCACTTTGGACCCCTGCGTCACAAATCTTTACACCTCACAAGGTCAAGTGAGGTGTCATTGGACAGGGCAGAGTCTGGCCTTTGCATTAATATCAAACCTGCTCATGTAAAATCTAAAAGAAAAGAAAATTTTTTTTATTTATTTTTAGTTCCAAAGCGATGGCATTGTCCATTTGTCACGTATAAAATGAGCAATACCACTGCCATTACTCATCTTCTCATTTCCCACACTGGGAGTGTTAAAAAACATGTTCCAAAACACAAGGGAATTTTTTTTTTTTCTTTAGTTAAAATTGTATATTTTTTCAGAAAAATGCAGTAACGGTTCCCATTTCACATTTTATCTTATCATGAATGCCCTATAGAAAATATAACCACAAAGGTTTGGATGATAAAATGGGGGGGATTTACACTCTTTTTAAATGATTGAAAAATTAATCACACATTATCTGCCTAGTTAGATATACCTGTATCTGCACCTATAACCTAAAATATGTTTTCATTTCACTAAATTACAAAAAAAGCCCACCAAAATTTTCAGCTCCAGGCCCATAGAGATCTTAATCCGGGACTGACAACACTATGTGTGGAGAAAAAAAGGCACATCACACCAACATCAAAACCTCATCCCCACTGTAAAACATGGCGGAGGGAGCATTATGGTTTGGGGCTGCGTTGCTGCCTCAGGGCATGGACGGATTGTTGTCATTGAGGGAAAAATTAATTCCAGAGCTTATCTAGACATTTTGCAGGAAAACGTAAGGCCATCTGTCTGACAACTGAAGCTCCGCAGAGGATGGGTGATGCAACAGGACAATGACCCAAAGCATACAAGTAATTCAACAAAAGAATGGCTTCAACAAAACAAAATACGCCTTCTGGAGTGGCCCAGTCAGAGTCCTGACCTCAACCCGATTGAAATGCTGTGGCATGACCTTAAGAAAGCGATTCACACCAGACATCCCAAGAATATTGCTACACTGAAACAGTTTTGTGAAGAGGAGTGGTCCAAAATTACTCCAGATTGTTGTGCAGGTCTGATCTGCAACTACAGGAAACGTTTGGTTGAGGTTATTGCTGCCAAAGGAGGGTCAACCAGTTATTAAGTCCAAAGGTTCACATACTTTTTCCACCCTGCACTGTGAATGTTTACAAGTTCTGTTCAATAAAAACATGAAAACATATAATGTTTGTGTTGTACTATTTTAAGCAGACTGTGTTTTTCAAATTGTTGTGACTTAGATGAAGATCAGAGCACATTTTATGACCAATTCATGCAAAACTCCACGTAATCCCAAAGGGTTCACATACTTTTTCTTGCCACTGTATATATGATGTAGTCAAGAATAGACTACAAAGATAAAGTATGTGTATACATGTCAGTCCTTTGAAACATTATAAAGTAACTCTTGTAACCTGCGTCTTACCCTCTGTTGCAGAATCTCAAAATGTGAATCATTTTAGAAAAAGTTCATGCAATTTGGGATGTGGAGAAATCAGAGCACAGTCCTCCCAATATTTCACAAGGTGAAAGATGGGCCCTTGTATTTCAGGGAATGTCTACGGAGAAAGCCAAACAATTGGTAATTTAACCCCTTCAATGCTGAGACGATACACCTCGTGGGCTGAGCTCATTTTGATAATATTTGGTTATTCATGTTTAAAAGTTAAGTTTTATTGTAGAACCTACAAAAATTATACATTGTGTTTTTTTTTCACCACATCCAGCATATTCAAAATCCATCATTATATTATGTATATTTTGTCACATCAGGAGGTTACATAAGAAAATTTAAACTGCAAATTTTTATTTTTATCTCTATAATTTACAGCATGTAATTTTTTCACACTTGTATTTTTTTTATATTAGATGATATAGATGTAGATTACTTACAGTTGATGACACAAGCTTAGTGATTATTCTTATATTATTGGATGAAAATAGTGCAGCCAATGTCACCCTCCAGTCAGCTGACTGTAACAGCATAGTTTGGAGCGGGGGCGGACTGACGCATCGGGCCCAGATGGGTGGAGTCCGGTCCGGATTGGCCTTGCTGCCCCTGCAGTCCAGTACATGCGTGGAGCGTCATGAGGTTTCCCCAGTGCACAGGATGCTCCATGCTCGTCCAGTTGGGCCCTTGCTTGGTGCTGATCTGACACTGAGCAGGGGCTTCAGCCACAGCGGGTTGACATCAGCCCTTGCTGTGGGATGGCTCCCCAGGCCGTGGCAGTCATTGTGTGTGTGCACGCGATGATGTCACCTTCTGGGATTCCCCGTGCCCAGCAGGATCCCAGTACAGGAGATGCAGGGGTCCTTTAACCCCTTGTATCTCCGGATCCATGCAAGCTAGAAGGACAGTTGGGGTGTCATTGGAAAGGCCAAAATCAACACCACTATGTAGTGTGTAAAAACAAGAAGATCATAAAATTAATATTAAATAAAAATAATAAAATTAAATACAGTTAAAAAGATATCTTTTTTTGTTTTAAAAGCAGCGGCATTGTTAAGATTCCCCTTATAAAATTAACAATACCGCTGCACTTACTCATTAATTTTTTCATATATATAAATTTTATTTTAATATATAATTATTTTAATATTTTATTTATATTAGAATTAAATATATTAATAAGATACTGCATTTTGATATAACTCTAGTTTAATAAATAATAAGTTAAATATAATTGATTTTGAGTTTTAGTGCTGTGGAGCTCTGTGATACGTTCCTGCACACTGCACATTACTGTGAGTTTTATTGCTGTGGAGCTCTATGATACGCTCATACACACCGCACATTACTGTGAGTTTTATTGCTGTGGAACTGATTGCGCTTCTCTTTTTTTTTTTTTTTGGAGAAAGGGTTATACCAGGAAGGATACATTGAGATTTCTATCATTTTCAAGTATGTCCTGGGTGGCGAGTATTTACGTTAGGTGTCTTGCCCAAGCACACTTACTGGAGAGGTGCTCTTGCCGGTATCGAACCCATGTCTCCACAGGCTCTCTCCACGCAGAGCAATGATTTTACCTCTACTCCACCCAGCCGGTATGCAGAATCGGTTATCAAAACCCCCCCAAAAAAAACAGATATTCACCTCTCATCCAGTGGTGAGAACGGTGGGCCGATCTGCCACTTCTGGCCGCTGGGAACAGAGTGAGACTGGGGAAAAATAGTCTCTAGTTTCCCTCCACGAATCACTTTGTGGCCCTGCACTATATCGCGAGATTACGCGGGGCTTCCGGCCCGGTAGCACAACCCTCCATGGAGACCGCTGTGAGTATCAGAGTGGGTTAGCGGTGCGTTACGGGGAAGGCTGTTGAATTAATTGAATTAGCTCCTGCCTCGTAATACAGTGCTAAAACGGAGATGTTACGGGGGAAACCTGCAGGTGCAGGTTTTCCCCATTAGTGTCCCCATTTTTTAACGCATTTAATATAATATGGCCCAAAGTGTTTTCAATTTGATTGTATCAGGGTGTTTTCATTATAAAATGTTCAGAAACATAAGCCCCCTGTTCCCGCCGTGCAGGACATTCAGATTACTAAAACAAACACAAACAGGCAAGGACAGGTCATATTTTGCCTATGAACATTCCTGGGGGTCTTCTTATGTAACGCCCCCTCCCTTTGTCTCTTATGTTACCATAAAAGATGTGTGCAAGCTATAAGCAGCACGCAGAGATGAGAGCATAATTGTGTGTGTCTCATTTCTGCGTTCCGATATCTGCAAATGCAATCAGTGGAAGCCAAGGCGGACAGAGTTTCCGTGGCCCAGGAATTGGTTAATGGATAGATGTTCCCCTCTTTATGGTCGATTTCCTATGCTGACAATAGAGGTTCTACTTTAAGGGATATTTCCTATTATCTTCTCAGTGCAGTTTGGATATTTTTATCAATCAGTAAAGTTAATATTTAAGAGGGCTATATACTATTTATCTATAGACTTTAGGGCACCAGAGTGTCAATCTAGAGGTAGGTAAGAGTAAGACCCATTTTCTTACTTTTTTAAAGTATTTTAGCAAGTGATGCTATGTACTTATTTTCTGCCTACAGATAGTTAATCCTACCTTTACTGCAGCTTCATGGTTACCAGAGATTCTGCAAACTGTTCCATGTTTTCAATAAGAACTGGAATTAAATGGTGATTCATTTAATTATTAAGGAATGCTTCTCAAATATTTATGGTGAATCATGGGGCTCTATTCCCTAGTTTATGGTAACTGTAGCATTTGGTTGAGAAAGCGTCAACACCAGTATAAGTGACATTAACGCATGTCCACCATATTACATCCCTAATGCTAAATCCCTGTAAAATCTGTTAGAGCATCGGAGATTGCGTGACCTTGCTGCACTTTGTGCATCCCATACTTAACATGGGAAGCGCACTCAGTAATTAGCGTTAGGATAGTAAGGTATTACAAAGTACCAGCGCTAATTACCACACTGATGCGCTAACCAAACAAAACCTATTCGACATCTAAAACCTGGTGCTGATTCTGCTTTTGCAGAATCATATAGCACTCCCTAACCCCCCCAAATCCAATACTCCACTCTCATCCCCTGTCGAGAACGCTTCTGATAGCAAGCAGAACGAGACTGGGAACAAATAGTCCCCAGTCTCCCTCCACGATCACTCTGAACTTTGCAATCTCTGCAATCTCGCGAGAAAGAGATCATGCAGGGCTTGTGTCCCGGCAGCACAACCCTCCATGGAGTAATATGGACTCCATGAGGTGATACTCGTGGCAGCGTGGAAGCATTACCCAGAGTATCACTGAGGGTAGAGCTTCGTGCCTGGGCAAGGTGCTGAAGCAGCGCCTGCCCTGGACTCTAACACTAAAATGGTGTCGCTATGGGGAAACTGGCAGGCACAGGTTTTCCCTGATAGCTTCCCATTTTAGTGTTAGGGAGGAAATAGTGCCCATGATTTTTAGTAGTAGTAGATAGAATAAATGCTGTGATTGAACACTAGTAAAAGTAGCCTTAAATGACCATTCCATGTTTTACCAAACCCTCAGTTTAGAAGACTGATGTAGCAAGTCTCAACTTTTTCCTTTTGCCAAAAGAAGAGAAGAAATTCTATCATGTCATCATAATCACATTTAACATTTTGGTGTTGACGATCACTTCCTGAATTTCTATATGAAGCACTAATACGGTCAGACTTTCCCCTAGTTTGTCTTCCTTCAAACGCTCCCTTAAGACATTCCTATTTAGGAAAGCCTACCACCTGACTCACTGACACAACCAGTCCATCACTCTCACCTAGCAGTCCATCACTCTCACCTTGCAGTCCATCACTCTCACCTTGCAGTCTTCTCCTCCTGTTTCCACCCCCAACCCTTCTAGATTGTAACTTCCCGTGGGAATAGGGCCTTTGTTTCCTCCTGTACTGGTTTGTCAAAATGTTGTTCAATGTATTGTAACCCTGTCTATATTGTGCCCATTGTACAGCGAAGCGGAATATGCTGGCACTTTATAAATAAATAATAATAATAATAATATAAATGAAACAATTTTGTTTATGTGATGGCTATAAAAATATATATTTTACAAACTATTTTAGTCTATTGAATAAATATTCTAATAACCCATTGTTTTCCTGTATATGCCTTCTTCTCCGTTATTATTTAAAACATCGTAAAGGTATTGGCTCTGTTGTATTGTTGTATTTTGTTTGCTTTTCATAGATTTTCAGATTTAATATTGCTAGACCTGTAAAAACTATATGTTTCTACTTACCTTTTGAAAAAGTAAACTAATTTTAAAAGTACTACTAAGGTGGTATTCTTTTTTAAAAAAATAGTTTGCATATGTATTACTTGCAATGGCTAAGCTATAGACCACTTTGAGAGGTAGGCAGAATTGTGTGTTATATTTTTTAAATCAAAATCATTAAAAAACATTTCATTAAATGAAATGAGCGCTCATTGTCAATGTTTATGTCGGTGACCGAGGCGCTAATTTCATTTCAAATCATTTCAGTTTGATAATAAAAATTTGGGCAAGAACTTATAATGGGAAATAAAAAAATAATATAGAAATAGCATCTTCTGCTGATACAGCTCATGCTTATGCCAACTTCATTTACAATAATAGGTTATACACTTGGAAGCTCTTTTTCAGTCTTGGCAGGTTAAGTTCCAATTCTTCAGTATGCATGATACCTTCCAAGATTGGTTAGCAAAATAAATTTACTGATAGCAACACATATAAAGTGTTCAATTTCGTTCTTCACCCAGAAACATACAATGCAACAGAACCAATACTTAAAGTGTCTTAAAGAGATACTCATACATATTTTACTATAGTTCAACTATTTTTTTTAGTTATTGTACCGTAAACATATTCCTCTACCCCCCTTCCCCCGTCAGTGCATCTCCATCCTCCACCCATTCCTACAGGTCACCAGTGAACCCCTCCCACAAAGCCTTAGCAAATAATGCCTTACATCCTACTTCCCCTCCTGTGCTCCGGAAGTGTACACTACACAGAGCACAAGAATGGGTTATCCTGAAATCATGAAGAAAACTGAAGAAAATGGGATTAGCTCCATATAAGAAGGCAATAAAATTGACAAAGGAGCTCACCAGAAACCCATACCCCTCTTCTTCCATCTCATCAGCACAAACAGAATGACACAACAGCCAACCCATCTCATGGTCCTGTTTTGTAAAATAGGGATAATTATGTCACATGGTATAAAACCATCATTCTCAATGGTTACTCCAATCAAACCCCTGTTATCTCATTGCTTACCCCATTCCCTTTCAGCCCTTGCTCCTATTACTCTCTGCATTCTATCTCTGCACAGTCTTTGATTCACACTCTCTCTGGGTAACAACATTTTTCTTAGTCCATAAAATTTCCCTGACTTTCCAACAACCCTCACCTCCTTACTCTATTTGCATTGCTTCCTCACCATCCTCTCCCTTCCTCGCCATCCTCTCACACATGTATTTATAGCATACCTTTTCTTGTAGTCAGTTCTCACGTTACTTCTGAGCTTTAGAATAAAACAGTAGAGAATAGGCAATGGGATGGAGGAGTCAAGGTTTAGCCAAGGCTTCAGGGGATCTATTGTGTTGTGTTATCTATTGCCTAGGCTACCCAAGATAAGAGATGGCTGCTGAATGAGACCTGATAGTGGGCTCCCAGCACTAAATGGTACCCCTGGTGATTTCTTTTACATACATTCCACACATGCAAGTTTATGAGTTTGTTTTCTGGACTTTTGACCCATAGAGTCCATTCTTTGCTCAATGCCACACAGTGAGAAACAAGTGCTGTATAAGACACTGTGGGGGTGGGGCAGCAGTTTACAACACAATATATCAGAAAATCGATGCACACCGTGACACATATAGACTAAAATGTTTTCTTAAGTAACCATACATGAGATAAACAAAGTATATATATGTAAGATATCAGCAACATAAAGAAAAGAGGAACATTTAAATTTTTGATGTTAGTGTTCCTTTAAGAAATTAAACTTCACCCCGCCCACACAACTAGAACTTTTTCATTTTTGGTTTATGTCTAATTAATTCCTTCTAGTGACTGAACAAAAGGTCTCTACGTGTTCTTTTCACCTTACCAGTTGCCTCCCATTCCCTCACGCTTTGTTCCCTTCTTGTACCATTCTTGGACCAGATCGTTAATCTCCTGTATGCTCTGCTGTTTTCCCAGCTCCCCTCAAGCATGCACTGTAGTCCCAATCCTAAAAAAAAGCCTTACTCCTACATACTCAAAAAAAGTCTTCTCCTGATTCGGTTATCACATGTAACTAATGTCCAAATTTCTAAATAAGTTAACCTACACCCAGCTAACAAACTACCTTAATTCTAACACTCGCCTTTTCTCTCTGCAATTGCTCTCTGCTCTCAACAGAAACAGCCCTAACTAAACAAACCATTGTTTAACACTGCTACATCAAAACGTCAGTACTCTCTACTAATTCTTCTGGACTTAGCTGCCTTTTACACTGTCGATGGCGCTCTCCTCCTATATATTTTTTGTGACATAGTTGCTGCTCTTTCTTTGTTCTCTTCCTGTCTGTCCCAATGTTCATCAGGGCCATGTTCTCTTGTTCGGCTAACATGGGGACGCTAACTGGGAAAATCTGCACCTGCAGATATCCCCGTAGAGTGTTAGAATGTTAGAGTGATATTCCAGGGCAGGCACTACCTCAGCATATTGCCCAGTAATGCATCGCTAACTGCTGGGATACTTGCGGTAGCGCTTTTGTGCCACTGTATCACCTCCTGGACTCCATAGGACTTCATGGAGGATAGCGATTCCAGGCCACAAGCCCTAGTGGGCGATCTCGCAGCTGTGGAGTGATCGGGAAGGGAGACTGGTAACTATTTGTCCCCAGTCTCACTCTGCTTCCGGCGATAAGGATCGGCGGATCAGGCCACTGCTCTCGCTGCAGCATGAGAGGTGAGTATTGGATTTATTGGGGAGGGTTAGGGGGTAATAGGGGGCAAATGCAGAATCATGTAGCGCCAGGTTTTAGGTGGTGTTAAAATTTGGCTGGCTGATGGTGGATCGGGTTTACCATACTCATGCACAAATTTGAGAAGTCGTATTGCCCCCTTAGAGATACATCCGGTGTTTTATTTACAACTGAAGCAATTCCTACTTGCTCAATTGGATGTTTTATCTCCCAACGACTTAGCTAACACGCTAGACACACAACTACTCGCAAGCTCTTCACACACTCCCTCTAGCTCGACTACTTATGCTCTCTTACAGCTCTCAACGCCCACCGCGATCCAATGGACAGCGATGTCCAGATGGACCTGTGCTTTTCCTGACCTTTCCTCACAAGACTTATCACAAGACGCCACTTTGACGTCCAGACGCTTGATGCCCTCTGCCAACTATTGGGACATGTTTTATAAAATACTCCACCGAGCATATATGGCACCTGACAGAATGGCCCGTGCCGGGCATTCCCAAACTGCGACTTGCCAAAAATGCCATCACACTCCGGCCGACTTGACACATTGCCTGTCGTCCTGTCTGTTCATACAAATCTTCTGGGATATGGTTTGGCGCTTTGGTTCACGGGTCCTTCGATTGGAAATTCCTTACACCCCAGAGTGGGCCATTTTTAATAGACCAACCCCCCAACTCCCCACCCCTTTTCTAAATACCATGGTTTCTGGCTGACCCTACAGGCTGCAACGGGTAAGAAAGCAATCTTGTCCCAATGGATCTCTAACTCCCCTCCCTCATTCCGAATGGTGTACGATCGGATCTATGCTATATTTCTAGCCGACTGGTCGGAGGCGTCCACGAACCAGTCTGAGAGGACGCAGCCCTTCTTTACTAACTGGACCACCTTAATTCACTCCCTCCTGTGCGAGACTAAAGATGCACTACGAAACACCATTTCTGTGCGCCGTGATACTCCTTACAAATGTTGCTAGGCAACCCACCCATACCCCACGGTCCTCCAGATCACACTGTAACTCGTTTTCTTGACTCTTCCCCTTCTGCGACCCCCGAATGCACTCCCATGCCTGTCCTCAGGGCCCTACAGGACTGCGGGGTCCCGATACACTTGAGGCAATTCTAAGTTATAAGTTTAAAATGTTTGCACTTGTATCTTAGTCTGCATTATTACTGTTATTTCTAGCATGTTTTCGCTGCTCAGTTTCGGATGCCGAGCCTACGCATTGTTTTTATCAACTCTTTTTTCCTTTGCTGTGTTATATGTCATTTATCATATTGCATTCTTGTACTGATCCGAAATATGTTTAAAAAAAATAAATATGGCTGGCTGTATCCCTGCAGTAATTAAGGCTAGCACTATTGAATACCTTTATTTAACAAAACACTAATGTAGGTTTGTGCTCTTCATGTTAGTTATAGGATTTTCGAAGCACAGTAGGCTCGCAAAAGCTATTGCAAACTCCTATGAGCAAACGGGTTATTAATGGGGTTAGCATCAGGAATGCAATATGCAGTGGCATCACTAAGGGCGGGTGTCTCACCCTCCGCCGCGTGTTCGCTCCCTGCGAGCGTCGAAGCTATGCAGCTTCGGCGCTCGCCTGGGGAAAAGACGTCACCAGCCAATCGTGGCTGGTCACGTGGCTCCCCCAGACGAGCGCCAAAGCTGCACGCCGCCGGAGGCTCAGAGGGAGCGAACACACGGCCAGGAGGTGAGCTGGGGCATATCCATGTGCTGGGCCATTATCCATGAGGTGGGGCATATCCATGAGCTGCTGGGGCATATCCATGAGCTGGGGCATATCCATGAGCTGCTGAGGCATATCCATGAGCTGCTGGGCATATCCATGAGCTGGGGCAAATCCATGAGCTGGGGCATATCCATGAGCTGGGGCATATCCATGAGCTGGGGCATATCCATGTGCTGGGGCAGTAACCATGTGTTGGGGCAGTATCCATGTGCTGGGGCATATCCATGAGCTGGGGCATTATCCATGAGCTGGGGCATATCCATGTGCTGGGGCATATCCATGAGCTGGGGCATATCCATGAGCTGCTGGGCATATCCATGAGGTGGGGCATATCCATGAGCTGCTGGGGCATATCCATGAGCTGGGGGCAATATCCATGAGCTGGGGCAAATCCATGAGCTGGGGCAGTATCCATGAGCTGGGGCATATCCATGTGCTGCTGGGGTGGTATCCATGAGCTGCTGGGGCATATCCATGAGCTGGAGCATTATCCATGAGCTGGGGCAGTATCCATGTGCTGGGGCATATCCATGAGCTGGGGAAAATCCATGAGCTGGGGCAAATCCATGAGCTGGGGCATATCCATGAGCTGGGGCATATCCATGAGCTGCTGGGGCAGTATCCATGAGCTGCTGGGGCATATCCATGAGCTGGGGCAGTATCCATGAGCTGCTGGGGCAGTATCCATGAGCTGCTGGGGCATATCCATGAGCTGGGGCATTATCCATGAGCTGGGGCAGTATCCATGTGCTGTGGCATATCCATGAGCTGGGGCAAATCCATGAGCTGGGGCATATCCATGAGTTGGGGCAGTATCCATGAGCTGGGGCAGTATATCCATGAGCTGGGGCAGTATCCATGAGCTGCTGGGGCATATCCATGAGCTGCTGGGGCATATCCATGAGCTGGGGCATTATCCATGAGCTGGGGCAGTATCCATGTGCTGGGGCATATCCATAAGCTGGGGCAAATCCATGAGCTGGGGCATATCCATGAGTTGGGGCAGTATCCATGAGCTGGGGCAGTATCCATGAGCTGGGGCAGTATATCCATGAGCTGGGGCAGTATATCCATGAGCTGGGGCATATCCATGAGCTGCTGGGGCATATCCATGAGCTGCTGGGGCATTATCCATGAGCTGGGGCATTATCCATGAGCTGGGGCCATTATCCATGAGCTGCTGGGGCATATCCATGAGTTGGGGCAGTATCCATGAGCTGGGGCATATCCATGAGCTGGGGCCATTATCCATGAGCTACTGGGGGCATATCCATGAGTTGGGGCGGTATCCATGAGCTGGGGCATATCCATGAGCTGCTGGGGCAAATCTATGAGCTGGGGCAGTATCCATGAGCTGGGGCATATCCATGAGCTGGGGCAGTATCCATAAGCTGGGGCATATCCATGAGCTGGGGCAGTATCCATGAGCTGGGGCAGTATATCCATGAGCTGGGGCAGTATATCCATGAGCTGGGGCAGTATATCCATGAGCTGGGGCAGTATATCCATGAGCTGCTGGGACATATCCATGAGCTGGGGCAGTATCCCTGCGCTGCGGAATATGCTGGCGCTTTATAAATAAAGAATAATAATAATAAAAGTATCCATGAGCTGAGGCAGTATCCATGAGCTGGGGCATTATCCATGAGCTGGGGCATATCCATGAGCTGGGGCAATATGAATGAGAGGAGCTGGGGGCATAGCCATGAGAGGAGCTGGGGCAATATCCATGAGAGGAGCTGGGGCAAAATCCATGAGAGGAGCTGGGGCAAAATCCATGAGAGGAGCTGGGGCAAAATCCATGAGAGGAGCTGGGGCAATATCCATGAGAGGAGCTGTGGCAATATCCATGAGAGGAGCTGGGGCATATCCATTGTGTGCTGGGGCATTATCCATGTGTGCTGGGGGCAGTATCCATGTGTGCTGGGGGCAGTATCCATGAGTGCTGGGGGCAGTATCCATGTGTGTTGGGGGCATATCCATGAGAGCTGGGGCAATATATCCATGTGTGAGCTGGTCTGGGGCAATATATCCATGTGTGAGCTGGTCTGGGGCAATACTGTATATCCATGTGTGAGCTGAGGTGCAATATATCCATATGTGAGCTGAGGCGCAATATATTCATATGTGAGCTGGGGCAATATATATCCATGGGTGAGCTGCTGGGGGCAATATATAATTGTGAACTGGGGCAATATATCCATATGTGAGCTGGGGGCAATATATATCCATGGGTGAGCTGCTGGGGGCAATATATCCAGAGCTGCTGGGGGCAATATATATCCATGTGTGCTTTCACTGCCTTCGAACAGGCATCGTACTTGCTGGCAGTTGGCAAAAAGTTGTGTGAGCATATGAGAGAGCTCCACAGCAATAAACCTCACAGTAATGTGCGCTGTGTGTATGAGCATTCAGTGTTATATGGGAGCACTGATTTAGGAGTAAGAGTAGTTAAAAAAAATCCGTAAAACTCGGGGGGGGGGTGACACCATAAGTTACCGCACCGGGTGACACCAACCCTAGTGACGCCACTGGCAATATGGTGGGCAGCTGTTAAATACACTTATTCCAGCAGTAACTTTTAAATATTGACACGCTAACATTGGCGCCAACTAGGGAATATAGCCCTCAGTGTCATCTTTCTGGCAGCACCTCTTCCCAAATATTCACTTGGCTGCCTTCTCCTTTCTACCTATATACCTCTTCTTCTCCTTCCCATCTGTACACATCATCTAGATCACTTGGGTCTGCAGCTGACCTCCACCTGTCCTCTGTTTCCACCACTGCTGCTAACTCACGCCTCCAAAACTTCACAAGGTCAACACCAGTGCTTCAGAATGACCACCCTTGCCATCTTAGACTCTCACCTTATCTTTGGTTCTTCAAGAAATCCCTCAAAATCTTCTTATTTTCCCAGATAAATTTTTGCCATTCCTGAATAATCTCTGTCCTCGTCTAACCTTTCCACAACAACGGTTTCAAATCTTGCTGTACCATTTCTGATACAAATGCTAGTAGTAGCGATCCTGAAAACTAAGGCGTTGTTACTCCTCTTGTACCCTAAATGCTCTAGATTTTAAGTTCTACTTCTCTATATTCATGTCATTGGTTCCAAAGTTTGTCTGTAGATTTGCTTGTCTAATTCCACATTATTAATTTTACGATACTGCAGAAACTGTTGTGGGATATATGGTAACAACAATAATATACAGTATATATGTATATGTAAATAACTCATTTCAATTTCTCGAATGCTATTTACATAGCTTCATTAATTGGTCAAACTGTTTGGCTGGGCTGCTCTAACAAATCCCTTTTTCTACTAACTGCCTATTTAAATAACCAAGCTCACAACAAGGCGTTTAGATATTAAAAAACACTAAATTTTGATTGGCTACAGTCGATTTGCAACAACCAATCAGATTTTTTTTTTCAAGTGGGCTTTGATATATAATTTTTATTCATACTATTAATAATTTATATGCCCTGTTAATTTGTTTTAAAAAGTCTATAGTGAAATATGTGTAATTTAAGTCCTTTTGAAAAATAGCAATATACTGCAATGGCAACTGGGATTTTTACGTGGTGCCAGTTTTTAGCAAAGGGAATAATCCCTGTATTTTCTTATACAACCATTTAAGAGCAGGAACAGACATAATAGTAAATTACACCTATATATTACAAGAAGTGTGAATGTGGGGTTTCTTTCTCTTTAATGTACATCTCACTAACACGAAAATGGGTGGATGACATGTTACACAACTTTTCAGATGCACTAACAGGTCCCAGACTGACAGTTTTTCTAAATCACATTTTGCACATGTTTCAGATAAGACAAGCTAAACACGTGCCAAGCCTCCGTTCCCCCAGATTAAGCTGGCATCTGTCTACCAGCTGTTATTGCTATAAGTTTTTAATTTAAATATATTTGCAGTGCATTGCTCTCGTGTTATGCTTTTGAATAGATCCAGGGTACAAAAATATGACGTTTCTGCAAGTTCACACTAAGAATGATAGGAGTTTCTTCGACTGAGAAGACGATATGCCATATATACTGTGTCAAAGGAAACCTGCCTCTTAAGCAAAGACAAAGAATGTGAGTCCTTCGCACCTAATATTGCACAGTTGCTATCGTCTGTACTTATCATTGTGAGGGTCTCTGATCATGAGTCCTGCTGACTCCCATTCTGTATTTCCTCAAAGATTAAAAAAGATCCTGTACTTCACCATAAAAAAAATTAGTACATTTTATCTGACTTTTTATTGTGGACTGTTGAATCTTTTTTGTGTCTGGATGTTATACCACAACAACCAAAACCTCTGAACAGATTCCTCTTTAGCCATTGATCAATGAAGCCCATATATAGTGAAATCTCCTTTTAAATGGAAGCAGACTGATTTGCAATGGCACCTGTAAGCATAAAACCTTATTATGAGACTCAAGTAGGTACATATCAAAGGGTAGATAGGTCACTAGTGTTGTTCCCTATTCTCCATGTTCTGATAAGGCCAGGGTCAGACGAGCATTTTGCAGAGCGGAAGGAATGTCCACGAGAGTGAATGTTCCTTCCACGCTGACGCCCGTCTGGCCACCTCACTGGGCACAGTTAGTGCACTCAGCACTGCAAGACTCAATCCTCCTATGGAGGATTGCGCTTCGCAGCCTCGTCAAACACACATCCTAGCGCTTCCACGGGAGGCTTTCAGAACGTCCGCAGCACACCCGCTGTAGCACGCCCAATTCATGTGTGCGCTACAGCATGTAGCCGGCCCTGTCGAACCGTCACAACACTGCGATGGACGTCAGGAGGCATGTCTTAATGGGTGTACATAGTGGCTCATCTGACCCCAGCCTAAACCTGTATATTAATCTTTAAAAGAAGGTGATACAGAGGTGGACCCTTTGCTGTAGGGCCTAGAAGTATCAGCTAGACCCACCCGATTAGTTGCAACTATACAGAAAAAGCCAATGGGGATTGCTACACCATTGTACAGAGGAGATTGCCTTGGTATTTCAGCTCTGGTTGCCCTTTCTGGGTGATAGCAGTCTGATTTGAATATGATACAGTCTTATCTGTAATGGCACCAACGAGATAAACTCTTATGAGACATGGGCAATGAATGGCAGGCTACTACTTACCAGACCCATTCTCAATGTTCTCATTAATCTGTGGTTTCATTTCTGGATTCTATTAAATGAATCCTAAATGCAGACCATATCATTAGTACGAATAGATGTAATTAGTCTTGGTACTAAATCACTACTATATACATATCTTACTTTTTTTTTTGAGTGGTGGGGTGTTGATACAAATTAATAGTAAAAGTGCTGCGAAAATAAATATTACACGTTACTGCTATAGTATAATTTATAGTAAGAGCATTAGATCATTAATACTGATACAGTCCTTTTAACTATTCTAAAATGAGCAAACAAAAGGCTCAATGGAAACCTTTCTCCTGCAGCAAATATAAAATATGAGGCAAGAAAGAAGCAAGTCTACCAAGGTATTTGCCAAGGGGAAGAGTGAGGAATTTGCAGAAGATGAATATAACAAATCAATAAACATGAAGGGAGAAAGGAAATGTTAGCAGGATGTCTGAAGTCAAGATATTTCTTACCTAATGCAGCAAAGAAAACTTTTCACACATCTATCTTGTGGATATTTCTTTAATCTCACTTAATTGGTGTCATATCCATTTACATGTCATGACTTTCAGATTCCAATTGTTTGGTGAATTGTGTTTATTATACAGTGTTGATGTATCTAATAGTCTGAATATAAATGACTTTCTATTTTTATGTTATTTGTAAATTCTCTCTTGGAAAAACAATCCCATAGAATGAGAGCACAACACTTACCCCTATTTACAGGAGACATTCTAGCAAAAAATTGTTATAGTTTACACTGAAAAATCATATATAGGGGAGAAATGAACTTTTTGCAGCATTTATAGACGATACAATATATTTAAAGAAATACATTAATGCAAATTCTAGACAGTTAAGACGCTGATATTTATACACTATTATCATACATTAACTCCATGTAGAGCCACTTTCTTTTTGTATTGTGGTACTGCAAGTAAGGTGCTGGTCCTCCTGGATAGGAGGTTATTGGATGAGGGAACTGCTAGGGGAAGCAGTCTATTCAGGTAGGGTGGTAGTTTCCTAGAAAAGCCCTTAAACACCAGGCTGGAAAGGTGAAGGGTGCGTCTGGATTCCATTGATGGCCAGTTTAGCTCATTTAACATGTCACAAAGGTGGGTCATGTAGTTACATTGTAGCACAAAGTGGCAGAATGAATCATACAATGTAGTAAGTTTATGAAGGTGCGTTTGCGGGGCAGCTGCATACACTACATCTCCGTATTCAATGGCCAGCATAAGCATTTATTGTACGATCTGCTTTCTTACCATGGTGCTCAGGCAGGATTTGTTTCGCATAACATTGAAAGGATGGTAACCATGCCTAGCGTTGTGATAATGAACTTTTGGCTCCCCAGATGTTTCTATACTACATGTCCCTTGATGCTTAGTCACACATAAGGCTGGCATCATTGAAACATCATTGGCCTAGGGTGCCCCTTTAATATAAACTTTATATCAGCACAATCTTTGGAAATCCTATAGTGCTATTTACCGAACCAGTATTAAAGGGTTAACGAAGTATAACTACAACTGTCTATGGAGATCCAGTCCCTGATGTCCTATTCTTGCCAACAAACTTCTGGTCCTAGAAATTTCCCAGAGATGATTGAGTGCAAATACAAGATTTTGTATTTTTTTTTTACTCTTATGTCAGAAAAGGAAAAAACAAAAAAGACTTTGATACTGCACTGGAAAAATCAATCTAGTCTCTTTTGTAGCAGAGAAGAGACTGTAACAATTTATGGATTTCCCTGATTAAAGATGGAAAGGATATGTTCTCTGTAGAGACAGCCTGCCCATCTTAAAGTTCACATGAGCTGTTAAGTGCATTATTGCTCAGCATGGCCTCCTGAGCCTTAAGTGTAAAGTACACTAGAGATAAAAAAGTAAATACTTTTTATTTAGTATGGCTAAAACTTATCCATACTTGTCAAATGAATTACCTTCTGCACTGTCTGATTCTTTATGAAAGAGATACCCACAAGCATTTATTAAGGCAATGAGTAAAAGCTGCTATAGCATAATTCAACCTCCAGTATAAATCACTAATATAGCATCACATACTCACTATATTTAAAACAAATATCTGTGTGTAGATGAATATGTCCTTATTGCCAGGCTTCAGATTAATGGGTGGAGATTGTAAACAGCTAGAATGGCTAGAACAATCACCAGATGTGACCCTATAGCACCATCCCAATAAATGCAATGTAATATTTCATACAGGACAGACCAGCAGAAATACCAAGTTGTGTTATTACGCAGGTTCCTAAATGCCATCTTTATTAAGAAAAGCGAAGCAACATGGCATAGACTGAAGAAAATAAAGATCGTATGAGTAATTGAAGTATCTTATATTCCATAACAGCGGAAACAGTACTGAACATACAATTTAGAAATGTATAACTTATGAAAAGGACTTTTAGAAATGCATAGCAATGTCAACTGTCATGGAAATGTTTACCATAACATAGCTCTGAAATTAGACCAATCATCGTTAAATATCCCTTCCAACCGTATCCAATTGTAGAATGTTAGAGAACAAAAAACCTGTGTCATGGGAACACTGAGAGTGGACAACAGCCCCAACAGGTTTCCTTTCAGGTCTCATAAGTTTCTACCTCATTGGTTCCATTACAGAGAAGATTATGCTATATGTAAATCAGTCTGCATCTACCCAAATGGATGGCCAGAACAGAAATGCCAAGAAAGGGTCCTATGCACAAATAATACAGCAACCCCTCACATTTGTTTCAGCCTTAATTGGATCTCATAATGCCTACACACCATGATCAAAGGGTCTGCATCTGGATTAACCTCTAAACTCATAAAGAACAAAAAATGATTGTAAAAGAAGACTGAGGACAGCCACAGTATTGGTAGCAGCCTGCCCTACAGTGGGGACCTTTCAAGTCTTATAACGTTTTAGCTCACTGGCAGCACTAGCCTGCATCCACTCAAAAGGATAGCCAGAAGTGAGATGCCTGGTAGCTAATATACTCACCTAGTCACTCCTAAAATCACAATGATCATTGTGGGTTGCTGCTTCTCACTTGCAGAGGAGTCTTCATTTGCATTTTGGTTTTGGCTTCCCTTTTGGATTGAAGCAGTCTGATTTGCATATGATTAAGATAGGAATGGTACAGCGCCAACCACCCCGTGGTTGTTATTAATGGATAAGATAACATGCGGGTATATGCACACAGATCATACATGCAGAGAATAACAGTATTTCAATGAGGATATACCAGTCCTTTCAGTATCATACGTCTTCATTAGTTGATCATATCCACTGAAAGAGAAAAAGAACCATATAGTGCAGTATATCCCAATAGTGAAATCTATTGGGATATGCTGCGCCATATGGTTCTTTTTCTCTTTCAGTGGATATGATCAATTAATGAAAAAGTATGATTACATATATGATCACATATATGATTTGCATATGGTCTAATAAATATTCTCTTGAAAAGCACTATCAAGCTAAAACCTTTTAGAGAACTGTGTGGGTACGCACTGAAGAGCAGACTACTAACGCCATTGCATGTTCTCAATGCTCTCATATGGCTGTTTTTGTAGAATTGTAGAACCCCAATATATAGTACACTGCTAAAAATCTTGTGTATTCATGCCACCCTCATTGTTTCTGTATTGTGCACAAGCCTTCTCTCGTATATACGCATATAGATACTCTGACATATTTACAATAGCTTCTCTCTGATTTGAAGGACCACGTGTAGGTCCATATCTGTTGCATGTTCCTTACCTGATTCATGAACATTTCTATATACATTTGATAAAGTCTAGATCAGTGTTTCCCAAACCTGTCGTCAGGACCCACTGACACGCCAGGTTTGCCAGAGATCTGAAGCACAGCACAAGTGATATAATTTGCTGCTCAGTGATTGCAGGATTCAGTCTGCGTTTCCACAAGGTGATCTGCAAAATCTGTCCTGGTTGTGATCCTGAGGACAGGTTTGGGAAACACTGGTCTCGATGGTCTCAAGTTTAGACATTGCAATGGCATATAGAGTGTTTGTACTACAGCAGAAATGTGAGGCAAAAAGTGAAAAATTGCGGACTTCAGTTACATCTCCTACCAATAATTCCTTGCTGTGTAAGGGGAATGTAGTAAAGGAGGTCTGTGGGCAATGCAAGTTTCTGATATTCTTAGATGTGCAATGATTTTTCACAATGACTTATATTCTCTCTTGTTATTTTCATAGAGTAGGAGTTTAATCTCACAGTTTTGTCCCCTTTAATTTATATATACTTAATCAATACTATATAAGGATATTCTTAGCTTCCTTTTACTTTCAGGGTTATTCAAAGAGAATCGAAAAGTCACCGCACGTTCGGTGAATTTTTGTTCTCTTCAATTCGGCATGATTTGGCGATCTCATTTTGGCGACCCTGCGGTGTATTCAGCAAGCACCACAGGGCCGTCGTAATGCAGGGAAAAGTCGCTGACAACTCAACGCAAAACCCAGGCGAATGCACACCGAAACCCGCAAAAACATCTGAATTAACCCCTCCGAAAACGCCGGAAAAACCCGAGAAGGAGCCGATCACACGCAGAGCATCTGCCGGAAAACCCCGACACCGCAGACGAATGCAGTGAAAAAATAAATAAAACCGTTCGCTTGAATGTTTGAAAAGTGAAACGTTGTTTGCAAAGAAACTACTGAGCGAAAATGTCTGAAATTTATATATGAGGTCAAAGGAATGATAATAAAAAGGGCTGTTACAGAAAAAAGAACAAATGTTTAAAAAATAAAAAACGGAAAATTGTTTTGGAAAAAAATCACTAAACATGCTTAAAAGATCCTAAAGAATCTATAAATAAAGAGACTTTTTACTGAAAAATATTATAATGAACAGTTTATTAGATATTGTATACGGGAGTATTTTTAACGTTGAAACCTATGGGATTCGCCTGAATAAACCTGACGAATTAAACCACCGAATGGCAGGGCAATTCGGCAACTTATCACTGCTGGGTTTTGCTCTCTGAATAGCCAAAGCATTGCTTCTCTATGGGGATTTCACTGCCCTCGAACAGGCACCGAACAGGCAACGTATGTGCAGGCAATTCGCTAGGATTTGGCGAATTGCCTGCTCTCTGGATAGCCGAATGGCCAGGAAAGGTAACCGATGTTCAGCGTTCGGTTACCTTTCGGCAGCCATTCGGATCTCTTTGAATAACCCTGTTTATGTTAATATAAACACAGACGTTTTCATTTAGCAAAAAAAGATATAAATATATGTTTTTGTTTATTTCATTGTTGTGATAAAAGAAACAACTCGAGCCAAAAAAACAAAGAAACTAACAAACAAAAAATAAGATTCAGTGTCCTAAAAAGAGCAATATAATTAAAATAAAAAGTTGTTTCACAGCTAAAGGTTGACAAGTGACTTCTTTCCCATTTAAATAGAAAGAGGAATAAGAGAGAACCTTATTATATGTTTTATGGAGACCCACATAGGCATCTTGTCATTCTGACCTGTGTCAGTAAGTATGCAAGCTAATTGCTCTTTGTCTTCACAGGTAATCTTATTATCACATATACACATGTGCTTACTGCACATTTCCAGGAGCTGTGATGCATAGCACGGATGCACTGAGGGGAAGATAATGTTATGCTAACCTAAGCATTGCTTCTTCTCTTCTGTATAGCAGGTGAATCTGACATGCTTTACATTCCTACTACTACAAAGGTCCAGAAAGAAAGAAAGAACGCATCAAGGCATGGAAATCTAAAAAGCCAGGGGCCAACAATCTGCCATTCCGGAAACAGTCAGAGATTATAAATCAACGTGTTATCTATTTGCGGAGATTAGTATGCTGGGCTGCATACTAAATGAATGAATATGCATATATTTGTGCTACTGTGTTGATGGTTTCCTTTGTTTTAAACACTTTGGATACTGAAATAAAAGGACATTGTGTTCAGCTGTGACCCCCTCTGGCACTCTGTGGATTATTAGAGACACCTCATGTATTGAAAAATCAACACTTTAAAGATTAGCTGTCAATGAATGCGAGAGGTTCCTTAGCTGTTTCTGTTCCAAAAATCTATTTTAAAGTCAGATTTGTGCTATCAGTAAAAAAAGAAGAAAAAAAAAAATCTGATAAAAATAGTGTTTGGCCAAACCTGATTATATGTTCCCCATAATATATCGTCAACTGAATTATCAATATCAGTAGACTTGTGCGTTTGTTTTCAGATGTATCGCACAAAATTCGATGCGAATGCAAAACATATCAAATGGACGAAACCGATGACTAAAGGATCATGTAATGGTCACATTTTCATCCAGCAACTCAATTTTTTGATCATTCGAACATGTGGTGGCTGGCCAGCACATTTTAGACAGCTGCCACTCTAAGGGGTTAACATTTTTAATAAAGTATGTGGTCAAAATGACCTCCACAACCATCAATGCACCTGTTTGTCATGTCACATTGTAGCATATCAGCTATTGTAATATCAACAAAACCAACCCATCAGAGCTGCCTTTTACCGGACAGGACAGACAAGCCAAGCAATGACAGGACTCTATGCTAGGCTTGGGAAGATCTTACAAAGGGCTTCTTTGCCCTTAAAACCTGTTTTGTGCAGGCTCTCAATTAGTATAGCATAGTAATCTATTTTGTAGCTTGCACTAACAGGACCCCCTCACAATTATTAGGATAAAAGGAGAAGGTGCTTTAATGGGGGGGGGGTGAGTGGCTAGAGTCTTTTCAAACCTCAAACCACATGGGGGGGTGAACATTTGTAGGGTGGACAATGGCATATACCCCTAGGACTTGAATAAACCCAACCTGATGCCCGTGGTTGGGAGGCCAGGCAGGACAATGGCATGTCCGCCCACTTTTATTAATCACTTGGCTGCGGATGACATGCTGGGCGTGTGCTCAGCTTTCCCACTAAAATGCGGAGGGTATGCCCAGTGAGTCAAAGTTCTATGGCTCAGCACTGATTGCGTACTTCTACTGCGGTAAACTGATATCCTGGATGTCACCCCTGCCTGTGGGACCTCCATCCGCCCACTGACGTCATCATGCATGAGTGCGATGAAGCCAGAAACGTGGCAACCTCCTGCCTAGCAGAGGATTCCCTATACAAGAGATAAAAGAGTCATTTGGACCTCACTATCTCTGGAACCGTATAGGCTAGAGGGTCATATGAGGTATCAATGGAAGGGCCAGAGAGTGACCTTTCCTAGAATTCCAAACAAGGTTTTATGAAAAATAAAAAGTTAAATAAAAATATTTCCTTTTTTTTTCTAATGTAGCAATATTGTTCACTTTTCAATTATAAACTGAACACTGATGCTGCAATAACTCATCTTCTCATTTCACACACCGCCAGCAATTGCGGAGGCAATGTCACAATGCGCTATTACTAGGGATGTGTATGGCTGAAAAATTTGTTTTGTTTAGTTTCGTTTTGTTACTTTTTAAATCATTTCATTTTCAGAATTTTGTAACTAATTTAGTTTCGTATTTCATTTAGTTTCGGATCGATTTGAAATTTTGAATCGATTCGAATTTCATATATCAATTCGATAGTTGATATCAATTCGAATTTTGGATCACTAGATAAAACCCCAATTAATCAAATTTTGCTGTTAAAAGAAAAGCTAGGGTTAAATTTTAAGCTTTGTCACAGATTTAGTATTTGATTCAAATTAAACAGTGAAACAAAATTAATTTGTTTCATAAAGTCCTTTGCTTACTATTACTTGTATTGTAAGTTAAGATCAATTCGATAGTTGATATCAATTTGATAGTTCATTTCAAATTCCATAGTTCATTTCAAATTCAACAGTTGATATCAGTTATTCAAATTTTTCTTTTATGATGATGACAGTGTAAAACAAAATAAGTTTGTTATATACCGTTTCGTTTCGAATTTGTATCGTATTGATTTGTTATTCGGAAGTACTTCCGAATACGAATTATCAAATTTCGTTGCAAATTCTGAATTTTTCTGAAAGGAATGCACATCTCTAGCTATTACGCAATGTTTCATCGAAATCCTAAACCACCGCACTGCAGCAAGGAGCGGGGCAGTTTGGAACCCAGCATCTCTGATTTTTTTCACCACACAAGATCAAGTGAGGTGTCATTGGAACGGTCAGAATCTGGCTTTTCCAACACTACCAAGGATGATGTGCAAGTAAAAATAAATAAAAAAATGCAAAATTAACTTTTTTCTTCTCACTTCTAAAGGCACTGGCATTATGTGCTTTTACTTTAAAAGAAAACAATGCCACTGCCATAACTCACCTTCTCATTTCCCATGGTGGGAGCAAATGTAGAGATGTAATTACGCATTGGTTTATCTAAAACACAAACCTCCACACAGCTGTGAGAAGAGCAGGGTACTTTGGATCCCCATATCTCCATTTTCTACACCCCACAAGATCAAGTAAGGTGTCATGTCATTGGACAGGTCAGAGTCTAGCCTTTTCAGTAATACCAAACATGACTATGTAGTGTGTAACAAAAAATAATATAATAAACAAAAAAAGAAAAATATATATACTGTATATATATTTTGTTCCAAAGCAATAGAATTGTCTATTTTCCATGTATTAAATGAGAGAAACCCCTGCCATTACTCACCTTCACATTTCCCACATCAGGATCAAGTTTAGTGTTTTATACATAATCATATTAGTCATAATTCACAATCCTCCAAAACTCGTTTTTTTTCAGTTTGGTGAAAATAGCTAACTGTTTGTACACACTTATGAATTCTACTTCCTAGCCTGAACCTCCCTCTTTCGAACCGAAATAGGAGATGCTGCTGGACGCGCAGATTGAGGACGAGAGTTGGTCTAAAACCTATGACCTGATACATTATGGCTCACAACTCACCAAGCACCAGGAACAAGCATATAAAATCCTTATGTACGTTTACTGCACCCAGTGCTGCAGTTTCATATCGGGCTTCGCTCTACTGCACAATGCTGGCGTTGTGACGCAGAGGTGGGTGACTACTTACATTCCTGGTGGTCCTGTGCAGCGATACCACCTTTCTGGGAGCTGCTGCGCTCAGGGCCGGTACTAGACTTGCACCCCCCCCAAAAAAAGATGGATATAATATATTGCCCCAGCTCTCACATGGGTATATTTGCCCCTAGTGTAGCTCACACATGAATATATTGCCCCTAATGTAGCTCACACATGGATATATTGCCCCCAGACTAGCTCACACATGGATATATTGCCCCCAGACTAGCTCACACATGAATATATTGCCCCCAGACTAGCTCACACATGGATATATTGCCCCTAGATCAGCTCACACATGGATATATGCCCCAGACCAGCTCACACATGGATATATGCCCCCAGACCAGCTCACACATGGATATATTGCCCCAGACCAGCTCACACATGGATATATTGCCCCAGAACAGCTCACACATGGATATATGCCCCAGATCAGCTCACACATGGATATATTGCCCCCAGACCAGCTCACAGATGGATATATGCCCCCAGACCAGCTCACGCATGGCTATATATTGCCCCAGACCAGCTCACACATGGCTATATTGCCCCAGACCAGCTGACACATGGATATATGCCCCCAGATCAGCTCACACATGGATATATGCCCCCAGATCAGCTCACACATGGATATGCCCCCAGACCAGCTCACATGGATATATTGCCCCAGACCAGCTCACACATGATTATATTTGCCCCAGACCCGCTCACACATGGATATATGCCCCCAGAGCAGCTCACACGTGGATATATTGCCCCAGACCAGCTCACACGTGGTTATATTTGCCCCCAGCTCATATGGGTATATTTGCCCCAGCTCTCACCTTCTGTCTGCAGTGCTTGCTCCCCCCGAGAAGATCCCGCCGGCGGCCCGCTGCCCCCCTCTGCACGACGCTGTCACTGATCACGCTGTGCGCTTGCTCTGGGAGCAGCGTGATCATGGAAGACCGCTCACGGTGGCTGTCCATGCTGAGGGGGCGGGTTTATCTCTGCTTCCCTCACTCTCTATTGGACAGCCACCGCGAGCTGTCTTCCATGATCACGCTGCGCCCAGAGCAAACGCGCAGCATGATCAGTGACAGCGGTGTGCAGAGGGGGGCACAACGGGCCGGCGGAGAGGTCTCGGCTGCGCCCTAGGCAGCGCTGCGCTCTAGGCGGGCGCCTAGCTCGCCTAGCAGCAGCGCCGGCCCTGGGTGCACTCCACTATTAGTCGAGTGACAGATGTAGACCTGCCATTCATGGCCCACATTTTTCTCCTGCTTCAGATTTCCCTATTCCTTTGGGTTCTTCGAAACTCGGTGCTTCTGCCCATCTTGCTTGCTGCACATTCTCTTGTGGCGTTGCATTGGACGAACGGTGAAAGGCCTCGGTATTATTGGCTGTTTTGTTACCCTGATCCGGATTACGTCTGTATTCTCTCTGCTTTCCATGACGAAGCCATGTCATATAGGTACTGTTACTTATGCTTTTACTGAATAAAAAAAAGAAAATAGCTAATCGTTTTAAAAAATCTAGTGATATATTCCCATTTCTAATTTTGTTTTTAACCAGAGTAACCCATAGAATAGATAAACACAAACGTTTGGATAATAAAATGTGGGAAATAATTTTAAACTCTGTAAATGATTGCAATCCAAATGGAAATAAAAAAAATTAATTGCCATTTCTTGTTGTAGCATACTGAAGGGACATGATGTGTACACATAATTATGTATTGAATCTCCTGAGTCCGCTGAAAAAAGGATATATCATTTATCTGGATCCTATAATAAAACGGGACATCAAATCACATTTAAACATGATGAGATGAGCATAAAGTGGTCAAAATTAGCTTAGCACACTGGTGAAATGGCTCAGCAGAGAAGGGTTTAATCGTCTACCACCTGCCTTGCATAGGTTGCAGCAGTGTCTATTATCCCCCATCCAACAACCATTGGTGGTGGACCAGGGGGTAGTGGCATATTTCAACACTCCCTGATTTATTGAAACGTAACTGCCATGCCTGGGTGGACGCTGGGTTCGTGGGCACTGTTATGTACACCTCAATAATTGTTTCCCTTTACACCAGTGTTTCCCAAACCTGTCCTCTGGACCCACTGACACACCACTTTTTCAAGATATCTGTAGCATAGATGACATAATTTGCTTCTCAGTGATTGCAGGATTCAGTCTGCATTTCCACAAGGTGATCTGCAAAATCTGGCCTGGTTGAGGGTCCCCAGGTTTGGGAAACACTGCTTTATATGGTGGCCCCAGGTGGGGGAAGCAATAGCTACAAAGTCACTATTATTTAATGATAGCAGCACTAACATATTAGCTGGTCAGTGGCTGTTCACTGTTTAAGTGACATGTTGCCACCCATGGCATGTTGGGAGGTTCATAGGGTGATATGCTAGTCATTCTAACCAACATGTGCTTTTAAGTTATTCTCTTTTAAATATTTTTACAGTAGCAATTGGCTTACAAGAGCTGGAAAATTGCCACTACATTAACCTTTGCAGTGCCATCTGGCATTGATGCAAAGATTCGTTTAGTCTGAAACAAATTTAATGGTGCGCAAACTGAAACAAATAATATTTGGACTAACCGAATCATCTGGAATTTTCGGACAAGTCGATTCATACGAAACAATTCTTTTTTTTACAAGTCTAGTTGTCAACGTAATTGATGCTGTTCATGAGACAGATAACAATTTAAAAACAAAAACTCTATGCCTATCTGTATGAACTATCTGGAGCAAGAGAGAAAGTAGATAAATGACCTGGAGTTCAGCGAGAGTTTATATGCAGAATCATTTGCTTTTGAAGGCACATGTAAGAGCTAATACAATTGTATTGACATGATTGAACTAGAGTTCATAACATACTGCATTTGTGGGTTTTCATAACCCTAATAGACTTATAAACCTTGCTTCTGTCCCCTCAGGCCTGGATACATATTGCAAATGGCTTCTAACACTTAATTATATCTCGGTGAAGTAGACATAGCAACATTATAAAGATGGCAAGTGGTGATATTGTAATGGTGAACTCTTTCTTCTCAAGTCAAAACATAGCTTTTCGATGAACATTTGTCTTTTGGAAAGTAATATTTATACTCTCCTTTGAGGGCATTAAGAGGATTTTATACTTTCTTTATACCCATCAACCTCTTCATAAATAATAACTTGTCAACACCGTTATGGACAAATCTCCGCTTCTTGTAGATGACTGACAAGTTGTACAATCAGTATTGTTTGGCTCGATCAATGCATCTCTCCCTGCCTGACGGTTCTGAACATTTGTTGTCTCTAAGAGAGCAAATATCATCTGAAAAGGCTATAAATTAGCTTTAATTTAAATATATTCTTATATTTCTAGTGGTAAAATTTATATTTTAGCAATTTGAGTTATTTAATCATTTTCTGCCTGATTATTCCTGCAGGGAATAGAATTCTCTGAAGCTGTTTTTGAGTGCCGATTTAGGATACAATTAAACATAATAATAAAGCATAATTATAGCACTAAGCATTAATAATAATTAATAAACACTGTGTCCAAGTTCAAAACATCACTCTGACAGTCAGGGCCATATTACAATGTTGGTGCTAACTTAACCAGAGCTGTTGTAAACTTCCCAGAGCCATTATAGCCTATGGAGGTTTTCAGTTTACAACAGCTCTGGTTGAGTTAGCACCAACATTGTAATACTACCCTCATTGTTTAAAGAAAACTTGGTGTAAGGACAGGTGCTGCTCATAGGCAAAATTATTACATTTTACGCTTCCATCAATTACTAAACTGATTCCAAATAAGTAAGAATGAACTTAATCCCATTACCGATGTGAAGTGTGCAATGCCGTCCTCATGGCAGGTTGGTCTAAACTCCCCATACCCTGCTATGTTCCGCTCCTGATATGCGCACAGATCGCCCCATTGGCTGCCGTGGGACTGCCTGTAATCAGGAAGTCCCGCGGCAGCCAATGACGCACACAGTCCTATGGGATGGGAGGTGGGCTGAAGGAAGGCCTCAGAGCTGCAGGGCGTGCTATGCTGCCCTGTGGTTTTGAGGCCAGCCGTTCTGCCTGCAAGTCCCCAGCAATAATCACCTAGGACTAGTCTGAGCCTATGTGGTGACTCATTAAACTGCAGAATCTTTTAGCAGTGAGCCCTATAACGTCTTAAGTGAGTCATAAGCGTTAACAAGTGCTTATGCCGGCTATTGAATATGGAGATGTAATGTATGCAGCTGCCCCGCAAATGCACCTTCAGAAACTTACTACATTGTATAACTCTTTCTGTCGCTTTGCGCTACAATGTAACTACATGACCCACCATTGTGACATGTTAAAAGAGCTAAACTAGCCGTCAATGAAATCTAGACGCACCCTTCACCTTTCCAACCTGGTGTTTAAGAGATTTTCTGGGTAGCTACCACCCTATCTGAATAGACTGCTTCCCCCAGCAGTTCCCTCATCCTATAACCTCCAATCCAGGACCAGCACATTACTTACAATACCACAATACAAAAAGACAGTGGCTCATTCCTCATTTTCCTAAAGAGCACCGCAGTTATGGAATAACCTCCCAGACGCCATCAAATCTTCCCCCAGTTTTAAGTCACTCAAGAGCTCCTTACTAACATACCTCAATACAGAAAGCACCTGTAAACATGTAACATAATGACTATTTCCTACATATTTATTTTCTGTGTTAATCTGTATATTTTGTGTTTTGTTTTTAATATCTTGCAATACAACTTTGTATTTCTGTAACGACTGTAAAATTTCAATGCTCTTGAACCCAGGACATACTTGAAAACGAGAGAAATCTCAATGTATCCTTCCTGGTAAATTACTTTGCAAATAAATAAATAAGTATGCCTTTATTCTTCACAGCTCACTTGTTAACACAAATGGCTCCTGCAAATTTCACTTGCGGCTTGCCTGTTGAAGCAGTTTACTGTAAATGAGTGCTTTTTATACTTCCCCTATACTGGCTAAACTGTTAACAGTGAGACTCTAAAACCAAAAATCAGTGCAAGCCATAAATTCTTAGCTGCTCCTTATTACTAACTCAGTTGTGTTAATTATTGGGAGCTGCTAATACCAGCATCAGCACCATTAATATTCTCTCCTGGAATCTATAGAACTCCATGGACATGCTCAGTATGCTTCACTGTGTGGGTAGAGGAGGCAGCAACTCATGCACTCTTCTTCACAGAGGGACCAAAGTTAAGTATTGATCATGTAGGAACCTTTACTTTGTTTAGAGTCTTCAAGTGACAACACTATATTTCTTGCAAGAAACCAGTTGGAGTGGTTTCTCCATTATTTTACATTTTTTAAAATATATGCACCTTCTAGGGCGAGAAACAAAGCTATCTTGGAAGGCAGTATATCTTGCCATAATATACAAAAAAAAGATGATCTCTATTGGAACCTACTCACAATTTTCTGAGCCTCCTATGGCTCCCTCATGTGTGCGTTTGGTACTGAGGTAGTACCCTACCTAATCCAGAAAAGATCCATATGGCTGGTTCCCTTGTCCCTCTGTGGTTGCATATCCAGGTAGTAGTTTAGTAACCAGGTGATGGTTTGAGGAAACAAATCCCAAGTATAAGGAAATAGCTGAGTGAAATTAAAAAGGATAATTTATTATTAAAATAGCAAAGAAATAAGGTAAAAAAAAATCAATAAAACTATTTAACTAAAACACTAAAATGTGTTTCGCCAATTGGCTTCCTCAGTCAGTGTTAATGTACTGTATATCCAAATAAATTTTAATTTGAGGAATTATAAGACTTGAAAGCTAATGAGGACTTAAGTTATCAAATTCTTTTTTATTAAATATATTATTTTTTCTTTGCGCTCTTTTAAATCTTCTATTAATGTATTGTCAAAATAAGGTTAGGAGCAAGTGGCAAATTATATCAAGTCTGCATTTATTTACATATATTGGTATAAAGGGAGCAAACTCAAAACAACTTATGACATACTCTATCTGTATCACTTACTTTCAAACATAATTATTTCAGCCTTGAAAACAGCGATATCATAAGTCATGTGTTAAAGCCTGTAGGGCCAGATTTTAAGGAATCCATTTCCTTGTGGCAGTCACCATTAGTGATGTGTTTCTAATGGCTCATAAGAGATTATATATTAATCATTTCTTCAAGGGAACCAACCATTTCAATAAATGTATGCAAGTGTCAGAGAGCATTCATTACAAGAAAAATATCAGTCAATGTTTCTTTTATGTTCTTTTCTAGCTATATTATCAACTCACTTTCCATATAATATATTGTATATAAAGTATGAATATTCTCCACTGTAGCACAAAGCCATTATATAGGTAAGAATAAAAATATTGCTTTATGTTAATATGAATATGCACAATTTGGGAATATGTTGCTTAAAGCACATAGTTATGTTTAGCTGCAAAAGAATTTCTCACTGATTTAAATATTTTTTCCTCCAGCAACCAGCTCCGCAGAATTAAAGAAGCATCGCCCATACTAACACTATGAACTTTGCTCTTAAAGCTGGATTAGGGGTTATTAAGTTTAATGTATGGATATCTCGCTTCTTAAATGCTTTAATCTGCACGTAACTGACATAATATGGTCTTTTTTTATATACCGTGGTCACTTATATCACTGCCTTGATCTTTATTGTTGTTATGTAAAGACAGGTCTTATTATTTTTTAAAATAAGGGCTCCAACCTCTGCCCTCGCTATATTTTGACGACGCCAGGACATACTTGAAAACGAGAGAAATCTCAATGTATCCTTCCTGGTAAAATACTTAATAAATAAATAAAATATGTCTCGGTTCAATAAAAGAAAAGTGTTTATTTTAAAAAATAGCATTTTGGTTTTATGAACGAAGGGCGCTATTCCATAGTTGACGCCTCGATATTAGGGATGAGCCGAACACCCCCGTGTTCGGTTCGCATTCGAACTCGAACAATTTCAAAAGTTCGAGTTCGAACGCGAACACGAACCGAACTCAATGCAAGTCAATGGGACTCGAAAGTTAGATTTTTAGAGTGCTCTGCAAGAGGACATATATGCAAGATATTTGCCATTAAAGGTGTATGGGGGTCCGGGTAGTGCCCTGGGGGACAAGAAACAAGGACAACAAGTTTTTAAAAAAACGTTTTTAAAGGAACAGTGAGTTTTCCATGAAATAAGGGTTAAAAATAAAAATGAAAAATTCCTTCAAATATCGTGCCTAGGAGGTCCTCATAACCTGCCCGTGAAGTGGCGGATTTATAGGATGTATAGAAATATTTAAAAACAAAAAAATGATGTTTCAAAGGACGGTAAACGGTTTTCCTTTAATCTATTCATAAACAACTGCTTGGGGCGGCAGCCTGTAGGAAAAGACATTTTAGGACACGCAGAACAAATTTAGTGATTTTTTGGCTAAATTATGGTGAAACTTATGCAGACTTTGGATGAAAGTAACAATAGGTGCTTTAAAATTGGACCTTTAGGCTAGGGTCAGACTAACGCATTTTTCGCGTTGTCCGTGAAAAAGTGCGTTCGAACGAATGGACGTATTTTTTCATGGAATACGCGACAGCGGTCATACGATGTGCATTTTCGTCCGTGATTTTGTACTGATCATCAATAAAACCCTTCTTGCGTCTGGACATTATGTTGGCCGGACGTGTGCAGCGTCTGACGTCTCCCAATCACGCAAACACGCCGCTATGCGGATGCAGCGCACTCTGTACGTCAGTAGTAGCGGTTTGACATTCTAGAAAAAATGCGTTCGTTTGCCACTTGCGTTGCGTGGACGAACTTTCGTGCAGCCGTTCTTCGTATGTTACCCGGCATTGGACGTCATTTGCTGCTAGCACGGCCGTGATTTCGTGCTGTTAAACGCACATTAAAAATGCTTTCGTCTGACCTTAGCCTTAGTGTCGGCAACAGTACCGTCACAACGTAACCTCTCTGTGGTATTGTGGAAAAGTGCAGGGTTGGACCCTGCGGTCCAATATTAAAATGATATGAATCTGGTAATATAGGCATCAGTGGCAGTGCAGCCAAATATTGTGCCTTTGGTGGCAGCAAGTGCCTTCACACCGTAACCCTTTTGTGGTATTGTGAAAGAGTGCAGGGTTGGAACCTGCGGTCCAAAAAATTTAAATGATATAAATCTGGTACAGGCGTCAGTGCAGCCAAATATAGATATTTTTTGTATAAATGAGACCCCCACAATTGCTGGTGGCAGTGAGAACACAAAGATTACAACAATTCCCAGATATTTTGTAGAAATGACTGACCCCAAAATAGTTGGTAGCAGTGAGAACACACAGATTACAACAATTCCCAGATATTTGTAGAAGTGAGACCCCCCCCAATTGCTGGTGGCAGACTGGTGGTGAGAACACACACTAACACAACAATCTCCTCTCAAAAAACACATGCTGAAGGCTGTGTGAAGCCTTATATAGTGTGCTGTGGGACTGTGTGCTGTGGGACAAATTTTGCCCAATCAGGACTCTGAGCCGTGATTGGCATAGTCTTGCACCTGTCTTGCACCTAAACTGTGGTCAGGTGCAAGGCTCTAGCCAATTACAAGCTTCAGGCCAGTGGAAAAGTGCATTGTGGTCCATTGTGGTGCATTGTGGGCGAACATGCTGCGAACACGTGGAAATGTTCGAAGTTCGCGAACATATGAACAGGCGATGTTCGAATTGAACTCCGAACCGATCGAACCGAACAGCTCATCCCTACTCGATATGTAAGCATTAGCGCCAAGTGTGTTAATGCATGTCTTTCATGATCCATTCCTGACGCTACCCCTGTTAGCAATCCATCCGTTTGTACATAGTTTTTTGCCCGCGCATACTTTACTTTGCGCATCCTATACCTAACATGGGGAGTGTAAACATACATTAGAGTTGCGATAAGTGTGTGATTACAAAGAGCGGGTGCAAATTACCGTCGGGACATGCAAGCCAAAATTTTAACACCTTCTAAAAGCTGGTGTTAAATGGTTTTGCATTTAAACCTAAACCCCCTCTTAAATAATATACTAACCTCTCATCCCATGGCGAGAAGGGTGGCCTGATCCCCCACTTTTTCTGGCTGTGAGCAGAGTGAGACTGTGAGCAAATAGTTCTGTCTCCCTCCGCAAACACACTCGCGATCTTGCGGCCCGGAAGCGCAACCCTCTGTGGAGTCCTAGGGACTCCAGGAGGTAATACTCGTAGCAGCGTGGTAGCACTGGCATGAGTATCACTGCGGTTAGCACTGCGTTCCGGGGCGAGGTGCTGCGATAGTGCCTGCCCCGGAATACCACGTAAACATGGGGACGCTACAGGAAAATATGCAGGTGCAGATTTTCCCCATTAGCGACCCCATGTTAGCGTGAACTATGGAATAGTGTCCAAAAGGTTTTAAGGCTATCACTTAAAGCAGATATGCCGGTGTCTGTTAAATAAAATATATTAAATTGTTCCCCTAGTTGCCCATTGGTTTTGCTAAACTAATAAAAAAAGAATAAAAAACAATAAAGCCATGTTCTGTTTTCATAATCTTTTTGGCACTAGTCCCAGGACCCTGATGATAATATGAATCTAGACACGTTCTTTGACTGTATCCTTAAACAACGTATTGAATTACCAGACAGCAACTAAATGCTTTAAATATTTCCTCTAACATAAAAATACACCTATACAGTCTCATTACACACAACAGTCAGCATTTGCATGTGTTCTTCGAAGTTCGACTTCGCTTTTGTTTTTCTGTGTGCGTGTCCATGCAAAAATACACACACACTTGTTTAATGTGTTTAAGCATCAATCTATCAAGGTTATTTACTTACAAAGCATAGTCTGCAAAAGGCTAAATCTGAACCTCTTTTGTTCTTTCAGCCATCACTGTCACTCATTTCCTCCCATTTCCCCATCACCAAACCCTTTATGGTGGGAACTCGTTCATGACCAATTCATCAGCTGGGATGCAAAAGCTCTCTGCTCTTCCTTTCTATAATGACTGATGGATCCTGACATGTAGGAATGGAATTTAGTCCACGATGATTTTGTTTCTTCAAATAGAAGAGAAGGATGATGACCTCTTTGTAGACACATACATCTTACTTTGTCTGGGCAACAATTGAATTAAAACAGTTACAGGCTTTTGCATTTGAAATCATTTAAATAATTTTTGTCTGAATGGCTATATAATGTCAACACATAATGCACAAAGAATGTAGAGGAAATGTTTGTGTATTGAGTGCATAGATAAATGGACATATGTTTTTATCAGAGAGGTTGTAGTGCATGGATGAGTGCACGTAGGGTGAGAATGCATTGCTATCATGTGTAAATGTACATACTTATACTTTTTATATTCCATAAACACAAGACATGAAATAGGTTTCCTTTACGTCTAGAAACATTTTCTTCTTCATAACAGGAACATTCACACCCCATGACATTTTTCATCCTACCCTTTCCTAACATCAGTTCATACTAAATTACTGCTGATGTCAGCAGATTCAGCACGCAATGTCTACTCTTAATTACTAATGTGCTGCTGTTTAGTTATTACAATTGGACCTAGGGGTGCTGTGTAGGTCTGTCTAGGCCAGGAATGTCCAAACTCTGGTCTCCAGATGTTCTTGAACTACAACTCCCAGAAATCTCTGACTGCATTAGATGGATGGAGAATCATGGGAGTTGTAGTTCAGGGACATCTGGAGGCGGAGTTTGGACATCCCTGGTCTAGGCTAAAAGAATTGGCCAGGACAGGAGTAGAGCTATGTATACAATGTATTTAGGTTTGCTGGTGGACAAGGGACAGGAATGGAGATATTGCAACACAATAGAGCAATCCGTATGCTTTAATTCAGTGGTTCCCAACCGCGGTCCTCAAGTACCCCTAACAGGCCAGATTTTAAGGATTACCTTAGGGAAATGCAGACTGAATCCTGCAATCACTGAGCAGCAAATCATATCACCTGTGCTGTGCTTCAGATATTTGGAAAACCTGACCTGTTGGGGGTACTTTAGGACCTCGGTTGGGAACCACTGCTCTAATTCATTCAGGACCAGCTGAATTCCATCAGCAAGCAAAATCTGGGTCATCAGGTATGAGCAGTGATATTCTTACCAGACTCCCATTGATTGTTAGCCAGCACAAGGTGTTAGTCTGGTATTTGCAAAACGTTCACGAGAATTCCTTTGAGATTGTCAAAGGACCACCCTAATAATGGGCTTGCAGTCATTTTAAATGTATGATGGATAAAAGACAAATTTGATGTGCCTTACTTCTTACATTTTGAATCATCAGCTTCACTGCCCCAATACTAACAAACGCTCCGAATATTAAATGGTTTACGGTCATTTCTATTCTTGACGCCCCAGATTCGAAATAAAACATGTATGCTCTGTATAGCCTACTTGGTCTTTCATCTGCCTATTATTTGTCTTTACAGGTGAAACTTCTAGTGTGTCTCCTTTGCATGTACAGCTATGAGCATTGTATTTGTGTTGCTCGGCTACTGGCCACTTCGTTCTTGCTGGGGATTTGCCTGATTGAAATGTTTGCCTTCAGTTTGATCAAGGTTTTAATTACAGTTACATTCTAGTTAGATGATGACTAAGGTTTATCAAATCAAATCAAAGTTATGTTAAATTTAGTTGTCTGTCTGTATTCTAGGCCGAAAAAAGTCATGTCAAGTTCAATTTCCAGTACTTTCCACACTGGAAAAGGTCTTGTGAGAACAGAGAAGATGGACAACAGCATTATAAGTCTGCCTGTTGAGGTCTCGGAAGATTTTATCCCATTTGTGCCATTACAGAGAAGACGATACCATATGCAAACCAGCCGGCTCCCACCTTAAAGGGAAGCCAGAACTGAAATGCCAAGGAAATCACACCAACCCCCAATGATCATTTTGACCTAGTTGAGTCAGGAGTCAGTTGTCAGGAGGATGCACCTGATACCTCTCTAATCATCTCAAGCAAGGGATCCACTTCGTGATTAACCTCTAGACCAGGGATGTCCAAACTCCAGCCCCCCAGATGTACCTGAACTATAACTCCCAGAAATCTCTAACTGCATTAGATGGATGGAGAAGCATGGGAGTTGAAATTCATGGACATTTGGGCGGCCGGAGTTTGGACATCCCTACTCTAGACTAAAACAGAACAAAAATCTGCTTAGGAACAAAAGCAAAAGTTGCCTTCAAATGTCAGGTTAGCATGCTGCTGTTACCTTTATGTGTATGTGATCAGTGGAAACGCGGGTATATTTATTTATACCTTGCAGTTTCCTGACTTAAGTTAGGAAAGTCTCTAACCAGACCAGGTGTAAAACTAATAGTAAGGAACAGGAAGTCTGTTAGCAGTTTGTGACCTGATTGCTAAGCTAACTAAACTAATTAATCATGGCAGACTAATCAGAATGACAAGGTTGGGGGTGACATTCTCCAAAAAAATCCAATTTGTTTCCTTAATCCCCACAGCAATTTATTTTCTGACTTTAGAAAGAATTCAACATAATGTAGTCAAGGTTAACTTTATCAAGCTCTACTTATTCAATATTTATGATTCTTCCTTATTTTTACTATTAAGGTTTCTTTTTTTTTTTCTTCCAGATCCCAAACGGCACATTAATCAAATCAAGCTTTAGTATGAGCCGTGTGACAAACAGAACAAAACCGATGTTAAGAATGTGCATGTGTTTCAGAGTGAAGTTTTAGTTCATCAATAGTTCCCTCTTAATTGTTGCAAAGTGACACCTATACGTTTTATTTCGATCTGATAATCCGTCGGCGAGATATAACGATATCCCCGGTGATTTCGGAATTTAGTGAGGGTTTGAGTTCCAAGGAAAACAGTGACGTGACACAAATAGCTCACATGAGCCGAGACACCTTTGTGGACAGTCTTCATGCGGTTGACAGTTTTGAAATACAATTATCAGTGTGATCTGCTTAAAAATTCATCATCAGCTCAGCCTTCTGAAGACTTAAAAAAACACAGAGTCTTAACAATAGAAAGAGGTGATAAGAAGGCATAATTTTACCCCCAATCTCATAACTGTAAATTGAAGAAAATAATTTTCTTTGCCTGCAGCTCATTGGCATATAGGCTGTGTTATATTATAATTTCATGAGCATAAATCCTTTGAATACATTTTCAGAAGAATAAGTGAATTAGAAATGCAAGCACTAAAAAAAAAACAACCCTTGACCATGTAAGTTTTGGATGTCGGAATTATTAAGAATAAAAAATTAAAACATTTATCTTGAATAAATTTGTCCCCTGGCTTATCTCTTTACTGACTGATAACCTGAGGGCTAGGGTGGTCTAAGAGGTAACCTAGCAAGGAAATGTTAAAATAAAGCTTTAAAATACACTCAACACAATATGTAATATGTCAAAAGTCACTAAATAGTTCAAGAAATGTATCTGTGGGAACCTGGGGTGGTAAGTTCCAATTCTAAGGTACCCAGTGGCAGATATGAATGTTTTACTCAATAGTTAGCATTCTTTTGTGTACAAAGGTACAATATGCAGTTCTATACTGTTAAGCTGGACCAGCATTCAGCTTTGTGCATTTAGCTACAGCATAGATGTGTTCATAAACTGGGCATTAATGAACCTGTATAATAAACTAATCACTAGAGCTGTAGCACCATCTAATGCAGGTATCGCAAACTCTGCCCCCTACCACCCAGAGGGGAACTACAACTCCCATGACACTCTGTTGCATTCAAAGTATTCTGAGAATTATAGGCCATCAACATCGGAGGGGCCGGAACTTGCGATGCCTGATTTTTTCAAATTCAAAGTTTCATTAAACTGAAATGTCATCAGTACATGAAATATCACAAAAAAGGGTGACCTCGCAGGGTAGAGCAATGACTAACATAAAGGAACTCTGCAGAAGGACAGTGGAGCATCGTCGCAGTATGATGGCACCAAAAAGGGGAAAATAAATAAACTAATTAATTAAAAAAAAAAAAAATTAAAAGTCCCCATTAACGTGACTCTCCCGGCTCGCTCCTATAGATCCCAAGGAATAACAGGAGACCAAAGAGGACAAAATGTCACGTGACCTGGGTACCCGGGGGCCAATAATGGCAGACAGAGCCATGGTAGCCGCCATTGTGGCGCTCCCCGTGATAGCCCAGAAAAAAAAGGGGGGGTGGAGGATGGCCATCATCAAAGGCTGCAGAACAAAGGGCGTCAAAACTGTCCAAGAACTCAGAGGTACAATATAGTCTCGGAGGTAAAAATAATATCAATGTCAACAATGGTGGAACCTCAGCAACAACTCAGCACAACCAAAGGGTAAACCCAACAGAACATGGGAAGGCGGGGAAACAAGCAGGAGGCAAGGGTCACACGATCAGGGTCCACAATCCTGTAGGGGTAGCTCCCTCACCCCGGGTCCATAGGAGCAGTTATCAGAGGGGAAGGGCAGGGCGACATCAGAGCGGCCGAGGGGAGTGTATGCATACTCAGAAAGGCCGAGCTTCTTCAGGTGTATGTATGGGGCTTGCACGACCTGCGTGCGATATCACCAGGGAACCTGAGGGTCCCCATCGATAACTAATACCCCGGTCCCTCAAGAGAGTCGTCTCAGCTCAGAAACGCTGACGGGCCATCAAAGTAAGAAACGGCAGGTCCGGTAGATGGAGATCCGCATATCACGATATGTCACCACTGGGATATTCCCGGTTTCCCGAAGAATCCTCGTATGTATGGAGATGTGTCTGACAGTGGCAATAACGTCCCGGGGGGCTACAGCTGGTGCTGTGGCTGCTTTTGGACCCTAAAAGCAGAGGCAAGGAGAGCAGGGCAGTCCTGGGGCAGGTTCAGCAACTGTGCCACCAAGCCCGAGACACAGGTCATTAAATTGTCATCACTCACATTCTCAGGGATTCCCCGCAAGCGGAGGTTGCGATGTCTGTGCCTAGCTTCCATAGTCGTCACTGCTGTGGTCACGGATAACACTTGTACTTGTAGATCCTCCAACTGTGTCGAGAACTCCAATCTCTTCTCTTCCAGGACATCCAAGCGTGCCCCCAATGCTGTAGAACTAGTAGAAATCGTCGTAATATCAGCTCGTACCTGGGCAAGATCAGACTGCCACAGGGCACTGAGGTCTGTGTATAATTGACAAATGACCTCTTTCGTGGAGAGTTGCGCCATTGGAGATAAGGTGATTTCCGGGCCTGGAGGCTGCAGGGTAGGGGGCTCCGGGCTCTCCTCTCCCCGTGTAGCAGGACAGGTGGGATGTGGGATACCCAGGGATACCCAGATATCTGGGATGCACGATGTGGGAGGCGTCTCCACCTTCTTACCTTGTTTACCCATGAGGGAAGCTGAGAAAGGCCGCGATACAGGCCGTATCCAAGATGGCCGCCACCAGTAAAACAGAATGTCCGTCCAGTACACCTCCCGGGGGGTCAGACTTGTCACTCAGGGAAAAGCAAACTCTGCTGAGCAGCTCCGGAGCCGGCTCGGGCCGCGAGCAGGCAGTGAAAACACATAAAAATACACTTAATGGTGAGGTCAAAGCAGGAGCTCCTCTGTTGCACGTCCACCCGCTCCAACATCCGGCCACGCCCCCCTGTGATGCCTGATCTAAGTTGTCCTCGGTCGACCTTTCTTTTTACAAAATTGTGTGGTCTCAGAGAATGCATACATAAGGGGTTATTCTCTCGTTCCCCACACTTCGGTGAATCAAATTTCCCGACCCTACGGTGAATTCTGCATTCACCGCAGGGTCCTTGGAGTGCAGGAGAAATCAGCTGCAAAACCGCCAAATGAAAAAAAAAAAAAAAAAACGGCGAAATTATCAGATTCGCTTTTGCGGCTGTTTTTTCTTTTAAAATATGCAGAAAATAACGGATCCGATCTGATCCGATAGATTATTGGATTGGATCTGATCTGATAAACCGCCGCAATCCCATCCGGAAAAAGCAGACGATCCACCGAACACAGCGATGACCAGTGGCTGGAAAAAGCCGATAAACAGACGAATGTGGTAAAAAAAAAAAAAAAACTGGAATATTTTTAACATTGAAACCGATGGGATTCGCCTGAATAAACTTGCTGAATGAAACCACCGAACATCAGGGCATTTCACTGACATTTTGCTGTTCTCTGAATAGATTAACCATTGCTTCTCTATGGGCATTTCAATGCCGTCGAACAGGCATCATATTTGCTGGCAATTCACCAAAATTTGGCAAACTGCCTGCTTTCTGAATAGCTGAATGGCCACGAAAATGCACCGTACGGGGAAATTCATTGTTCGGTGCATTTACAGGGTAAGTTCGGATCTCCCTGAATAACCCTGATAATATAATATATATCATTCTCTACTGGCCTTCATGGTGAGCTCTTGTATTAATTTCCCCTCAATTATGATATCTCAAGAGACCCCTGGTGCCTTCCTCAAAAACTCATGGGTTTTATTGAAATCCTGGTTGAGAAAACTAATATAAGGACTGACTAATCAGCCTTTTGAAATCTCCAAGAACTTGTCTTTTTAGGCTGGGGTCAGACGAACGCAGTGCGAACGTGTGTTTAGCCGCACTTTAAGACGGCCGTGGTAGCAGCAAATGACGTCCAATGCAGGCCCACACAAGAAGTACGGCCGCACGAAAGTTCGGGTGTGCAACGCAGCAGCAAATGAAAGCATTTTTGCAAGAACGTCGAACCGCTAGTACTGACGTACAGAGTGCGCTGCGTCCGCATAGCGGCATGTGTGCGTGATTAGGAGACGTCAGACGCTGCTCATGTCTGGCCAACATAAGGTTCAGACACCCAAAGGTTCTGAAATGTTCTGATTCTGAAAATGAGAGTGAACTTTCATCAGAATATATTTATACATTAATATATAATAGGTGGGAATACTGTTTATTACAGCTTGATATTCATCCTACCTCAAACTTCCCTACCTAACCCCTAGTAAAATGGAGTTTATGAAAGTTCACTAAAACAACTTTGTTATACAGAGTCTGGCACATTTTGGGGAACCCATAAAATTCTTGGATGTCCTCCTTATCATATCCTGGAATAAGGGGGTAGCTGTGGTGATAGAAGACAAAATGGGGAGAAAAAACTTCTTCCCACCTGGGGTGATCTCGGCAATGCTGCATGTGGAAATGGTGCAGAGGGGGCAATGATGTTAAGCTATTTTATTACTGACAGTTACTTTTCTGATAAAGCCATTAATATTTCACATAACTGATTCACATTCATTCTATCAGATTAATTGGGATACAAATAGAACGTTAACACTGAACTTGATTTGTATTTGTCGTAAAGGGAGGCTACCACCAAAAAATGAAATGCTCTTATTTTGTTTATGTTGCTGATATATTAAGTGTGCTTTGTTTTTCTCATGTATGTTTAGTTAAGAAAATATCATCTATATGTGTTACTAGGTGAATAATTTACTGCTGTAAACTGCCCACCTCTCCCCACAGTGTCTTTACAGCACATGTTCTTCATTATGTCGTATCGGGCATAGACTATATGGTCAGAAGTCAAAAAAAAATTATCTATTGACTTGCATTGTGTGGAATGTATGTAAATGACAGCACCAGGAGGTATCATTGAGTGTTTATAGTCAACTATCAGAACACATTCAGCTGCTGTCTCTCATCTTGGGTAGCCTAGCCAACACAATAGATTCCCGGCAACCTTGTCTAAACATTCACACATCCATTCCATTGCCACTTCACTACTGTTTTATCCTTTACCACAGCTGTAAACTGAGATTTGCCATAACATTTTGGTAAATGTTGCATCATGGGGAAAAATCCACAAAATGGAAACAGGAGAAAAACACCTAATTTTATTTTCATTTTTACCTGCAATTAATTCAAACAAAGAAAAAAAATAGTAGTCTGTGTTTTATAATGTGTTTTTGTAATGCACAAGTAATCTCGTTACAGCTTTTGTTAGTGGTAGTGTCCCCTTAAAAGGTGATTCTAAGGTGCTGCGTAGAAAGTGCTCTTTGTGAATGCTCCCAGCATGCAGACGATGCGCTGAGCTGTCCTCTCTTCACAGCCGTGATTGGCCGACCGCAGTGATCTCTCAAGGTGGGCTGACATCTTGGATGTCTTGCCTCCCGGACCTCCACCTACCCACTGATGTCATCGGCATGGGCACGATGACATCATAAAGGGACCCCCCCAGCCAGGTAGGGAAATCCCAATTATGGAGGTACAGGGGTCCTTTGGAATCCGGTATCTCCTGAACCTTGCCATGTAGAGAGTCATACATGGTATTGTTGGAAAGGCCAGAGCATTATTTGTAAAAAAATAAAATAAATAAAAATAAATAAATTCCTTTTTTTACCAATTTTTTTTATAACGGAACACGATTATTCACTTTTCAATTATAATGTGAACAATGATGCTGCACTAACTCACCTTCTCATTTCCCATGATGCAAGCAAGTTTGAAGGTGATGGCAGAATGCGTTTTTGTAGATTGGTTCACTGAAAACTTAAAACTGCTGGACTGCTGCAAGGGTCACAGGGGGCCCTTTGGAACCCTTTGTTCTAATCTTTACACTGCACAATGTCTGGCTTTTCCAATGATACCAAATATGACCACATAATCAGGGTTATCCAAAGAGATTCGAAATGCTTGAGAAGGTAACCGAACGCTGAAAATCAGCGTTCGGTTACCTTTCCTGGCATTCGGCTATCCAGAGAGCAGGCATTCTCCAAATACTGGCGAATTGCCTGCACATACGGTGCCTGTTCGGTCCTGTTCGAGGCAGTGAATCCCCATGAAAAAGCACTGCTTCGGCTTCAGAGAACACAAACCAGCAGTGAAAGGTTCCCCTAATGCCCTGCCATTCGGTGGTAATTCGGCAAATTTATTCAGGAGAATCCCATAGGCTTCAATGTTAAAAATATTCCCGTCTTAATTCAATATCTAATAAACCGTTCATTATAAAATTCTGCAGCAAAAAGTCTCTTTATTTATAGATTTTTTAGGATACTTTAAGCATTTTTCTGAATTTTTAAAAAAAAATGTAAAAGTCCGATTTTTTTTATTTTTTTTCAGTTTGCTTATTTTTTTGTAACAGCCCTCTTTATTATCATTCCCTGGACCTCCTGTGTAAATTTCAGACATTTTCGCTCAGTAGTTTCTTTGCAAACAGCGTTTCTTTTTCCCAGATTCATACAAATGGTTTTTCTAATTTATTCACCTCCCTCTGTCTACGTCAAGCTGCTTCGGCTCTGTGTGATTCGGCTCCTTCGGTCCTGTTCGGCTCCTGTTCAAAGGTTAATCCAGATTTTGCTTGTTTTTCAGCGTGCATTCGGTTAGTGTTCGTCAGGTGTTCGGTGTAGCTTCCCTGCAATTCGGGGACCCTGTGGTTTTGCTGAATACACCGCAGGGTCACGAAATGCAATCGGCAAAAGACCGAATGAGAACGAAAAAGTCACCGAACGTGCGGTGACTTTTCGAATCTCTTTGGATAACCCTGAATATGTAAACATAAAGGGAATAAAATCCAAATTTACTTTTTTTTCTCTGTTCTAAGATGGTGACATTATGTGCTTTTACTTCTAAAGCAAACAATGCCACAGCCCTAATTTACCTTCTCATTTCCAACGCTGGGACCAAATGTGAATGTGATGGTAAAAAGCGTTATTACACATTGGTCCATCTAAAATACAAGCTGCTTCACCGCTGTGAGGGGAGTGCTTCACCGCTGTGAGGGGAGCAGGAGAGCTTGGGACCCCCATAGTTCCATTCTTTATACAACACAAAGTCATGTTAGGTGTCATTGGACAGGTTAGAGTCTGGCCTTTCTAATGATACCAAATATTACCATCTTAAATGACATGTAAAAAAAAAACACACACAAACATAAAATCATTTTTTATTATTTTATATATTTTCCCAAAGCAATGGCATTGTCCATTTTTCACATATAAAATGAACAATACCACTGCCATTACTGACTTTCTCATTTCCCACTCCACGAGCAAGGTCAGTGTTATATACATAGTCATATTATTCACAAAACACAATGCGGCAAAATACAAGTAAAAAATTTGTTTTTTTCAATTTTTGTTAAAATTGCATATTTTCGCAGAAAAATACAGTAACAGGCTCCTATTTCTAACTTTTTTTAACAAGAGTGCCCCATAGAATATATAACCACAAAGGTTTAGATCAGTGTTTCGCAAACCTGCCCTGAGGACCCTCCGCCTCGCCAGGTTTTCCAGATACCAGATATCACAGGTGATATGATTTGCTGCTCAGTGATTGCAGGATTCAGTCTGCATTTCCCCAAGGTGATCTGCAGTTTTGGAAACACTGGTTTAGATGATAAAATGTCCAAAAAATATTTTAGAAGCTGTAAATGATTGAAATCTGAATGTAAATTTACATTTTCTCTACATTTTTTGTTACAGCATTCTGACAGGACATGACGTATACATAAAATAATGATATATTTTGAATCTGCTGAAAATAAGGATTGTGGGGTGTAAAGAATGGAAATAAAGTGGTCCGAGCAGCAGTGCGACGGTTTAGGTTTTCAATGAACAAATGTATAATAACACATTATGTCATCGCCTTCAACCTTGCTGGCATCATGGGAAATGAGAAGGTGAGTTAATGCACCTTTAAGGTTTAGTTAAACTTTTAGAATAGTTTCCTTATCAGCTTGTTTACAACCATAAATGTAAAATATCCTACATTTCATTACAGTACATGCCTGGGGGGTGTTTAATGTAAACTCAACCACAATGATAATTTAAAATTGGGGATTTTTACGCAGAAAACGCAAGGTTGTGTTTAACCATAACTCTGATGATATGCTCCCAATGTTTGATGGTAGATATCCTTTAAGTACAGTGGTTAGAACATTTACTGGATTGCATTGGCTTTACAAATGAAGGAAATAATTAAGAAAAGCTGTTACAGGCCCCATTTACCTGGATATGACTTGTGAAACCAATTGAAAGTAATGTGAATTGGCTGCCTTCAAAGAACAGATGCAAAATATCACCAAGGTGACTTTATAACAGTCTCAGAGCCCCCGGGACGGTAATTTATAGAACAGAACAACTATTCCATTTAAATGCACGCAGAGTATGTCTTCTGTAAATATATAATTAAAATATTTTAAAGGAAAATTCAATCTAACACTTACACACCTGCAAAATCTATAAATCAGTAATCACCACACTTACTGGAAAACTGTGTTGTTGCTGCTCATGCTGTTACAGATTTCTCTACACAAACAAGCAAAGACGGCTTCATCAATGAATAATCAATATTGAAACGGTTTTAAGGAAATGCAGCAAGTTCTCCGAGACCGTGTCTCTTCCTGTTCAGGAAAGAATTTGAAAGGAAACATCCTTCAACAACACAAACTAAATTATACCACAAGATAATGATGAACCCGGATACATGCTGCTGCAGAGGGACCGTGCCGCTCGGTACATTTGAAATCACCCATGGTCATCATTATTCTTGTATCATTTAAAACCACTGCTTACAAGTCGATAAACTTGTGACCATTTTCTGTTTCAAATTTCTAATGACTGCACTTAATACCATCAAGAAGCCTCTTTTCTCAATCATGGAACCAATTAGTTTACTTTAATGAGGGGGATTCTTTGACAAAAAGACAGTAGCTGTCATCAGCTAGAGCAGTTGTCAGGTGCATATCTGCTAGGGACTTATCCCATACCTGTTTACCATGATTTCTATTTGATGTGGCCAAGGTTCAATCAACACCTCCCTATATGTAAGTGTCAGTGGTATTGACTTGGAGACATTTTCTATTCATGATGTATGACTGTATGTTGCATTTATAACGATGGCTTATGGTTTACATTGTACCTCTTGTTACATAAGAGGGAAAATAAAGAGGATATTGGCTGCGGGCTCACACAGATATAAAAATGGCAGTTTGTACTCCCTGTCACCACTATATCATCTTTCCTTATACAATAAAAATCGACCACTTTAACGCTTTATTTATATAGGGCTATATTACAATCTTCGCGAAAAAACGCTCGCGCAACGCGTGAATTTGTGCGCCAAGCGTTAAACTTTACGCGCGCCAGTCACCGCTGGAATTACAATCCTTGCGCGTTTTTTCATCCGTCAATAAATAACGCGCGTAAACCGGACGTGCAGAAATGCTCGCGCAGTACCGTTGCGCGCAGATATCAGTGTGCGCACTGGTTTTTTCACGCGACTCAGCCAATCAGAATTAAGAACCACTATGATCTCACGTTAAGTTTTTGCGCCTGCCAAAGTCAATCTGAGCATATATGCTGCAGCAACAATAAATGCACACACAACTTCTCCATTTTATTGGTTTGGTATGAGTAGAATGTGTAACTATATTTGCTGCATTTTTTTTTTGGGGCTGGTGTATTTGGGTTCGGCCAGGTTGTTCAGATTTGCCATTAACACCAGCTTTTAGGAGTTGCTAAAATTATGCTCGCAAAGGCTATGCGTTTATTCCTGCGCATAGATTGTAATACCATCCGCGTACCAGCGCACATTCGCATTTGCGCTCACAATGTTAAGTATAGGACGCGCGACGTACAGTAAGCTCGCGCAGGTTCACCCGCAATAGACGATTACACACGTTTGTTGCACTGACTATGTAATACGGCATTCGGCGCAAGGGGTTTTAGCCCTCGCGTTAATGATTTTTGCGCTGGCGCAAACGTTTGCGCAAAGATTGTAATTTAACCCATAATGATTTACTATGTACGGTTGCTTTGTGTAACTTATTTAGAGCACTTAATAAAATTAACAAATAAGCTTAGTTAGGACTACAGATAAAGGGTTTAGTAGAGGACATATATTCTTTTGAGGGCTGGCACTTCTTCATTACAAAAATGTGGAAATTAACCCCATAGTGACCAGGCGATTTACCATTGTCTGTCCGAAAATACCCACTGCTGTTGTTACATTTCTGCGTTGTTTGTGTTTAGCTCTAATTTTCTCTCTTGCTCGTTAATGGAACCCACACATATTATATACAGTTTTTCTCGCCATTAAATGGACTTTCTAATGATAGCATTATTTTCATAATATCTTATAATTTACTTTAAAAAATAAATTTAGGAAATATGATGAAAAAAATTGAAAAAACACACTTTTTTGAACTTGGACCCCCAAAATCTACAACCGAAAAAAAAGACCCCAGCTAAATAGTTTAAAAATTTTGTCCTGAGATTAGAAATACCCAATTTTGTCACAGTGCTCGCCACTGGCGCCGCAAAAAGACTAAATAGGCATCATTCCACTCTCCAGGAAGATTCCAGACTGGGTTTCCCCTGCTCTATATTTCATACCAGGTTCCACCTGTGTTTCCCAACTTCAGGTATAGGCTGGTCCTGGATACCATATATATTGGCACTCCACCCTAGATGGAGTGCTTCTGCATCTCATGGAAGTCCTCTGTTCCCTGCAATCTGCGTGCTGTGCACATCCCTTAGCAGACCTGTATCAAGATCCTGCTGACCCTACCCACACCCCTCTATTGTATATGACCTTCGGCTTTGGACTGTGATATACCCTTCTTGCTTGCTGCCTGCCTCGACCCATGCCTGGACTTTTTGTTATACCAAGCATGGTCCTGTTTGATATCAGCGGAAAGGCCATGCTCTTTCATTTCTGATGATATCAAGGATGACCCCTAGCTGCCATGGATCGGGTGATATGTTGGTTCAACGGACTCCCCTATCTCCACTTGGCAGCTAAGGGTTAACTGCCTAACTGATGTCATCCCGAATATGCGGCGAAATCAGGGGGCGGGACGAGGCCCCAGAGGCTTGCCTGATATTCAAGATGTCAGCCACTTCCGGGAGAGGACCGTGATCCAGCACCTAAGGGGTTAGAGGTACTGATGGAAAGGGCAGACTATGCCCTTTCCAGCTGTGCAGTAAGCTCGCGCAGGTTCACCCGCAATAGACGATTACACACGTTTGTTGCACTGACTATGTAATACGGCATTCGGCGCAAGGGGTTTTAGCCCTCGCGTTAATGATTTTTGCGCTGGCGCAAACGTTTGCGCAAAGATTGTAATTTAACCCATAATGATTTACTATGTACGGTTGCTTTGTGTAACTTATTTAGAGCACTTAATAAAATTAACAAATAAGCTTAGTTAGGACTACAGATAAAGGGTTTAGTAGAGGACATATATTCTTTTGAGGGCTGGCACTTCTTCATTACAAAAATGTGGAAATTAACCCCATAGTGACCAGGCGATTTACCATTGTCTGTCCGAAAATACCCACTGCTGTTGTTACATTTCTGCGTTGTTTGTGTTTAGCTCTAATTTTCTCTCTTGCTCGTTAATGGAACCCACACATATTATATACAGTTTTTCTCGCCATTAAATGGACTTTCTAATGATAGCATTATTTTCATAATATCTTATTCCACCTGTGTTTCCCAACTTCAGGTATAGGCTGGTCCTGGATACCATATATATTGGCACTCCACCCTAGATGGAGTGCTTCTGCATCTCATGGAAGTCCTCTGTTCCCTGCAATCTGCGTGCTGTGCACATCCCTTAGCAGACCTGTATCAAGATCCTGCTGACCCTACCCACACCCCTCTATTGTATATGACCTTCGGCTTTGGACTGTGATATACCCTTCTTGCTTGCTGCCTGCCTCGACCCATGCCTGGACTTTTTGTTATACCAAGCATGGTCCTGTTTGATATCAGCGGAAAGGCCATGCTCTTTCATTTCTGATGATATCAAGGATGACCCCTAGCTGCCATGGATCGGGTGATATGTTGGTTCAACGGACTCCCCTATCTCCACTTGGCAGCTAAGGGTTAACTGCCTAACTGATGTCATCCCGAATATGCGGCGAAATCAGACGAGGACGAGGCCCCAGAGGCTTGCCTGATATTCAAGATGTCAGCCACTTCCGGGAGAGGACCGTGATCCAGCACCTAAGGGGTTAGAGGTACTGATGGAAAGGGCAGACTATGCCCTTTCCAGCTGTGCCTCTCGTTTTTTTTTTTTTTACTTGTAACCGCTCAGGAGAGAGAGGGGTCCAAAGGTGGCAATGACGTCAGTGCGACAGCCCGGGTCCATAAAACTGCAAAGTCAGACCAATGTTGGACCCTGGCCAGAGAGGTGAGTATAGGGAGGGGAGATTATAGGACCATGACATACATGGTACGTCCTTGGTCCTTAACGGGAATTTTTCCCAGGACGTACCATGTACGTCAGTGATCCTTATGGGGTGGATAATTGAACTTCTAACACTAGTGTAAGGCCCATAGAGAAAGAGAAAATGTGAAGCAAAGACAGTAATAATAAAGTTCACTCCAACATAATGCAATTATTTGATGTTTAACTTCGTAACAACCATGGTACGGTCTGTGCCGGTATGTGAAGGCTTTAACAGCTGGTGATAGCAAGAATGCCATGCAGTCAAAGAGCAGTTCTGGTAAGTGTATTTTCTGCTCTCGTCAACTGCCTGTTAGGTGGTCCATCAGGAGCGAATTTTTTTATAAAATGTATATATGCTTTTATAGGGCCATAGGTATAGGGGATAAGTTTGTATTATCCTAATTTTTTATATATTCTTCCCACATTTTAAAAGTCAATACATATAATAACAACTGGTGGATAATGTGACTGCAACTTAAATATTAACCCTTCCACTGCGGTGGACGCGCTGAGCGTACCATTGGGTGCGGAGGCTGCGCTGAGTGCATCCTCCCTTTGCGGCCAGCGATCAGCCGGATGCCGGCCGATCGCTGTGCCCCCCCGGGGCGGGCGGACATCCTCAATGTCAGCCCAGCACTCGGGACCGCCGCCGGCACCAATAGATGTCATCGCGGTGGCGCAATGACATCTAGTTAAGGCGCCCCCTCTGCGAGTGCGGAGGAGGTGCCTGAAAGGGAGTGGGGGGAGGTCCTCTCTCCCTCCCGATCGCTGGGGTCCTGCGGCTGAAGGCAGGCACGGTTTGGAAGGGCACAGCCTGCCCTTCCAAACCGTGCCTGCCTTTAACCCCTTGGGTGCCGGACCACGATTCGGCACCGAAAAGCGCCAAATCGTGATCCTCTCCCGGAGCTGGCCGACATCTTGGATGTCGGCAAAAGCTTCCGGGAATGCCCCTGACGACTGGCGTCCAGTCCAGTCCTGGAGTTAACCCCTAACTGCCACCAATGGTGGAGATAGGGGGTTCCAATTAACCCCCTATCTCCTGATCCGTGGCAGCTAGGGGTTAATGTTGGATCGGCCACAGCATGGCCATTCCAATGATACCAAACATGACCATGTAAAAAGTTTTTAAATTTTTTTTTAAATTAAAATAATTTTTTTTAAAAAAAAATTATAAAAAAAAAAAGGTTTTTTTTGTTTTTTTGTTTTTTTAATGCAGCAATATTGTTCCCATTTCAATTATAATGTGAACAATGATGCTGCACTAACGATTTTTGTATGCGGTGCGTTTGTTAAAAATCGCATAATTTTCCCCCAAAAAAATGGAACGAGTCACCATTTCTCATTTTTTTAACAAGCGCACCCCATACAAAATATAACCATAATTGCTCGCATGTTAAAATGTTAAAAAAAACACTTTACATGTTGTAAATTATTGAAAATTCATATTTTATTGCATTTTGTGTTATAATATACAGACAGGACATGGCGTATACATATAATAATGACATATTATGAATCTGCCGAGTCTGCCGGAAAGAACGATATATAATATGTCTGTGTCATATACTAAAATAAGCCTTCAAACCGCGTTTAAACAAGAAGAGCGAAACAGGTAAAAATGAGCTCAGCACAGAGGTGTGAAATGCAGCGAAAGGGTTAAGAATTCTTAGCATTAAAAAGTATCTGGTGAGTAAATAAAAAAATAATATTATATTATATGTTATTGCCACATTCAATACAAATTTCCTAACCTGTCCTAAGTAATTTTTTTCCCAATTACACTTTGTGTACAAATGTACAAACTATTATATCTAAAACTCTGAAAAACTTTTTCTTTTCCATCGCTCTTCGGTTTTCATGTAAAATTATTAAATATATGAAACATTAATAAAAGGCAGTATCTGTGTTTTTAGAACACTAAGGCTAGGGTCAGACTGAGGCAGTGCGAACGCGCGTTCTGGCGCACTTAATCACGGCCGTGCTAGCAGCAGATGCCGGGCAATGACGGCCAATATACGAAGTACGGTCGCACAAAAGTCCGGCTGCGCAACGCAAGTGGAAAATGAACGCATTTTTTCGAGAATGTTAAACCACTAGTACTGACGTACAGAGTGCGCTGCGTACGCTAGCGGCGTGTGTGCGTGAATTGGAGACATCAGACGCTGCTAATGTCCGGCCAACATAACGTCCAGATGCAAGAAGTGTTTTATTGATGATCCGTACAAAATCACGGATGAAACTGCGCATCGTATGACCGCTATTGCGTATTCCGTGAAAAAATACGTCCATTCTTCGAACGCACATTTTCACGGACAACGTGAAAAATGCGTTAGTCTGACCCTAGCCTAAACGGTGCAATTTTAAAAGCTGGCAAATATTGGCGAATTGCCAGTGAAATACTGTGAAAGTCTTCGGCAGCAGTGAAATCCCCATAGAGAAGTAATGGCTAACCTATGCAGAGAACACCGAACAGCAGTGAAATGTAAGTGAAATGCCCTGATGTTCGGTGGTTTCATTCGGCAGGTTTATTCAGGCGAATCCCATAGGTTTCAAAATTAAAAAAAATATATATATTTTTTTTTGTTTTACTAGTGCAGCAATATTGTTCCCATTTCAATTATAATGTGAACAATGATGCTGCACTAACAATTTTTTCTATGTGGGTGTTTGCTAAAAAACACGTAATTTTCCCCAAAAAATAGTAACGATTCCCCGTTTCTAATTTTTTTAACAAGCACAACCCATAGAAAATATAACCGCAAATGCTCACATGTTAAAATGTGAAAAAAAACACTTTACACGTTGTAAATTATTGAAAATTCAACTTTTATTGCATTTTATGTTGTAATATACAGACAGGGACATAACGTATACATATAATAATGATATATTATGAATCTGCCGAGTCTCCCGGAAAGAACGATATATAATATGTCTGGGTCGCATAATAAAATGTGACTTCAAATCGCATTTAAACATGATGAGCGAAACCGGTAAAAATGAGCTCAGCACAGAGGTGTGAAAAGGCTCAGCAGCGAAAGGGTTAAACAATTTATTCTTTTAATTTGCAGCAAAAAGTCTCTTTATTTTGTTTATGGCATTTTTCAGGATTATTTCGGCAAATTTTTTTTTAACCAGTGTTTTTTTTTCTGTAACAGACCGTTTTACTATTATTCATAGGACCTTATATATTAATTCCAGGCATTTTTGTGCAGTAGTTTTTTTTGCAAACAGCTTTTCAAAGTCGCTGTGGGGTTTTTTCTTATTCCGTTTGTCGGCTTGTCGGCTTTTTCCGGCGGATCGTAGACTTTTTTTGAATACGTTCGGCCAGTTTGCGGCTGCTTATCCGATCGGATCCATTATTTTCAACAGTTTTGCGGCAGTTTTTTGAGTCGGCTTTTTCTGCAATTCGGGGACCCTGCGGTGAATGCTGAGTTCACCACAGGGTCGGGAAATTTGATTCCCTGAAGTGCAGAGGATGAAAGAGCACCGAAATTCCAGTGGCATTTTGGTGCTCTTTAAATAACCCTGTATATAATATGTGGAGGTGCAACAAAAAAGAAAGTGGGAGACGACAGGTGAACATGTACAGAGCAAAAATGGCCAAAGACTAAAAAGCCTCAGTCCTTAAGGGGTTGAAGGTTTAAGAACGAATAGGACAATATACCATAAATATAAATATAGGACAAAATACTGATATCATACATTTTATAACATGCAACCGTTCCTTTTGCATGTTTGTGTGCATTCAGAGCTATGAGTAATGTGTTTCACATATATATCTTCAAAACACACCATTTGTTTGCAGTGCTGCCATCACTGTTACGATGATATGATAGGAATGTCTGCAAAACCTAGTTATGTTATATACACAGGAATATACGTTTATGTAGTACTTAGTAAATGTAATGATTGTAGTAGACAAAAGGGTACAGTAAACCAAACATTACGCAAACATTTGCAAAGTAGTTTAAAGTGAGTCTGTATTTGTAAATCTGAGTGTCTTTTCTTGGCCACTTGAAATGTCAGCATGTACTTAATTTGAGAGACAGGAGCATTGTAAAATAAATATATATATATATAATGTTTACCAGTGATTAATTATGATTATTATTAGAGCAATACATTTATTTTTATATTTTTTATTCAATACATTTTTTATTCAATACATTTTTTACTTATATCATTTCTGAAGATGTTCTTACAGCTGATACCAGGAGAAGGAGCTCAGGATGTAGAAGATGGCGCACACCCTTGAAGAAGAATCTCACAAGTGGAGGGGCCAGGAGTGTGCTGGCCTCTGAATAGAGGGAGTAGGCACGGGAGCAGATCTGAAACGTGGTACAGAGCATGGGTAATCCAGAGACATAATCAGACATTGCAGAGGTCAGGGCCAGCAGAACAGGATCATAAACAGTTAAACATACAGAGGTAAGTCCAGAACCGGAGATCCAAATACCGGCAGGTAAGTCACCATAAAACTCAGTGTACTCAAACAGCGGAATGAGGAGGTCCGAGGGAGGCTGGATTATATAACCAGAGAAGTACCATCAAATGAGTGTGCCAATTGCTGATTCACTGCACGAATAAGTCAAGAAATGATGATCTCAAGCTCTGCATAGGTTAGCTGCAGTTATAGGGAAATGCAGGGATCTGAGACATCCAGTAGTGGACTGGGTAGCAAACAGACTAGCCAGAGTTTATGGGTTCAAATCCTGCCCAGTGTACCAAAGGGATTATTATAATTATTATTATCCTTTATTTATATAGCGCCACAAATTCTGCTTTGCAAGATCAATGTACAAGGGGGAGTTGATACATTAGAATACCACACATGGATGATAACTTGATTCAGGTTGGACCTTGTTCCCAAGTGAACTTACAATCTATGAGATGTACAAGTATTTTGTGAGGTAGGCGCATCCATAATGTTAGGTGTCTTACCCAAGGACACTCGCTGGTGGCGTCTTCTGAGTGGGATCGAGTCAACTTTCCTTGATTGTAGATCATGACCTGGTGGTTAGGTTGAACCGGCTTCTTGTAAAGTCGAGACTTCTCCACAGTTTTGTTGGAGGGATGTGCTGAATGGTATTTTGACTTGTTTCTCCACGGTCAAAGGGTAGAGGCGTTACCATTTGGACTCCACAGTCGATATTGTGTGGGCAGGACTTAAGACTATTGCACCAGGTTTTCCAGAATGTGGATCATTTGGCCTTTGGTGTTTAAACGTCAAATGGATATTTCAATTATTATGCAATCAGTATATATAAACATAAGTCAATCAAATGTGATATTATGCAGATTGACAAAAACAAGTATACAATAAAGAATGCTGATAAGATGGTGTGACTATTGCATAGTGTAAAAAAAAAGCTAGGTCTGAGTGCTGTTTAGACACCATACTATGAGTGAAGAGGGGTATATCTACTGAGCTTTAGTATGTTGTTTAAAGATTTCTATGCGTAAAAATTACATGGGCGTCGGAGTGTAAGGAACATCCACTCTCACGGACGTTCCTCCCGCTCTTAAAAAGCTCGTCTGACCCCGGCCTTAGATGGATCTTTTACAACACTAGTTCCTGACTTGTTAATTTATGCTTCTTATTTTGTTTCCCGCTTTAAATTGTTTACAGCTGTGAAGAATGTTGGAAACATATAAATGATAAAAATAAAAAATAATGAAACACGTGGTTTACTATGGTATTGCATAAAGCCAATTGGTTACTCAGAAATCCAGTTGCCGATCTCAGAGAGTTAGTGTCAGATCTGAATAGAAGTCCCACCATCCGTGGTATAGACTATAAAATGTTAGTACATAAAAATGTATTCTATTTCCATAATATTATAATAAATACAAATATATACAATTTCTATAATTTCAAGGTAGAAGGAATTCTTTCTTACAATATTCCTCTCAGGATTTTGTGTTAGATTTTCATCGGTTTAAATTCTACAGTAGTTCCAATATCTCAGAACAGGTTTAGTATCCCTTATCTGATAATCCATAATCCAAAGGCTCCAAAATCCAAAAATGTTTTCATGCCACAATTGGGAAATATCACACCTTACCTCATGTGACAGGGAGCAAATTCTTAAAAATATTGTATAACATTCAGGCTATGTGTATAAGGTGTATCTGAAAATGAATTTTGTATTTACACCCCAAAATATATAATTATATATGCAAATATTCCAAGATCAAAAAAAATCCAAAGCACTGCTGATCCCAAGCATTTGAATAAGGAATCTCAACCTGTAATAGATTTGAATGAAATTACATCAATTTAGCCTTTCTTCCGTCAAGCCACTAATATAAGCCTGAAAATTTGTGTTATGATAAAGTTAAGTCAAAGGGTGTAGAAAAAGATAGAAGTACCTTGCCTTATTTTTTTTTCATTTTATCTCTATACCATAACTTTAATAGGAGCAAATGTTTTATCTATTTTAATTATATACATATAGCAAAACAATTGAGGATTATATTTTATTTTCATATATATTTTTTACAAACCAAATGTATTTGCCATAAAATGATGTATTGTTGTAGAACAGTATAATCCATTTGTGCAGACACATCAGGCTTTATAAAATGATGAATCTTATTCTTTATCTTGCAGAAAGGTATGGATTCTGGAAAACAAATCAGAATGGTTGATATTACTTTGAACCTAGAAGTGGAATGCTAACTGTTTACATTTGAGGATTTTACTAATCAGATGAAAGTGTTGTCTTCTAATGAACATCATATTGTTTTCAGCTTAGTTAATGATGTATCCATCCAGCCAGAGAACTCGAGAAATGTTACTTGAAATAATTTAATGGAATTGAAGCTTTTGGGAAGAGTACTGAATTGCTATCATGTTTCATTTTTATTGTTATGTGTTTGATCACACTGCTAGCAATTTAAATAAGAGAAAACAATTGGCAGCGACAGGACAAAAAAAAAAACAATGGCTGAGTCAACAGAATAAAATAGCTTATTATAATCAGAAAGTAGTTATAAGTCAATGACAAATAATAGAACGTATTCAGATTTTAAAAACTTTCAGTTTTTATTTTTTAACAATGAAGAATTGTTTTTTTGTAATAACAAAGGTGCATTATTAAATGTAGTCCTAAGTATACAGTTGTGTTCAAAATTATTCAACCCCCACTGAAATTGAGTGTTTTGGCCAGTTTGACATTGATTTTGATCATTCAGTCATCTTGCTTACAATTAAATCAAAGAGGCACGTGTAGGTCAGACAAATATAACATAACATTTATAATGAAATAACCACAAATGTCTTTTCTGTGCTCACATCATTATCAGTTTTATTCAACCCCCAAGTGACATTCAATCTTAGTACTTAGTACAACATCCTTTTACAGTTATAACAGCTTTTAAACGTGAAGCATAGCTTGACACAAGTGTCTTGCAGCGATCTACGGGTATCTTCGCCCATTCGTCATTGGCAAAAGTCTCCAGTTCAGTCACATTCGTAGGCTTGCGCACTGCAACTGCTTTCTTTAAGTCCCACCAGAGGTTCTCAATCGGATTTAAGTCAGGTGACTGCGATGGCCACTCCAAAATGTTCCAGCCTTTAATCTGCAACCATGCTCTAGTGGACTTGGAGGTATGCTTGGGATCATTGTCCTGTTGAACGTCCAACGTCTCCCAAGCCTCAGGTTTGTGACGGACTGCATCACATTGTCATCCAATATCTCCTGGTACTGAAGAGAATTCATGGTACCTTGCACACGCTGAAGCTTCCCTGTACCTGCAGAAGCAAAACAGCCCCAAAGCATGATTGACCCCCCCGCCATGCTTCACAGTAGGCAAGGTGTTCTTTTCTTCATAGGCCTTGTTCTTCCTCCTCCAAACATAGCGTTGATCCATGGGCCCAAACAGTTCTAATTTTGTTTCATCAGTCCACAGAACACTATCCCAAAACTTCTGTGGTTTGTCCACATGACGTTTGGCATACTGCAGTCGACTCTTCTTATTCTTTGGAGACAGCAAGGTGGTGCGCCTGGGAGTTCTGGCATGGAGGCCTTCATTACGCAGTGTGCGCCGTATTGTCTGAGCTGAAACTTCAGTACCCACATCTGACAAATCTTTTCTCGGTTCCTCAGCAGTGACACGGGGACTTTTCTCCACTCTACGCTTCAGGTAGCGCACAGCAGTCGAAGTCAGCATCTTCTTTCTGCCACGACCAGGTAGCGTTTCAACAGTGCCCTTTGCCTTGAATTTGCGAATGATGCTTCCTATGGTCTCTCTTGGTATGTTTAACATCTTTGCAATCTTCTTATAGCCATTGCCCTTCCTGTGAAGAGTAATCACCTCTTCTCTTGTCTTCCTGGACCATTCTCTTGACTTCACCATGTTTGTAACCACACCAGTAAATGTCTAGAAGGAGCTGAGTATCACAGTCATTTTAAAGCTGCCTAATTGGTGCTTATTATGCTTTATTGCTGCTCCGTGACATCCACAGGTGTTTTCAACACCTGATTGAAAACACTTGAATGATCCTCTGTTCTTCAGAGTGGTAGTCTTTAAGGGGTTGAATAATTGTGTCAATGAAGAATTCACAAAAGAATCATTTACTACTGTATTACAAAACCAATTGATGTCATTTTAGTTGCATATGGTTCTTTAAAAAGTCCTTGTAGGATTTCATTCTGAATACAATTACAAATGTACCCTAAATTCCCTAAAACCCTTTATAGCATTGGGGGTTGAATAATTTTGAACACAACTGTATATATATATAGTGTGACGTTTGGGGGCCCACAGAGCACGTGCACAATGTCTTTCACAAACAAAACAGCTTTATTCACCCTTTCAGGGCAGTCAAAAAGGCAACATAATAAGTACACGCTTGGGTTCAGTGAAATTAAAGCAAAGTCCTGATCTTCAGCACAAATAAACAGAAAAATAATGGTGGCTCACCAATGCTTTAAACAGTCCCAAACCTGGGGAATCCCTTCCCCAAAATGTAGAAGCCTCTCCAGCAAGGCACAGCACGTCTCCTGATTTTGGAACACACACACAGCTTCCACTGATTACTTTCCTTTTTCCGAAAACTCCCACCATCCTGTCTGGGAGTTGCTGACTGTAAACCTCTTCCTGGACAGGAAGATTAACCCTGTGGTTGCACTTAAAGGGACCACAACCCAAATAGGGGTGAAACATATTGTCCATCCAGGACCCAGCCCTGCCGACCTCTACAATATATATATATATATATATATATATATATATATATATATAGGGTGTGGGTTCTAGAGTGTGCTTTTAATTAATTAACAAGTCTGTCTACCTTTCCTTATGCGCCTAAATACTAATTTATACTGACTGTAATTTATAATTGAAACAAAACATTTTCCATTGCATCACTCACAAATTTACCGTAATAAAATTTAGGTTTTCTTCCTTCATTTTGATTGAAATTTGTTAGAATTACAATGCTCATTGTGTGTTTGGTACATTGGACAGAGATGTAAGAGGCATTCGGCCCTATTACCTTCTTAACGCTAGCGCTCACATATGAGGTAGGTTTAATGAGTCTAACGCATGCCCCCCATATTACATCCCGAATGCTAACGGGTTGAAAAACCTGTTAGCGCAACGGTGATAGGGTTTTATACCGCAAGCTTACTGTACTTTGTGCTCCCTATACTTAACATGGGGAGCTCAAAGTTCTAACGCTAATTACTTCACCACTACGGTAACTGAAAAGTTAGCCACAGCTCTAACTTCTTCTGTGGAATCAGTTACCACAAGCTGAAACCCCCCCAAAAAAATCAGACACCTCTCATCCCTCGTTGAGAACAGCGGCCCAATCCGACATTTCTGGCCGTCAGGAGCAGAGTTAGACTGGGGACAAAATGTCCCCAGTCTCCCTCCGTGAATCATTCTGCAGTCATGCACTCTCTCGCGAGACCGTGCAGGTCACGTGGTCCCACAGCACAACCCTCCATGAAGTCCTATGGACTCCAGGAGGTGATACTCACGGTGGCGCGTTATCGCTGCTGCGAGTATCCAGGACGATAGCGTTGCATTCCTGGGCAGGCTGCTGAATCAGCATCTGCCTTGGAAAATGGTGTTAAAACAGGGACGCTAAGGGGAAACCTGCAGGAGTAGGTTTTCCCCATTTTAGCGAGAGGCACGGACTAGTGCCCATTGAGTTTTTACTGAGCAGATATTACAGAGAGTCAGCTGCATGCTTTGTGTCCTGTTTTGGTCTAATACTTATTTAAACCAGAACAGCAGACAAGAAGATAGCAGTGTCCTATATACTATTAAATGAATCTATACCTAGAAGAAACCAATAAATAATGCTTAATTTTGATGCAAAACTGAACAATGACAAGTTGTGTGCTGTTCCAGTTGCTATGAGTAAATAAAAAAGGGTAAAGCTATTGTAGCGTTCACTCCCGGAGGAGCCGCTGAAATTGAACCTCGGGTCAGTCTCCCCGCACTAGGGAATAAATATACTCCAGCACCGTTGTGGATTTTATAAATTATATAGTTTACTAGAATAAATGGCATATAATGAATAACACGGTGTTCGTAGATATATTTACAGTACTTCGTAATGCGGGAAATGCGCAGCGGAAAAGAAATACGATGCTTCGTAATTTGAGGAACGCGCAGCGGAAAAAGAAATACGATGCTTCGTAATTCGAGAAACGCGCAGCGGAAAAGAGAAAATACAAGGCTTCGTAATTCGAGAAACGCGCAGCGGAAAAGACAAAAGGAAAATATATCTTTAACCCCCTTTCTTGAGGTTGGGGAGTGAGTCCCGCACAGGTTATGTCCCAGAATGTACGTGTGTGTGTGTGTGTTATGGTACCCGGGTATAATATTCAACTGGCCAGTGAATTGCTTATGAGGTATCTTCGACTAGTCAAGTTGGGGCCCTGTGGGTTTTTTGGAAACAAACAGCAGCGTGCTTTCTTTATTCACAAACGGCCTGGAAGGCCTCTCACCCATCTGCCAGATACTTGGTGCTCCGCTCGACCCAGGACGTCTCTCCGCTCGATCTTGGCTGGGATTCTCTGGGCTACCAGATCCGCTGTCCTGCCTTTCTGTAGCTGCTGCAAGATGTCCAGCTCACCCCCTGCTCTCCCTGTCCAATCGATCTGCGGTGCTCCTAACTCGGGGTCTCCTCGCTCACTTGGTATCAGCGTGGGTATTCCTGTGAATCACTGGGTCTTCCTCTGGTGAGGCTGAATAACCCAGTCTTTAGCTCTGTCAGGCCCCAGCTGCGCTCCGGCCTGGTCACTGTCTCGTTCTCCTGCTCTGCGTCTTGCTCCTCTCACTCCCTGGCGCGCTCTGCCAGCTCTCTCCACGAGGCTCAGGATGTAAGGGTCTTTGTCCCACCCACTTCCTGTGTCCGCTCCCAAAGCATGCCGGGAAATGTAGTCCCAATGTTCAATGTCTCGTATCGCGCTTGTCTCCCTCCGGTGGCCAAAAATAGGTACTGCCACGACAGGGAATTAAACCCAGCGCTACACTATATATGCTGCTCTCCAAATATGATTTTGGGATGTGCTCAACAATCTCAGTCTTTGTGATAACTTATCAGAATGTACATAAACTCATGTGATTATGCATTTGGAAGTTAAGATAATTCATATTATAATTAATCACATACCAAGAAGCATTTTAGAAATGCACGAGCATTACATTTTTAAAAGAAAACTATATTTCAGAGGTAAAATAGATAAGGCTGAAATGAATGAATTTGTAAAAGATGTGCTAAACCTGTTGACAACATGCAGGATATAAAAGTCAATCATGTTGGGGCAAAGTTGCTGCACCGTCTCTGAGAAACATATACTACCCTTATAAATGCCTGAGATTAGACGATAAACTACAAACGAGAGATAAACGAGAGTCCAACACTAGAATTGCATAAGAATGATTGAACTATTGAATAAAATAAAGTTAAAGTAAAAGAATCAAGATCGAGACTTCAAGATAAAAAAAAATCTGACCAGAGAGTCTTGTTTGTGATTTTTGACAAGTATATGGTATTGTTCTTTCCAACAAATTCAAATGTTATCCTTCACACTGAGGCCATTTTGTCAGGAATACATCATCACCTGTCATAGGCTTTGCTGCCACTGAAGAGATGCACCATACATATGAAGCTCCTTTTCCCGTACACATTAACCCCATGAAAGACTATATTATATAGGTCTCTCCACCATTAGTGTTAGGGGGAGTATGTGTGAACGCTAGGATAAGTAACTTTAATGCATGCCCCCCAGATTACATCCTTATCGCCAAACACATTAGTAATTGCTTAGTGCATCGGAGATTGTGCGAGGCTTCGGCGAGCTTACTGTACTTTGCACGTCATATAGTTAAGCGCAAACAACCAGTAGTGCTAGCATAAGTAAATATAAAGTGCTAGCGCTAATTATCGCACGGACACAATGTGAAAATTTTTAGCAACTGCTTAAAGCTGGTGCTGATTCCTAAATTGAATAACCTGGCGAAACACAAATTCCTCAGCCCATCAAAAACAAAATGCCACAAAGCACAGTTGTTCTAGTGACCTCATGCTAGAGTTGTTATAGGAAGAAGTTTTCAGGCATGTGGGTATTATCGTTGCTGCTTTTTGACTTATAATGTGTTACATATGCAGAACCTGTCTCTGACGCTAGCAGGAGTTGGAGAGGTCACATCCAGTCCCATGAGCCCATCTTGTCCAAAGGACTAGACTCACATTGGAGAATGTCACTGATGCAGAGTGTCGCCCCATCTGGAGTCCAGGTCTGGCTCATGTAGCTCTGTGCCAAGGACGACCAAGCTGCTGTGCTGCCTGAGGTTCCATGCCACTGGGACCTTTCAACGCCCCGTCTCCGGCCAAGGTGGTGTCAGCCAGAGCGCCTTCTCCAAGACTGAACGTGAATTCTTTCCCCCAGCAAGGAAAAGCCTAGATGGATGTTATCTCTCATAGTGCCATGGGAGTCCCCCATGTCATCGATTGATGTCATCAGTTGTTGAACGGAATCTTTATCAACTGGCCTAAACTACGGGGAAGGCTCGGGTGCAGGCTGGGGAGCAGATTTGGGGAGCAGGGCAGGGTTGCTGTCATCTGTGCCGTTGGTATAATGGTGCTGGTGTAGGGGAGAGCTGTTCAGCTGGTAGAGCGATGGTGGGAGTAGCAGGTGTTTGCTGCGGCGAGCTGATCAGGACATCCAGGGGATCTGTGTGTAAGAGAGTCACCTGATGAAGAGTGTCAGGGGGTCCAAAAAGGGGATATAATCTTCATCTCCAAGGAGGTGTCAGGATTGCCACGCTATGGCTCCTGTCACCCACGCCAACCCCGCACTATGAACAATGCACGTTCCTAGAACCTCTGTGTGTTCTCAGCATCCTAGCCCTAGAACCTCACCTGACCTCACCTTCCCCATGATTATCCCAGTATATCAGGAAGCTACGCCCTCCAGAATTCACTTCCACATTGAAGTTCATGACTGCCATACCTGTTTGCCAAAGCTCCCTGATACTTCTTGACAATCTCCTGACTTCTTTGCCAAAGACTCCAAGGACCCTCTGTTATAATCTGGACCTTCATCGCTTCAATATACCGGTACCCTCCCATCCTGCTCCCCTTCTGCCCCCCATCTATGACCCCCCGTGTACCAGACCCCTTGCTGAACCCTGACCACTCTATTGTCTGTTCCTTGCCTGATTCTATGTTATCGTGTTTATTTAAAAAAAACACCCTTTTGCTACCTTCAACCTGCGTCTATCACTGCATACTGGGCTCACAACCCCATCCTGCTATACCCATCGCAGTCTACACGTGACAGGAGGTCAAGGAAGGACTGGGGGTTCTCATATCCATGTTCCTCCTCCGGGGGGCACACAAGTGTCACAGGTCTTGGTGGTGTTGTACCTGTGAAGAGTTGATAGGATATATTAAGTAAAATGTTCAATACAAACTTCAGTGCATTCTGCATTGGGGTCAACAGTTAAAGGATGACAGACACACATTTGATAACATGGCCTCATATAAAGAAATTTTAATCCAAAATTTATATGACATGCTGAGAATATTAGAAAGTTAACAGCAGCAATATCTGAAAAGTTAATACACAGCAGAATGACATCCCCTTCCAGCAGCAGAGGTAAAGTATCATCAGAATGACCCCTCCAGCAGCAGAGGTAAAACATCCCCAGAATGACCACCCCACCAGAGGCAGCAGAGGTAAAAGATCCCCAGAATGATTCCCCCCAGCAGCAGAGGTAAAACCTCACCAGAATGCCCCCCCCCCAGCAGCAGAGGTAAAATGCCAGAATGCTATAACAATTTTTTGTAAAAAAAATTGAAATCTTCAACCATCTGCAGCATTTAAATTTATTTTTTTCACATTTTATCATCCAAGGCTTTTGAGTTATACGGTATATTATATGGGGTATGCTTCTTAAAAAAAGTTAGAAATGGGTACTTTTTTCTGAGAAAATACGCGCTTTTAGCTAAAACTGAAAAAATTTTAGTGCAGCATCATTGTTCACATTATAATTGAAACGTGAACAATAGTGCTGCATTAATAAATAAATAAAATGTAATTTTCTATTTTGATTTACATTTGTTTACATGGAACCTGGTCATGTTTGATATCATTGGAAAGGTCATGCTCTTGCCCTTCCAATGATACCAAACATGACAGTCTAGCTGTCAAAGAACATCTCTATCTCCACCATAGGGTTTTCCATAAGAAAATCCATCGGCAGCTATGTGTTAATTCCCTGCCGTCATCGCACCTATGCGCAACGTCGTCAGTGGATGGCGGGAGGCCCCGGAGACTTGGCTAATGTCCAAGATATCAGCCACCTCCGTGAGCAGTCTGCGATTCGGCACTGATTGTATTACAGGGTTATAGAGAGGCATCGCAGGGAGTCATTGTTGGAAAGGGCACACTGTGACCTTTCCAGCGAGGCCTCTCTTTTTTTTTTATTCACTACTGATCAGGATGGGGAGACCCTGACTAAACAGTTTCTAAATGTTGTCCTGAGTTTAGAAATACCCAATGTTTACATGTTTTTTGCTTTTTTGAAACTTATGACAATAAGTGCAATTAGCTCATTTTGACCATTTTGTGATCATCATGTTTAAACACTATTTTAAGTCCTTTTCTATTATACGACCCAAAAAAATGAAATATCCAAACATGATCCAAGCTCCAAAGGACCCCCCCTATCTTCACGACAGGGATTCCTTTCGCATCACTCACAAAAATTTGGGTCACTCGGTTGCCACGCCTGTAGAGGCACTGCACCTCATACGCTCCTTTGGACTGTAGTCCTATCAGGCCTCTGCTGACCTGGGCCCTTGTGGCCTTCATTCTGCTGCTACTGACCCGGGGCGAGACTTGTGTACCCCCCCCATGCTGAGTTTTGCTTTCCTTTATTTGACTATTTTTTCCTGGTATTTGTATGCCCTGACGGCTTCTGAGGCACCTCCTTATCATTTCTGAAAGGGATTCATGGCGATTTTTTGAGCTGGCCTTATGCGACCTGTTTTTGTGTGTATAATTCCTGACTTTAATGCGTGTCTTTGCTGTTCTTATTCGTCCTGCAAAGTCTATATGAGAAATTTATATTTTGTGCTGGCCCTGCGCAGCCTATTTTCGTATGTTATGTCTGACTTTGTAACATGAAAAAACATAAAGAATTTAATAAAAAAACATTGTGATAGAGAGAATAGTCTGTACATCGTCGAAATGACCAGCCGGCAGTCTACTGATCTAACAAGTTATTGAGGTGAAATATAATAACTACTACCAGTGATGGCTGGTGAAATATTAAGATGGTGAGGCACTGGAATTACCCTAACACCTTGTATCTGTACTGTACAGGGATTTTCATCAATTATAACCTCCTGAATCTTTTCCCTGTACAGTGGGGAGTGTTCACAAAGCTCTTCCTGTATTCTGCCCACTCCCTGTTTGTTGAAATGCTACAGTACAGACTGTTAACATTTTTGTTACAATGAGGATGGTGGCTGCTCCTTGTAGCTTCTTTACAGTAATACATGTTGACAGAAGTGAGATCTCAGAGAATACCACCCCCACCCGTGCACACTAATAATGTATTAAAAAGGTAAGCAAAATCAGTATGATATGCTAATTTAAGATTTACTTTGTGTTGCAATGTAAATTGAGTATAAACATTTTTGGTGGTGAAGGGGGTAATAACAGTACCTCAATCCTATATAATTAGATATTTATAATTGTTATTCCTATTGGTGGGGTGTTGCTCCATCTGACCTCTGACCTTATGGACAAGCCCCCGTAGGCTATTACATAACACAATTGATCCAGAGCTATACGTAAAATTACTTCTAAACAATTGAATGGTTCAAAGGGCATATAAGGGTATTAAAAAGCCAAAATTAGAGCTGAATTCCATGTGAAAGAAAATAATAATTGGGTGACAGGAAGAGAAGGAAAATGTATTTGATAAAGAGATAGTTGTCGGACATCTAGAACTAACTGCCTGAAAACTAACAAATACAATCAACAGAAAAGCCAGCAACCATAGCGTACATATCAAAGATTGCCAGGAACAAAACGACATATTCCTTGAGAATGCTAAAGGTATAATGCCAGATGATCCATGAGAGACTTTGCACAAATGTGAGTAGTAGTCAGTCAAACTAGTGGAATTTCAAGTGAATGCAGAATTAATAAATCAGCAGAGCTCGATGGAAATAGGACAACAATCTGGGCAATGAAAAGGATACCTCCACTGACATTAACAAATGTAGACAAAGCTGAGCATTAAAAAATGACTGACACACACCATTGAGAAGGTGTTTTGGAGTTGCAACATCGTTCATCATATATAATGAGTGCGGGTGGCAGACTGGACAGTAGGTAAAGCTACAAGAATGTACTGAAAGTATTACTGAAGGGCATACAGTTATTCCCTGTCCCTGATTCCTTGAGTTTATTACACTATATTTGCAATAGCATAACGTAAAACAAATGGCCTGAGTTAATTAAATTCTGAAGCTCTATGAGCAGGCATGAAAAAGGATCCTGAACTGTTATTTTGTTCTGAAAGTGACGCATATTTGTTTTTGGAGTGAGACTCAAGATGACCAGATGTGTAATAGTAGTTACTGCATTTAGAAGGTTACCATGTAGCTGTGCCAGTGTCGTAATCGTTGCAAGAGATGTTTAAATGTTTGCATCATTAATGTTAATTTGTTAGGATTCATGCATTGCCTTGCTCCCATCACCAATGACGTGTGCCTCTTCACATCATCATTTTGCTGCTGGTCCTATTGGCATTTCTTGTGGGTCATTGGTGCTGCATTCTGTTTGATGTCGTCCTCCGCTTGCCGGTGTCGTCTATTGATGCTTGTGCTTTGTGATTTGCCATATTCTGAGTGTCACTTCTTTGATGCAAAATGACACTTGTTTGTGACGTCGGGTGTCATACTATTTAATCTCGACCTTGAGCTATTTCTCGTAGTCACTTCATAGAACTTGTTCTCTGTGAATGTGCTCCTTGTTTGATTTGATTTTGTGTACCAGACCTGGCTTGATTCTGACCTTGTTCCTCTCTGACCCAGCTTGTTTTACAGTTTGGATGTAGCTCTCTGATTCTGAGCATGTCTACTTATTGGTCTTGCTTTGCCGTGTATGCCTCTGATGTTAACCAAGCCATATTAAGGATTGGTATACAGCGTGGTTGAAGTGCTACACATATACATTGTTTTTATTGCAGTTTAAGAAAAAATAAATAACATAGTGTCAAAAGTCTAAATAATTACAAAAACTATTAAGATATCAATGCTGAATCTTTTATTTAAAAATATAAGACTCAGTTGCTGTATTATGCCTCTGGAGATACTGATAATATTTTTTAAGAGTTTAGTTAGTGTAAGTATTCTAATGTAGACCTATTGTTCTTGCTGCTGTGTAGTTGTTTGCCCCCGATTTGATGTTGTTTATTTGCTAATCTTGTCAAGTGTGTACTGACCAGGTATTTCTGTCTCCTGAAGGAATTCAAATCCCCGAATGTAGACAATGTATTCTGTTTTTTGTGTCATTTTACCACCACCCCCTGTTTCCTATATAAACGCCATCTCAAATTAAAGATCATTCGTCTTCCCGGCACTAAGTTTTGTTTGGTATTTAGGGAGAGATACTTTGAATTATACAGCTGAGGGTTGTGAAGGACAGAAAGCTGCCGTGAATCAGCTTGACTGGAGAGAAGGGGCAAACTCTGTAATGGGTTTGGGTCTGGTTTTTATGCCAGAGACCAGTCAACTCCAGTTGCTGTTACAGGTATGTCTTTTGGGTTTTTCCCGATATGCAGTGGGTAGTACTTACCAAAAGTGAAGCAAGGAAAGTCAACCAGCGAACTGGTGTCAGGTTCTTGTGTGCCCAAGGCTCACTGATGCACCTGAGGAGCGAAAGCAAGCCTGTCTGATCCTATCAGTCAAACCTATGGCTCTCAATGCCAGAGTTCATTGTGAGCCATTGGTGGGGGTAAGATCACAGATCCTTAGTATTGTGAACACTGATTGCAGGTTCTGGGCAGGATTGATTCCCTTCACTCAGAGGGCAGAATCATCCCCCATGGAGGGTGAGGTTTGAAGGTAGTCAGATCACTACGTCCACTCCAATTACATTGTGAGTGGTCACTGTGCCTGGAGTAATCCGTTCAGAGCTTGAGGCAGGTCACTGTGACCACTCAAAACTTCCTGAAAACGTACATTTTGTAGCTGATTATATGTACCGGTATATTAGTACATAGACATTATTTTCATGTTTAAAAGGAAGATTAGTATTAAGTTTAGAATACGTTTTGGTGAGTAAAAGGGAAACATTTTATATTATATTTAATATAGGCACCTCAATATGTCCACCTATTAAATGTGAACTTGTGTTTTAGCTCCATAAGGTTACCGAATGGTTTTATGTTGGTAAACTGGAGCAAATGTCCACTTCTGGATGCTTGTCAGTGAATATTCCATTGAGTAGTACATGCAATTTTGAATTGACCCTCCCCTTTGGTCTAAAAATAAAATATTAAAGAAATCCTTAAGGGAGCCATTCTTGTGTTTCACAATCCATCATTATGATGGCTGTAGAGAAAAGAGGTCTATCTGTTAATCTGCAGCTGCTCTGGCCAAGAAGCAGATTATTTGTACTTCCACTATGTACTGCAAATGCATATTTAGAATGATTGCAAAAAAACATCTCTAGGGTACAAAACATCTATTTATCAAAGATTTTTTTATGTGCTAAACAGCCTTAATGAATGTGCAAATGATGTAGCCCAAAAGGCAGTATATTTATCACAGGATTTGCGAGATTCAAGGAATCCTGCTTCTAGTTTTGAAGGTTTATGTTTATTGGTCCATTTTGTGTTTTGAAGGTACCATTCCCATTCTTTCAAACAACACACAGCTTTTAACTGTCCACATTTCCTTGCCAGTCATAAGAACAAACCAATACATCTCTGAATGATCACAAACCTTATTTAAGTCAGATGATTTGCACCGGTAATAAAATACACTTTATAAATGATGATGATGATAATAATAATATGGTGCCAATAGTTTCCGCAGCGCTTTACAATAACCAGTGGGGAATGAGACAGTCAGGGTTATTCAAAGAGAATCGAAAAGTCACCGCACGTTCGGTGACTTTTCGTTCTCTTCAAGTCGGTGTGATTTGGTGATCCCATTTTGGTGACCCTGCGGTGTATTCAGCGAGCACCACAGGGCCGTTGTCGTGCAGGGAAAAGCCGCCGCAAACCCGCCAGACACTCACCGCAAAACCCGGTGAAGGCACACCGAAACCTGCAAAAACATCTGGATTAATCCTGCCGAACACGCCAGAGAAACCTGAGCAGGAGCCGATCAGAACGCAGAGCAGCCGCCGGAAAAAGCCTACACCGCAGACGAATGGAGAAAGAAAAAAACAGTACGCTTGAATGTTTGAAAATTGAAAGACTGTTCGCAAAGAAACTACAGAACGAAAATGTCTGAAATTTACATATAAGATCCAATGAATGATAATAAAAAGGGCTGTTACAGAAAAAAGAAAAAACGATTTTTTTTTTTAAAAAAAAAACGGCAACACAATGTTTGCAAAAAAATCCCAAAAAATGTCTAAAAGATCATTAAAAATCTATAAATAGAGAGACATTTTACTGCAGAAAATTATAATAAACGGTTTATTAGATATTGGATTAAAACGGGAATATTTTTAACATTGAAGCCTATGGGATTCGCCTGAATAAACCTGCCGAATTAATCCACCAAATGGCAGGGCATTCTGGCAACTTTTCTCTGCTGGTTTTTGTTTCTCATAATAGACGAAGCATTGCTTCTCTGTGGGGATTTCGCTGCCCTCGAACAGGCACCATATGTGCAGGCAATTCACCAACATTTGGCGAACTGCCTGCTCTCTGGATAGCCGAATGGCCAGGAAAGGTAACTGTACGCTGAATTTCAGAGTTCGGTTACCTTTCGCCAGCAATTCGGAGCTCTTTGAATAATCCTGTAAATTACAATCAAACATAGTAACTGAAACAAGAGGTAAACTTACAATTTAGCAGACTTTGATCATGAAGTGTCATGAATTAGCAAAATAGCTAAATTTGGATATTTCTGACCCTTTTTTTAAAATCTGAGTAACATTTGTGGACAAATGTTAAAAAATTTTAATTGTGTTTTAAATCTGCCAAAAGTTTTGTGTAATTCAAATTTCAGTGCATGAAGGAATTAATAATTTCTCCCTCACACATATTAATATGAACAAGGTTTAACTTGGTTCATTTAGGGAACCTGCTTGGAAAATGAACCCTTTCACCGCCAATAATTTTTTGATCTTGTAGCGCTCACCCCCGAAGGAGCCGCTGAATTAACCTCGGGTTAGTCTCACCGCTTCCCTTGCTTGTCCGATCTCCGCAATGAGAAACTACGGCCTACCACCTGCACTCCCAGTGGATCATCGCGGTCTCCTTACTCGGGGTCCAACCGGAACTTTGTGTCTGTACAGAACCTCTCAGCGGTGCGTAGGTAGGTCTCTGGCAAGTCACTGTCCCGATCCCCAGCACCCGCGAGGCAGTGCCTGCTCTCCGGCCTGGTCACAATCTCTGGCAGTCTCACGTGCGTCTTCCACCTTTTGCCGCTCGGCTCACACTGGCTATCCTCCGACCGAGGCTGCGGATGTCCTTCCTTTCTCTCCCACCTACTTCCTGTCTCCACCGCAAAGCACGATGGAAATTGTAGTTCCGTTTGTGTCCAGCATAGTCCATATTGCCCCTGTCTCCCTCTGGTGGCCACAACAAGTAAATGCAGCAAGCACAATTTTAAAGCAGCGCTACAATCTCAAAAATATTACTCAAAAATGTTTATTTGAAACATGGATGTGTACTTCATTTAAATATATGGTAAGATAACAATTTTGCATCAAGAATTTTATTCTGAATTATTAAAAAAATTTAATAATAATGAATTATTAAAAAAAAGATATCAAAAATTATAGTGACTTGAGTCTCCTCCCTGTACAGCAGTGAGTGATCCCCGAGCTCTCACTGTATTGTATTCTCACTCGCTGTTGTAATGCAGCAGTAAGGTTTGTTGAGGTTTTTGTTACAGTGAGCATGGGGATTGGTCTTTGTAGCTTCTTCACAATAGTATGAGTTGACAGGAGTGAACTCTCACTGAGAACGTAATTTCTCCCTACTAAAAACATTAATATTACATTCACAATATGCAAATATAGTTTTTTAGTGACAAGTTTTGTTTTTTCATTATATTTCAATGTAAAATTGTGTTAAGAGTCCAGCACACATGGTGTTTATTTTGGGAATTTGAGATAAATTGACCGTGATCTTGCAAAATATGGTACTAAAACACCAAAGCTGAACATTCTTTTTTTGAATGTACGATTTTCTTTTCCAATTTAGCTATTCTAAAATTTGACTGTTATTGGCTTAAATGCTAAAATTTGCAATTCCTTTGGAAATAACCTGTGCCTGACTTGGCAAATTAGACTTTTTTTTACATTAAAAGGTAGAAACTAAATTCGTTTTCCTTTTTTTTGGGAGGGGCACCATTTCTCACCTGTAAAGATGCAAAGTGAATGGGTGAAATCATACATCACACCAATGAGCACTGAGCGTGCCTAAAATGGTCTCACAAAGGGCAAGTTTTATAAATGTCCCAAGATATAGATTTACTCTCAAATTCTGCTCCTGCCAGCCATCGATCAGGAAGAACTGCAATTACTTTTAATGCGGTTATTACTAGAATTTGTATGTTTACCATTGTTCTGTAAAGAAAATTTGTAAGTAAATTATTCATCCTAGGAAATAAATGTCGATAGTCTACACTGATGACAAAGGATTTTTATTACTTGCAACTTTACTGGTTGGTTGCGGCCCTATAGGCTAAATTGTGCTTAGAGGCTCTTGGCGACGTCTGGCAGCAGCCAGGTACCGCCAGGTTCGGATGGGGTGCAAGCAGCCAGGAATGGGTGACAATCATCTCCTGCATCATTTATTGGCAGTCCGGAGGCTCCGTGGTCTCGCCTCCTCCCCATGGTCACCTGTCATCGCGGAGAAGATGCAGCCTGTGAGTTGCATTCATTTCTACTCAGGATCTTGTATTGATGATGGGAGAGTTGAACTGCTGTATTTTCTCCAGCACATCCCAAAAGATTCTCAATGGGGTTAAGTAGTATTTATAAATAAAGCCCTTTATTAGCTCCTTTACAGTAGTCTCTTTGGGTTACCCCAGTGTAGGGATTGCACCCCTCTTAATTTCACCTGTCTTCAAGGTTGCTATACTACTTAACTTTTGATAAGAACTACGTCTCTAGTCCAGTACCTATCCAGAGCAATTTCAATGGGGTTAAGGCCTGGACTCTGTTGGCCAATCCAATGCTGTCTTATGGTCCCTGACCCACTGTTGCACGATTTGAGCCTGATGAAGCCCACAGTATTTTCATCTTGGAATATGCTTGTGCCATCCAGGAAGAAAAAAAAAATCTATCGATGGAAAAACCTGCTCATTCAGTATATTCAGGTAGTCACCTAACGTAATTTTTTGCTGGCTGACACATATTAATCACTGCAGTAATTATCCAATGGAAGGCACTTGCCTATTTGCTTAGTGAAATCCAGGCGGGGACTTTCTTTTGGCCAGGCAGTGTATATACTTGCCAGTATTATTAGTTTACTGTCTGTTTTGAAGGCAAATTTCATGTATATGTAACTACACCTTTTGGATGTATGATAACTTTATATGTAATACTTCTGAGTTCAAACAATAATCAGCGTCAATCGTATTAAATTCTATTTCAATCATTAATGTTCTATCAACCACAAAACAGATTTACACGTCAATTGATTCTTTCCCATGTACAGATATTGATGTTACTTATTGCTGGATTCTAATAACACCTCTTTCTGCAATGGTTGATTATGCTGCGGAGAAACATGATGGAACACTTGTCAGGGTGAAATCAAGCAAGCATACGAGAAACATTGAATGATTATAAACTGCTGATTGGACTAAAATGACTGGAGCCTCTACGCTAAGGCCTAATCTGTCTGCTGGGTTCCTTTCAAGCTGTAATAACAGGTAGAGTTATTATTCCGGAATCTGTTTTAGCTGCACAGAGCAGCAGGTGAGTTGCCAATAAATGGAAACTGTGTCACTTATCACCTGATTCTTCCACCTGGTGGGACAGTTACTGAGGTGAGATGAAATCTTTAATTAGAGGTGTCCACAGGAGCTACTGTTATGAGAATGAAAAATCACAATGGATGCATTTTTTTCATTATTTCTTGCCACATATTTTAATCAATTTAATTAGGCACATTTCATCTGAGCTCTTCACTTGTAATGTATTAGTTTAACTTCCCATCAGGACTGACATGGGCCAATTAGTGCAGTGTAATTGTTAACCTAGGAATTGACTACACTAAATACACAGAAATAACAGAGGAGGAAACATTACACAGTCACGTAAATAAAGTAAAAAGTAGGGATGCTTTTACTGCAGCTCTGCAATACACCTCCGACAGAAAGGCCAATATGAAAAGATGAAGGCATGTGATATCTGGGTCAAAGATAACTGTCATACGAATAAGGACACCTGAACTTGTGGAAGTGTATAAAGGAGGTGTTTATGAGGGATAGACGATGTGGGCAGGCTGCGTGTGTGATGGGGCGAACGATATGGGTCTTCGTTTTTTGAGACTGAGGCTAGGGTCAGACGAGCGCATTTTGTACGGACGTACTTTCTGACGCAAGACGCAGTAGTGGCCACACAGTCCGTATTTTTTTGACTGATGTAGGAGGGAAAATAAATTAAAATGAAAAAACATTTTGTCCGTCAAAAATGCTGGACGTATAAATGCAGTCCATCTGACCTCGTTTCATCACTCACACACAAAGCTATGCGGACGTTGCGGACGCAGCACACTCTGTGCGTCCGTTCTAGCAGTATTATGTTCTTGCCTAACCTGCGTCCGTTTGCCGCGTCTGTCATGCATCTGCACTTCCGTGCGGATGTACTTCGTGTGTGTTGGGCTCTATTGGTCAGAATGCTATGCTGCCACGGACGTACAAATGTGCGGCAAACGGACGTGATAACTGCGCTCGTCTGACCCCAGCCTGAGAGGCAGAAGGAGTGTGAGAAAGAATGTTAGAGAGGCATGCAGAAACACACCCCCATTTACATATATTTTGAGAGAAGAGACTGTTAGGGGGATACAATAACATACACAAGTGTTATAAAAATGCTGCCCTACCTCCAATCTGCCACCCTAGGCCCAGATTATGTTAAACTATGCAACCTGATGAGCAGCCATAATGAAAATATCCACCGATATAAAGAGTAAAAAGAAAATGCTGCTATTCTCATTTGCTGTGACTATAAATAACTAATTCCACAAACAAAAAGTGCACAAAAATGGAAACAATAAAAAAAATTACTTGCTTTGCCAATAATCAGATTACTTAATATATAGTAGTAATATTCAGAAAACTATGAACAGTGTGATTGAGGACAGGGTGGTAGATCATAGGTTTACCAGCTGGCAGATGGAGGACTCCCTTTTCCCCTAAGGGGTTAACTAACAGCTAAGGCCTTATTAGGATTGCCCTGCCCTTTAAAGGAAGTGTGTGTGTGTGTGTGTGTGTGTGTTTCCCTCAGCTTTTTTATTTGTTTCCTTTTGTATTTGTGAAATTGTACCCTGCTATGGCTGCACAATAAAGCAGAAATCTGAAGCAGTGATATTTGTGTCCTGTGATTATATCACAACAATCATATATATTAAATTATATAAATTATAGATGTAAAAATTATCTTTATATATTAACCTCACTCACAAGCAAGAATTATTTGAAAGCTGATCAGTATTATGTTCTCACAGAAGGATCAGTTTCCATAAGTACCTATAATACCAGTTCCTGAAATGGCTAGCTGACATTGCCAAAAAAAATTAAACTTGTTTTGTGTGTGATCCTTGAAAGAAAAAAAATGACTGTGGCTTATATTCACCACTCCTCAATATTTTTAATATGAACGATTAATAGTGGCTGCCCAGCAGAAACATCATCTCGTTAGAACCCACACTCACCAGACGGCACGATTTGACCTATACGCAGCCTAAAATGGAGTTGCATAAGAAAGTATTATGAAGTTAGTCTAGTTTTTACAAATAGCAAATAGTACTCGACCATGAGTCCAGTCATATAATAAAGCGAATGCAGACTATGGAGAATGATAGAACTGCTGAAACTCCCACTGTGAGAAATCTGTGGAATACCGATGTTACACCCATTGGCAGAACATTGAGGACAATGATCTCGCATCCACAAACTAGAGTGAAAAAAACAGAGCAAGAAAAATGGATGCAAGAAAAAGTGACACATGCATCCTGAACAAGTTAAGAACACTGCAAATGTCACTTTTTGACATACAAGTGGCCTAAATTCACAATCCAGAATGTCTATAAGAAATACGTTTTTCTGCCTTATTCCGTCCAATACTCAACTCCAATACCACATTGCAGGGATTGCTGTGATGTACCTCTTTCTCTCGCCAGTTGCAGAAAGAAGCTGGGGACAAATAGTTGCCTGTGATACCCCTATGGATTCTAGGATACGATACCAGTGGCAGTACTGCTGCCAGTACCAATTAGTGGCTCCCTTCTATTACTAGTCAATCCACTAACAAGGCACTTGCTCATAACATATCTCGTAATAGGGTGCAACTAAAGGTTAATTTCGGTGCTCTTTCGTTCCCTCACTTTGGGGAATCAAATTCCCCAAATTCAGCATTCACCGCAGGGTCCCTGAAGTGCAGTGATAATCTGTCGAAAAACTGCTGAATCGAAAAGAAAAAGCTGTAAAACCAGGGAAATTATGGGATCGGATCTATTATGCCGAAAAAACCCGGCCAGAAAACATTGGATTCGATCCAATAAGCCGCCGCAAACCCGCCAAAAAATCTGAAAAAAGCTGACGATCCACCGAACAGAGCGCTGACCAGCCGACGAACAGGGTTAAAAGAAAAGCAGAAAAGAAACACCCCGACTTTGAAAAGCTGTTTGCAAAAAACCTACTGCACGAAAATCCTAGCCTATGAATAATAATAAAAAGGTCTGTTACAGAAAGAAAAACGGGAAAGAAATCTGACGTAAAAATCCCCAAAAATGGCTAAAAAAAAAGCAGAGACTTTTTGCTCCATATTAAAAGAATAAATGGTTTAATAGATATTGGATAAAAACGGGAATATTTTTTTACATTGAAACCTGTGGGATTCGCCTGATTAAACCTGGAATGAAACCACTGAACATCAGGGCATTTCACAGACATTTCTCTGCTGTTCGGTGTTCTCTGAACAGATTAACCATTGCTGCTCTATGGGGATGTCACTGCTGCTGAAGATCACTGTATTTTTATGGCAATTCACCAATATTTGGCAGAATGCCAGCTTTTGAATAGTCGTATGGCCACAAAATTACACCATATGGGGAAATTTACTGTTTGGTGCAATTTCGGGGCCAGTTCGGCTGTCACTGAATAACCTCTTTAGTATTGTGATCCCTTCCTTTTGTACATTTAAAGGTAAATATTTTCATTATATATTACATTTTAATCAGCACTAATGCTTGAGATATTTATTTTGTAAATAGCTACACCGGGCTTATGGCATAATATACATTTTTCTATCCAGCATAAAGAATTATATTTTATTCGAATGCTTTGCACCTATGCAAATTATTTTTTCTCAATTAAATTTGAGGGCTTTGAAAAAAAAAGCATCTAGATAAAGAAATCCTCACATCCGTTCTTCCCCCGCTTCAGTGGCTCTAAACCAGAATTCACACACTCACTTATAGGAGGGAAAGGGGGTCATTAGCCCTTTATATCTGCTTTACTGTACTCAAACTTACCTGTCAACTGCTTCAAATATATTGCACATATTCAAATGAATAAACAGTCAAATGAAAAAGAAACATCCTTTATTTCTCTGAATAAGATAAGAATGATGCTTTGCATTCGGCAGCACAGTAGATGTGACAGTCAACCAAATTAATCCCATTATGCAAAATCCAGTTTACAAATGATTTCGCTTTTTTTGCAAAATTATGTCAATTTCCCATAAACTGGAGCAGCTATGTCAGCTTTCTGAACCTCTCACAGACACTACAAAGCAGCGTATGTCTATTTTTCTGTATTGCAGAAAGGAAAAAAAAATTATCTCGGAGTAGCATAAATTAGCACTTACAACTTTAATGCTGTTATGTTTATTTATTTCTCCTGACCTGGATTATATAACTCTGCAGCAGACTCTTTTTTTTTTCCCCGTTATCGCTTCGGACTGGACTGTATTAAAATAATTTTTATTTTTTTTAACCGTGTTTATATTCATCCATGCAAAAGTCTAAATTTCCAAAATGCTCAATCTTACATTTAAATTAAACATCATATCCCCCGAATTGCCTCTGGCTTTGTCAAAGCTTCATCCCAACCCTGAAATCTTGGAAATATCAGTAAAATGAGTCTCCTCCAGGCATCTAGTATGATCCTTTTCAAAGAGATCCACAAACCAAACATATCCTAATAAGTCCTTAGGGTGATGAGGAGCAACGCAGTGAACCACACCGAAGATATATTCATTTTGTATCGCTTGCGTCTTTTATTCATTCCATCTGAAATGTAAAGAACATTTTAATGGTTCATTTAGTCTGACACTGATGTTTGACAGAAATAAAGAAAAACGAATGACAGAAATAGAGCTTTTCTATCCGTGATGAACTCTAAAAAATGAATTGACAGAGTGTAGCGTAAATTACAGGTGTAGGTATATTACAAGACACAAAGCATTTTGTTACTTCAATTTTTTTTATTGTTTTTTTGTTTTGTTCCTCTTTTGTTTTGTTTTCTGGGGGGGGGGGTAAAATGCCCCATTAACAGTTTGGCAGCAATGTGGATTATAAAGATGCTCACACATCCACCACTGAATACAGCAACATAAGCCATATTATTTTTGGATATTCAACCCCTGCCCAGAAATAATTATTTCACAATGTTGTGTTTTGCACCATTCATATTTTCTCTCGGTCTGATTAATTATAGCTTGTTCAAGGTGACATGTCTTTTTCTTTCTGACCTTCGATGAGCTTTACTTTCATTTTTACCTTATTGTTGCTTTATAAAAAGAAAATATAAAAAGATGAATATATCTTAAAAGCATATTTTTTATCGAGTAGTTTGAACATGTAGTGTAAAACAAATTACAAATATAAATATGTCATTGAACATATTGGCTTGGCCTATACTTCAGCCGTTGATTTCTGTGTAAGCCATTGATTCAATATTAACCCTTTCACAACTGAGCCATTTCACCTCTGTGTGCTAAGCTCATTTTCACCGTTTTTGATCAACGTGTTTAAACGCGATTTGTAGTCATGTTTTATTGTACGACCCAGACAAATTATACAGTCAGGTCCAGAAATATTGGGACATCGACACAATTCTAACATCTTTGGCTCTATACACCACCACAATGGAGTTGGAATGAAACAAACACAATGTGCTTTAACTGCAGACTGTCAGCTTTAATTTGAGGGCATGTACATCCAACTCAGGTGAACGGTGTAGGACTTACAGCAGTTTGCAGATGTGCCTCCCACTTGTTAAGGGATCAAAGGTAATGGGACAATTGGCTTCTCAGCTGTTCCACGGCCAGGTATGTGATATTCCCTCATTACCCCAATTACAGTGTCCAAAACAACTGTTTGGAACATTTTCAGAAAGAAGGAACGCACCGGTGAGCTCAGCAACACCAAAAGGCCCGGGAGACCACGGAAAACAACTGTGGTGGATGACCGAAGAGTTCTTTCCCTGGTGAAGAAAACACCCTTCACAACAGTTGGCCAGATCAAGAACACTCTCCAGGAGGTAGGTGTATGTGTGTCAAAGTCAACAATCAAGAGAAGACTTCACCAAAGTGAATACAGAGGGTTCACCACAAGATGTAAACCATTGGTGAGCCTCAAAACAGGAAGGCCAGATTAGAGTTTTCCAAACAACACCTAACAAAGCCTTCACAGTTCTGGAACAAGATCCTACGGACAGATGAGACCAAGATCAACTTGTACCAGAGTGAAGGGAAGAGAAGAATATGGAGAAGGAAAGGAACTGCTCATGATCCTAAGCATACCACCTCATCAGTGAAGCATGGTGGTGGTAGTGCCATGGCGTGGGCTTTTATGGCTGCCAATGGAACTGGTTCTCTTGTATTTATTGATGTAACTGCTGACAAAAGCAGCAGGATGCATTCTGAAGTGTTTCGGGCAATATTATCTGCTCACATTCAGCCAAATGCTGCAGAACTCATTGGACGGTGCTTCACAATGCAGATGGACAATGACCCAAAGCATACTGCAAAAGCAACCAAAGAGTTTTTGAAGGGACAGAAGTGGAATGTTATGCAATGGCCAAATCAATCACCTGACCTGAATCCCATTGAGCATGCATTTCACTTGCTGAAGACAAAACTGAAGGGAAAATGCCCCAAGAACAAGCAGGAACTGAAGACAGTTGCAGTAGAGGCCTGGCAGAGCATCACCAGGGATGAAACCCAGCATCTGGTGATGTCTATGCGTTCCAGACTTCAGGCTGTGATTGACTGCAAAGGATTTGCAACCAAGTATTAAGAAGGGAAAGTTTGATTTATGATTATTATTCTGTCCCATTACCTTTGGTCCCTTAACAAGTGGGAGACACATCTGCAAACTGCTGTAAGTCCTACACCGTTCACCAGAGTTGGATGTACATACCCTTAAATTAAAGCTGACAGTCTGCAGTTAAAGCACATTGTGTTTGTTTCATTCCAACTCCATTGTGGTGGTGTATAGAGCCAAAGATTTTAGAATTGTGTCGATGTCCCAATATTTCTGGACCTGACTGTATATCATTTTTTGCAGCAGACTCTACAGATTCATAATATATCATTATTATATGTATAAATCATGCCCTGCCAGAATGCTATAACAAAATTTTTAAAAAAATGTGAATTTTCAATCATCTACAGCGTGTGAAATAATTGTTTTCACATTTCATCATCCGAGCCTTTGCTGTTATTTATTCTATGGGGAACGCTTGTTAAAAAAATTAGAACTGAGAACCCGTTACTTTTATTTTTCTGAGAAATTACGTGATTTTAGCTAAAACACCCAAATAAAAAAAAATCATTAGTACAGCATCATTGTTGACATTATAATTGAAATGTGAACAATAATGAAGCATTATTAAAAAAACTTTACTTTTTACATGGTCATGTTTGGTATCATTGGAATGGCCTTTCCAATGATACCAAACATTAATCCCTAGCTGCCACAGGTCAGGAGATACAGGGGTCATTGGACCCCCTATCTCCACCATAGGTGACAGCTAGGGGTTAACTCCCAAACTGACGTCATCATGTCCATTCTTGATGACATCAGAGGGCGAGGGAGATTCCAGAGGCTTGGCCGACATCCACGATGTCTGCCACCTCTGGGAGAGGACCGTGATCCACTGCCGATTGGTGCCGAATCGTGATCCAGACCCTAAGTGGTTAAAAGCAGACACCCCCATGGAAGGGCAGACTGTGCCCTTCTATGCGGTGACTGCCTTTGGCCGGTGGCCCTTACTGATAGGTAGGGAAAGAGGTCCAAAGGACCTCACCCTTCCTCTTCAGGCACTTTCCATGCTCTGGCAGGGGGGTGCCTGAAATAGACATCAATGACACTATTGCGCCGGCCAGGGTCCTGGAGGCAGGTCTGACACACGTCCTGAACTTCATACTCCTGATGACGCTGCCATAGATACAGCGAAAAGCATAGAGTGGCTTCTTTTTATTGGAAATATGGCATGGATTTGTTAATGCAGTCCAAGCTGGCTAACAATTTTGAGAGATGAACTAGATAGCGCTCCTGGTTCCCTCTGACTCCGATAGACCCTTTGAGCTTCTGACTTTCCTATACCCACCAGCCCTCGAAGGTTGGTTTCTTTTCTGTATAAGAATAGAGTTGTTAAGTATTGGAGGGTATGTGTAATCTCAGGCACTAGCTACCGTATAGACCAACAACCGCACCAAGCCATTTACTAGTGCTACTGTTCTATGGGCCATATTACATACTTGGTGCTAACTTAACCAGAGCTGTTGTAAACTGAAAACCTCCATAGGCTATAATGGCTCTGGGAAGTTTACAACAGCTCTGGTTAAGTTAGCACCAAGTATGTAATATGGCCCTTTGTGTTTAACTTGTATGTATTATTATTATTATTCTGTATTTATAAAGCGCCAGCATATTTCGCAGCACTGTACAATGGGGAAGTGCAGACATGAGACATACTAAAACACATAAGGAACAGTTGGCCTTGCCCTTAGGATAATTGTCCTACTTGATACAGCACTTTACACAAGTGCTCAGCTAGACATCCCATGAGCTTACAATCTAAAAGGAATCTAAAAGTAAGTGAAACAGAAGGGGAGCTCGGGAGTGTGGATCTGGTGGCCACAGGTTGATTAGATTAAGTGGCTACAGGCGGAGGGGAATGAATAGGTTTGGGTTTAGGACTGGGTGGGAGGGTGTCAGTGCAGAGTCTGGAGAGGTGGTCCCTCTGTGTTGTGAGCTGTGGGAAGGAAGAGGCAGAGCTTTAGGAGAGCAAGCAGGTAATGAGATGCAAGGGGAGGAAGTGGAGGTGGGGGAGGGGGAAGCATGGTGGTGAAAGAAAAGTTTTTTGTACTATCAAAACCTATCAAACTTGGAGGGAAGGCATTAAGGGAAAATTAATCAGCCTGATAATACATAGATTGCAGAAGAGTATGAACACAGCAGGCGTGAAGCAGTGGAATGGCTTGAATGACGTCATGGTTGAACGCTGGATACATTGAGAGTCCTTGGGGGTGCAGAGTCTGGAGTGCTGGCTGTGTGTGTTGAGCTTGGGAGTCCTTGAGAGTGCAGAGTCTGGAGAGGTGGTGCCTCTGTGTTGTGAGCTTGTCATTCTGTCTCTCCCATTGCATGGAACCTGATGGCGCTTCAGAAATATCTTTAACTGTAATTAGTGTGTAGTTACCACCATTGAGTGTTTTTTAACCACTTGGCTGCTATGGACGCGCTCAGCGCGTACAGCCAAGTGGTTCTCCTGTGCTACGGACGCGCTCAGCGCGTCCGAGCACAGGAGGCAGCAATCCGACGGTTTCCGGCAGATTGCTGCGCCCCCCCCCCCCGGTGCGGGCTGACGTCTTGGATGTCAGCCCGTCAATCCGGGACCCCGGCGGGGACATTAGATGTCATTGCGGCGACGCAATGACATCTAATGCAGGCGCCCCCCCCGCATGTGCGGAGGAGGCGCCTGAAAGGGAGGGGGGGGAGCAGGGGCGGATCCAGGGGGGGCAACGGGGCAATTGCCCCCCCCCCCGAGATTTGGCCCGGGGGTTGAGGGACCCAGATGCCGGACAGCGCGGGAGCGCCTGCCCGATCTTGAACAGTCCGTCCTGTGAAGTGGATGCGGCTGTGTGCGTGCGCAGCCGGTCACGTGGTCCGGCTAATCAGGTGGTACTGAGTCTCTGTACCACCTGACTGGCCGGACCGCGTGACCGGCTACGCACGCACACAGCCGCATCCACTTCACAGGACGGACTGTTCAAGATCGGGCAGGCGCTCCCGCGCTGCCCGGCATCTGGGTCCCTCAACCCCCTGCCGGAGCTGGGGGCCTGGGGCAACAATCCAGGTGAGAGCTGGGGCAAATCCATGACCTGGGGGCAAATCCATGTGTGACCTGGGGGCAAATCCATGAGCTGGGCAAATACATGAGCTGGGCAAATCCATGAGCTGGGGGCAAATCCATGAGCTGGGGGCAAATCCATGAGCTGGGGGCAAATCCATGAGCTGGGGCAAATCCATGAGCTGGGGCAAATCCATGAGCTGGGGCAAATCCATGTGCTGGGGCAAATCCATAAGCTGGGGCAAATCCATGTGCTGGGGCAAATCCATGACCTGGGGGCAAATCCATGAGCTGGGGCAAATCCATGTGCTGGGGCAAATCCATGAGCTGGGGCAAATCCATGAGCTGGGGCAAATCCATGAGCTGGGGGGCAAATCCATGAGCTGGGCAAATACATGAGCTGGGAAAATCCATGAGCTGGGGGCAAATCCATGAGCTGGGGGCAAATCCATGAGCTGGGGCAAATCCATGAGCTGGGGGCAAATCCATGTGCTGGGCAAATCCATGACCTGGGGGCAAATCCATGAGCTGGGCAAAACAATGACCTGTGGGCAAATCCATGAGCTGGGCAAATCCATGACCTGGGGGCAAATACATGAGCTGGGCAAATCCATGAGCTGGGCAAATCCATGACCTGGGGGCAAATCCATGAGCTGGGCAAATCCATGTGCTGGGCAAATCCATGAGCTGGGGGCAAATCCATGTGCTGGGCAAATCCATGACCTGGGGGCAAATCCATGAGCTGGGCAATACCATGACCTGGGGGCAAATCCATGAGCTGGGCAAATCCTTGAGCTGGGGGCAAATGCATGTGTGAGCTGGGGGCTCTCTGCTCCTCTAGATTGTAAAATCCGGGGTGCCCTCTGCTCCTCTAGATTGTAAAATCCGGGGTGCCCTCTGCTCCTCTAGATTGTAAGCTCCTGGGTGTCCTCTGCTCCTCTAGATTGTAAGCTCCTGGGTGCCCTCTGCTCCTCTAGATTGTAAGCTCCTGGGTGCCCTCTGCTCCTCTAGATTGTAAGCTCCTGTGAGCCGGGCCCTCTGCTCCTCTAGATTGTAAGCTCCTGTGAGCCGGGCCCTCTGTAAATTCTCGTGAGTCGGGCTCTCTGCTAAAACACCTTATTTTCTGTAAGTGCCCCTCCCGAGACTAGTCTCTGGATCCGCCCCTGGGGGGAGGTCCTTCGGACCTCTCTCCCTCCCGATTGCCGGGGAGTAGGGAGTTAATACAGACACCACTTGGAAGGGCACAGCCTACCCTTCCAAACGGTGGCTGTCATTAACCCCTGGGGAGCCGGATCACGAATCGGCGCTGAAAAGCGCCGGTTCGTGATCCTTTCCCAGAGCTGGCCGACATCTTGGATGTCGGCCAAGCCTCCGGGAACTCCCCCTGAGGACTGGCGTCATCGTAGCACGATGACGCCAGTCCTGGAGTTAACCCCTAGCTGCCACCAACGGTGGAGATAGGGGGTTCCAATGAACCCCCTATCTCCCGATCTGTGGCAGCTAGGGGTTAATGTTTGGTACTGTTGGATCGGCCAGAGCATGGCCGTTCCAACGATACCAAACACCACTGTGAAAAAAGTTTTTTAAAAAAAAAATTAAATTAAAAATAAAAATAAAAAAATATTTAAAAAAAAATTCTAAAAAAAAAAAAAAAATTTTTTTTTTTTTGGTTTGTTAATGCAGCAATATTGTTCCCATTTCAATTATAATGTGAACAATGATGCTGCACTAACGATTTTTGTATGCGGTACGTTTGTTAAAAATCGCGTAATTTCCCCCAAAACAAAAAAATGTAACGACACCCCATCTCTAATTTTTTTAACAAGCGCACCCCATACAAAATATAACCACAATTGCTCACATGTTAAAAAAAAACACTTTACACGGTGTAAATTATTGAAAATTCATACTTTATTGCATTTTTTGTTATAATATACAGACAGGACATGACGTATACATATAATAATGACATATTATGAATCTGCCGAGTCTGACGGAAAGAACGATATATAATATGTCTGGGTCATATACTAAAATAAGCCTTAAAAACACGTTTAAACATGATGAGCAAAACCGGTAAAAATGACCTCAGCACAGAGGCGGGAAATGCCTCAGCAGCGAAAGGGTTAAACGTTGTGACTTTGAGCAAGTTGTGTATTTTATTTCCCATTTTTTATTAAAAGCTTAATTTTTTTATGAGCACAATACTTACCTCTATTCTCTATGAAATTTTAGGGTTGCCCCCTAGCTTGTGGTATTGTGTTCTTTATCCTATTAATCCAATTTCCTAGGCAACACTTACATTTTTCTGAACAGATCCTTGTATGAAATATTATGTTCACATACTGATATTACACACAGAAACCATCACAAATACCTGCTGATATTACACACACACACACAGAAACCATCATAAACACATATATCGACATTACACACACATAAACCATCACAAACACATTTGCTGACATTACACACACAGAAACCATCACACCCTATCAATAGAAATTACTTTCTTGAGACAGTAGTACTTAGGATGTTTTTTAGATCTGCAGGGGTACTTCTCCATAAAAGGTTGAGAAACACTGACTTACTCTATGACTCTATGTAAGCAGCTGGACTCATGAGAGTAGGAAGCCACTGATCTCATAGGAGGTGGCATGTACAAATGCTAGCATCCACTCTAGCAGTCCATAGGCCATAGGCCCCATAAGTCCTGCATGTGATTGCAAAGGGCTGGTGAAAAGTGGCAGTAGAACATGTCTTTGGTTTTTGAGACGGGATAAGGGATATTGTATTTTTGGGTTATTTTATTTTTGGTATTAGGATTTTGCATGATTAAGCAGCCGTCAATTTTTTTCATTTCTGGCTGCAGGTAAAGAATGAGGAGCAACCATATGAATTGCTAGTTATACTCCCATTGCTTCCATATTAGTACATTTTATACAAGTATAGGAAATGCTAATGTGCAATACGCAGCCGCAACAGTGAAGTTACAACAAGAGTTTGTGGAGCCATTATAATAACAGTTTTACTAACACAGACCTGACAACTTTGGTAGGTCTGGGTTTGAGTAAAGGGGGCATGAAGGGCATGGCTGTAATGCGCTATGTGTCATCAAGTCATGTAACACTGGCGGAACAGGGTGGCCAGCTGCCCTACCCATGGACAAGCACAGCTTACTTTGTTCTTCCATGGCCTGCAAAAGCCCTGATTTAACCAATTATGAACTACAGCGCCAATAAACAGGTGCGCACTGTGATTATTTTTCCTCAGGCCTTCCAAAAACTTGGTGACAACCTAGGGCTGACAGGTGATCAGGATATCTGACGGAAAATCGGGTGCTACATGTGTGAGTTGACAGGTCTACTAATGGCTTGGCTGGAATAGGCCCCAAAGTTGTCACTTCAGTTTTTGATGTGTGTGTGGGTTGAAGAGTGGGGGTTCTTTGTGTGTCTTGTTTTGTTGTTTGTTTTAATCTCTTTATTTAACTGGTCACAGTAGGGAGTCAGAGAGCTTTAAGAAATATTTCTAGAATTTATAATGTTTTTTGTGTATGTGTGTGTGTTTTTCCATGAGACCACAGTTATTAATGTCTAATCTTTCTGCATCATTAATATGTCCTTTATTATGATCCCCCACATTTATTGGTATGATTAGTTGTAGCTTTTATGGTGCTTGTAAAGAGATGTTGGAAAATGCATGAATTTATGAATTATTTTTTGCAGATATTTAGTAAGTACTTGTCTTGCTGCGTAGAATCTATAGTTGTCTATATGCAAATTACATGCTTCACAGCAATGGAAAAACAAAATGTATTACAACCAATTTTAATGTAATATTATTTGCACAGATGCAGTCTCTCTAATAATTACTTGACCTCAATGTATTTTAATGTACACAGTGTGAGAAGTGTGGTATATAGTATTTTAATTATTCATATTCTTATGAATTATTAAATCTAGCTTTGTTTATTAATTTTAATTTGGATTTCTACAAAATCAGTCTTGATCTCTTACACTATACATAGCGAGGGATCCAAGAGATTGTGCGCAGAAATTAAGGAGGGGTGTTTAGTAATCCCATTTAAACGCTATCGGAAAAATACAATATTAGAGCAATACATTATGAGAATTGTTACGCTTGACAAGGTTCATGGCCCACAGGTTCTCTGCACTGCTTTATGGTTACTCAGTGTGTTCCCCAACAGGCTTTTATGGAGAGGGCTGTGGTGCTATTCTGGGTGTAGAACGTTAATTTGCTCTTATGTAGCTAAGGAGGACTATAATGTTCAACCATTGTGTTCGATTAAAAAAAAAGTGAGTGAGTTGGCTCATTAAATAGGTGAGTGGTGCAGTGAGATTCATTAAAACACACCTGGGTGACACCCTCTGAGTTACCGCACCGGGTGACACCATCCCTACTGATGCCACTGCAGACAAACTAACTGACATTTAAAAAGTAGACTAAAATGCAGTTTTATAGTATTATGAACTTGATAAGCAAGGATTATCTTGCAAGCCTTATATACTTGAGATGGGAGCTATCTTTAAGATCTATGGGTGTTTTTTGGAGCTAGAGATTTACAAAGATTTGATCAGGCCTTTCCAATGATACCAAACATAACCCTCCAAGATGACAGCTAACCTTCTGGGGTCACCCCCGCCCACTGACGTCGTCACCATATGTGCGATGAAGTCAGTTTGCCAGTTTATCCCCCTAGCTGCCAAGTGGAGATAGGGGGGTCCTTTGGCCCCCCTGTGTCTCCTGATCCATGGCAACTAGAGGGTTATGTTTGGTATCATTGGAAAGGCCTGATCAAATGTTTGCAAATCTCTAGCTCCAAAAAACACTCGTAGGTGTTAAAACATAGCTCCCCTCACAAGTAAATAAGGCTTGCAAGATAATCCTTGCTTATCAAGTTCATGATACTATAAAACTGCCTTTTTAGTCTACCAGGAGCAGATTGCGATCCGGCACCTAATGGATTAAAGAGAGGCACTCTGTAAAGGGCAGACCCTGCCCAAGATGTATCAAGAAATTGCTAAAGCACTAAAGGGCAGTGCCACTCTGAGTGACTCCTCCTCTTCACCCTCTAAAGACCAAAAAAAATTATAATCTGAGTGCACTCTTGGATACTGTATGAAAGGAGAAGAGAGGAAGAATGAATTTATCTTAAAGACTCCTCTTCTCGATGATGATTGATGAAATAACATCAATCCCGAAAGAACATCAATCCTCATTGAGAAGAGGAGTCCTTAAGATAAATTCATTCTTCCGCTCTTCTCCTTTCATACTGTATCCATGAGTGCACTCAGATTATAATTTTTTTCTGCCCAAGATGTACCATTATACCACTGAACAAATTCACTGAAATTTATAATTTCATAGGATAGGCAGACGTCTAGATGTTATTATACTGTCACACAAGCTCCCCACAAACCAGATATCGGTCCCTTTACGCAGAGTCCTATCTACTCTTCCGATCCATGAATGGTCGGCGTTATTTACCCTATATGAACCTGCTGACTTCAGGGACTCGATATACCCACAGGCAATAAGGATATGCAGTGTATACACAGTGGTCCTTGTAGACACAGAGTCAGTTACAAGACTGGTTCTCATACCAGCCAGGTCAATACTAAGAGTAGTTATAATACAAGCTGGGTCAGTAACGGGAGCGGTTCTCATACAAGCCAGGTCAGCAACAGGAGCGCTTCTCATACAAGCCAGGTCAATGACAGGAGCGGTTCTCATGCAAGCCAGGTCAGCAACAGTTCTCATACAAGCCAGGTCAATAACAGGAGCGGCTCTCTTACATGCCGGGTCAGTAACAAATGGGAGAATACAAATGAATCAGTGAATCAAAAGAGTCGAATCACCAGCACTGGGGAAGTAACTCCACGACAGGGCAATGAGCCGGATCGCGCCTTCTGAATTTAAACCCGGTGGCTACCCGGTGGCCCTGCCCCCTGATCAGCCGCACAATGTCCCCCAGCCAGCGCTTTGCTTGGCACCCAGCCAGCTAACAGCGTTGATGGCGCTGCCGGGTGTCCCTCCGATCGCCTGGAGGCCCTCAGGATGGCAGGGGGTAACATATACCTTATGTGAAGTAATTACCCCTCTCAATATACCTGTAACATTTTTCACATAACTGTTGTGATGTTATTCAGGTTTATTTCAATGATATTTCTATATTACTACACATCTCAGCAAAGATAGTGAATTCATTTAACATAGCAAATTCCGTTAATAAGCTGTACTTAAACCTCTAGGCAACCCATGAAATGTCCATTCATCAAGATACGATTTCCAATGAAGGTTTAAAAATTGGAAAATTCACACGTGCATTTCCATATTAAAGAGGGTAACCACTGTGAAATGCCTTGCAACTAACATTACATGAGGGATGTATGATTTACAGTTTCCTATCCCACGTTTAATATTTATACAAATAACACAATAAGAAATTGAATAAAAATGGTGTACTTTCTAGCCTGGATAACTGCTGACTGGCATAATCCCGCTTGAACGATTAAAATAAGACTCCAGTAAACATTCGCTCCGATTTGTGCTATTCTAAGCAAACATTGTATGTTATGGACTGTGTAGCTATTTATAGGGAAATTATTATATGTATTTATATGAAGTGTGTGTGCATACACACACTAAGACATTGCTTTTGATAGCATTTCCTGTCTTAGTAGGATTGATAGTTGTGATAATTAAAGTAATTATTGCACTATGTCTTCCATCGTTTCCAAATGCTCGCAATGGACCCATATATTAAGTTACTACTACAGTTCTGCCCAAACCTCAGAAGTGATGATCTCCTAATGCGATATCAACTTAATGATGTTAGGAGCTGGAAAATATATCACAAAAAAAGCAATGGATTGCAAATATTTGTCTCTGGAGGCTTCACAACTCAGAACATCAAAAGGTGAGTAATTATCTTCATTTCACATTTTTGAAGTATCCATTGCGTGTTGTGTGCAGCATCAGTGTAATATATTAAAATATATGCATTATATTCGCATCTAATCAGAACTTCTTAGAACATACAACATACGAAAACAGTTTACAACTGTCCTATAATCACAGATTTATGTTATTTTATTTTGAAAAAGCTATAGGCAAAGATTTTTTTCTCCTATGCTGGAGTTTGCACAATGACATTTTTCTTTCTTTATTTAACAGGGGATTGCTAACAATTCCATCCAGTCAATGAAGTGAACATGTCAGGTTCCTACCGTTCCTAAAAATGGAGTATTGCATCCTACGGCTGATGCATCAATTGGTTGTGTGCGGAAGTAGCTTTTGTGACAAGTTCTTGCTTTATTACTTGACAAGTTTAGTAATATCATGTCACTCACTATCAGGCTTCAGAAAATTGAACTGGAAAGACTAACACACTGACATGTCTCATGTGCTTGTAAGTCCCTGTCTGTTAATCTCTGTCACAGAGCGTACGATGTGCTGTCTCTGTGCCTGTACTGATGCCACATTGTTATCCAATTAGTAAAGTTATATGTTAATATTACAAAAAGCTGTGGTGACTTTTTTCAATTGACTTGTTATTCTGGATTATCAGTTTTGGTATCCGGCATGCTGTCAAAGAAAGAACCAGTGACTGCAGGAACTGAATGCTGCAGCACCTGGATTTCTCTCGTGTGGCGAACACATCAATATATTATTTATTTATACAACACCAACATATTACTCAGGGCTTTACAATATAGGTAGCATTCAATTATTTTAGACAGGTATACCTTAAGAAAATGGTTCCCAACCCTAGTCCTCAAGTACCCCTAATAGGTCAGATTTTAAGGATTACCTTGGGGAAAATGCAGACTGAATCCTGCAATCACTGAGCAGCAAATCATATCACCTGTGCTGTGCTTCAGATAGCTGGCAGATATGGCCTGTAAGGCTGGGGTCAAAAGAGAGCACTATGTGCACCCGTACTGATGTGCCTTGTGATGGGGCCGGCCACACGCTGTTGTGCGCAATGAATCATGCATGAGACAGCGGCTGTGCAGCAAGTCTCCCTGTCATAGCGCACAGCGACGTGGCCAGACAAGTGGGTGTTGAGTGGGAGGAACGTCCACTCTCACGGACATTCCTTCTGCTCTTAAAAATACTTGTCTGACCCCAGCCTTAGGGGTACTTGAGGACAGGGTTGGGAGACACTGATTTAAGAGGTTTACCTTGACCTTGGAAGGTGGGCTTTAGACTTCAAAGTCCATTTACATAAACTAAAAACCTGTGTGCTTGTTCAGCATGAATATATGGGTTTCAAAGTCCAGAGGACAATTTTTTGGTATGTTTTATGCATGGAGTGGAGCTAAATACTGACAATTCACTCTGCTGCTTGGATTACAGTGGGGATAGAGGGCAAGGCTGATTTTCATGTGATTTAAACAAGTGGCATAGGCGTGCGCAGTCTATTACATTAGGGTGTGCACCCAAAAGCTCAAACACAAACATATATATATATATCCACAAGTTTCAGCACTCACGCCTCTCACAAGTATCCTTTGACTCTTTTTGCCTCAGTGCTGTTTATCCAAGTGTTAGCATATGTACTATAACGGAGACAGGATGCACCCGAGGACTTCATTAAAAGTTTCCTTTATTGCAGCAACATTAAAAAAAAAAAACAACGTTTCGGCTCCGGCGAGAGCCCTTATCAAAGTTGATAAAGGCTCACACTGGAGCCAAAATGTATGTGTGTATATGTATGTGTGTGTGTGTGTATATGTGTATTTATATATATATAAACAAACAAGGAAGAGAGCACTTCAGACAACACACTCAAAAAACAGCCAACATCAGCAGCTTTACACATTTGAACATTTTACCCGATTTTAACCCTTCAAAGCTTCCAACATTTCTTTCCCCCTACAGACTTACCTCAGTTCTTAACCCATTTGAGGTATTTTACAAGGTTCTTAAACCTAAGCTCTGTTAAAAATAGTGGAAATTTAGTTCACAATGAATGGCCATAAATTGTTCCAAAATGGCGGCCCCCACTGGAAATAGGCAGCGATCTGGTGCCGATTGGTGCCAGATAGCGGCCTGGCGCCTAGGGGTTAAAGAAATAGATCGCTGGAAAGGTCAGACTGTGACCATTCCAGTGCTGCCTTTCATGACTTGCTAGCCCCCGACGATGGGGAGATAGAGGGACCAAAGAGGACGCCCCCTCCCCTTCAGGCACTCCCCCTGTTCTGGCAGGGGGAGGCCTGAAACTGATGTCATCGCGCCGGGCGCAATGACACCAGTGCACCAGGACAGGTATGCAACGCAGATCTGATTTGAAGGAAGTCAGTCTGCGTTGGACACCAGAGTGGGAGGTGAGTATAGGCAGGAGGAATGAAAAAAACGCACAGATGTGCCATGCCGTCCTGCGGCTTTAAAGCCCACTTTCTGCAGGACGGCATGGCACGTTCTGCGTTGTCAAGGGGATAATGCAATTACTTCAAACAAAGACATAAACAAGAGCATGTATTTTTAGAAGTGTTTTATAAATGTGTTTTAGAAGGTTGTTTTGTTTGTAATGTCCAAGTAATCTAGTTACAATTTATGTAGGCGCAAGTGGTAGTGTCCATTAAGGGGAAAAGGGATGTCCCTTTAAGGGAGGGATGAAATTTGAGTAGAGTGGCCATTTAACCTCTTGCTGCCCAGCAACATTATTTAGTATCCTACCTGTTCCGGTTTACGGAGGGCAGACAATATATACTGTGTTTGTTGATTCAGAGAGTGATACTGGCCCTTTGAGTGCACAATGAAGGGGCAAGGCCGGACTGGGACAAAAAAAATAGGCACAGGTATATACGCACAGCAACCTGTTTAAAGATAAATACATACATTTACACAAACAGCCATACATTTACATATACATTCATAGCTATATACCCCCCGGTATGTAGCAATAAAGCTCATAGTAATGTGCAGTGTATTAGTGTATCAGAACTCCACAGCAATAAAACTCACACAACGTGCATTACTGTTTTATTGCTGTGTAGCTCTGTGACACGCTCATACACACTATACATTAATGTGAGTTTTATTGCTGTGGATTCTGTGATACACTCATACACACCGCACATTGCTGTGAGTTTTATTGCTGTGGAACTCTGTGATACGCTCATACACACCGCACATTACTGTGAGTTTTATTACTGTGGATTCTGTGATACGCTCATACACACTGCACATCACTGAGTTTTATTGCTGTGGGGCTCTGTGATAGAAACATAGAAACATAGAAAAATGTCGGCAGATAAGAACCTTTCGGCCCATCTAGTCTGCCCAATTACATGGATACTTTACCTGGATTTATCTTTTGTTTAGGATAGCCTTATGCCTATCCCATGCTTGCTTAAATTCAATTACTGTTTTGGCCTCTACCACTTCTACTGGAAGACTGTTCCATGTATCCACCACCCTCTCAGTAAAATAATGCTTCCTAATGTTACTTTTAAAACTTTGCCCCTCTAATCTAAGACTATGTCCTCTTGTTTTGCTATTTTGTTTCCTTTTAAATATACTCCCTTCCTCTACCTTGTGGATTCCCTTTACGTATTTAAATGTTTCTATCATATCTCCTCTGTCTCGTCTTTTTTCCAAGCTGTACATGTTAAGATCATTAAGCCTTTCCTGGTAACTTTTCTCCTTCAAGCCAAACACCATTTTAGTAGCCCTTCTCTGAACTCTCTCTAAGATGTCTATATCCTTTTGGAGATAAGGTCTCCAGTACTGCACACAGTACTCCAAGTGAGGTCTCACCAGTGCTCTGTACAGTGGCATGAGCACTTCCCTTTTCCTACTGCTAATACCTCTCCCTACACAACCAAGCATTCTGCTAGCATTTCCTGCTGCTCTATTACATTGACTACTTACCCTTAGATCCTCTGAAATAATGACCCCTAAATCCCTTTCCTCAGATGTTGAGGTTAGGACTGTATCAAATATTCTATATTCAGCCCTTGGGTTTTTACGTCCCAGGTGCATTATCTTGCACTTATCCACATTAAAACTCAATTGCAACAACTCCGACCATTTTTTTAGTTTACCTAAATCATTTGTCATTTGGCTGATCCCTCCAGGAACGTCAACCCTGTTGCAAATCTTTGTGTCATCAGCAAAAAGACATACTTTTCCATTAATACCTTCTGCAAGTGTGAGTGTATCACAGAGCTCCACAGCAATAAAACGCACAGTAATGTGCAGTGTATGAGTGTATCACAAAGCTGCACAGCAATAAACCTCACAGTAATGTGCAGTGTGTATGAGCGTATCACAGAGCTCCACAGCAATAAAACTCACAGTAATGTGCAATGTGTATGAGCGTATCACAGAGCCCCACAGCAATAAAACTCAAAGTAATGTGCAGTGTGTATGAGCGTATCACAGAGCTCCACAGCAATAAAAATCACAGTAATGTGCAATGTGTATGAGCGTATCACAGAGCCCCATAGCATGAAAACTCACAGTAATTCTGTGTGGCTGGAACCCAGTTTGCTGCAGGGACAGGTCAAGTGGGAGATTTTCAGTTAGCAGAAAGATAGCTATTGATGAGAAAGGGTAGGTAGGGGTAAATACATAGAATAAATACAAATAGTTGCAATAAACAATGGAAAGTGAGGGAAATATAGGATAAGATAAGGATCCCCTTCCCTTCTCTATACTCACCAGCCTTATCCCTCTTCCATGCTGACTGCTGACTACCCCAGGCCGCACTCTCCCTGTGTCCTAGCGGTAGGCTTTCTTCAGTATTATTTGTCTGCTTTCTTTCTCTGCTTTTTCTTTGTATTTTCTTTCGCTCTGTAATCTTTCTTTCTCTTTATAATTTTTCCTTCTCTCGTCATCCTTTCTATTTTTTCTTTCTGCATTCTTTCTTTCTCTGTATTGTTTCTTTTCCTCGGTATTTTATGTCACTCTGAAATCTTTTTGTTTCTGCATCTTTTATTTCTCTCCATATTTCCATTCTTTCTCTCTGCTTCCTTTCATTCGGTTTCTTTCTTTTCCTCTGCATCCATTCTTTCATTTGCATTTCTTTATGTATTCTTTATCTCTGCATCCTTTCTTTCTCTCTGTATGCATTCATTCTCTGTATTTCTTCCTCTCTGCTTTCTTTCTTTCCAAATTCTTTTTGCAGTTTTCTCTCTGAAGTCTTTATCTCTCTCCCTGAATTTTCTTTCTCTGCATCTTTTTTCTACATTATTTTACTCTTTGCATTCATTCTCTCTGTATTCTCTCACTCTCTGTATTCTCTCCCTCAGAAAGAATACAGAGAGATAGAAAGAATAGAGTGAGAGAGAATACAGAGAGATAGAAGGAATAGAGTGAGAGAATACAGAGAGATAGAAAGAATAGAGTGAGAGAATACAGAGAGATAGAGAGAATAGAGTGAGAGAATACAGATAGAAAGAATAGAGTGAGAGTGAATACAGAGAGATAGAAAGAATAAAGTGAGAGAACAGAGGGATAGAAAGAATAGAGTGAGAGAGAATACAGAGAGAGAATACAGAGAGATAGAAAGAATAGAGCGAATACAGAGAGAGAATACAGAGAGCTAGAAAGAATAGAGAGAATACAGAGATAGAAAGAATAGAGAGAGAGAATACAGAGAGCTAGAAAGAATAGAGTGAGAGAAACAGAGAGATAGAAGAATAGAGTGAGAGAGAATACAGAGAGATAGAAAGAATAGAGAGAGAATACAGAGAGATAGAAAGAATAGAGTGAGAGAGAATACAGAGAGAAAGAATAGAGTGAGAGAATACAGAGAGAGAGAGAAAGAATAGAGTGAGAGAGAATACAGAGATAGAAAGAATAGAGAGAGAATACAGAGATAGAAAGAATAGAGAAAGAGAATACAGAGAGAAAGAATAGAGAGAATACAGAGATAGAAAGAATAGAGTGAGAGAATACAGAGATAGAAAGAATAGAGTGAGTGAATACAGAGAGATAGAAAGATTAGAGTGCGAGAGAATACAGAGAGATAGAAAGAATAGAGAGAGAATACAGAGAGAAAGAATAGAGTGAGAGAATACAGAGAGATAGAAAGAATAGAGTGAGAGAGACTACAGAGAGATAGAAAGAATAGAGTGAGAGAATACAGAGATAGAAAGAATAGTGAGAGAATACAGATAGAAAGAATAGAGAGAGAATACAGATAGAAAGAATATAGTGAGAGAATACAGAGAGATAGAAAGAATAGAGTGAGAGAGACTACAGAGAGATAGAAAGAATAGAGTGAGAGAATACAGAGATAGAAAGAATAGTGAGAGAATACAGATAGAAAGAATAGAGAGAGAATACAGATAGAAAGAATATAGTGAGAGAATACAGAGAGATAGAAAGAATAGAGTGAGAGAGAATACAGAGAGATAGAAAGAATAGAGTGAGAGAGAATACAGAGAGATAGAAAGAATAGAGTGAGAAAGAATACAATTCTCTGTATTGTTTCTTTTCCTCGGTATTTTATGTCACTCTGAAATCTTTTTGTTTCTGCATCTTTTATTTCTCTCCATATTTCCATTCTTTCTCTCTGCTTCCTTTCATTCGGTTTCTTTCTTTTCCTCTGCATCCATTCTTTCATTTGCATTTCTTTATGTATTCTTATCTCTGCATCCTTTCTTTCTCTCTGTATGCATTCATTCTCTGTATTTCTTCCTCTCTGCTTTCTTTCTTTCCAAATTCTTTTTGCAGTTTTCTCTCTGAAGTCTTTATCTCTCTCCCTGAATTTTCTTTCTCTGCATCTTTTTTCTACATTATTTTACTCTTTGCATTCATTCTCTCTGTATTCTCTCACTCTCTGTATTCTCTCCCTCAGAAAGAATACAGAGAGATAGAAAGAATAGAGTGAGAGAGAATACAGAGAGATAGAAGGAATAGAGTGAGAGAATACAGAGAGATAGAAAGAATAGAGTGAGAGAATACAGAGAGATAGAGAGAATAGAGTGAGAGAATACAGATAGAAAGAATAGAGTGAGAGTGAATACAGAGAGATAGAAAGAATAAAGTGAGAGAATACAGAGGGATAGAAAGAATAGAGTGAGAGAGAATACAGAGAGAGAATACAGAGAGATAGAAAGAATAGAGCGAATACAGAGAGAGAATACAGAGAGCTAGAAAGAATAGAGAGAATACAGAGATAGAAAGAATAGAGAGAGAGAATACAGAGAGCTAGAAAGAATAGAGTGAGAGAATACAGAGAGATAGAAAGAATAGAGTGAGAGAGAATACAGAGAGATAGAAAGAATAGAGAGAGAATACAGAGAGATAGAAAGAATAGAGTGAGAGAGAATACAGAGAGAAAGAATAGAGTGAGAGAATACAGAGAGAGAGAAAGAATAGAGTGAGAGAGAATACAGAGATAGAAAGAATAGAGAGAGAATACAGAGATAGAAAGAATAGAGAAAGAGAATACAGAGAGAAAGAATAGAGAGAATACAGAGATAGAAAGAATAGAGTGAGAGAATACAGAGATAGAAAGAATAGAGTGAGTGAATACAGAGAGATAGAAAGATTAGAGTGCGAGAGAATACAGAGAGATAGAAAGAATAGAGAGAGAATACAGAGAGAAAGAATAGAGTGAGAGAATACAGAGAGATAGAAAGAATAGAGTGAGAGAGACTACAGAGAGATAGAAAGAATAGAGTGAGAGAATACAGAGATAGAAAGAATAGAGTGAGAGAATACAGATAGAAAGAATAGAGAGAGAATACAGATAGAAAGAATATAGTGAGAGAATACAGAGAGATAGAAAGAATAGAGTGAGAGAGAATACAGAGAGATAGAAAGAATAGAGTGAGAGAGAATACAGAGAGATAGAAAGAATAGAGTGAGAAAGAATACAGAGAGATAGAAAGAATAGAGAGAGAATACAGAGAGAGAATACAGAGAGCTAGAAAGAATAGAGAGAGAATACAGAGAGATAGAAAGAATAGAGTGAGAGACTACAGAGAGAAAGAATAGAGAGAGAATACAGAGAGATAGAAAGAATAGAGTGAGAGAATACAGAGAGATAGAAAGAATAGAGTGAGAGACTACAGAGATAGAAAGAATAGAGAGAGAATACAGAGAGATAGAAAGAATAGAGTGAGAGAGAATACAGAGAGATAGAAAGAATAGAGTGAGAGAGAATACAGAGAGATAGAAAGAATAGAGAGAGAATACAGAGAGAGAATACAGAGAGCTAGAAAGAATAGAGAGAGAATACAGAGAGATAGAAAGAATAGAGTGAGAGAGAATACAGAGAGAAAGAATAGAGTGAGAGAATACAGAGAGAGAGAAAGAATAGAGAGAATACAGAGAGATAGAAAGAATAGAGTGAGAGAGAATACAGAGAGATAGAAAGAATAGAGTGAGAGAGAATACAGAGAGATAGAAAGAATAGAGTGAGAGAGAATACAGAGAGATAGAAAGAATAGAGTGAGAGAGAATACAGAGAGATAGAAAGAATAGAGTGAGAGAGAATACAGAGAGATAGAAAGAATAGAGAGAGAATACAGAGAGATAGAAAGAATAGAGTGAGAGACTACAGAGAGAAAGAATAGAGAGAGAATACAGAGAGATAGAAAGAATAGAGTGAGAGAATACAGAGAGATAGAAAGAATAGAGTGAGAGAGAATACAGAGAGATAGAAAGAATAGAGTGAGAGAGAATACAGAGAGCTAGAAAGAATAGAGAGAGAATACAGAGAGATAGAAAGAATAGAGTGAGAGACTACAGAGAGAAAGAATAGAGAGAGAATACAGAGAGATAGAAAGAATAGAGTGAGAGAATACAGAGAGATAGAAAGAATAGAGTGAGAGACTACAGAGATAGAAAGAATAGAGAGAGAATACAGAGAGATAGAAAGAATAGAGTGAGAGAGAATACAGAGAGATAGAAAGAATAGAGTGAGAGAATACAGAGAGATAGAAAGAATAGAGAGAGAATACAGAGAGAGAATACAGAGAGCTAGAAAGAATAGAGAGAGAATACAGAGAGATAGAAAGAATAGAGTGAGAGAGAATACAGAGAGAAAGAATAGAGTGAGAGAATACAGAGAGAGAGAAAGAATAGAGAGAATACAGAGAGATAGAAAGAATAGTGAGAGAATACAGAGAGATAGAAAGAATAGAGTGAGAGAGAATACAGAAAGATAGAAAGAATAGAGTGAGAGAGAATACAGAGAGAGAGAAAGAATAGAGTGAGAGAATACAGAGAGATAGAAAGAATAGAGTGAGAGAATACAGAGAGATAGAAAGAATATCTTAGAGAATACAGAGAGATAGAAAGAATAGAGAGAGAATAGAGAGATAAAGAATAGAGTGAGAATACAGAGAGAGAGAAAGAATAGAGTGAGAGAATACAGAGAGATAGAAAGAATAGAGTGAATACAGAGATAGAAAGAATAGTGTGAGAGAGAATACAGAGAGATAGAAAGAATAGAGAGAGAGAATACAGAGAGAAAGAATAGAGTGAGAGAATACAGAGAGAGAGAAAGAATAGAGTGAGAGAATACAGAGAGATAGAAAGAATAGAGTGAGAATACAGAGAGATAGAAAGAATAGAGTGAGAGAATACAGAGAGAAAGAATAGAGAGAATACAGAGATAGAAATAATAGAGAGAATACAGAGAGATAGAAAGAATAGAGTATGAGAATACAGAGAGATAGAGAGAATAGAGAGATAGAAAGAATAGAGTGAGAGAATACAGAGAGATAGAAAGAATAGTGAGAGAGAATACAGAAAGATAGAAAGAGTGAGAGAGAATACAGAGAGAGAGAAAGAATAGAGTGAGAGAATACAGAGAGATAGAAAGAATATCTTAGAGAATACAGAGAGATAGAAAGAATAGAGAGAGAATAGAGAGATAAAGAATAGAGTGAGAATACAGAGAGAGAGAAAGAATAGAGTGAGAGAATACAGAGAGATAGAAAGAATAGAGTGAATACAGAGATAGAAAGAATAGAGAGAGAAACAGAGAGATAGAAAGAATAGAGAGAGAGAATACAGAGAGATAGAAAGAATAGAGAGAGAGAATACAGAGAGAAAGAATAGAGAGAATACAGAGATAGAAAGAATAGAGAGAGAGAATACAGAGAGATAGAAAGAATAGAGTGAGAGAATACAGAGAGATAGAAAGAATAGAGAGAGAATAGAGAGATAGAAAGAATAGAGTGAGTGAATACAGAGAGATAGAAAGAATAGAGAGAATACAGAGATAGAAAGAATAGAGTGAGAGAGAATACAGAGAGATAGAAAGAATACAATCTCTGTATTCTCTCTCTCTCTCTCTCTCTCTCTCTGTTTACACTCTTTCCCCCTGCTGCCAGTGATCTGAGGGTCTGAGCTGTTGGTGCTGGGGAGCAGCCAGAATGCCACTGCCTGGTGCATCTGAGCTCCCTGGAGCAGCAAGGGTTAACTATTTTACTGGCAGTGGTATAATTAAAAAACAGATAGGTGCATCATACCCTCAGTGACACAGGGCCAACTGGAGCATCATTCACCTGCTGACCCTGTAAAGTTGATCCTGCTGCTTCCTGCCCCACTGCATTACTACCTCCTCTCTGTAGTATTTTCCCCCAGTAATGGAGGAGCATACAGGAAGATGGGAAATAGCAAGCATTTCAGGAAGTACCCGCGGGCCGCTACTGCCTGTCACTGGGTATTCAAAAGACCCTCAGAGTTCTCCCCATAGCAGCTGCCAAGCTTGCCCCTGCATCTCACTGGGGATTTCAAAAGACGCACAAGAAAGGGTGTGTCTGCTGCTGCTCCAGCGGCGTTATGGAGTCCTTCAGAGCAGAGGTTAGGGGTGAACGCTGGAGCTGTAAGTTCGGCCGGCGGAAGTCACGGCAAAAACAAAAAACTGTCTGATTAGGGTGTGCCCAGGCACACCCGGCACACCCCGTGCGCACGCCTATGACAAGTGGTATAGCTTGTCATTTACTAATTGTTTTGGGAGTTTGGAAATTATACCCATCCAAATATAAGTAACATAACCAGGAACATTATACTTTAAGAAATTTTAAAATGGCACAGTATGCCGTGAATGGTACATATTATTCTGTGTTTTCCTGATAACCAAGCTATATAAATAGTTATAGTAGTAAATAACAACATAACTCTTGTCCTGAGTTTTGACACTTTCTGAAAAGCATACATTGGAAATAAACCCATTGGGTTGCCAACAACCTGCATATATTGTATTGCAGGCTATTTTAATCCCTACATTTCTCATCAAAATGCACAGAATGCTAAAACAGGCCATGATGAGGCATCTTAGATATTTAATAATGTGATTTTCATAATATAGAATACGTTAGACCAGGGATCTCAAACTCTGGCCCCTCATATGTTGATGCAGGGGCCGACTGGCAACTTTTAGCCCAGGGGGAAAGTACAACCCATAGGCCCATGGTGCAGCAGTCCGGCTACCCATTTAAATAAAAAAAAAACATGGTTAACAATTTACATAATAAATGACATTTTAAGGCTGTTTTAAATAAATAATTATTATAATTTTCTTTTCAACAAACATAAATGAACAAAAATCAATAAGTACTAGGGATGTGCATGACTGAAAAATTTGTTTTGTTTAGTTTCGCTTCGTTACGTTTTTAAATAAATTTGTTTTCAGAATTTCGTAACTAATCTCGTTTCATATTTCATTTAGTTTCGGATCTATTTGAAATTTTCAAATTGATTTGAAGTTTCAAATCGATTTGAAATTTCGAATCGATTCGAATTTCATATATCAATTCGATAGTTGATATCAATTTGAATTTTGGATCACTAAATAAAACCCCAATTAATCACAGTTTGCTGTTAAAAGAAAAGCTAGGGTTAAATTTTAAGCTGAGTCACAGATTTAGTATTTGAGTCAATTTAAACAGTGAAACAAATTTAATTTGTTTCATAAAGTCCTTTGCTGACTATTATTGTATTTTAAGTTAAGATCAATTCGATAGTTGATATCAATTTATAGTTCATTTCAAATTCAATAGTTGTTATCAATTTGATTGTTCATTTCAGATTCAATAGTTGATATCAATTTGATAGTTCATTTCGAATTCAATAGTTGATATCAATTTGATAGTTCATTTCAAAATCGATAGTTGATATCAATTTGATAGTTTATTTCAAAATCGATAGTTCATTTCAAATTCAATAGTTGATATCAATTATGCAAATTTTTCTTTTATGATGATGACAGTGTAAAACTAAATAAATTCGTGTTATACCATTTCATTTAGTTTAGAATTCGTATCGATTCATTATTCGGAAGTACTTCCGAACTCCGAATTATCAAATTTCGTTACAAATTCTGAATTTTTCAGAAACGAATGCACATCTCTAATCAATACCACCTAACTCTAAGCAATGTCCCACCTACCTCAAACTAATTCTGTCGATATTGGAACAATGTTTCCTTTTTCTCACATTATTACTCCCTATTTCATAGCAATGTCCCCTTTTACCTATAACTACTAACCCCTGAATCAGAACAATACCACAATCACATTACACCGATGCCCTTTTAGATCCCAGCACTGCCTACTTCCCTAAAAATCAAACCCCACACAAATGTACCCCCGACCAATTTTATTAGTTGTAAAAGCCACTCAGACTCACACACTCACACTGACAAACACATACACTCATATACGTTTATGGATTCATACACACACACTCACTCTCCCCCTTTCCTCATTTTCGTGCCCCTGTCTTCTCTTCCTCTTTCCCCTTTTTTCATCCCTTTCTCTTTCCCCATTATTCTCTTCTTTCTCCCCCTTTTTCACTCCCTTCTCTCATCACTTTCTTTCACTCTCTTGCTCTCTCTCTCCACTTCCATGTTCCTTTTCTCTTCCCCTTGCAATCTCCTTTCCCCATACCTCTTTTTATGCTGATCTTCCCATTCCCCTTCTTCCATACCCATTTTCTCTCTTCATTTCCATGCTCATTTCCCTTTCCCTGTTCATGTCCTCTCTCCATTTTCATGCTCATTTACTCTCTACCCCTTTCTCTGCTCATCTCCTCTCTCTGCCCTTTTCTTGTCTCTTTCCTTTCCAGCTTCTCTCTCATCTCCTTTTCAGCTTCACCCCCCCCCAATTTTCTGATTTTCTCCCCCATTCTCAGCTTTTCTCAACCTTTTTCAGCTTCTCTCTCCCCTACCTTTTCAGCTCCCCCTTTCAGCAAATTTCTCTCCCCTTCAGCTTCTCTCTCTCTTCCCCTTTTCAGCTTGTCTCCCCGTTTCAGATTCTCTCTCTCCCCCTTTTCAGCTTCTCTCTCTCCTGCTCCTCCAAGTCCCTTTTTCTCTGCTTCTCTCCCTCTTATCTTTTATTTCCCTTCATATTCTTCTTCTCCCCCTTTTGTTCCCCACTCTATTTCCCTGTCAATACCTGTGGTCAGCGTTCCACTTCCTTCCTGTTCGTCTGGGAGGAAGTGACGTGTTAAAAGGTCACTTCCTCCCAGTGCTGCTGCTGCAGCGGAGGAAAGCAGAGCGCTATAAAGGACACTAGAGGGCAGCGGCACTTTAGAGTGTGCACCCTATGTGATCGCATTGCACATGATACACACTCTTAAGACCTGCCCTGCAGCACCTGGTAATGAGACCGGCTGGCCACAGTGTGTAGCAGCAGGCCGGTCTCATTTAAAAAAGACCATAGGCATGTGCAGCCTATTGCATTAGGGTGTGCACCCAAAAGTTCCAACATGAAAAGATAGATCGATCCATGGGATGTGCCAGCCGGGAACCAGAGTGTGCCGTGGGCCAGGATTAAGGTGGGCTGAAGACCAGCCCGGGACGCATTTGCCTCCCTGCCCCCTGGCTCAGTCTTCCCCTGTGTTGATGGCCTTCAATTACCAAAATTCTTTGAATGCAATAGATGGACAGATAATCATGGGTGTTATAGTTCAGAAACATATGTGGGGGCTGGAGCTTGAAATACCTGGGTTAGACCCTATGGGTCCTTCTGTAACTTGCGGTAGATAGGTAGATACACTACTTTTAACGTGATTTTATTGTGAAAATCTGTGTAATTTACAACATGAAAGTATACAATGGAGAACCAAACAAATATTCTACAGAAAGAACTTGAACCGAGTGAACTAGTGACCCTCATAAAAATACTCAACATATAAACTATCAATGATTGCTCCAATACTGATTTATTTGGCAGGGCGTTCATATAACACTTCTGTAGACCTACCAGCATTTGACATCTGCATACCAGACCTCAGCCAGATAATTATACTTCAGCAATTTGTAGAATACATGTAATACATTAATCATCATTATAATACTTCAATAATTCTAAGGAAAGTGACGGACTGCACATGCATTTCAGCAATTATTTAGTAACTAGCCAAGGTTGGCAAGGACTGCCTATCATAACGAACCCCACCCAATTATATCATTAATTTAAGCACCCTCTTATCCACTGCCGCATAGTGTTGCTGTTAGAACTAAAATGTCAATCTGGGTTATTTAACTGTGCATCAGTAACTTACACAGATGTATCTGCTTTTATCCTATATATAAAGACAGAGGAAAAACATTGCAAAAGTGTAATGACTGCTTTAAATAACATCCTTTTAGACAATTATAAAATAATTATAAGGATTAATGAAAACAAAGATGTTTTTGTACAGATTTCATGCTGCCCTACTTAACTTCCAAAAGAACTACATGTGAAAAAATGACGAAATAGATTCTTCACTCGGGAGAGGAAACGGGTAGACTTCTTACATAATGGCTGTACTTTTCATCATAAACTGGAAGTGAACTGCAATGGAAATAGTGTTATTGTTAGGTTTCATATACTGTAAAACAATACATTCTATATGGTGTTATCAGATAAACTGCCAATCCTGACCAGAGTCAGTACCTAGCTATGGATAGAGTTATATATTTATCTGTCACACTAATAATACATCATTCACTGGTTGACTGAACTGAGGCATCAATGACTAAACTATACAAATACAGGATTGATTTCATGGAGCTTGATCCCCAAAAGTTATGGAATTTACGGTTGAAGTCTTGGCCTCTTTTGGTTCGGCATATTTAAATAAGGGTTTACCGTGATTTTCATTCCTGTTAAAATATCAACTCAACTATGCTTGCTAATGGAAGCTAATGGAAGCTTTAGCGCTTCAATTCAGTTGTATCGGTATTCTGATTGAAGCAAATATAATAAAAGTGCTAAAATGGTTGACAGCCAAAATGAGACTGAGCCCGTCATTTAAACATTGGATTTTAAAACACACATGCCCAGTAGCCATAATCAATATAATGCTAAATAAGGTAGGTGTGAGGTATGTTAATTATGACATCATATCATTGCTGATATCATAGCAATACCTAATGCATCAATAACATAAATTAAGTGACCAAAACATGCAAACACAATACACCAAAATATTCACAATAGATTGCATTTTGTTATGTCACAGAGTTGACTACAAATATGCTTTTTCAGTCTTTTTTGCACTCGGTGCTTTTTTCGAAACACAGTCGTATCTTCGTTTTCATCTACGGATCACATATGTTCAAATGAATCACCCAATATTTTGAAAAAGGGCTGTAACCAGGATGTTTTAAGAAAATGCTCCATTTTCTAAAATCATCAGTGCAAAACATTTTGGGCCACATTACATTCTTAATGCCAACGTTAACGCTCACTTGCGTGAGCATTAACGTTAGCCGCAGTGTCTACCGTATGTTACGATCCAAAGTAACCCGTTTGCGTTTGGTACCTTGCGCTTTTCAGAGCGAGATTACTGAACTTTGTGCTCCCTATACTTAACATGGGGAGCGCAAAGTGTTAATCAGCGCTGGATTACAAAGTTCCAGAGCTGATTTAACATCCGGCAATGGTTAGCAAAAAGTTAACCAGAGCCAGGACTTGGTGTTAACGGATTCCGCTTCTGCAGAATCCGTTAACACCATCCAAAAAAAATAAAAACAAGTCAGATACTCACCTCCTGTCCCGCGGCGAGGACCGTGGCTCCAGCTGCCTCCTCCATCTGGCGGGAGCAGGGAAAGACTGGGGGAAAAAGTCCCCCCAGTCTCTCCCTGCGTATCACTACGTTGACCGGCGAGATCCAGCTGGTCATGTGACCGGCAGGGGGAAACTCAATGGATTCCTATGGACTCCATCAAGTGGATGCTCGTGGTTGCGCTCAGCGCTGCCGCGAGCATCCCGTCCTGTACGCGCGCGGTAACAATGCAGGCAGCATTTTTTGCGCCTGCATTGTAATCTAGCATTAAAACGCAGGCTCAAGGGGGAAAACTGTGGGCGCAGTTTTTCCTCCCTTGAGCCTGCGTTTTAATGCTAGGATCGTAATGTAGCTCTATAGGTTTAAAATCCTTTACCTGGACAGATTATCTTTCCTAAACATGCAACAATTATTCAGTCACTTCTAAGTATAGTATGTATATATAGTGTAGATTAGGGAAACTGTGTTATTCCAGATGCTAAAATCACCAGAGTATAGCAGTAGTAGCGATACCTTTAAGTCGCCTACTGATGACTGGGTCGGACTACGGGAGACAATAAACACACAAAAATACGCAAACACATAACTGTGGAATAATATATATATTTATTATATATAGGCCACAGCTAAAAACTCCACACTAAAACCCCACCATAATAACATAACAATTCTCATAACAAATTAAAACAATAATCCAGTGCTGAAAGAGGACTCCCCACAACCCCCACACACCTCCAAACCAACCAACCACCACAAAATCTACCCAACTCCCAACCATCTGACAAAGTAATCCTAACTATAAAGGAACCCCTAGCCAGCACTGCCTACAAGCCCCCGCCGTGACAAAGGAGCCCAACAAACAAAAAACTTCTAACGAAAAAAACAAACCCCCTAAGAGTAAAATAAAAAAGGGAGGGAGGGTGGGGATTATCACCGCTCTACCTCGGGAGAAAAAAGGCGGGAAGAGCCTCTCCTCAGGCGCCTTAAGTACCCTCCTGTCGACTCCTCCCACACTGCTCCCGCTCAATCTCCTCAAGCGCTGCAAAATCTTCTAGAAAAATCCTCCCTGCGCCCTGGCATCAGAGGCATATATACTATTTGTACGAAAATGTATATATAAATATATATAGACCTGTAATCTAGGAAAAAAGACTTACAGGTCTATTCACTAAAGGTGAAATTCAGGAGAATGACTGGAGAAGTGAAAATTCTAGATCAAAATGTTCAAATCAGAAAAATTCTCCCATTTATCTCACTTTCCAAATTGACTATTTGGTCTAGATCAGTGTTTCTCAAGTGGTGAGTCGCGACCAGGGGCGGATTGGGTCGCGGGGCAAGTGCCCCCAGGCCTCTCTAATGCCTGGGACCCGCTGATGCATCTTACCTGCAGCAGCGGGACCCAGGCGGTGCGGCTACCTCTGAATGTTCCCATGTGCCACCTGGGGCCCGCTGCATCAGATAAGATACGCTGTAATTGCAAGGTGGGGGGGATCTGTAATAGCGACTGGCATCAGCTCTGTACTCCCAACACCATGAGCCACTGTGCACAATGCACATCTCAGTGAAGCAAAAGGCTGTTGGGTAAGGGACAAAAGGACAGAGAAAAACACAATCAAATATACATAGGGAGCCCTGTATATTTGATTGTGTTTTTTTCTGTCCGTTTGTCTATTTATGTAGCCTTCTTTCTGAATATCTGTTATTCTGTCTGTCCATCTATATCTGTGTGTGTCCTTCTGTGTATTTTCCCATCTGTCCTTATATCTATGTCCATTTCTCCTCATCTCTCTCCTTTCTCCCTCTATCACTCTCTCCCTTTTACTCTATAAATCTCTCACTCCTCTGCCTTTCCTGCCTTCCTCCTGATGTGATAATCCATGCAGAAAACTAGAATGTACACTGAGAATTCTCAGCAGAATCACACATGGCCTCCTGATCCCGGCCACCCTGCATACCAGGGACGTGCAGTGAGGCCAGTGTCTGGTGAGGAACTGGCTAGTATCAGAGCCAGATATATACAGGTTACATAGGTTCAGTGCTCCTAGGATCTGGCTGCTCTCAGTGATCCCAGGATCTGGCTGCTCTCAATGCTCCCCAGGATCTGGCTGCTCTCAATGCTCCCCAGGAACTGGCTGCTCTCAGTACTCTCCAGGAACTGGCTGCTCTCAGTGCTCCCCAGGAACTGGCTGCTCTCAGTGCTCCCCAGGATCTGGCTGCTCTCAATGCTCCCCAGGATCTGGCTGCTCTCAGTGCTCCCCAGAATCTGCATCATCCACTCCAGGCAGCCGCACACTGCCCCCTCCACCTGCAGGGAGGAGGTGCTGACACAGTGAACATTCACACCCCGAGCACAGCCCCGCGCCCACTGACTGTGCGAGATGAGGACAGTCACATGACTGTCCTGCGTCAATCAATGCATGGGAGGCCAGCCTCCCATGGAGGCATTTTTTGAATGGCTTGGTCCAATGGTGCTTTTCCATTGGTCCAAGCTAGTCCATTGTTCTTCTGTCCGTCTCTATGGCACTGCAGAGCAGAAATTCAGGAAGTAGGTGGCGCCAGACGCGCGCTGCAGACTTCTGAATCTCTTGGCCAGCTTGGGGTTACGTTTAGCGTAGCGTTCAGCTACGCAAATTGCGTAGGTTTAGGGAGGGCAGGCTGCCGCTAGAGATGGACGGCGGGGGAGCATGGAGCAGGTGAGTTTAAGTTTTTTTATAATATTTTATTATTCATTCAGTAGTGATTTAAATTGGAGTTGCTTTGTCTATCACCCCAGACTTTGAGACACTTAAGAGCAAGAAGCATCCACAGTTTTCCCATAAGTTCTAATTAATTCCATATGTTTCAATTAGTTTATTTTACAGCAAACACTTTTGTTTTCACTAGTGCTGTGATTACTGCGCTATCCTTTTTGGAAAGAATCCCTGTTTGTTTACAAAATTGTTTAAAAAGTGCATACTTTGTAGAATATTGCACACGTTGTTTTGTGGAATAAATTATAATGTTTCAGAAATTCAATTATTTTTGGGTCGCGACTTAATGACCAAGGACAATTGCGGGTCCTGAGGGTCCACAGGTTGAGAACCACTGGTCTAGATTGTTCTCTTCTCCTGCAAGTTCTCCTGAGTTACACCTTTAGTGAATAGACCGGACAGTTGGCAGCTAAAATAATGTGTTTGAGAACTGTAGATTTAGGCTATTATTACATACGCCAATTACATAGGGCTTATCTTACTACTCAATGACATAACGCTAATGTTCTTTTCAGATTTGGTTTCATATGTAAACATAGCACATTTTCACCCACACTACAGACTTCCAAGCATTTTATGCCTTCTGTTGCTTTTTTACCCATCACTGCTTGACATAATACCTACAGCATCTCTATATTAAACAAACACAATATCTTGAATTTATATATCATTTAAGATACTGGTAGTAGTTAATGTTACAGAAACGATATACAAGGGTTATCACAATGGATTTTGAAAACCAATTGTGACCAAAATATACTCAATAAAGATGCCATAGAAACGTGTCTAATATGTGAGGGGAATTTTTTTACATGAATATTACAGCACTGGTTGCTGAAATTGGTTCATGATGGTGACCCAGGCAGGTCAAGAATGAAACAAACCAGAGAATAGTTCTGGTAGCTTTAATAGACATCGAAATGCAATGCTATATTAAAAAAAATAAAAATAATAATAATAGTATCCAGTATTAGAAAAGAGTGAATTGGTTGGTCTTTGGGGAGAAAAGCCCTGAAGAACAGACTCCTCTTTACTGAATACTTTTATTCACAGTGTTTCTGACATTACTAGAACTAGCAAACTGCAAACATAACTATAATTTTCATTCACGTTCCTCTAAATAGTAGTGTTAATTTAGTCAACTAGAAATTTTTTTCAATCACTTAGTTGACTATATTTTTTCAGTGAGAAAAACATTAGACTATGTTATGATGAATAAAACAATGACAAAAATGTGCTGACATTTTTGTTGACTAATAGAGGAAAATGTTAGGGAGGGACTAATTTTACTTTTATCCATAGTCTCTTAGAACCAAATCTAAACAGCATTTTATTTGACAACCAAAACTTTCACGAAAATCGATTGACATATGACTAGTACTGAGACAATAAACGAGAGAAATCTCAATGTATCCCTCCTGGCTAAATCCTTTCTCATAAAAGAAAAATCTATTGACATTTTTGTCAACTAATAAAAACTAGACGAAAATATTAGGGGGGACCAATTTTAATGTAGCTTTAGTCATACGTCTTTCACAAAACGTTCAGTTAGCTTTAGTCATATTATAGTCGACTTCATTAACACATTTAAAGAGATCAATCTCTTATAAATAACACAAGCCCTGTGTTAACCTTGACCATTCGTGACGCCTACAATACATGATAAATTTGTTGAACGGTGAAACGCGTTGAGTGTTACCATGTTCGGCTGTTTTTAACTGTCCAATGTCTTCTGACTGCTTGAGGATGTCCGCCTATTATGGAGGCCTTATTTTTTTAACTTTAAGCATAGCTGGGTATTGTAGGCGGCATGAACCGCCAAGGTTAGCACACTATATATAACTTATACAATATCAGTTGTATGTTGAGGGCTGACAAGCCTTCTTGGTTTTGTACCCCTCCCAGTCACCTGGTTGCAGGACCGATTTAATCCTTGAATGGCCAAGAACCCCTGGCAGATGAATTTCAGAAGTAAGTGTGTTGATCTCATGTGAGCAGTCATTGGGGTTAGGAAGGATAAAACCTGCCACAATGGTATTAATTGATGTTATGGCAGAATTTATGCATTATACAAGTTTTGTATTGAAATCTACATTTTTCCCCCCAAGTCATAGTTTTAAAGATTTTGATAACCTCTATTAGGACTCAGAATTTTGTATGATATGGTGAGCACCATTTATTCAAAAAGGCACCACGAGCATTTTGGATACATGAATTTTCAGTTTTTTTCTTTAATCCTGCCATGAGGGACATGCTGAGCAGCACCACTGTGTTCCTTGCTAGCACTGCACAGCACATCCCTAGAAGAATGCAGAACATGTTGTGTTGCAAACAACAGCAGAACATTTGGAACAAGGAGAACCAAGGCCGTCTTCAATATTGACTGGGCCCTAGGCAAACATCTTCTTAACCCCCCTCCCGCTGGAATTTTGCTCTCCACCCCAACATCCTAAAAAAAACCACATAGGCTTGTCTCTAAAAACGAAATCAACTACTGTATATAAGTTTATTTTATAATTTTTTTTACAATTACACATCATATATACACATCCTATATACACGTACTGTAAAAAACACACAATAACACGATATCTCTGTATACACATCATATACATATACGTATATGATGTGTACATGTACAGTATATAGGATGTGTATGTGTATAAAGGATGTATATACAATAGTACGTGTATATAGGATATGTATAACGTACATAATATATACATCATATACACAGTTGCATCATATACACATCTCCACATGATATACAGTGGCAAGAAAAAGTATGTGAACCCTTTGGGATTACGTGGAGTTTTGCATGAATTGGTCATAAAATGTGCTCTGATCTTCATCTAAGTCACAACAATTTGAAAAGCACAGTCTGCTTAAAATAATACAACACAAACATTATATGTTTTCATGTGTTAATTGAACAGAACATGTAAACATTCACAGTGCAGGGTGGAAAAAGTATGTGAACCCCTAGCCTAATGACGTCTCCAAGAGCTAATTGGAGCCAGGAGTGAGCCAACCTTGAGTCCAATCAGTTTGATATCATTGGATGTGTTGCTGAAAGCTGTCTTGCCCTTTAATAACACACACCAGTTTTGGTTTTACTGGTTTCAAGAAGCACTGCCTGATGTGAACCATGCCTCGTAGAAAAGAGCTCTCCGAAGACCTACGATCAAGAATTGTTGACTTGCATGAATCTGGAAAGGGTTAAAAAGTATCTCCAAAAGCCTTGATGTTCATGTGTCCACGGTAAGACAGACTGTCTACAAATGGAGAAAGTTCAGCACTGTTGCTACTCTCCCTAGGTGTGGTGGTCGTCCTGTAAAGATGACTGCAAGAGCACAGCGCAGAATGCTTAATGAGGTAAAAAAGTATCCTAGAGTGTCAGATAAAGACTTACAGAAATCTCTGGCACATGCTAACATTTTTGTTGACACATCTACAATAAGGAAAACATTAAACAAGAATGGAGGACACCACGGAGGAAGCCATTGCTGTCCAAAAAGAATATTGCAGCACGTTTGAAGTTTGCAAAAGAGCACCTGGATGTTACACTGGCAAAATATTCTGTGGACAGATGAAACCAAAATTGAGTTGTTTGGAAAAAACACACAACACTATGTGTGGAGAAAAAAAGGCACAGCACACCAACATCAAAACCTCATCAACACTGTAAAACATGGCGGAGGGAGCATCATGGTTTGGGGCTGCTTTGCTGCCTCAGGGCCTGGACGAATTGTTGTCATTCATGGAAAAATGAATTCCAGAGTTTATCAAGACATTTTGCAGGAAAACGTAAGACCATCTGTCCGCCAACTGAAGCTCCGCAGAGGATGGGTGATGCAACAGGACAATGACCCAAAGCATACCAGTAATTCAACAAAAGAATGGCTTCAACAAAACAAAATACGCCTTCTGGAGTGGCCCAGTCAGAGTCCTGACCTCAACCCAATTGAAATGCTGTGGCATGACCTTAAGAGAGCGATTCACACCAGACATCCCAAGAATATTGCTACACTGAAACAGTTTTGTGAAGAGGAGTGGTTCAAAATTACTCCAGATCGTTGTGCAGGTCTGATCTGCAACTACAGGAAACGTTTGGTTGAGGTTATTGCTGCCAAAGGAGGGTCAACCAATTATTAAGTCCAAAGGTTCACATACTTTTTCCACCCTGCAATGTGAATGTTTACATGTTCTGTTCAATAAACACATGAAAACATATAATGTTTGTGTTGTATTATTTTAAGCAGACTGTGTTTTTCAAATTGTTGTGACTTAGATGAAGATCAGAGCACATTTTATGACCAATTCATGCAAAACTCCACGTAATCCCAAAGGGTTCACATACTTTTTCTTGCCACTGTATACACAAACACACAGTTCCACATCATATATACACATAATATGCACATCACACACACATTTCAATATCATATATACACATTACCGCATTACATATAAACCATATACACACCCACACACATTTTCACAACACATATACACATTGCACACACATTTCCACATCATATATACAAGCAATATACACATCAAATTAGATATCTGCATTTAATTTTGTTACGAACTATAATTCTGACGAAAATATACTGATACGTATTTCGGAAACACTTTAGAAATAGAATGGAACAAAACTGTATTTAACTAATTGGTTTTGTTTTCACTAACTGATTCGTTGTACCACTTCACTTGTTTCACAGATTCAGCACCGCGTCCCTGTCCATTGGCCTGTGGTGCTGAATCTGTTGTATTCAGCACCACAGGTCGTGGACAGCACCATGGTGCCATTTGATGTGATTTGGCGCAGTGAAATTCTCATAGAGAAGTAATGGTTAATCTATTCAGAAAACGCCGACCAGCACTGAAATGTCAGTGAAATTCCCTGATTTTCAGACCCCCCAAAAAAAGGAGCAGTGACTCCTCTGAGTCCTACGATCTATACAAACCCACTGCTGCCGCTGGAGTGAGCGATTAGGCAGCCGTGAGGCCTCGCAAGCGCGAGGCCTTAGGCGGCCGCCTTTTTGGCCCAATTGGAAAGCCGCTACTGGACCCCAGTATCAGACCCCAGTATCCAGACTCCCAGTATCAGACCCCTATTAATCAGACCCCAATTAATCAGAACCGCACTAATCAGACCCCCAGTTATAAGACCCTCATTAATCAGATCCCCCAGTATCAGGCCCCCAATATCAGACCCCGGCATCAGGCCCCCCAGTAATCAGACCCCTGGTATCAGGCCCACCCAGTAATCAGACCCCGAGTAATCAGACCCCCCAGTAATCAGACCCCTGGTAGCAGGCCCCCCCCAGTAATCAGACCCCCAGTATCAGGCCCCAATTATAAGACCCCATTAAACAGACTCCCAGTATCAGGCCCCCAATATCAGACCCCGGTGTCAGGCCCCCCCAGTAATCAGACCCCTGGCATCAGTCCCCCCAGTAATCATACCCCAGTATCAGGTCCCCGTTAATCAGACCCCAGTATCAGGTCCCCAGTAATCAGACCCCATTAATCAGGCCCCATTAAACAGACCCTCAGTAATCAGACCCACAGTATCAGGCCCCCATTAATCAAACCCCAGTATTAGCCCTATATGTAGAGCCCTGCTTCTTACTGCATCATGCTTTATTCTCAGGCACATCTGTATTCTCAGGCAAGGCACAGCAGAGCCCTGCCTGTCTTCTCTTTGCCAGACGAACTGCATAATGAAAAAGGGGAGGAGACAAACTCATCTCCCGAGAGGCCTCACCTCCTCTCTGTGGTCACCTGTCACCAAAGGAATGGAAGCATCCCATGAGGCCATGACTTTTGTGGGGCTCAAGGGCCAGCTGCCTTGGGCCCCACAAAAATGACTGGGGCAGGGCAACTGCCTCTTTTGCCCCCGCTAAATATGGCCCTGCTGAGAATAGTCATAGTTTACTTATTTTTTGTAAGAACAATTGTGCTACTGTTCTCCTGTGGTATATTATTTGGTTATTGTTTGTAGTGACTTCACCTACCAATGTTGCATCTTCATTCTGTGGATAGTGGTGTTCACTGTAATCACAACAACGTTGAACATCAGCGCTTTGAGAATAACCCCTGTAGACTTCTCTTTTCGTATTAAGATGCTTGATGGCTCCTCCTTGTTCTTTTCCATCAGCACCACCATGCTGAGTAGTAGTGTTAATGTAGTCAAACAGAATAGTAGTGCCACATGGTACTAAAATGATGCAGGGCACCTATCTACTGATCTGGGGACATAAAACCAGAATGACTGCACGCAGCCTGAACATGCATTTTTAACCTCCATGGCAGTCTATTTATTTTAAAATTCCCTGTCTAAAAGTGCTCTATCCCCCCCCCTCCCTAGCGGTATCCCGAGTGTGGCTCTTGGTTAAATTCCTATGCTGGAAGCGGTAACCCGAGCAACACTCGGGATGCCGCTGGATACATCACCTGTCCCTGCGCTCCCTCGATGTCCCTGCGCTCCCTCGATGTCCCCCGCAGCCTCCTCCGGCGACCGCGACCTTATACTTCCAGGTTCCTTCCTCGCGAGAAGTAAACCAGGAAGTATGAGGTCGTGATCGCCGGAGGAGGCTACGAGGATCAGCGAGTGAGCGCAGGGAGAGGTGATGTATACAGCCCGAGTGTGTCTCGGGGTTATCGCTCTCAGTGGTGAAATTTAACCCCGAGACACACTCGGGAAAACCGTCAGGGGGGTTAATAAGGATGCTTCTCACCATATGATGCTCTCCCATAATCGCAATCCTTCAAGAAATCCCTGAAAACCCATTTTTTCAGTTTAGCATTTCACATTCCTAACTAATCTCTCTCCTCACCTACCCTTCTCACATCATTATCAGTTTCATAGCATGTGATACTACCCCTCATCACAAACACTAGTAGTACTGATCCTGACCACTAATAAACTTGCAATCTAGAGGAGTTTGAATGGAGGAGAACAATTAAAGGAGTTGCCATCGTATCTGAGCATCAATTCCAATTTTGTTTGTTTAATTCCCCATTGTTGGTTAACTTCTGATAATAATAATGAAACCTAATAAAACGTGGGGAGAAAAGGCATTTGACTGTATGTGTTTTAGACTAGACGTTTGATACCAAAGTGTGTGATGCATCTGTTTAACCTTGACAGCACATGCTGTCTTTTATCCAGCAGACCTAATTCTGCCAAAATCTGTGTTTCTCAAGGATTTTACTACATTGAGATAAAAAAATGATTTGGCATTTAAAATACAAAATGACTAAATATAAATTTAACCCCTTCACTCAGATATTTTGTTATTTTAAAGATCTAAAGCTCCCTTCTGGTTTCATGCCTCCCCTGTTCAGAAGATAATTTACCACGATTTTCTGTTTCTCAATAAGCCCTCAGTCAATTTTTTTAAACATTTTTTTGAAAGTTCACAAAGAAACATAACAAAGAAAATGTAATTAGGGTAACTGAGTTAATAGGATGCAGCCAAAAAAACAAACAATAATTTAGACCCAATCATACAATACGATTTGAGATCATGACATTATCAATCTAAAAGAGCCACTGGGACCGCCATTGCCAAATATACTCAGTTTATTGGAGGAGGTGACACAAGTTTTACTTTACTGCTGTGGTTTATCTTCTACAGTATTTAACAGCTAATGAAATGGAGAAGGGAATGTTTAGACAAGGCTGCCTGAGGTCTGTTGTTCTCCAGGCTGCCTGAGATTAGAGACAGCAGCTGAATGAGATAAAACAGGGATCTTAAAAGACTTCTAATCTACCCCTGGTGATGTCCTTTGTATACATCCCACACTATACAATAATGTGACTGACCCATTCACTTCATTCTATGGACAAAGCCACAGACTGAGGAGCAAGTGATGTAAAGATACTGTCTTGGGCCCCCTCCCAAACTTGTGTGTGGATCCGCCCCAGGTGGTGCTGCGGCCAACCCGCAGTGCAGTGCCATCCAAGTCCTTGAAATAGGGTGTTCCAACCTGGAAGGCCAGGATCAGCAAGGCCGGGAGCCAGGAGTTGCTAATATTGCGGCGCACTACATGGTCACAATGCTACATGATTCTGCCTGCTGCAAAAACAAAATTAAGATATTGTAGGTATTGCTAAAAGGGGTTTGGAGTTTAAGAGTTGTTGGGGTTTTGTTTAACATAAATGAAAGAATAATCAGGCGTCATGGAATACAAAAATAAGTCACTCAATAACTCAAATAATTCTGCCTCCGAGTTACAGCTACAAGTAAACGTTATTACCTCATACACTCAGTATGCTAATTTACATATAAGCTGGGTTACTGGGTTTTGGGGTATTATTATGAATTATATTATCTGTTTATTATGAACACGCTAATAATAAATCCCCCTGCATAACAGTGTTAAAGAAATGTACTCAGGCATCCCTGTCTGATTTGACTTCTTGGCATAATCTTATAAAAATACTTTCCATATACTTTAAATCTATGATTTAACAAATATCTATATTTACTAATATACTTTGATGAAATATAACGAAATACCTTTTTATTTGTGACGGAATTCACACTGATAGGTCGTACTATTGATGTAGATTAGAATCCAAAAGTTCAGCGATACAGATTTCTAATGCTTAACGGGCGTTGTTTGGTGTGTGTCATTGCTTCCTGTACTTACATGGACAATCATTAAATCAAACATAGGAAAATTGCCAATTGCCTAGAAATCCTTGTCCTTAAGAAACTCTGCATTTGATCTGAAAACAATCACGTTGAATTTCCTGCCAAGATCCAAACATGAGCCATATGGATGTAAGAAGAAACTTACCCTCTCAATGTGTTATCCTTCTATACTGGCCAGACCTTTGGAGGTGGGATGCCAGGAATATCTGTTTCTGAATGACATGTTTAAATATATATTTCTGAATGACATCATTGATAGGAGTGCAGGAAACATCAACATGGGAATTATGAAATACATAACTTCAATGAGTAAGAAAAGAAATATTTAATTTCAAGTAGCAGTATATGTACTGTATATTTATATTTTGGTTTTTAACAAAACCTGAAGGTATACAGTATAAGCACACAAACACACGAGTTTTAAGGGAAATCTGTGGTTAGTTGGAAGAAAGACAGAATTTGTGAAAACAAGACCTATTTGTTTGAGATACCAAATAAGTTGTCAGAACCAATGGATTCGTCGGTATAAATTACCTCTGCATCAGTTTCAATATTTACACAATTAGATTACATTAAGCATTATTTTAAACTCCATGGATAAAATGCTCCCAAATATTTTAACCCTTTCGCTGCTGAGCCATTTCACGCCTCTGTGCTGAGCTCATTTTTACCGGTTTCGCTCATCATGTTTAAACTCATTTTTAAACCTTATTTTAATATATGACCCAGACATATTATATATCGTTCTTTCCGAAAGACTCGGCAGATTCAGAATATATCATTATTATATGTATACGTCATATCCTGTCTGTATATTATAACAAAAAATGCAATAAAATTAGAATTTTTAATAATTTACAACGTGTTAAGTGTTTTTTTTTTCACATTTTAACATGCGATGGTTTGCGGTTATATTTTCTATGGGGTGCGCTTGTTAAAAAAATTAGAAATGGTGACTCGTTACATTTTTTTGGGGGGAAAATTTCGCTATTTTTAACAAACGCACCGCATACAAAAATCGTTAGTGCAGCATCATTGTTCACATTATAATTGAAATGGGAACAATATTGCTCCATTAACAAATCAAACAAAAAAAATTGTTCATTTTTTTTATTATTATTATTTTTTAATATTATTTTATTTTTATTTTTATTCTTTAATATTTACATGGTCATGTTTGATATCGTTGGAAAGGCCATACTCTGGCCGATCCAGCAATACCAATTTAACCCCTAACCACATTAACCCCTAGCTGCCACGGATCGGCCATTGGTGGCAGTTAGGGGTTAACTCCAGGACTGGCGTCATCATGCTATGCACGATGACGCCAGTCATCAGGGGGAATTCCCGGAAGCTTGGCCGACATCCAAGATGTCGGCCATCTCCGGAAGAGGATCACAATTCGGCACTTTTCGGCACCGAATCGTGATCCGGCACCCAAGGGGTTAAAGGCAGGCACGGTTTGGAAGGGCAAACCGTGCCTGCCTTCAACCTCTAGTCCCCCGCGATTGGTAGGGAGAGAGGTCCGAAGGACCTCCCCCCTCCCTTTCAGGCGCCTCCTCCGCACTCGCGGGGGGGGGCGCCTGAAATAGATGTCATTGCGCCACCGCAATGACATCCATCTTCCCCCCCCGGCATCCCGGAGTGCCAGGCTGACATGCTAGATGGAATCCCGGCTGATTGCTGCCTCCTGTGATAGGAAGCGCTCAGCGCCTGCGTAGCACAGGAGAACCACTTGGCTGGACGCGCTGAGCGTGTCCTTAGCAGCCAAGTGGTTAAAGCTCCTGCATTTAGGCTAGGAGGGAAGTCTCCAAATTCTTCTTTTAAATAGGAATAAGGCTCTATGGGTAGGAAATAAAAAATGGTTACAAAGTAGGAAAATGCGTGGTATACTGAATTGACTGATGTAAACTTAAAAAATTACAACAATGTCCCTCTAAGTTAATACGTTCCTCCATAGCCTATAAGACAAGGTATTTTGCCAAGTTAATAAAAAGAAATAAATTTATTTATTTATAAAGGATTTTACCAGAAAGGATACATTGAGATTTCTCTCATTTTCAAGTATGTCTATAACTTTTAGTCATAAATAAAACTAAAAAGGAAAAAAAAATGTTGCATTCAGTCAGTTTAAAAAATTATTTGGAAACGATTACAGTAACACTAACAGTACCCATTTTATTTAAATGGTCAAGGTGAACTGAGTGTCCTCCTATGTTGTTCTAGAAGACTGTGACATCCATCCAAAGAGAAGGGGTTTCCTTTATCAGAAGGCTGTCAACCAGCTTACTCAGGACAGTCTTTATGGGTACTGGTCAACCCTGTGTATTGCTGATCAGCAAGTGTCTCCCTATTGCATTTGCATTGAAAGCATCCGTTTGGCTGAGACATAAAGTGAGCATTCATCCCACTGACAGCCTACTTCAACGAAAAAGTGGGCTGTCAGAGAAGATGAGGTTGGAGGAGAACTCAGCACTGAAGAAAATGTGAGTTTTCAAAGTTAATATAAGGTATGAACGGGAATTATTATTATTCTTTATTTATAAAGCGCCAGCATATTCCGCAGCGCTGTACAATAGGCACAGTATAGACAGGGTTACAATACATTGTACAACATTTGACAAACAGTACAGGAGGAGATGAGGGCCCTATTCCCATAGGAACTCACAATCTAGAAGGGTTGGGGTTGGAAACAGGAGGCGAGGACTGCAAGGTGAGAGTGATGGAGTGGTTGCATCAGTGATTTGGGTGGTAGGCTTCCCTAAAAAGGAACGTTTTAAGGGAGCGTTTGAAGGAAGAGAAATTAGGGGAAAGTCTGACAGTACGAGGGAGAGCGTTCCAGAGAGTGGGGGCTGCGCGTGAGAAATCCTGTAGTCTATCATGGGAAGAGGTGATGCGGGGAGAAGCTAGGCGCAGGTCACTGTTTGACCTTAGGGAGCGGGCTGGGGTGTATTTGGTGATTAGTGAGGACAGGTAGTGGGGCGCTGAGTTAGTGAGGGTTCTGTAGGTAAGGATAAGGATTTTGAGCTTAATTCTGCAGTGGATGGGGAGCCAGTGAAGGGACTCGCAGAGGGGAGCGGCAGAGACAGAGCGGTGGGTGAGGTGGATTAGCCTGGCGGAGGCGTTCAGGATGGATTGTAGGGGGGAGAGGCGGGACAGAGGGAGGCCAGATAAGAGATTATTGCAATAGTCAAATCGGGAGATTACCAGAGCGTGTATGAGTTGTTTTGTGTTGGCAGTGGTAGAAATGGCCGAATTCTGGAATGGGTCGGAGGGGGTTCATATTTATACCATCCCCCATTATTACTTTAGAGTACCACTTTAATAATTATTGTCATAAGACATAGATTTGTATCCTACAAATTAAACCTTCCATTTTAAATATGTTTGGTCTTGAAGTAAACATATCTCTATGAAGTCACACATAAACATGCGGATACTATTCCTCACGTCTTTCTTGCACTGGCAAATTGAGCCCAGGTACATCATATTTCAGAAAAATCTGAGACTGAAGCTAAAAGTTACAAAAGCTCAAGGAGTCAAAATAAAAAAGGTGACATTCTACATAGAGATTGTTTACATGCAGTAAAGAGGAATTCTAAGGTGGAAATTTAGAGGGGAATTATGAAAAATATAAAAATGAGCCCATAAAAAACCCCACCTGTGGGGGGTGGGCATAATCCTCCAGAAGCCACTATATCATTCTCATTCCATTTAGAATGACTAAAGGTTAGTAAGTGAGGAGCCTCAAAGGCATGGGAGATGGCACGAGTCAGTAATCCTCACTATTCCGTGTGAAATAGATGGGTTTGCAATATATAGACCAAGTATCCTGACAATATTTTAATATAAAAATAGTTCTGATAAATTTATTAAGGAGACACTACCACTTACATAAACTGTAATTAGATTACTTGTGCAGTACAAACAAAACGAACCTTATAGAACACATAGAAAACACGTTGCTGCTTTTTTCTTTGTTTGAATTAATTGCATGTAAAAAGCAAAGTAAAGTTAGTTTTTTTTCTCTCGTTTCCATTTTGTAGACTTTTTCCCATGAACTACATTTACCAAAATCTGTGCAAAAGTTTTACTTTACTGCTGTGGTTTAGCTTCTACAGTATTTAACAGTCTGTGGGGTGGAGGAGGGTATGCTTAGCTAAGAAAGCAGGCTGCTATTGTGTTGCTGAGATAAGAGATGACAGCTGAATCAGATAAGACTGGGAGCTGAAAGGTGCATGTGTACTTTACTAGTATGCCTTTAAAAATGTGCAATGCCTTTTGAATGAGTCATTCAGCAGACATAAAAAGCAAGTAAATATGATATTTCTTCATATTTACCTGCTTCTCTTTCTTAGCGTTTTCCATGCCCACCTCGGGAGGCACTTTGAGCTAACCAATCAGTGTGTATACCTAGGAATGGATAAAAAAAACGCACTGAGCATGTATGACTGAGTTGCTCCACCTCCCTCCTGCACTGTGAGCTGAGGGGAGGGGGGGGGGCTGATTGCCATTCCAATCTGTAACTATTTCACCCCCAGCTAGTGCAGAGACAGGGAAGGACAGAAATCTGTACACACGGAGGAAAAGAGACAGCAGAGAGAGGGACAAGAAAAAAAGCACAGAGACACAGCAAGAAAAGGTAAAGGGAGAAAGAAAGCAAGAGAAAGCGCAAGAAAAGGAGCAGTGAGAGAGAGCGCGCTCAAGAGACAGACAGCACAAGAAAGAGTGTGAGAGGGAGTGACTGTGTGAGGGAGTTTCAGTGGGACAGGGAGTATGTAAACCATAAAAGAGCGCAAGTGAGCGAGTCAATGGGTGAGTTTGTGTGTGAGCGAACATGAGAGCAAGTCAGCGGGCAAGCGAGTCAGTTGGTGAGTGGTTTTGCTTTCACGGTTGCAGAGATAGCAAATATTCAATTCCTCAGTTTCCCCAGTCTGAGGTCCTGAGCATGCACAAGGTTTCATGTGCACAGCTTGTACTAGTTCATGTGAAGCTTTGATGGGTGGCATAGTGGACGGGAAGGAGGTGGGGAATATACAGGAAGTGTGAGCTGAAGAAACACCCCTAGCTGAGGGGCGTGGCCAGAGAGGATGAAATGATAGAATTTAACGGAAGAAAATAAACATTATTTTACAAATTTTTCAAACTTTTATTGATTTATTCTAGTTTGACTATTGGTATAAAAGTGTATAGCGCAGGCTACTTGAACTATGTGTGTACTATTGTGTTTCTCAGACATGCAGCGTGTCACAGCTGCAGAGTACTTTCCCCCCTCCCCTTTTCCCTTTCTCGTCACTGGCAAAGGAAGCTGTTAAGACAGGAAGATGCAAAGGATTCTGGGAAATGTAGTCTCAATTACAGAGGGCCTATGCAAATTGTCAGGAAGAGAACTATACCTCCCAGCAGTGCCAGGGAAGGGGTGTTTTCCAAGTGTGGAAGTGCACGTGCAGAGCAAGGAGAAGGGAGAGAAGGGGAGACTGCTGAGGTGAACAGTCCTATGTGGTGATCGTGCGTCCAGAGGCTGCCTCGTGCGTTCAGCAAAGGAGAGATCCAGTTGCCCTCACGTGTTGCCAGTACCAGTGGATCATGCATCCGGCTGTCCTTGTGCATCCAGTGAAGAAGGGATCCGTCTGCCATCGTGTGTGTTCCAGTGACAGAGGGAGCGACCGAGTACATTCAGCGGAGAAGAAATCCGGCTGTCCTTGAGTGATTCCAGCGCTAAGAGATAGCGATCGAGCTACTGTCCAAATGGAGAGAGGTATTCGGCCATCCTGCGTGAGTTGATATTGCTAACTTTATTGTCTGGCCTAGTTCTACTGCCCACGCAGTTGCAGCTAAGGCTAGGGACAGACTAACGCATTTTTCGCGTTGTCTGTGAAAAAGTGCGTTCGAACGAATGGACGCATTTTTTCACGGAATACGCGATAGCGGTCATACGATGGGGCTTTTCGTCCGTGATTTTGTACGGATCATCAATAAAACACTTTTTGTGTCTGGACGTTATGTTGGCCGGACATTAGCAGCGTCTGACGTCTCCCAATCACGCACACACGCCTCTAGCGGATGCAGCGCACTTTGTACGTCCGTACTAGCGGTTTGACGTTCTAGAAAAAATGCGTTCGTTTGCCACTTGCGTTGCGCGGACGAACTTTCGTGCGGCCGTACTTCGTGTGTTCCCCGGCATTGGACGTCATTTGCTGCTAGCACGGCCGTGATTTCATGCGTCTAAACGCACGTTAAAACTGCTTTCATCTGACCCTAGCCTAAAGGGAGGATCGCTGCAGTTACAAATCTTGCTCATCTGTGACACTTTGCAAAGATTTCTTTCTCAAATTGTGGAATATAAAATATGGTTTCATGTTAAAGGTACCCAATGATAGAATCAAGGGCCCCACCGCTAGCAATCTTGAACGGTTGTATAATTTCCACTGGCCAGTGGTTAGGCAGAATGTATAAGTTTAGCCAGGTTACTGATATTGGTTACGTTGATTACAGTTGATAATCGAAGCTGCACTGACGTATGGTAAAGATTGCTGTCTTGTTCATTCATTATTAAGTTGAATAGAAATGCTAAATTAACTCTTTCAATACTGTTATACTGTTGATTACTTTGTCCTACAAAGAGTTTGCTCGCTAGTCCTAATAAACCCCGTTTTATTTAAAGTCATCTTGTCCTGGTATTACTTGGCGCCGAAGGTGGAGGTGGGAATCACTGGAGTGAGACAGAAGGCCCGTCAAACTCAGTGGCTCTCGCGGGATTAGCGCTACAAGTGTTTAAATGTCAATTTAAAAAAATATTTCTAGACATGCATATCCCTTTAAAAGACTTCCAATCTTCCCCCTAGTGATGTCCTTTGAAAACATCCCACACAATACAATGATGTAAGTAGGTGCCTGACCCTTCACTCCATTCTATGACCAAAGTCACACAGTGAGGAGCAAGTGATGTAAAGATACTGTGGGAGGCAGTTTACAACACAAAAGATTACAAAATGAATGCACCTAGTGACACATCTAGAGTAAAATATTTTCTTAGCATACACAATACAAAACAAAGCACATGTAAGATATCAGCAACATAGAATAAACTAAATAAGAAAATTTCATTTTTTTTTTGCTGGTAGTGGCCGTTTAATGAGATTTTGGAAGACTTAATTGGACTTTTGAGCAAATAGGACTGGAGTGTTCCAGGAGAATTTTTCATTTCTCTCTGAAATAATCTTATATCTGGCGTGAGAGTGACATGGCCTTAGCTCCCCCCTCTCCTCAGATCTTGTTTTATAATTCCAAATTTAATGTGCTGTCCTCTGTAACTGTTATCTGCAAATGCCAAAAATAATAAAATGTAGAGATATGACGTGATTGTGACATATGTGTGCCATATGACCTAATACGCAGTATTTTGCTTTTCTTTCATAAATATTGTAGGGAAAGGGATTAACGAACGAATCTGGGCATTAGACACCATCGTTTGTGGGGCTTCTAAGGAGAAATTACATGGGCCTGATCAGGGGTCTAATCCACAATCAATAAATGCAGGCACTTTCTAAGTTTTTTGCTCCTCATTTAACCATTGACATGTCACACTAAACCCACCACTCCACATATAAATTTGATATTGAGGTTTAAATATAGAGATAAACTGGGTTTAAGGGAATAATTATGATAATTGTAATATATATCATATATTTTTATTGGCTTCTTAAGGAAACATGTTTAGAACCCAATAAAAGTCTCTCAGTGTGTGGACCAAAGGGGAACGCCATTCCCTCTGTGAAAATACTGTAGGAATTGCGTTCCCACACAATCTCGCTTGACTTAAACCCTGAGCCTGCTAAATTATTTCATTATCATTATTATTATTCTTTATTTATAAAGCGCCAGCATATTCCGCAGCGCTGTACAATGGGCACAGTATAGACAGGGTTACAATACATTGAACAACATTTTGACAAACCAGTACAGGAGGAAACGAAGGCCCTTTACCCGTGGGAATTTACAATCTAGAAGTATAATGGGGAATTCTATACTCAGGGCGCCACCTAATGGTTTATTACACGAATTACAAAGATGTAATGCGTGGCAGAGTTTGTCTGGAATGAAAAATAATACGTATAACAGTACTTTGTGTGAAACAGCCGCTGTCCTCCTCCACGCAGTCAGATATCCCAAAAATAACCAGATGAAAGTTTTTAGGTATAAGTGGTGAGGTCAGCGCTTCCTTTGAAACGGTAGGTCTTTGGCACACTTTCAGTTTCAATTTTCCATGAAGAAAACCACTATATATAAACACTACTGTGCAGAAGATTTTAAGATACACCAGCTGATGAAGCGAATGCTCGCGAAACACGTACTGGCTGTATTTTTATGCTATTTTATTCAATAAATTACTTTTAAATTTATCCAACTGATCCTGCATTTTTGCTGTTCGCTGAAAACGGGAGATCTCAGGAGACATCCGATTCCTAGAAGGGTGATCCAGCGCTCCCATTAAGAATCGCTGGCTGCCTACATATCGAGTGCCCGAATCATTGGCAATCTAAAACGTGAGTAATATTTCAATTTTCATCGTACCATCGACCGTTACAGGCTATACTTTGTCTACTTATCATTTTTTCGAGGTCACCTTTATTGAAAGGAGAAATGATCACTACCTCCACTTACAATTTAGAAGGGTTGGGGTGGAAATAGGAGCAGAGGACTGCAAGGTGAGAATGATGGTCTGGTTGTGTCAGTGTGTCGGGTGGAAGGCTTCCCTAAATAGGAGAGTCTACGTTTGAAGGAAGAAAAAATAGGGGAAAGTCTGACAGTATGAGGCAGAGCGTTCCAGAGGATGGGAGCTGTGCGTGAGAAATCCTATAGTCTATCATGGGAAGATTTCTTGTTGACATTGTATGGCTATTTGTGAGTGTCCAAAAGCACTGAAGAAGGGCACGCAGGCTTTGAAAGACACCTAACATTCCCACTCCTGATACAAAATCCCTATTATAGCCAAGCCATAAAGTAGAGCATCAAAACCAGGACAGTAATGAAGTCATTATATACCACTGTTACAGTCGGTGTTTTTGATTGCCTGTTCTTGAATATTTTATAATAATCCTGTGGAAACGTACAAATAATAACCTAGGAGATGCTGAATTCATCGTGGGTGCAGTATTAGAGTTAACTTTCTGTCAGAAGAGAGGAAAAAATAAAGACGTCAGGAGTTATCTCTGAATGCAAAGATACATATTATTGGAGAAGAACAACTACAAAATGATTCTTCAGTTTACCGGAAGATATTGTGCACTACACGGTTATATGCAGATAGGGAATACGAGGCTGCTTATCATCCCTTTGATAGATCTTACACAGCTTAAAAGGCCATAGATCTGTAATTTAAATCATGGGTTTCTATTCACAGCACAAGTATGTTGTCTGTACTGCAATTTAAGCATCCCATCTCTTTAGGAGGTAATGGATGAAAACATTTCTATTTATGCAATTCTAAGCAGGGAGAGAAGCATCAGAGGAAAAACGAAAAAGTTGTATAACGTTTCAGTTTATACTGATGGTACATATCCACTAAATCTAAAATATGGCATTTTTCCTTTTAATAGTTTGAGGATTAATTATATGCAGTATTCACCTTTTTAAATGTATAAAATCATTAGTGTTATATACAGAACAATATTCTACTGTAGACGTTCATTTAAATAGAAACATTCTTGAAAAACTGCTTTATAAAGAATTCTAAAATCCGAAAGACTCCAAAAACCGGAGTCTTTCATGGTTTTTACTAACCTTCCTGCCGATTCAGCTGTATCCTGCTCCGTTCCGGTGACCCTGGTGCTGTAGTGTGTTCCACATCGGCCGTGCGGGACATGCTGCACATTGCCAGAGAGAAACATGTTGGAGCCGCCATTCTGCCTGAATGCTAATAATGTAGACCCTGAATCAAATTTTACAAGTTAAAGGACTCCATCTAGAGTTTGAAACATTGAATTTTAATTTTTTTTTACTTCTAAATGAAAAAATGTGTTAAAATTATGTTGAAAAGCCGCTCTTTGACAGCTATTTTTTGATTGAAAACAAGGTAACAATTATTCAATCCATACAGACTTAACAGCTTTCTGAGCTCATTTGCACCATTTTTTGCTCATCAAGTATAAACGTGATTTGAAGTCATGTTTATTGTAGAACCCAGACAAATTATATATCTTTTTTTAAGCAGACACAGTAGATTCAAAATATACAATCCCTATTTGTATATGACCCCTCAGAACGCTGTTACAAAAAATTTCAAAAAAGTGTAAATGTCCATTGGGATTTCAATCGTTTGCTGCATGTAAATGTATTTTTCCAAATTTTATCATCCAAACCTTTGTGGTTATATATTCTATGGGTTAGTCTTTATGAAAAAAATCATAACTGCAGACCTTGTTACTCTTCTCCCCCCCAAAAAACCTGCAAATCTAACGAAAACTGTAAAAAAATTGCTAGTATTTTTGTCCATTGGTTTTATGAAAAATATGACTATATATAAGACAATAAACTTGAGTATAGACAGTGGTATTGCTCATTTTATGTGTGAAAAATGGACAATGTCACAGCCGTAAAAAAAACAAAAACTTTTTATTTCCTCTATTTTTCTGTGTTTAATTTTTCTTTGGTTATATTTTACATGGTCGACTTTCATATCTTTTTAAGTTTACAGGGTTATCCAGACGTGGACCCCTTGCTTGATGTGCCTAGAGGGGTGTCAGCTATACCCTCCTGATGAGGCCTAACAAGGTCGAAACGATCGTCGGGGGTTGCTGCACCTCTCGTGCAGGGATGACCCTTTTTGGGTGAGAGCAGACTGATTTGCATATGGAGCATTCATACCTGTAATAGCACAAGCAAGCTAAAACCTTGTGAGACCTGAGAGAGCGGGCACCCACCATAGAGCAGGCCACTAGTGCTGTTGCTCGTCCTCAGGACCCTCACAAACCCCCCTTTCTCTATCTTTGTAAAGGCCAGACTCTAGACTAAAGAATGGCAACAAGAACCCACCAAATGACGGGTGCGACGGATTGGATATTTTAGATGAAACAATCAGGGTTATTCAGAGAGAGGTGAAAAGTAGGAGAATGACTGGAGAATGGAAAATTCTAGGTCAAAATAGCCGATTTGGAAAGTGAGATAAATGGGAGAATTTTTCTGGTTTGGCTAAGTTGACTTACAGGGTTATTCAGAGAGCGTGAAAAGCAGGAGAATGACTGGAGAATGAAAAATTCTAGGTCAAAATAGCCAAACCAGAAAAATTCTCCATTTCATCTCACTTTCCAAATTGGCTATTTTGACCTAGAATTTTTCATTCTCCAGTCATTCTCCAGCTTTTCATGCTCTATGAATAACCCTGTTAGAATTTTCCATTCTCCTGCTTTTAATCTCTCTCTGAATAACCCTGATAGCGTAATAATGCATTATGCCATCAATTCTAAACTTACCCACAGTGTGGGAAATGAGAAGGTGACTTAGTGCAGCGGCCTTTGTTTGCATATAAGCTAATAATGCTTAGACACATTTTACACATTATAAGGTCATGTTTGGTATCATTTGAAAGGTTAGAACCCTAACCTTTCCAAGGACACCTCACTTGACCCCTTGTGCTCTTCGCAGCGGCTTAGGTTTTTTATTATCAATGCATAAAGCATTGCTCGATGACCTCCACACTTGTTTCTGCTGTGGGAAATAAGGTGGAGTAAGGCAGCAATATTATTCACTTTACTATTGAATAATGTTGCTTTAAAAATAAAATAAAGAAAAAAAAATATTTTTTATTTATTAAATATTTTATTTTTAAACGTTTCCTCAACATTGTGGTAGTCTTGGAAAGACCAGAATCTGGCCTTTCCAATGATACCTAAAATGATCTACTACGTTGCACAGTTCCGAAGACACAGGGGTCCAAATGAACCCTGCATCTCATGTATTGGGATTCCTCTGCTGGACGAGGACAACCTCTTTATGACATCATTGCGCGCATGCCTGATAACTCTCGCAGCAGGGGGAAGTCCCAGAGCAAGGGCTGACATGCAGGATGTCAGCCCACTGTTAATGAAGCCCCAGACCAGCGCTGAGCTGGGGCAACCCTGAAGACGTGCATGGAGCAGTTTCCACAAATGGGAGTGAGATGGGATGAAGCTCCATGCACGTCCTTCATGTTCCAGTGGTTACACAAACTAACATACAATACTCGTGACACAGCACAGCACAGTACTTGAGCAAATGGACCTGTCACAAAAAATAGAGAAGAATGTCAAAATCAAAGGACAAAACACTGTGTAATGTCATTTCTACACCATTCAAGATAATCCTATACCAGTGACTCTTGCATGCTAGAATCTGGGTAGATCTTAACTGGGTGATTAATCACCATTAACCACATTAGCACAGGCTCTCACAAACAGTCATTTAACTTTAAACTATGAGGAGAGTAGTAGAGAGAGAGAAACACAACATAGCATTATCACGTTCCACGTCTCCATCCCTTTATGCTGTATATCTGATATCCAGTTCAGGCCATAATTTATGTTACCATTTCTGGGTTGCAGCCCATAGGTTGTTTGTGCTCAGCTCACCTGTCTGTCCTGTTCCCAGTGGCGACTCTAGAAACAATATATAAGGGGGGGGGGCACGTAAGATAACACAGACAAAACTGGGGGAACACTAATAATTTTCGCCACTAAATCATACCACTGGAAAAACCTATATAAGTATATATAAACAAGATTCCTAGATCCCAGAGTAATGTGGTGCAATGATACCTTTTTGTTGTACTAACCTGATACATAAATTGAATATTTTATTTGGCGGTTTTCTCCGACGTCTGATAACTGCTTCAGCGACTCCAATTTTCGCAAATTACAGTGACCATTCGCTCAATAGGGAAATTACCATATTTTCGGCAAAATCGATTCCCCGAATTGTGACAAAAAGCAAAGGATCTAAAGGTGAATAGACCCTTTAGATTCTAACTTCCATAATAACCCATAAAATGCCATTAAAGCAGAGGAATACAATAAAAATAATACACAATGAGGCATGTAACCTACCCATTAACCCCTAAAATGCCATTAATCAAGGAAAAACGTGAAATGTATACTGCGAGGGATGAAGCCTGCCCATTAACCCTCAATATACAACTAAATCAAGGCAAAAACGAACGTAATACACAATGTAATAGATAATCTGACCATTAACCCTTTCATTGCTGAGCCATTTCAAACGGGTGAAAAAATTGTTTCATTTTTATTTTATTTATGATTTGTAGTTTACACTTAATATGGCCCTGTTGGGTATCACTGGAAAGGCCAGACTCTGACCATGTACATCACACAGGGAGAGAGAAAGAGCCCAAAGAAGTGGAGAAAGAGCCCAAAGAAGTGGAGGAAGCTGGATGCTGATCACTGGAGGGGGGCACATGGGTTGGCAAGGAGTAACCTAGTGGGGGAAATTGCCCCCCTTGCCCCCTCTAGAGATGCCTATGCCTGTTCCACTCCATATTTAAGTGCATTGCTCCCATAGTGCAGTGATCCATGATTTTCACTCTTTCTGAGTCATACATCTCCTCCTGTACTGTTTATCAAATGTTGCTCAATGTATTGTAACCCTGTCTATACTGTGCCTATTTTACAGCGCTGCGGAATATGCCGGCGCTTTATAAATAAAGATTATTAATAATAATACAGAGTTTTGCCTTCATAGAGCTTCCTGCTTCTTGTTCCTGTTCTGTTTGTATATTTTGTTCATATATACTATTGGTCCTGTTTCCCTGTCTGTCTGTTACTCCTGTCACCGTGTTCCTTGTTTTATTCTGGTTATTCCTGTGTATTATTTCTCATACTGTTTCCTTTGTTATTCAGTTTGTTTATTAGTTCTTGCTGATATCCTGTGTATCGATTTGGATTGTTTTACTACCCTCCTGGCTCTAGAACCCTGGCATCTGGTTTACGTACTCTCTCTGGCTCTCTGATTCCTGGCTTTCCTCTTGACTATGCATATGTATTTTCCCAGACTGTACGGATTCCTTGGTTCCTGGTATCTGTCTATATCCTGAAATTGCACGGCTCTGTGGTATTTTTCTATTTAGCTTAGATCCGGCTACCCTAAAGACTGGCCTATCAGTGTTAGGGTTTCTTTTGGTATTGCCGTGCAGGAGTCTCTATCTAACCCTGTGGTGCTCTTACCACCTGTTGTCTGCAGTAATATTTCCAGCAATTTAAGCTTTCCTCTTGAACAAGGGCCCCACCATGGCTCAGGCCTGGTGCCCCTGTGACAAAAATATAGTAGAGAAATAGTAGGAAGATCAGTCTTCTTCCTCCTCCTCTTCTTTGTTGAGATTGTATATAATAGCTGTTTTGGGCTGGAAACTGTAGCTCTCAGCAGGAGACAGGCTTGAACTTGCTGCAGAGTGCTTCGGATACCAAGGGCATGTCAATAACGATTAAAATTAAGAAGGAGTACAAAAAGGTCCAGTAGTGTCTGGCAAACTGAAGACACTTGAGTTTGTTTATTGGTGAGAGTAGAGTTTGTTTGGTTATTTAGGTGACATTGATTTGTAGTTTTGCAGACTTTCTCACCCCAAGATGCAACTCAATCTGAGGTCTGACCTTGGAGATTTTTTGGCCACTATTCACAGTGTTAAAATTTGATTTTAACAACTCATCATGACCTATGACCTGAGTTAACTTGGTCATAGTGGCTAGACTAGAGTATCTTTAGGTAATGTAACAATGAACTGTGTGTGCTGAGGCCTCTGATCTCCGACTACATAATAATTGATATATTGATTACAAAGAAAATTCAGCATTTTTCCTCATTGCCATAAAGAGTCAGTCTCGCAAGGTCTGTTTTGTGGACAAATGCCAAACCCTGGTGTTAAAAGACAACAGTACACATGTGTATGGTTCTATATAAATTTTTTGCTCCTGTTTAATTTGCCGTACCAGCTCCCCACTTCAAAACTTAATAAGAGACTGCTTCTCATTTAGAGCTCCAGTAAAACTGCAGCGTGATATTCTTTATTTGGAAAACAGCATTAAATAGTTTTATTGGTTTTCTTAACTGTACTTGTTTTTGTGAAAGGGAGTTGTGGGTGAAAGTCCTCCTTGGAAAAATAAATTGGGTCACAAAATGAACTAAACGTCCCATTCTTTTTTGAATAGACATCGTGGTATTTTATAAAATGTAAAATTCGATTTAGAAATGTCTAAAGATCACGGATTGCATATGTGGTAATGATGTAGCAGAGTGCTAGGGATTGCTCTACAAGCATGTTGATTTACAGGCAACAAGTATGACATAAAAGGAAGAGAAACCCTTTTTTCTCATTTTAATATCCAATATGATGTCATTACGAATCTATTAAAAAGGTGTTGGGACAGTTTTTATATTTAGTGTTTTTCATAAACAGAATTAGTAAATAAGTGACATTCATATAGGAAGTGAACATGTACATACAATATATTCTTACAGATAGTACATAGGGCAATTATATTTTTTTACATATCCAGTTTTCACATATGAACAGTCATAAAAGGAACTCTCAGAGAACCGTGCAGTATAAAAGCAGGTGGAAAATGTTTTTTTCGCTTTTACAGCATATGGAGCGGTAACAATACATAGGTAACCCAGCAATAAGAATAAAGGTAAAGATCATACACTCCACAATCCCTCCGCATAGTAGAAGAGAACCCCGGCTGAACCGCACAATCACGGAACCTAAGAGGCATTAGGGGGCCGATCACCGCTTCTTGGGAATGCCGTAGTGTAACCAATAGAACCATCGTAAGTCATGCGCAGCTACCCTCTGAAGAGTAAATCCGTTCCTCAAGCACTCGAATCCATTCAGCCATTCTGCGATAGTGGTAGGAAGGGGGTCCTTCCAGTGTGCAGGGACTAATGACTTTGCTACGTTCAATAGCCGAATTAGGACTGAATTCTTGAAGACCTCAGTTGCGAGTGGAGTGTGATGCAATAGATACACCTATGGAGTGAACGGGATGGGTCCGAGACCAAGTCAGAGACAATACCATGAATCTGTTCTACACGGGGCAAATTTAACCCCATGTATCATTTCAAAATTGCTTTATGCTATCCTTTTTCCATATGTGGGCACTACAAAGGAGATATTTTACATGGTTTTTTGTTCCATAACTGCTCATTTAAAATGAGAAAGGAGAATAAAAAAGCCCTCCTGGAATGTCACTGTATATTTTGCTCCATCCATTTTTAAACTTCTACAAGATTCCCACGCCCAGATTATGCCAAATGCACTTGCGATGCTATGAAAATACTTCACTGCAAGGACAGTGTTTTGTTTGAGACATACTGTATTGAATCTCAAAATTGTGGGCAAAAATCTCCATATTGATCTCATATGATGACAAAGCCTTTTCCTATATCTTATCTGATATTGGATCTTTTTAGCAAACTCCATATTTGTGTTCCTATGGATCTGAATAATGACTGCCACTGCCTTCTTGCCAGCCTCCCATAAAAGCCAGTTTCATGTGGACTTCTTGAACATGTTGTAGGTGCTGCATTGCTAATGCTATCACATCAATCTTACAGTTATGTAAACCTAGCTCTTCTAAAGCAGGGTGTCTGAATACATTAGTACACTGGTTTTTGTTTGCATATTTTTTTAGCATTAAAAACAAAGAGGACCAGGCAGTCAGGCTGGACCATAAAGCTATTTTGCATGGATGCCATCATAACATTTCAGCTCAAGCACCAGCCTTTTTCAATTCGTTTTTTCTATGTGATATGGGGTTTGTGCCACCCAGGTCTTTGTGGAACCAGTGATTTGAACAGTTTTGAAGGTGAGTGCTGTTCCTTTTTTTTGCATTGAAAAATATGCAAAGCATTATTTTTGAGATAAATTATTTTTAGATAAAGTATCATACAGAACAAAATGAATTAACTGAAAATAATGCTGTTGCAGGTATCGGCCTGATAGGCTAGATGTTACGATTAATAAACATCTTAGCATTTAAACTGAAATTGCAAGTTTGACTGATGGGCAAAGAGTGCTCCATGTGAGTCTCCAATGGAATTTCAAGCCTGAGGTAGCATATTCAATGGCATCCTGGTTGTCATCCCCAGCTGTGGGTCTACTCCCCTCGACGGGAGTCATCACGTGTGCACATGATGACATCACAAACGGGGATTCTTTGGTCCTGCTACAGCACCAATCCCAGCATTCCCTCCATGACGTCCATAGGACTCCATGGAGGATCATGCTGCCGGGTTACATGACCGGCAGGATCTCGCCTCTTGCGAGATCCTGCTGGTCAGTGGAGTGATCGCGGAGGGAGAGAGCGGACTTTCTTCCCCCAGTCTCCCTCTACTTCTGGCGGCCAGAAGCAGCAGATCGGGCCTCCATTCTCCTCTGTGGGATGAGAGGTGAGTATGTGATTTTTGGGGGGTTTTGAGCGGCAGGTAACGGATTCTGCAGCAGTGGAATCCGTTACCTACACCTCTGAGCTGGTGGTAACTTTTTCGTTAGCGCCAGCTCTTAGGATCACTTGGTCCTAACACTAGTTACTAACGCTAGTTAATCTGTGCTTGCACTTTGAGTTCCCCATGTTAGGTATAAGGAGCACAAAGTACAGTAAACTCGTGCTACGAATCGCAAATTAATGGGATTTTTAACCCGTTAGCGATTTGAAGGCAATCTGGGCGCATCGCTATGACCTCCTTTAAGCTAGCAGTAACACTGACGCTAGTGTTAGCTTGAAGGAGGTGACAGAGCCCATTGTTTTTCCCCCTTATAAAGCCATCATTGCCAATATATGTATTTTAATACATTTCAATGTATTTTAATAATATATTAGAATATTTTACTCAACTAATATTATAATTATTTTAAATAAATTTTGATAAAATACTGCATTTTGATATATACTTAAGTTGAAAAAAATAATAAGTTAAATATAATTGTTTTGGAGTTTTGTTGCTGTGAAACTCTATGATACGCTCATACACAACAACATTACTTGGAGTTTTATTGTTCTGGAGCTCTGTGACACGCTCATACAACCCGCACATTACTGTGAGTATTATTGCTGTGGAGCTCTGTGATACACTCATACACACCACACATTACTGTGAGTTTTATTGCTGTGGAGCTCTGTGACACGCTCATTACTGGGAGTTTTATTAATGTGGAGCTCTGTGATACGCTCATACACAACATTATTACTGGGAGTATTATTGCTGTGGAGCTCTTTGATACGCTCATACACAACAACATTACTGGGAGTTTTATTGCTGTGGAGCTCTGTGACACGCTCATACACACCACACATTACTGTGAGTTTTATTACTGTGGAGCTCTGTAATGTACAGTGTGTACAAGTGTATCAGTAATGTACAGTATCATATAAACCTGAAAAGTGATTGGCAGCTTCCCGCGTGCACCGCAGGAACCTTCTGTGCCACGGTGCAGCCTTAGCTGCAATGAGTTGGGGATGGCTGAGTGGTGGCCATCTGTAAGTCTGGAGGAGGCACAATGGATTCCCCAATTAGCTGCTAGGCCTGAGTGGATTTTCTTAACTCGTTAAAATAATTATTTTGAAAATTGTGTGAAGAAATAAATTCTTTAACACAACACTGTACATGTGGGTGTTGCATCGTATGGGTGGGGTATTGTATGAGTGTTACCTTCCGTGGGCGTGGTGCAAGGGTCCTCCATAATCTCCTATTACCTGGGAGTCCCATTAGTTGTCAGTCCACCTCTGACACCGACTTTCCAAGGCTGCGTCGTTTTTAGGTTCCTCCAGATTTCCGTTTCATTTTTCCAATGCGTATTTAAGTATGAACTGAGTTTTATGTTTCCATTTTGAACTACAGCTGCTTCTTGCAAGCTGTGAACTTGACCTCACACACTTCACCTATACTTCTAATGGTGAGGACATCACAGATATCACTTAGCCGTGAATTTGCATTTTTCAAGAAGTAATCTCCATAAAACCTTAAAGCTCAGTTTAGATCAACTAATGATCATTAGTGAGTCTAGACCTTTATAGTAGTTTAATATCCTTGGGGGATAGAATGCAATGCATGCCATGTCAATCGAACATTCCAGCATGACCAGGGGTAGAACGGCAGTGATATATAAAGAATGCTTCACCTATAGGGAACATTTGTTGGCCATATAAATGGTACACCGTATGGATAAAAACATGAGGGAATTTTAATGTATCCTTCTTTTACAAGACACATCTTCTGTAACAATGCAATGTACTATCTGTCAATTTCTGCAGTGAACTGAGAAAGGGTCACTGATGCCATGCAATTTGTCACTAAAATGGTATCTCCTAGTATTTACATTTAAATAGTCTTATGAAACGTAGTGTGACATTATGGAATGATTTGCATGAAATTGTATATGTATCATTATTATCTTGCTGAAAACATATTCTTTATGTAGTTTCAATTTATATTTTCTTCTCCCTGGCTTTCCTCACTATATGTAATGTAAAATCACATTTCAATAAAATCAGTGTAATTTGTTTAAATGCCAAGAATGCCCTTTTTTTACAGTCAGACAATGCTTGGATACACACTTTAACTGGTACATTTAAATAACAACAATATGTAGAAACTCACGAACTTTGATCCCCATCTCTTGGAGCCCTATTCCAGCTAAAACACTATTACCAGCTTTATTACAAATGATCCACATTATTATACAGGAGCCGCTATCAGTTAGCAGAGCAGCATGCTGCCACTGTGTCACGGGGGCACCTGGCTGGAGCCATGGTGGGCACTTTCTGGAAGAAGTTAAGCCCTTTAGGCAGGTTTGTTGCTGGCTGCATTGATACAGAGCACAGCAGACAGAATATAACACAGAATACTGGACACGAATGACAGAACTAGAGTAAGACAATACACACACAAGGGGAAGCCCTGCTCTGGGGCAAGGTCCTTATACTGGCCTTCTAATTCTATACAGGATACAGGGCAAGGAATAAATAACAACAGGGGTTAATAAGAGACAAGATGCCCAGCAGCAACACAGAGAGCCCTAAACTAGGATGAGGTCCTTGCAATGGCCTCAAACACAGACTGATAATATGCTACTGGGTAATACAAAAAGACAAGAGAACAGGACACAAGGAATAAATGACACGGAACATAAACAAAAAGTGCTGGACCAACTGAAACAGGTGGACCACTTTGTCTGCCTGAGAACTAATGAGAAAAGTATATACAATGTAATTGAATAAAACATAACTTTTATTGTCACTCAATAATAATTAAAATCACAAAAGACAGGTCTTGATCAAGATCCACAAACGAACAACCAACATAACTTAAAACCAAGATGCCACTGTTTATGCTACCATATTGTTGGTGCTAAACCTGATCATTTCAAAATAAACACTCAAGTGGTATATGAAGCACAAAAGGAGGAAATGCAGTGGAGAAAAAGAAGAGAGTTGAGGAATTCACTCCTCCCAATTTGGTAAGTACTCAAAACAGAGTGTATTGACATATAAAACCCAGCAGAGGCACAATCACGCTTCTCCCCACTAGGAGAAGCAATCAATTTAAGCTAACAAGATGAAATGGAAATTCGTCCTTTTTAAGACCAAATTATAATATAGATATTACCTCATTACAGAATCAAACATCGATATCAATAAGAGCCAATATCATGACTTGTGGCAAAAATGATCAATTCAATCTACTGCTGGGATAAAGATCAGGATGGAGGTTCCCTACTCTCCGCGCACCCGATGCGTGTTTCACCCTACTAAGCTCGTCAGGAGTGCGGATTTCTATAACAGAACATAAACATAAATCCAATCAAGACAGTAGTCAGGGAAAGCAGAAGGTCTAGATGCCAGGGAAGTGTGTCAGCCAAATGCCAGGGTACAAGAGCCAGGAGAGCAGGTCAGACAAGCAGAGGACAGTACACAGGAGTATCAATATACAGGGTACAGGAAACAGACAAGAGCATAGTCAATAACAAGCCAATATCATACATAGAGTAACACAAAATGCAGAACTGCAAGGAACAAGCCTCTCAGGAACTGGACACACCCAGGAGCAGGGAGCAAATGCACTGCTAGACATATTTATGGTACAGGGCAGGTCATGTGAATCCAGGAGCGGAGAGCCTGGACTGGCTAGCCCAGAACACCTCAGGAACTGGCACGGATCGCTATCACCACCAGGGGGGCTGGCTAGAAGGTGGCACTGGCACTAGTGGCCTGCTCCATGGTGGGGCCCGCTTGGGTTTCACAAGACTATAGCTTTATTTTGCTATTACAGGGACAACTGCTCCATATGCAAATCAGACTGCTACACCCAGAAAGGGTGGCCAGTACTGAATGTCAATCCTGTACGAGAGGTGCAGTAACCCCCGACATTCATTTCGGCCTTGTTGGGCCTCGTCAGGAGGGTATAGCTGACACCCCTCTAGTTACCTCGAGCAAGGGGTCCACGTCTGGATTACCCTGTAAACTCACCATTATTGTATTACCGTATATACTCGGGTATAAGCCGAGTTTTTTTACTCAGATTTTGAGCCAAAAAAACGCGTTTCGGCTTATACCGAGTCAAGGAGCGCAGCAATCGGCAACATGTTGAAATGTTGAAGGGGATGCTGCTGCGTGCAGGCGCAGCCGGTCACGTGGTCCGGCTAATCAGGTGGTACTGAGTCTTTGTACCACCTGACTGGCCGGACCGCGTGACCTGCGCACGCAGCCGCATCCCTTTCAACACGGACGGACTCACGCTGTTCAGGACCGGGCAGGCACTCCCGCTGCCCGGCATCTGGGCCCCCTCAACCCCTGCTGGATCCGGAGCTGGGGCAAGTATCCATGTGAGAGCTGGCTGCCGCTGGGGCAATATCCAGGTGAGAGCTGGGGCATATCCATGAGCTGGGGCAAATCCATGTGTGAGCTGGGGCAAATCCATGAGCTGGGGCATATCCATGAGCTGGGGCATATCCATGTGTGAGCTGGGGCATATCCATGAGCTGGGGCAAATCCATGAGCTGGGGCATATCCATGTGTGTATGTATTTTTTTTTGGTATCTATTTTTATTTTTGAAATTTACCAGTGGCTGCTGCATTTCCCACTTAGGCTTATACGCGAGTCAATAAGTTTTCACAGGTTTTTTGGGAAAAAGTAGGGGGGTCGGCTTATACACGGGTCAGCTTATACCCGAGTATATACGGTATATCTCTCTCCACACACACTTAACTATATCTATGCTCCTGATGACACCAGCAAGTGGAAAACTGCATAGAGTTTGATGGAGGAATCGTATTTCCATTAACTGTATATGCTGCTCTTTGATGCATTTGTTCCATTGATCCTGCCTTAGGACATCATGGTTCAGAGCGTTATCCATGGCCCTGTACAGCAATTTACTGGCATTATTCTGAACATCTCTAGTGGTCCAGTTTGTAATGTTTTTAATTCAGCAAACTATCTATCTTTCCTACTGTCCTATGGCCATGGACCCACGAAGGCCTGTATTTCTACTCTAATCTGTATTTCCTAAATTGGATATTCACCAATCCTTGCATCACAGTGTAGCCAGCTGATACATGTTTCTTTTTGTTTCATCTTGTGTGTTTTGATATAGTATTTGTTACTTTCAGACTGCAGGCTTAGGCTGGGGTCAGACGAACGCAGTGCGAACGTGCGTTTAGCTGCACTTTTTTACGACCGTGGTAGCAGCAAATGTCGTCCAACGCAGGCCCACACACGAAAGTTCAGCTGCGCAACGCAAGCGGCAAACAATCGCATTTTCGCAAGAACGTCAAACCGCTAGTACTGACGTACAGAGTGCGCTGCATCCGCATAGCGGCATGTGTGCGTGATTAGGAGACGTCAGACGCTGCTCATGTCTGGCCAACATAACGTCCAAAGTTTCCTGGTTTGGATCGTAAAAAATACAGCCGAAATTGCGCATCGTATGACGGCTATCGCGTCTTCCGTAAAAAAATGCGTTCGGACTCATCAACGCACTTTTTGACGGTAGACGTGAAAAATGCATTCGTCTGACCCTAGCCTTAGTCCTGTTCTTCTGACGCACTTTTTACTTTGTGTAAATAAAAGCTACGTTTTATCTCTCTTTATATATCTTTTCCTAGGTCCAGTATCCACCAGTTGTGTTTGTCTTTTAGGTTTCTACATGTCAATAAAGATACATTGTTCTGCAACGGCATGTTCCTGAAAATTAGGCTTACAGTATTTAGCCGAGCAACTAATTTGTCAGTATTGTGAACAAAACTGGATCTTCCAAAAAAGGTATGACACAGTTGGGATCAAATACCGTGAAGTCCACACTATTAAAATAATGTTTTTTCCCAGGAATGTCTTTGGGAAAAATCTTGTATAAGGATTAGAAGTGTCTTTTAATAACACTACTCATTTTTTTATATATTTAAAATATACAAGAAAGACAAAACATGAAACCAAGAAGATAGACCGAGAATCAGTCACAAGCTTAGATTTAGATCTTAGCATCAAAGCAAAGAGAACACCAGCTCTTATCTGTCCTTTAGTGGCATATTCTATCTAGAATGTTACCAAGCTTCCATGATAATAAATGTTCACATCTAGCCTTTAGACTTAGACTCTAAGATACTTTGTGTTTGACCTTATTGAATAACTCCTGTTAGGCCAGAGAATTGGCCATAATGTTCAGCATGTGTTATATAATATCATTATATAAATGAAAAGGTCAGCAACTCCTTTAATGAGGAGAGCCAAGGCACTTCTGAATAGAGTGTGTTTGCAGTACCTTAATTATATAGTGAGTAATAACATTCTAGTACAAAGTGACTTAAAAGTGAACTTTTCCTCTAACCAGGCTATTCTGTGCCTCGTAAAAAAATTAACTCCTGAAAAGCAGACTGTGCTTAGAAATGGATCATTGTAATGCGCGGCGCAAAGGAATTTTAAAAGGGAGAGCAGCAGACATTTCTTTTTTTCTTTTAATTTTTTCTTCGTCTTTACTAGTGTTTTTCTTTTACTATTTACAAATCCACACCTCGTAAAAACAAGCGCACCAGATTTGTACTGGGATGTTTTCTTATCGAGATCGTATTACAGACTGGCAGTAATTTCGGCACTCTATGAGACCTGGTTGTGTATGTGTTACATTACATACCTTAAGGAAAACATTTCGTAACAAATTTTAAGCTTCAGTTTTTAAAACCTGACTGACTTTATCTTCTCTCCAGAGACTCGGTACTCTCAGGTTTACTTTGACATTGGTTTAGCAAATTCATGCCGTATTCTTCAAATGTTTCTTTCCCATTGTTGGTCTTTTATATTCCAAGTTGGCTCGTGGCTGCTGCAGTATAGCTTTTTTTTTTTTTTTTTTTTAAACTTTAACGACAGTCTAATACCTTTCAGACCGGAAAACAGTTTCTTTTAAAACTATAGCACAGAGCCCTCTAGTGCTGAAAAAGGTAGAAAGTAAATAAAAATGAAATATTAAACCTATTTCCCTCCCCCCACTTTTGTGCTAGAATATTGCAAGTATTAAAATATAAAAACTATATACTCACAATGTCTAGGGTCTCTTGTCACAAACTATAAAACATTCACTGTCACAACCTATAATTTGATGGTAATGTGCAAGATATATCATTATTTTTTTTAGGGACTAAATTCCACGCCCGGCGTAAACCTAACCTGAGCCATTACAGTCAATGAAGTTGCTAAGTTTACAAGAGCTCTGTTTAACCCTTTCTCGCTGTGGGGCGTACTATGCCGTCCCCCTGGCGGGTGGGACTGAACGCCGCGGGGAAGCAAATCAAGCCCCGCTGGCATCTATGGGCTGCGACAGGGCCGCCCAACAGTTGGCGCAGACGCGCAACATTGGCTGCCGTGGGACGGACTGAACTCAGACCGTCCCCCTTTCGCCAATGACACGCATTTTGCATCAACTGCGTAGGTGGGTCAGAAGAGGGGTCTGCCGCAGAAGCCAGCAAGTAGGGCGTACTAGTACACCTCATCAGTTTTAACACCCTCCCGATGGGCACAAACTGCCCAGCGGTAAAGGGTTAAGTTTACTCCAGGCTTGGAATCTAGCCCCTACTGTCTACAGCATATATCATTGATTCAGAACTGGATCAGTATTTCAGATAAATACATAATATTCTATTTTTACTTGAAAACGAGAGAAATCTCAATGTATCCTTCCTGGTAAAATACTTTATAAATAAATAAATAATAGGAGAGACGTTAGCAGAACGTTATAGAAACCAACAAAGCAAACCAAATTTAGAATTTACTATGATGACTGTAGAAAAAACAACATTGAAGAAGTAATAATATTTAACATGTAACAAGTTTACAGACTATAAAGTAATTGTGAATGATATGTACAATTAAAAAAATCATAGCAAATATTACACAGTTTAAGGCTAATGTCAGACGAACGCAGTCTGAGGGCACTCTGCGTGCGTGACGGACGTACTGACGGAAGATACTGTAGACACCACACCGTCCGTTTTTGTTGAAGGAGGTAGAAAAAAAAAGGGAATTATGGGAAACAAAATTAATATGAAAAATGATAAAAATTTGAAAAGGATATGAAAAGCCATTTTGTGCGTCAAGGTGCTGGACGTCGCAAATGCGCTGCGTCTGACATCCCCTCACACAGAACGCTACGCAGACGTGGTGCACTCTGCGCGTCCGTCTAGCGGTTTTACGTTCTTGCCTAACTTGCGTCCATTTGCCACGTGCGTTGTGCGTGCGCAGTTCGATGCACACGTACTTCGTGTGTGGGTCTCTATTGCTCATGATTCTATGCTACGACAGACGTTAAACTGTGCGGCAACACGGACGTGATCACTGCGTGCGTCTGACGCCGGCCTTAGAAAACGCCTTAAAAGTATTACCTTTAATAATGCTGTGAACAAGGGGCTGATTCGATTAAACACCGTCATGCAGGGCTGTCAAATTCACAGCCCCCCAGATGTTAATTCCTAAAATTCTCAGAGTTCTTTGAATACAATGGATGGCCAGGGAATCATGGGAGTTGTAGTTCAGAAACATCTGGGTTTTGACAGCCATGCAGTAATGCTTCGTCTTGATAATGTGACATTATTCCTCCAGGGTCAACCTAGACACACAAGAGCAGTAACAAAAAGGAAGTTTAAGGGAACATCAGACTAGTCACTACCAAAGCATCCAAAACCAAGATTATCAACAATACACTTGGTAGTGTAATTGCAGTCGTGCAGGCATCTTTATGCTGAAAATACTTAAGAGAAATATGAATCCGTTTATCTACAGAGATGCTTGTAAATGTTCAGATTAAAAAAATATCTTCTTAGGCTAATATTAGACGAACGCATTCTGAGCACACTGTGCGGCCGTGCACAACTGACGTACTTTCTGACTGATGATACTGTAGACACCGCACGGTCTTTTTTTTTTGACTGACTTTTTTTTGACTGATGTAGATGGGAAATAAAATTAATATGTAAAATGAAAAAAATTGATACATGATATGAAAAAACATTTTGTCCGTCAAAAATGCAGTCCGTCTGACTATGTTCCATCAGTCACACACAAAGCTACGCGGACGTGGCGCACTACGTGCGTCCGCCTAGTGGTTTGACGTTCTTGCCTAAATTGCGTCCGGTGCGTTGTGCGTTCACACTTCTGTGCGGACGTACTTCGTGTGTGGGTCTCTATTGATCATAATTTTATGCTACGACGGATGTTAAAATGTGCGACAACACGGACGTGAACACTGTGTTCGTCTGACACGGGCCTTATAATTGCAAAGATAAGATAAGAGATTTCCCTCAGTAACAAAGTTACAGTTACTTACAAAGCGCTATCAAGTTCCGTAGCGCTGTGTAGAATGATTCATTGTGGGAAAATTACAACTTTTTAAAAATAGTTTATTTCATTATTTTGAAGTTTTACCAAGAGAGATACATTGAGATTTCTCTCTTTTTCAAATATGTCCAAGGATACATACATTGTGTTGTAAGCAAGTACATATCGTTAGTTGTCTCTAACAAGGATGCTCGTTGGCGATATCTTTTGACAGGTATTCAAAATGGCTTTCCACAGTAGTAGAGCAGAGATGTGCTGTTGATGTTGAACCTGCTTCTCCATGGGTTTAGAGCAGAGATGTAATCACCATACAATCCAACCAATACTGTGGGGTAGGCGAGTATGTATTGTTAGGTATCTTGCCCAAGAACTCTTGGAGAAGTAACCTGACCGGGATTCGAACTTGCTTTACCATGGTTGTATAGCTGTGACATTACCACTACATTTCCATTAACAATATGGAGCAGTTTGCAAATTGGCTTCCAACAAAGGAAAACGAAGCTAAACATGCTTGGAATATGGCAGCAAATACTAAAGAGGATAAACCTTTTAATTAACTCCTATGTCTACCTTGCTTTGATTAAAATAATTCACTTAACGCATCCACCATTGTTGTGGGCATATTCTCTGTTTGTATGTGATTATGCACAGCAGTCCCATCGGGAAAAATATGATCCTATGTACAAATCACTTGAAAGTTGCATCCTGAAAACAACTGAACCTTGGATACGGATATCATGGAGAATGTGGAGTCTGAAAACAACCCCATAAAATCACATCATGATGAAAATACAACATTAAAGATTATATAGAGAATTATAACTGAGAAAGTGAGTCAAATACTAGTTCTTAATGAAATATGGATGCAATAGTTTAAGACAATGTCACCAATAAGGGGGCTAAATTCCACAGTGAACGCTGTGGTGTTCGATAAATAGGTGTTAACATTAGGATAAGTGACTTTAACGCATGCCCTTGTCAGGTTCTGGTTCTGGGGTGGAACCAGGTGGTGGAGATATGGCCCAAATGCGGTTACTACCGACAGGATAGTGGGTGGGGGAGGGTGAATTGGAGGAGACTGACCAGATCTTGAGGAATGACTGGAGACTGGAAGAACAATGGAGGAAACACGGTGGGAATCTTGGTAGACACAAAAGGGGTTTTCTGGATACAGGGAAACAGCAGAGCTAAACACCTCTCTCTGCTAGGAAGGGATAAACAATACTGAAGCACAGAAGGGAAAGAGGGAGGGAACTTTATTTCAGATGAGGAAAGGTGTGGTGTGTTAGTTGTGCATTAACTGTTTGAGGACCTGTGGTTCTAGTGCTGGGGAGAGGCAGCACTTTTCCTGTGCTGCCAAGGTGCAGTTCAGGAGGGAATGGTGCCAGCCTGGCCCTTCTTACGGCGACGTGAGGCATGACAGCCCTCCATATTACATTCCTGACGCAGAAGCCGTGAAAAATCCGTTAGAGCATTGGTGATTGCCCTAGGTTCCGCGAGCTTACTATACTTTGCGCACCCCATGTAAAGCATAGGATGTGCAGTCAGTAATTAGTGTTAGGACTTTGTAATACCTTACTTATCCTAACGCTAATTACCGCAGCGATGCGCAAACCACAATTTTAGCTAAACCTAAAAGCTGGTGCTAAATGATTCCACTTTTGCAAAATCATTTAGCACCCCTAAACCCCCTCCCTAATAAATATGATACTCACCTGTCATCCCGCGGCAAGAACGGTGGCCTGATCCACCACTTCTTGTTGCCGGGAGCAGAGTGAGACTGGGGACAAATAGTTCCAAGTCTCCCTCTGTGATCATTCAATGGTGCTGCACGATTTCACAAGATACAGATTGCGCAGGGCTCGCAGCCCAGAAGCGCAACCCTCTGAAGAGTCCTGTAGACTCCATGAGGTGATACTGGCGGTGGCGCGGAAGCGCTACTGAGAGTACCACTGAGGGTAGCACTGCGTTCCAGAGCAAGGTGCCGAGGTATTGCCTGTCCTGGAATCTCATGCTAAAATGGGTGGGGATGCTAAGGGGAAATATGCAGGCGCATGCTTTCCCCGTTAACATCCCTATTTTAGCATTAGGAAGTGAATTTAGCCCAAGGAAATTTGATATACATATGTGCATAGACAGACAAGGCTTATTCATTTGTTAGATAGTGGTAGATGCTCATCAAGCGCAGAAACGTTTTGCAAAATGTGACAGTACAGTTTCTTTTAGGCTGTCGTTCAGCTCGTTAAGGGATCCATCAACTAAGGTTCACAAATTGAATAGATGGCTGTCCCAGAATCTTGCTGGCAAGACCTCTGCTGGACTATGCCCGTATCTAAACATGTGACTCTAGTGTGCTTCCAGTCTTTATAAAAGGATCCTCTTGTTCTGCATGTGAGAGCAGGTGCCTGTAGTACTAATATTCATAGTTTCTGCTGCCCTTGGTAAGAAAGCCTCCTTTTAAATGGCATACATACTTTCTAAATACAGCTCTTTTTGTCATTTGTTGTTCTTTCTGTGACATCTCCAAGACTTACCTGCTGCTTCTTCCTGTATATTGTAAGCTCCTATGAGCAGGGCCCTCTACACCTCTTCTACACCTCTTTCCAGCCTATGTCCTTTTATCTGTATCTCGTTCCTTTTGGTTATTGTAAAACAGTGTGGAAACTGTTGCTGCTATATAAATGATGACAATAATAATAATATATAGAAGTCCCTTAACATCTGACTAGTAGACTCTATTACATCCTGGAGAACTTCAAGGGTTTTGTGAATTCCTCCAACTAAAGGATACTATAGACTAGGGATGAGCTGTTCGGTTCAATCGGGTTCGGAGTTCGATTCGAACATCGCCTGTTCGCATGTTCGCGAACTACGAACATTTCCGCGTGTTCGCCCACAAAGCACTTTTTCCACTGGCCTGAAGCTTGTAATTGGCTACAGCCTGCACCTGGCCACAGTTTAGGTGCAAGACAGGTGCAAGACTATGCCAATCACGGCTCAGATTCCTGATTGGGCAAATTTTACCCAATCATGGGCTCACAGAGCTAAGTCCCGCAGCACACTATATAAGGCGTCCCTTGCAGCCCCAGCATGTGTTTTTTAAGAGGAAATTGTTCTGTTAGCGTGTGTTCTCACTGTCAGTCTGCCACCAGCTATTGGGGGGGTTCTCACTTATACAAAATATCTGGGAATTGTTGTAATCTGTGTGTTCTCACTGCCAGCAACTATTTTGGGGGTCTCATTTATACAAAATATCTGGGAATTGTTGTAATCCGTGTGTTCTCACTGCCACCAACTATTTTGGGGGGTCAGTCATTTATACTAAATATCTGGGAATTGTTGTAATCTGTGTGTTCTCACTCCCAGCAACTATTTTGGGGGTCAGTAATTTCTACAAAATATCTGGGAATTGTGGTAATCTGTGTGTTCTCACTGCCAGCAACTATTTTGGGGGTCAGTAATTTCTACAAAATATCTGGGAATTGTGGTAATCTGTGTGTTCTCACTGCCAGCAACTATTTTGGGGGTCTCAGTTCTACAAAATATCTGGGAATTGTTTTAATCTGTGTGTTCTCACTGCCACCAACTATTTTGGGGGGTCAGTCATTTATACTAAATATCTGGGAATTGTTGTAATCTGTGTGTTCTCACTGCCACAACTATTTTGGGGGGTCAGTCATTTATACTAAATATCTGGGAATTGTTGTAATCTGTGTGTTCTCACTGCCACCAACTATTGGGGGGAGGTGGTCAGTCATTTATACTAAATATCTGGGAATTGTTGTAATCTGTGTGTTCTCACTCCCAGCAACTATTTTGGGGGTCAGTAATTTCTACAAGATATTTGGGAATTGTTCTAATCTGTGTGTTCTCACTGCCACCCATCAGGGGGTCTCACTGATTTATAGGAGGTTTCTGGGAATTGTAATCTGTGTCTTCTCACTGCCAGCTATCAGGGGGTCCCACATACTTCTAGCAGATTTCTGCGAATTGTAATCTGTGTTTTGTCACACTGCCACCCATCAGGGGGGCTCACTGATTTATAGGAGGTTCCTGGGAATTGTAATTTGTGTCTTGTCACTGCCACCCATCAGGGGGTCTCACTGATTTATAGGAGGTTTCTGGGAATTGTAATCTGTGTCTTGTCACTGGCTGCCAGCTATCAGAGTGTCTCACTGAGTTATACCAGAGTTCTGGAAATCTTTAATCTATATACCAGAGTTGAATCAGAGTTCTGCATATCTCCAATTTTTATAACAGAGTTGAATGAAAATCTAAACAATAACATATCAAACCCTACAAACTTTTGGAGAACCATAAATAACATACAAGCACCCCCAGTCCACTCCCAGCTGGCTGCTGTCAAAGTAAACAACAAAACCCTGCAACACCACCTAGATGTAGCAAATGCCTTTAATGGTTATTTTGTTGGATGCGCCACCACTTTGATTGCCAAGCTAGGAAATTACATGCAGTCAGAAAGGCCTCATGCAGGTCAGGCCCCTCCAACTCTGCAAAGTCCCTGTATCAGACAGGAATTCAGTTGTAGACCAGTGCCTGTCAGTGTTGTTACTAAATTTCTCCATAAGCAAAAAATGAAATACCAGTCTGGACCTGATCAAATACCAGCAATGCTGCTGAAAATCAGTGCACCGGCAATTGCAAATCCTGTCGCAACCCTAATCAATGAATCACTGGCGACTGGATACATACCCAAACTCTGGAAGACTGCAAGAGTGGTACCTATCCATAAAAGTGGTGACAGTACTTTGGTATCCAACTACCGTCCGATATCGTTGCTCCTTGTAATGTCAAAAATTTTGGAAAAATGCGTCTACACACAATTACGTAATTATTATCAATATTGGAACTACTTAACCCCGGATCAATACGGCTTTCATCCAAATCACTCAACTACAACCGCCCTTTTAAAAGTCTGCAATGATATCAAAGCTGGGATGGAACAAGGAAACCTAACTGGAGCCATCTTCCTTGATTTTGCCAAGGCCTTTGACACAGTAGACCATGGAATCTTGTTAGAAAAACTTAAAAACTCTGGCATTGGTGATCGCACGTTAACCTGGTTTCAATCATATGTATCCGACCGATCACAATATGTGTCCATTTCTGGCAGCTCCTCCCTCCCCCTCCCTGTCACTTGCGGTGTATCCCAAGGCTCAATACTCGGCCCCCTGTTATTCACTATATTCATAAATGATCTGCCCAACGTCTGCAAAGCCTCAACTGTACACATGTACGCAGACGACACCGTAATCTATACCAGCAAACCAAATCTCCGGCAGCTGGAAGCCGTGCTGCAAGAACAATTCACAGAGGTAGAAAAGTGGATCAAACACAACAAACTTTTTTTAAATAATGACAAAACTGTAACGATGCTCTTTGGAACAAAACCTAAACTACACAAATTGCAAAATCCCCATCTATGTGTGGGGACAAAATCAAATGGCACGCTGACCACAGTCACTTCTCTCAAATATCTAGGTATGTGGTTGGACCCTAATTTATCCTTTGGCCCTCACATCAAAAAACTCTCATCTAAACTTTACCCCAAACTAGGCGCCCTGTACAGAAACAAATCCTGCCTGAGCCCCACGGTAAGAAAGCAGATTGTACAACAAATGCTTATGCCGGCTATTGATTACGGAGATGTAGTGTACGCAGCCGCCCCACAAACACATCTTCAGAAATTTACTACATTATATAACTCATTCTGCCGCTTTGCATTACAATGTAACTACATGACCCACCATTGTGACATGTTAAAAGAGCTAAACTGGCCTTCGCTGGAATCCAGACGCACCCTTCACCTTTCCAGCCTGGTGTTTAAGAGCATCTCTGGGAAGCTGCCACCCTACCTGAATAGACTGCTCCCCCCAGCAGCTCCCTCATCCTATAACCTCCGATCCAGGACCAGCACCTTACTTGCAATACCACAATACAAAAAGACAGTGGCTCGATCCTCATTTTCCTACAGAGCACCACAATTATGGAATAACCTCCCAGACACCATCAAATCTTCCAGTCTTATGTCACTCAAGAGCTCCTTACTAACATACCTCAATACAGAATGCACCTGTAAACATGTAACATAATGACTATTTTTCTACATATTTATTTTCTGTTAATCTGTATATTTATGTTGTTTTTTTTTAATATCTTGCATTGTATTACTTTGTATTTCTGTAACTGTAACACTTCAATGTTCTTGAATCCAGGACATACTTGAAAACGAGAGAAATCTCAATGTATCCTTCCTGGTAAAATCCTTTATAAATAAATAAATAAATAAAATCAGAGTTATGAATATCTTTAATCTATATATCTCTCACCATGTCAGAAAGACCAAAAAGGACAGGCAGACGCTCCCAGACACAGAGAAGAAGGCAAGCAGCCTCTGTGTCGGGAGGCTGTGCCTCTGGTCATTGTGGACGTGGTGCCTCCTCTGCAGGGGCACGCTTGTCCTTTCTAACTGGTGCTGGCCATCTTAAACAGCAGCAACATACAGAGGATTTGGTGGATTGGCTAACCAGGCCATCCTCATCCTCCGAGTCCTCTGCCAGCCAGGCTTGTAGTGCTTTACAGTCCACCTCAGCTGCCAAAGCATCTAATGCAGCCTCCATGTCCACAGCTACTCCTGCCGTAGCCTCACTATCACACATGGATGAGTCAACTGAATTGTTTGACTACAATGACAGTGACATGTTGCTTGAGGATGCACAGCAACTACAGTGCTCTGATTCAATCTCTGAGGTTGAGGAAGGGAATATAATTCATTATATTATTCCTTTATAGATCAGCACAGGATTTTCTCCATATAATTAGCCTTTCACACAGTACCATTTATTCACTCCTTATCTGTTGTACATCATCCTTCTCTCGTTATACAGTCTCTCTGTACTAAATAGGTCATGTTATTTGGCCCATAATTCAGCCCATATTTCATACCCCTTAGTACACACTAGTATATACCACGCTTTATTTATACACAGTTCTCACTTATATACAGAGTTTTTAACCTACACGTTTCTATTACCGCTTTGTTTGTTCTGTACAACCATTCTATTTTGAGTATTATTTAGTTCATATATATACACGTTTCAGTTATCTTCACTCATTTTCCTCTGTGGAGTTGAGGCAGACTTTTCTCTATAGAAGGGGATGTGAAGTATTGTTTGTTTTCATTTATGTCTGCCCACATATTCCATCTATCGATCGATACCGCTAAATGTCCACTTTCTGGTTATTATTGTCATCTTGCCGCTCTAATTTTACCGATAGAGGCCCCTACTAAACATACATACAGCGGAAGGAAGGCTTGACACGCAAATTGAAACGCAATATCCATACTGCGCATGCGCAAGATGGCGGCGCCTGCACGATATTGGAAACAGCTGCCGTTTAAGTGTGGATCACACGCCACCGATTGCACATCACACCTGGGGACTATTATCTTTATTTTAGGACAGTATATAAGACCATTCTGACTATATGCCTGTAAACCAGCTGATGAAGCCACATTGTGTGGCGAAACGCGTACTGGCACACCTGTAGTATCAGGTTTTATTCAGGGTGACCTGCTGCGTCAGGTCCTGTTTATTTTAATTTAGTTCTAATAAATTTTATTATTTTTATCTGCATCAGTCCCCGGCGTTTTTGATGTGCAAGGTTTCCATGGACTTGACCTTCAACAAGTCCACAGGCGTTCCTACCTAGAGCTTGGTTCTTAAGCTCCACCACACATGAGTGAATTACCATCCAGTACACTCACACAATTGCTATTATACCTGCACGAAGAAGTCTCTCCCTCTTTTTGTCTTTTATATACCGACTAAGATTTAAAGAAGATTCCTTCTTCCTAGGAAGGTGTGGGTCACCTTCCTATCTCTATTGAAGAAAAGGACCCACCTGCCTTGACCCACTTAGAGCCAGTGTTGTGGCTCTCTATTTGTGAGTGAACACGTGTGATCCTATACACCTATCACTGTCAGTTACGTATTGCACCATTATTTTCTCCTGTTTCTCTTCACATGTATTACGGACCTATTACCATAAGAGAGCATCCAGACTAACCATAGCGATTGTCATCGCGCCCCAGATACGTATATTTTCTGTACCTTTGCATTTTGGTTTGGGGGAAACCACTGATTGCTGGTTGGCTTTGGGAAGTCGGTTGTTGCATAGGCCTGGGCGCCTACCATTCTGGTTTTTGGTTCTTATTGTTGGGATAGCAAAATTCCCCCACTGGTAATTGGCAGCCCTAGCATGTCTCTCTTTGAGTACAGGAATAGAATTGGCAGTAACGTAGAATCCTTGTTAGGAGGCACTTTTGTGACTTCTCAATTAAAAGAGTCTACAAGTGGAGATAATAAAAGACCTCTATTAAATCTAGAGAAAAATCTAATTAAAGAAATGAAAATCAAATTAGAGATAGCCACCCTTGAAAAGGATAAAAAGGATAAAATTACACCAAGGGGTCTAAGGTTCCAGAAAACACCCTCTTCAGAGAAAGACGATCCCGAATTCATATCAGGGTGGAATCTTTTGTTGGAAGGCTTCTCTATAACCATGATGGATTATGTCATCCAAAAAAGAAAAGAAAAACTCCCTAAAATTAATAATGAGGTCGAACTCCTGTCTAAACAAATTGAACAGGAGTTCTCGAGTGAAGCGATCATAGATATCCACAAGACTCTAGGAGAAAAACTTGAAAAAATTGAAAAAGAGGTTCTCGTTATTAAGAAGCGCAAATATGAACGAGATGTGGCAGATTATAGAAGAGGTAACATACATAAACTGTATGAAGAAAATAGGATGGAATATAGGCAATCAGAGAATATAGCGACACCAATTGAAACAGATAAGTGGGAAGAAGTAAATAGACGAAGGGATTACGCTAAAACCAACCCCTACCACAAAAATTGGAGGAATGATTATAGCCACAACTCTCATATCAGAGATGATAGTTATTACAGAACACCACATCAGAGAAACACATACTATCTTCCCCCTGATAGACAACATTTCAGAGATAGAATTAACCATGATAGGTGGCAAGGGGACAGACCTTCATATTATAGGAGAGGGATGGAGAGACAATTTCATGAACCTTACCGTACCAACAATACATCACGTTACCCCACCTCCAATATACCTCCTAAAAGAAGAGAAAGAGAGGTTATCGAGGAGAACATTCCATTGAGGAATAGATACGATGTATTGGGAGATAAACAAGAGGAGGAGGTTTTTTGGAAAGACCCCCTGAACAAGACCAGCAGGCAGGGTGCGCACAGAGATTTAGACACACGATTAGAGAGGGGAGGAGGCCAAAAAAGATTATGGGAAGGATCAGAAGAGGGTCGAGAGCCAGAAAACTCGTACGGAAAAGAAAAAAGAGAAAGGAAGGGGTTTCCATGAAGGGGATCTTTAATTTGAGCGACAGAGTCCTTACTAAGCCAGAGATTAGTGTTCTGAATAGGGGCCTCAAGTTTGCTCCGACTAATCAGTTGGACAAATTTGGGGTCTTTATCGACCTTCAGAAGTTTAAAAAAATATTTCTTGCGACAACCAGTTGAGAGAGAGATTATTTCGGAATGTTCCTCTAATACACACACCTCCCTAAAAAAGAAATCTAAGTTTTTCCCTCGGCACATGGTTTCTGATGAGATCAAAATGTTTGAGAACCTAGTCATGAGAGACATAGAAAAAATGTCGACCAAAATAAATAATCACAATCTAAATAAAGAGGAATGTATAGCCTTAAAGAACCTTCAAAAAGACCCAAATATATTTATAAAGCCCGCCGACAAGGGCGGCGGGATCGTGATTCTAACCAAAGATCTATATAATGAAGAGGTCCACCGCATCCTGATCGACGATTCTACTTATAACAAATTAAAAAAGGACCCAGTTAAAGACATAAGACTCAGATTAGCACCCCTTCCCCAAGAGGGTCTGGACAGTCATATTCTTAATAAATCGGAATTTGACTATTTATCCATGGAATTCACCAAAACACAATATTTTTCCATTCTTCCCAAGGTGCACAAAAATCCATTGAAACCCCCTGGTCGACTGATAGTGGCAGGGATAGAGTCTATAACAAGCAGACTATCAGAGTATGTTGACATACTCCTCCAACCGCTAGTTCACATCATTCCTTCATACCTTAGGGACACCTCAAATATGCTTCAGATTTTGAAAGATAACGTTTGGCAAAAGGGAGATTTACTCGTTACATGTGATGTGAACGCGCTGTATAGCAGCATACCCCATGATTTGGGTTTGGCCAAATTGGAGGAGGAGATTCTTAAAACTCAACTAATTAATATTAACCACGTGCCGTTTATTTTGGAGGGTGTTAAATTTATCCTTAATAACAATTATTTTAAGTTTGAAGAAGACTTTTACGTTCAAAAGAAGGGCACAGCAATGGGCACTAAGTTTGCGCCCAGCTATGCTAACCTATACATGTCAGCCTGGGAGACCAGGTTTGTCTATGGTTCGCATAGCTGGGCGCAGGGAAGTATCCTTACGTACAAGCGGTACATCGACGATGTCTTTTTTATTTGGAGAGGGGAAGAGGAGGACCTACGTCTCTTTCTCTATAGTCTCGACAGTCCAGAATGAGGCATTAAACTGGACAGCAACTGGAGTGCAGAAAATGTTAGCTTTCTTGACCTCAAAATATATATTGAGGATGACAATATTAAATCTAAAACTTTTTTCAAAGACGTAGATAAAAACACCTTTATCGATTGCACCAGTTGCCACTATTCTCCTTGGCTCAAAGGTGTACCGAAAGGACAGTTCACTAGACTGAGGCGAAACTGTACTGATGTAGACGTATATAGGGAACAGGCCCTTAATCTTAAAAAAGATTTTTTAGAAAAAGGGTATAATGATTTAGATCTGGACGGTATCATCTCTGAGATAGCACTACGAGATAGGGAGGAACTACTTCAGTATAAACCTAAAGATAAGACGAAGAAAGAAGAAGTTCTTTTCATTTGCGACTATAATAACAAAGCAGAAAATATAAAAAAGATCTTTAAAAAACACTGGCCCATTCTTAAAAACGATGTGGACTTAAAAGATTATATAGGGGTGAATCCGAGGATAGTCTTTAGAGGGACTAAAAATATTAAATCCAATTTGGTACATAGCAAAACCAAAAGTGGTTCAAGTGTGGGCAATAACCATTTTGGCCTCAAAGAAGGTTTTTACCAATGCGGTTCATGCTTAGCCTGTAGATCTACTGGTAGTAAAAAGAACTTTATCAATTCATACTTTAACCGCAAACAGAATAAAATCGTTAAGATTAGGGGAATTCTGAACTGCTGCTCCAAGAATGTCATCTACATGTTAGAATGCCCCTGCGGTTTAGGTTATGTAGGCCACACTAAAAGAGCCCTCAATGTTAGAATAGCGGAACATGCCAGGAACATCAGAAACAACTAAGAAAAACATTCGGTTTCCTTACATTGTAAAACACATCACGGTAGTTCACCTTTGGGTGTCAAATTTTGGGCGATAAGTCAGATCAAAAGGATAGAAATTGAGGAGGATTTACCAAACAAGTTAGGGAAAGAAGAAATGAAGTATATCTTTGAAAATGGGACTCTTATGCCTAACGGTTCAAACGACGATTTCGAGGTGATCCATTTCTTGTAAGAGATATCTAGGCTTCTTCAACTCCATATAGGCAAGATGATTATAGAATCACTTAAAGATTATCCCTAGGATACAACGTATTTAATTCTACATCTATTTAGATATGGGTTACTACCCCACGATTACTAATATTTGTTATTTACATATACAGCACACACACTATATACTGTTTCCCAACATTTCAGTTTATCATACATCCACATTTAGTTAGGGTCACCCATGCCACCACTGGCCGTATTATTGTAGTGGCCTTATAGTCCTACATTTACTTACGTAGATATCCTTTCTCCATCATAGGATCTATCATGAGCTATTAACTATATAATTAGAAGATCTATTATCTCACTCAATGTAAATGTTTTCACAGCATTTTTCACATAATTCACCTTCACACCTTCTTTCTCTTTATTTGTACAGAGCTAACATCATACACCACCACACTTGTGGCACACTCCTTAAACCACTAACGTTAGAGCCATGTATCACATGTTTCTATTACATCACACATTGGAGAATATGCGTCATTTCCTCCTTTATCATACCCACTTATGGGTTACATAGGTGTTCTAATTCATTATATTATTCCTTTATAGATCAGCACAGGATTTTCTCCATATAACTAGCCTTTCACACAGTACCATTTATTCACTCCTTATCTGTTGTACATCATCCTTCTCTCGTTATACAGTCTCTCTGTACTAAATAGGTCATGTTATTTGGCCCATAATTCAGCCCATATTTCATACCCCTTAGTACACACTAGTATATACCACGCTTTATTTATACACAGTTCTCACTTATATACAGAGTTTTTAACATACACGTTTCTATTACCGCTTTGTTTGGTCCGTACAGTTATCTTCACTCATTTTCCTCTGTGGAGTTGAGGCAGACTTTTCTCTATAGAAGGGGATGTGAAGTATTGTTTGTTTTCATTTATGTCTGCCCACATATTCCATCTATCGATCAATACCGCTAAATGTCCACTTTCTGGTTATTATTGTCATCTTGACGCTCTACTTTTACCGATAGAGGCCCCTACGAAACATACATACAGCGGAAGGAAGGCTTGACACGCAAATTGAAACGCAATATCCACACTGCGCATGCGCAAGATGGCGGCGCCTGCACGATATTGGAAACAGCTGACGTTTAAGCGTGGATCGCACGCCACCGATTGCACATCACACCTGTGGACTATTAGCTTTATTTTAGGACAGTATATAAGACCATTCTGACTATATGCATGTAAACCAGCTGATGAAGCCACACTGTGTGGCGAAACGCGTACTGGCACACCTGTAGTATCAGGTTTTATTCAGGGTGACCTGCTGCGTCAGGTCCTGTTTATTTTAATTTAGTTCTAATAAATTTTATTATTTTTATCTGCATCAGTCCCCGGCGTTTTTGATGTGCAAGGTTTCCATGGATTTGACCTTCAACAAGTCCACAGGCGTTCCTACCTAGAGCTTGGTTCTTAAGCTCCACCACACGTGAGTGAATTACCATCCAGTACACTCACGCAATTGTATTATACCTGCACGAAGAAGTCTCTCCCTCTTTTTGTCTTTTATATACCGACTAAGATTTAAAGAAGATTCCTTCTTCCTAGGAAGGTGTGGGTCACCTTCCTATCTCTATAGAAGAAAAGGACCCACCTGCCTTGACCCACTTAGAGCCAGTGTTGTGGCTCTCTATTTGTGAGTGAACACGTGTGATCCTATACACCTATCACTGTCAATTACGTATTGCACCATTATTTTCTCCTGTTTCTCTTCACATGTATTACGGACCTATTACCATAAGAGAGCATCCAGACTAAGCATAGCGATTGTCATCGGGCCGCCAGATACGTATATTTTCTGTACCTTTGCATTTTGGTTTGGGGGAAACCACTGATTGCTGGTTGGCTTTGGGAAGTCGGTTGTTGCACAGGCCTGGGCGCCTACCATTCTGGTTTTTGGTAAACATTTTATAAAGCACAGTGGTGTAGGACTTGTTGGTCAGCTGGTAAAAAATGATCCATTATTACCTTTCTTTTTGATTTTCTTTCCCAGTTATCTATTTGTACACCTGACAATGTCGATTTACCTATATTTGGAATGATGCACATCCCTGCCCCTACTCTCCTTTCTTTTATACCTTCACAAATTTCTATGAAGGCTTTGTAAAATTTCAACATTTTCCATGAAGGCCTCGTAAATGTCTATAGCCATGCCGGTTATTAAGGAAACAGATACAGGAAAACGTATGGTAGACAGTGACACACAGAGCTCTAAACATCCTATGTATTAAAATAAAGACTTTTCAAAGGGCATGTTTCTACACACGTATGAGCAGACGATGACTTGTCAGCTTTCATTAAATCTGATCAATTCATCGACTGACCCTCTCTCCTTGTTTTTGTTTTGTTTCGTCTTATAGGGCACCTTAACCAAGAGAAAAAATAAATGCTGTGATTTATTTGTATTATGTTTATATAATTAGCTGCGACGATAGTTTACATCAACTGCTGAAGGACGGCATTCACATCTGACGTGCATAAAATGTAAATATGAAGAATTTTTAATACGCATGTAACAATCTGTGTTGCTTGTAGACAGGGTTCTGAATATGCAAAGAGCCTTTTAAGATAGATTGCGGAAAAAGAATAGTATATAGTGTCAACGTCTGGAAAGGTCTGCTCCCTCTCCTCGTTGAGTCAAAGCTAGCAGATTGACTGCTCTGTCCCATATAAAATACCTTTGTCAGTCACAGGGAACTTGTCACCTTACACTGTGGTACTGCAGGGGACTAGTTGACTGGTCAGGCCTAATGAGGAGGAAGGCAATGTGGATGCTTCAGGGAGAAGAGAATGAAGAAGTAGTTTTTGTTTCCTTCGGGGAAATCCTTTCATGGTGAGAGTCTCCACACTTTCAAGCAGTTGTAACACAGAACTTGTGTTTGAGAGATTAGAGATGAGAATGCCAGAGCAGAATGATGATGATGTGGATTATAGCGAGCTGTGAAGAGAGAGGTTCTTTAATACACAGTTGCGCCGAAGACAGCTAGAGAATGTTATTTAAGTCTGTATTTCAGAAGCAAACACAATAATGCTTCATCTTCCATCAGTTACAGATAAAGTGTCGTGACAGCTGTGAAACCGTTCATAAAAGAGAAAACAATGTACCCTTTCATTTTCACCTACAAGGGTTAATAAAAAAGATTTTGATGGGCTTGGGAATTAGCAGTAAATAGTTGTTGGGACATATTAGTTCAATCTCAGGAAATATTATTTGCTTTTGGCCAACAGTTTACTGTTTTTTTCCCTTATGTGCAGTCAACATTGATAGATACATTCCTATCTCATTTTTTCTATACTTTCTTATGTCTCATTTTCACTCTGCATTTGCCCCCAAAGGCACTGTGTGACTTTTCAATCACCTTTCCACACATTCTCTCGTATGTTTGTAATTTCTGCTGTCCTATCTCTATCTCTACTGTTCCATGATGTTTAATTTGTCTTCGAAGTGCCTGCAATGTTTTAGAAGTGGCAAGTTTCTATGTGTATGGTCTTAAAAAGACAAGGTGAAAAAAAAGAGTAACTTGCGTTGGAAAAAGGCATGGTTTGTAATGGTTGTTGTGTTTTACATATGCTGTTAGTTGTGTCTGTTTAAGCATCTCACATGCATTAATTGACAATGATTTTTGACTATAATTAACTCGTTTGTCATTAACTATTTCACTACAAAGTAGTTTTCCAAAAAAACACAAACGGATCCTTGAGCTGTAAATAATTTTCATAAAATCTTTTACATAACCCTATAACCAGTGCTCATGCAGACACACATGTATACACAAACACAACTCAAAACTTTCTCATCATTGTCATTACAGTGCGTTTAGACTGTATACACTATATTTAACAGGCAGAGGGCCCACTCTCCTGGTCAGTCCAAGCACAGCCCTGAGGCTGAGGGCAAATCTCAGAGACTTTCATTCAGCAATTTCGGCGAGTTACAGTACATCGGCTAATATGTACATTGCACTGAATCTTTAAGGCACATTCTGGAGACAGTTTGCAAACAGAATTTGATTGCAATAAACACAATATGTGATACAGTTCTTCAGAATAAGCCCTGATTGAGTTGACCCCGTCTCTACCTTGATGGAGCGAAAAATATTTTTAAATAGGTATGAAAGTAAATAAAGCTCTGCTTGCCTTAATATGTTATCATGTTCATCTTCACCCACAGTTGGAGACAGATTTCCTTACACTGGCTTCTTCAACCCTTGTGCTTTTGGATAACATTATTAACACTCACGTACTGTAGAAGAGCCTGCATGTTCAATGTAAGAGGAATCAGGAAGCATTCTGTCAAAATTGTGGTGTATGTGTTAGCAGTAGCTGCCATTCGTGACAACTTTTAAAAAATTTCAACATTATGCCCTCATAGTTACAATTCTAAAGGTTGAAGAAGATATAAATCCATGAGCTGCCTTGGTGCCACTTTTGACTCTGACCTAACGTTCTCTTTTCACATCCAGACAGTGACCAAATCCTGTTATTTTCAACTCAAAAACATTGCCCATGTCCGCCCCTTTCTCACACAAGATACCGCAAAAGTGCTGGTTCATGCTCTTGTCATTTGACGAGTTGACTACTGCAACTCGCTCCTTATTGGCCGCCCCAACTCCCGTATTGCCCCTTTGCAATCTGTAATGAATGCAGGGGCAAGGCTTATTTTTCTCACTAAACGCACCTCACATACATCCCCACTCTGCCGGTCCCTCCATTGGCTTCCTGTACGTTTCAGGATACAGTTTAAAATACTGATGCTCACGTTCAAATCACTCAACCCCTCCCTACATGTCTTCGTTACTCCGCAAGCACGTCCCATCTAGACAACTCCGTTCAGCAGGTGATCTCCACCTGTCATCGGTCTACACACACACGGCCAACTCTCGCCTCCAGGACTTCTCAAGGTTGGCACCAGTCCTCTGGAATGACTTGCCTCGCCCTATCAAACTCTCCGCTAATCTTCAGGCCTTCAAGAAATCCCTCAAAACCCACCTCTTCAGATTAGCGTATCACATCACTGATGAAACTCATCCTTCTGCTCACCTACTCACACTTGATTGAAGCCGCTCTTATGGCCCCACCATTCCCAAACCACTGACACTAATGATCCTGCTGTCCAGTGAAATTCCTCGTCTTCCTCAACCCCCAATCCCTCTAGACTGTAAGCTCCTATGAGCAGGGCCCTCTACACCTCTTGTTTCCATCTTATGTCTGTTTATTTGTATTTCATTCTCTTTGGTTATTGTAAAGCGCTGCAGAACCTGTTGGCGCTATATAAATGAGGACAATAATAATAATAATGAGGTTCAAACTTTCCCATCTCTGTTACTGCTGGTGATATAATACCTAATAATGTTTTCTCACTATTTTCTTAACTAAACAAACTGTTCAACATAATGTTAAGGGTTATAATATTTAATACATGGGTAAAAGCTGCTTGACCCAAGGAAAAATCTGACAGTCATTCTGGGGTCAAGAAGTATGTTGCATATTGGCGAGCGCTTCAGACTGGGTTTTTTGCCTGCTTTTGGATCAACAGCAGTAGGTGATGTGTGAAAGACTGAACTCAATGGCCACACGTCTTTTCTCAGCCTACGTAACTATGTACTGGCTGGATGGAGTAAAGGTAACATAACTTCTCTATAACTGTAGAGACCCAGGTTCGAATCCTGGCCAGAGAACCTCTCCAGTAAGTGTCCTTGGGTAAGACACCCAACGGTACATACTTGCCTACCATGCAATATCGGCTGTGGAGTCTAGTGGTGATGTCTCAACCCTTAGACTGTGGAGAAGCAAGTCAAATCCCGTTCAGCACATCCCTCCAATACAACTGTGGAGTAGCAAGTCTCGACATTGCGAGAAGTGGGTTCAACCTAACCACCAGGTTGCTGATCTACAATTATGGAAAGATGACCCGATCCCAGTCAGAAGATGCCACCAGCGAGTGTCCTTGGGCAGGACACCTAACGTTAACCTCACAAAATACTTGTACATCTCATAGATTGTAAGTTCCCTTGGGAACAGGGTCCCCCTTAATCAGGCCATATCACCCATGTGTGGTATTCGAATGTATCAATCACGTGTACACTTGTAAACTGCTGCAGAATATGTGGCGCTATATAAATAAAGGATAATAATATGTAACTTTTTTCCCAGAATTCCTAGATATTGCCAAGAAAAGGAAGAAAGAATTCTTGGCTAATCTGAAACATACCATTGAAATCCATTTGAGCTACATCCACTGACCCATTTTGCCATTTGAGGTCACACTAGTTTTTGTCATTGTCACATTACTTCATCCTATTTAGCATGTATGTAAGAGCGCTCTACTGGTTTAAGAAAAGAAGTTTATATTCAACCTCTAAAATAATTCAGTATGGAAGTGATGTTGTTTGGATATATCTTGCTGGACCTTGGATGAGAGTTCTTAGTGGAGTACAAATTTGATACTAGAGAAACTGGTTGTAAATCGTTAGTAGTTCATTACTGGAAAAATGATAATACACTGTGGTCGCTTTCATTGTTCGAGCACAATTAACTGTATCATATTTAACTAGAAGTAGAGGATACTGTGGGATAAGATTGTACACTTTGACTTTAATATTTCCAAGGATTAAAATGTTAATTAAATTGGATTTCAAACAGAATGGTAGCAAACCAGCTCAGATCCATATTTTACTCTTGTTAGTAATCTTTATAATTTATTTATAGGTTTCTGCATGTGTTAGCTTTCTATTTCTGCCGAGAATAAGCACGAGCATTGCTACAAAATATTCTATACTATAAACCAGAACGGTTTTATCAGTAGAAATAATTACATCTATTTACTGCACCTGATAAAAAAAATGCTAGTTACGGAGAAAGGCTTTGAGAATCCCTTTATTGTTTTAATAAATAATTTGGACTTTCAAATCATTCATTTTCTGTGTATCCTCTTGTCTCTTGAGAGGAATTTTAGTACATCTGTACTGCTGAAATTTATCTCCCAAGAGATAAACATTATTTAAGAACCCAAAAATTGGATAGTTTCAAGATTTTCAATGGACAAATTCTAGAACTAGGGATCTAGATCTTGGGATTGTTATTTTGCCAGTCAACAGATTATATGTGGTTACATTATCTACATAAATATGAAAAATAAGTAACATCTCTACACCCAACGCCATAGATCTTATTAATAGATAAAACGATAGACATAAATATTATTCTGGGAAAAAAGTTTCAGAATTTTGAATGAATTCTAAATACGTGTAAGAATATTGCAGAGATAGAATAAAATAATTTTATAATTAAAGAGTTGCGTAGGCTGAAAATAGACATGTGTCCTGCAATTCCAGCCTTTAAGGCTAGGGTCAGACTGAGGCAGTGCGAACGCGCGTTCTGGCGCACTTAATCACGGCCGCACTAGCAGCAGATGACGGGCAATGACAGCCAATATACGAAGTACGGTCGCACAAAAGTCCGGCTGCACAACGCAAGTGGAAAATGAACGCATTTTTTCGAGAACGTTAAACCGCTGGTACTGACGTACAGAGTGCGCTGCGGCCGCATAGCAGCGTGTGTGCGTGATTAGGAGATGTCAGACGCTGCTAGTGTGCGGCCAACATAACGTTCAAACTTTTCACCCCATCGTCATGAAATACGTCCAGAATTGCGCATCGTCTGACCACTTAAGCGTATTCCGTGAAAAAATGCGTGCGCACGCATCGACGTACATTTTGACGGTGGCCGCAGAAAATGCGCTCATCTGTCCCTAGCCTTACACATCATTTTCTGCTGCTGATCCAAAAGAAGACAAAAACCTAGTTATAGTGCTTACAATGTTTATAATGACAAAAGAAAATGGTAATTAGAAAGGTATGATTATTAACCCTTTCGTGCCTAAGGGCGTAACATGCCATCCCTGCATCGGGTGGGCCATGCTGTTGGCTGCTGCTGGACGGCCTGAACTCAGTCTGTTCCCTGTAGCCAATAACGCACGTCACGCATCTGCTAGGCGGTCTGGAGGAGGCACCTGCCGAAGAGGCCAGCAAGCAGAACATACTTGTACGTCCTGCCGGCATTAACCCCCTCCTGCCAGGCACAACCCATCTGGTGTTAAGGGGTTAAAGTGTATCTGTTACATACAAAACAACTTGGGCTCATTTGATAGACAATCGTTCTCTTTATATATGTCAACATTTTTAGCTGGCTTATAGCTGATAAAAAAGGAGGTATTCCCTTTCAAGGTTTTGCTGTCAATCACATGTGTGCAACATGTCCCATAGGGGTGGGACAGCTATAATTGGAGAATTGTCCTGCAGGATGGCCCTCCGCTCAGTCCATGCATATCATTGATTGTCAGCACGCCAACGGCACTAATGAGGACTAATCACACATCATTGTGGGATAGACCCCACCTAGCTCTGCCCATGGAGGTTGAAACTTGGTGCGCTTGTTGCTGGATCAATTTGAGCACAAATTGCAATATCTCATCAAGGAATGTGATATCACATTGCTGTTTAAGACCAATGCCATATCCGCCACTGATGAGTTACCACTGCAAAAGTGCACCAGGGCAGTACAGGTGCACTTTAACCCCTTCACGACAGGTGGGTGGCTCGGGCCTCTGATTCGGCCCACCCACGCAGCCGATGTGCAACGCGTATCATTGGCTGCAGCGGGATGGCCTGAGGTGGAAGGCCAGCTGCGGGGAGGGGTGCAAGACGGCCCATAGACGTCAACATTGCTTACTAATATGTCCCGCGTCTTCTAAGCCCACCCGTCGCAGGGATGGCATGGTACACCCTGAGGTGAGAAAGGGTTAAAGGACACTCTAAGCAACATATATTATAGATAAAGCATAAAAGTATAAGGAAACCAATAAATGAAAATAGAAGGGATTACAAAAGTCTCTCCTGCTGTGAATCGCTGGGGCTCCTCATCCACTGCATTGAGCTCTGTTCGGTCAGTCATTTTGTGGTTACCAGTACAGATCTCTGTAGTAGACCAATCATAAAATAATGTTTCCATAAAGACATGAAAAGAAATTATAGTTCCCATTAAGCCTTTACCCAAGTGTAACTTCTCTGCTTTCTAAAGTATATTGACAAGTATCTGTTGTAATTGAAGATAATCTGTCCCAATGAGGAATTATCAAGAGTAATTATCTGGCCACAGTTTGCTTAGTTTATTTAAGATTTAATATACAGTTTATTATAGCATATAAAAAATGATATGATAAATAATTTTAAGTAATCCTTAAGATTGCAAGTTCGATTAAATGGGACCTCTACGCTTATCATTTTCTTTTAATAAAAATTGTCATATATGTTGTTGTATCTGTTGAATTTTATATTGTAGACAACTGTGGAATATACAGTTTACCATATTAACGTTGCTAATAATAATATTCTCTATGAAGTGCAGGCACGTAATTGTAACAGTGTAAGTTTAACACCTTTTAAATCTGAAGAACACTATTGAATTGCAATGTAGGTGCAGCCTTAATGGACAATAGAAACACAAAACAAGCATATAAAATTTAGGTCATACAACATGCAGAGAGAATATATGCAAAAGGAGCATAATTTTGCACAAAGCTTTAAAATCCAGTATATCATAGATTCCACTATTAACAAATATTTGAAATGTAAAGTTTATTAGAGAAAATGCAGCATTACAAGCAATATTAATAAATAAAACACACATGCAAGTGCAAACAACTTGCTCAAAACCGTCCGTGACGATGATCAAAGAAAAAAAAATATATTACTTACATGGGTAATACAGGGTGTCCATAATGTCTCTTTACAATTTCAAAAATGTATTACAAAGGCAAATGAAAAGACAGATAAGTGAAAAGTATAACAAAATGAGATGAACATATTTAAGTTTTTTTTGCCTAATTTAATACACCTCTATATGGGCACCATTAGTTGCACGAAGCACATCAAGACGGTAATCGATTTCTTGCCATTTTCGCTGTAGCATACCCTCATCAATGGTGGCAATGTCATCAGTGATCCTCTGCTTTAGATTAGTGATGTCCCCGTACCTTTGCTCGATACACGATATATTTAACATAACCCCATAGAAAGAAGTCTAGGGGAGTGATATCTGGTGAACGAGTTGGCCAGGGAATTGGGCCACTCCTTACGTGGCACCACAACTACATGACCTTCAACCAACCATAATTTTCCAGCAAGATGGTGCACCACCACACTGGGGACTGCATGTTCGTGGGTTCCTAAATTAAACATTTCCAGACCGGTGGATTGGAAGGGGTGGCCCGATTCCCTGGCCACCAAGGGACCCCACCACCTCCTCCTTTTAATTACAAATCACTCCCAACATAATAAACACAGTATAAATAAAATGAGATGGTATCAACAGATTTTGGCTCAGGATTTTGTTGTATCTTATCTTTTAAAAACATAACCACAATGAACATATCTAAAACATTTAGTAATCTTTCCAGTTGTTCACTATGGATTCTCTTTGCCAGATTCTCTTCTTTAGTATTGCCACCATTTTTTTCAGTTTTTAGTGATTGTATTGCTAGTTTGTGCAGTAAATTATATAATTTCTTGTTGTATTTACATTTCCCGGTAAAAGAGCTTATCACCTTGCCTCTAAAATGTTCTCAGTTAGCTGCTTTACAATTTCATACTATAAAGCTATTCAGACATCCCTACTGGAATTTACAAGGTTTGGCATGCGTATCTCTGTAAATGGACTAAGTTGGAATGTTCCCCAGTTCCAGTGTATTCTGCCAATAGGTGTTGACTCTTAGTACAAGCCTTTTCAGATGACTAGAAGCCATAATTTGTTTCAGTAATGCATTACTATTTGTATAGTTCAGATACAGTATGTTACATACTGCGGCTTTGTTGGGTACTCGGTAACACTTTTTTACAGTGCCATCCGTAACATGCTTCTGTGTATAATCAATAAATTCAGGGGCTCACAAGGCATGTGGACACCAAGAGCCAATGTGATGGTCATGAATACAACAGTCCCAGCTAGTGGAATCAGGATCTAAACTAAACAAAAAAAAGAATTACTATAGGCAGAGTAGTAGGAGTTATATCTTAAGACTGACTAGTGATTGCAAAAAAACACTAGACAAGTAAGCAGTCTGGGTTTTACCAAAAAACATTGTGTGACTTGGCATAGGTTCTTTATGATACGGACAAAGGAACCTCTTATAACAAATTGCAAAGACAACAAAATGCCCTAAACAAGTTACACCCTGAAACCTAAAATGTATAATTAGGCTAAGAGGGAAATTCTTGTAATGTTCAATCCTATTCCTGAGATATTCTATCTTCAACCAAACTACATTACGATTTCCTTTAAGTCTGTGAAAAGGCTTGCCAAATAATATATAATAATAATATACTGCCTTTTTCAGTTAAACACCCTGCAGTCCAATCTCCTCCTCAACATTGAACAAAGCAATGTCTATTACCACCTCCAGGTGTGAAAACCGTTCACTAGCTGAGGTTGCTGAAGAAGAAGCAGAATATGTTAACTATAAATTAAGTGAGCATGACAGAATTATATTGGAAATTGTGTAGAAAAATGTAGCAGAACCTGTTACATCCAGGGTTAGAGTTAACCCAAACTGACACTAAACCTAAAACTAAAACCAGTGTCGTTTTTATACAATGTTCATGTCCAAAAACCTATCCGTGTATTGTTTAAAATTACACAGAAATATTTACGTGATTGCACTGATTTTCCACACAAAACTATTTTTTCTTTTTACTGGTGGCTGCATCGCATTTTTAAAATGTGACTTTTTTCCAAAGTTTTTTATTTGTGACCACAAGGTGGCGACCTACTGTTAGGAAACCAGGGACAGCCAGATACAGAATAGAGACACCTATAGCACATTTCAATATATGGCTTTAAAAATAAGTTTTCACAACCACCGGAAACTTAATTTGGAGTTAAAGGGACACTACCACCAAAAAATGAAATCATTTATTTTATGTTGCTGATATCTTACATATATGTACATTGCTTTTCTCATGTAAGTTTAGTTAAGAAAATATTTTGCTCTCTATGTCACTGTGCATCAATGTTGTGATATTGTATGCCCTTAAACTGCCCCCCCCCCAAGTATCTTTACATCACTTCCTCCTCAGTAGGTGCCAATCATTGTATTGTGTGGGATGCAACCAATTTCATCACCAGGGGGTAGATTAAAAGACCTTTAAGCTCCATGTATTATCTCATTCAGCCATCTCTTATTTCAGGTTTCATACACCACACAATAGCCCCCCTGCAGTCTTATTTAAACATTCCCACCTCTACCCATTGCCTCTTAAATACTGTAGAAGCTACACAACAGCTGTAAAGTGAAACTCCCTATAAGAGTTTGGCAAATGTTGCATGATGGGATATATCCATACAATGAAAACCTAGCTTTATTTTTCCTTTTTTTACAATTACTTCAAACGAAGGGGGGGGCCTCAGCATGTGTTTTATAGGTTTTTTTTGTTTGAAAGTACAAGTAATTTAGTTACAGCTTATGTTAGTGGCAGTGTCCCTTTAAATAAAACTTTGGCTAAATCTTAAAGACATTAGAAGATATTTTGAACAGCTAGAAGAAATTAGTTCAGAATTCCACAATAAGATACCAGGAATTATTTAAAGACAAGTAAGCAATACTTATTCTTCAATAAGAAATCACGCTGCAACAGTAAAAGCTAAAATAGAAAAGGAATTGTAAAACCAGGTAATGATAGAATTCAACAGTACGAAACGACAGTCAAAAAATAAACACATGCATTCGACTATTGTACTAACTTGATACAGTGACAGTCGATTTTTGTAAGATACCAGCACATATAAATCTCTCTCCTTACAATTTAATTTTAGCGTTTAATGAGACATAATGACAATTTTACAGGAAAAATGTGTTTCGGTGTGACAGTGAAATGCGTGCACGTTTGTAAGATTAAAATTCATAATAAATTGCTTTAAAAAAAAACAGGGCCCAATTGACATGTGAAAAATTGAGATGTCTCAGAGGGAAGTGTTGGTAAAATAGACTGCATTGTATCTAAGTGTACAGCCTCCTCAAGAACAGAAATTAAAATAGAAGATGTTTTAAGACAGAAGGTATTGTCATGTAATCAGCTTCCGCCTAGTCGAAAGTTTCGAGTCTTTGATTTCTAGATAGCGAAGTGAAGACAAAAACTTCACAATGTACATTAGGAAAGGCAGCAAGATTACACGCGTGAATCAAAAGGCATCCAAATAAGGAGACAGATAAAAGTGGCTGCTCTCGATGAGACGTCGTGATAAGGTTTCTGTTTAGGTGATACAAATACAAAAGCCAATCAATGAAATGACAGTTCATGAAATGTCTAGGAATTATCATAAATAACGTGTTTGTCATGTTGTTGTTCTTATTGGTTTTGACTGATTAAATAATTTATAAATCAGAATACTTTTGTAATTTCATTCTGTCACAATAAAACAGTTATCTTATTTCCTTCTTTAAGTTTCTAATTAGCAAAGTGCCAAAAACAACGGTAAAATCGTAAAATGTGGCATACTGCATTCAGAAAATGTTTTATTGGCCTTTCTAAATTCCGCTGCAGCTTGTCCGTGCAAATCTCTTACATTCCATTCGCAGCCAGGTCCGTATATTGAAAATCTACCATTGAACAGAGGCTGTTTGTACTTTATGAATATCTGAAAATATCACCAGCAAATAGTAAATCACCTCATGATTTTATGCATTATTGTTTAGTTTGTAGCCAGACAGTTGTCTGTACGCTTGCAGAACCAAACAGGGTTAGATAGTTACTGGTGCCAAGAATCATCCACACAACTCAACTGCCTATTAGAATATGACCAAATAACTATTCTATGTAATAAGTATTAATTTACTCCAAACATTTATTAAAAGTGACCAATATGACAAGAAGTCACTGAAAAATACTTGCTAATTCCCTTTTGGGCCACATGAAATGTTGTGAGATATTGAAACAATAGTAAAGAAATCTTTATCCCCTTCACTAACAAGTAATTTTTCCAAAAAAACATGGTCAGAAACCAGTGTTTTTTTGTAAAATCATTTTTAATTATTTATACAGTAAGAAATATTTGAACTTATGCCTATTGTATTTCTTACTGTAAATAACCTATTTTTGGCCAGTAGATGGCACCATCTACTGCCAAATTAAGTTAGAGGTTTGCGCTGGTGGTCTATTTTCTTCAATTTCTCCCTGCATCGGCTTTTGACAGCTTCTGAAAGCCTGATATTTCAGAGCTTTGAGCAGCTGATTTTACAGTTTTAGCTCTTTGGGCATTATGCCCACAGGGCTAAAACTTTTGGGGCATCTTCTGCAGCCCAAAAGCAAACTAAATTAATTTGCAACAAACAAATTTAATTTGCTTTTGGGCTGCAGATCAGCATACCGAGATGTCTCGATATTGGGGCTCCAGATGGTGCCTTTGAAGCCCGAGATATCACGATATCGGTAGTGAAGGGGTTAAGAGGATGAAACATAATTGTAATTGTGTTAATGTGCATAATTTTTTTTTAGAAAGTATTTTACCAGGAAGGGTACATTGAGATTTCTCTCGTTTTCAAGTATGTCCTGGGTGGCGAGTATGTACCGTTAGATAGTTTTCCCAAGGACACTTACTGGAGAGGTGCTCTGGCCGCGAAACAAACCTGTGTCTCCACAGTCTCCACGGTTATACAACAGTGATGTTACATCTACTCCACCCAGCCGGTAATTGCTAACATATTATTACATTATAGCAATATTTGCAAAGATATCAGGCAGGCAGGCAGACATACAGATGATAGACAAATGGATGTTGTACGACGTAAATAATTATACCTGTTAAGAGACAGCTACAATCACGTTGCATCTTTTTTCTCTAATTAATACTAAAGCAAACAAACTCAACAAAGACTATGAGAAACGCCCGTCAATGAAAGCGAAACCTTTTGGATACATGCATGAAACAACAACTGAAATTACTGTATATCTTTAAAATTTATAAACATAGGCAAGCACAGGGTTGGTGCCTGCTGGGTGAATCGTTTTTGCCAGTCCACCTTCTTGGTTTCTGTCTACACTTTTTGGATGTTCCATCAAGAATAAACTATAATAAATAATATAAATATATTGAAGTAAATTTTTGTAATCAACAAATTTTCCATGGTGTGAATCACAGTTACATGGGCTGGCCACCCAAATGTACATTTAGAGGTCTTAGCACTAATAATTTCAATATTCTAGTTCTAATGTATCCCCATCAGTTGCACTGCAGGTGCAGACCTACTTGCCCTAACGACCCTGTCCCTCGCAGCCTGGTTCGGCCCTATCGGCTTCACCCTGCCTGTTCTGCATCGGCTGCCATTCTGGGACACTGGATGAGTGTATCCTTTTTCCTTTCTCCCTTGAGACACCTTAATTTTTGATACCCCCCTTTGTTTCTTAAGGGACTTCCGTCTCCTGAGCTATTTTGTTACTGCTGCCTCTTGGATGACTCTCTTTGCGTTTCGCTGTTTTTCTTATTGCTGAGACCCTCCATTCGGTGATGTTTTTGTCCCCCCCCCTTGATTTTTCTGTGTCACTTTTTTAGCCGAATCTTTGGATGAGACCCCCCACTTTTTGATTTTTCCGAGACACCTCTTCAAACTATTGTTTATTATTGCGCTGCTGACTTGTTTAGGTCCTGCGCGGCCATATTTGTGTTTGATTTCTGGCCCTGCGAGGCCAACTTTGCTGTTTGGTCTGTGACCAGTTTTTCGCAAAATAAAAATCTTAAATATTAAAAAAAAATAGAAACCCTCGCACACGCATCCATTTCAATGATTTTCATTCATAGCTAATCATTATTATTAATGGTATTTCTGATAAGTCCCCCTTATAATATTCTTGCAGACCAGGTGATTGAAGTCTACAATTCCAAATATAACGTGTGATGGGTATTATCTCTCCACTTTCTCAACCTAGAGCCAAAGAATGGTCTCTGAACAACAAATATATCCATGTAAATTAAATTTAAACCATGTTTTAGAGGCTAAAATACTACAGGAGCATTCAGGGCTTTTCCACCACTATTCACATTCTACAGCATTAATGGGGGTTGGAATGCTAAAGCTCATACTTATACAATTAAACGAGGATTGTCTTAATTGTCTGTTTAGTAAAGCACATCCTGTATGATTTGAATAAAAATAAAGCACATTGTTTCTATTGCATGCCTAAACATGATCCAGAACTCTGACCTTCTTCCAAATAAAGAAGAGATCTACAAAATCCATTTTCCTTTCCTGATTGGTTATATTATTACTGGGCATTTGGTTTTCAGAGTTTAATGACATGTTTTATTGTATCACATAATTAGTTCTTGGAAGGGGGGGTTCTGTGTGTCTATTGTATAATCGCAAATTCCATTCTGTGGCTTGGAATTGATGATGTCTGTCAAAACAATTTGCTCTACTTTGTATTTCCTCCAATCCTATTAGGGACTAAAACACAAACCATTTTGTTTTCGGAAATATAATCTAAATTCTTTTGGCAAATTGTTACATTTTGAAGACCATTGCTTGTTGTGTTTATCATTCATTTCTATTTTTGGATTACTTGTTGGCTTTAACGTGTCATATTAAGAACTGTAAACTATGTTTGAAATTAAAACACTGATGGAATACAGATGCACACTTAAAAACTGGAACATCAAAATGGATTCTAAAAATTCCAATTCGGGTATCTGCTTCAGGCAATTCAAATGCAAATGTAGCTTTTGTCCCCAAATTAGCATATTACATTTGGGAAAATTCAGGGTTGCTATAAAAAGAAGCCTAAATTGCTCAGAGAATTGCAGCGATTTCATTGTCAATAGACAATTTGTAAACAAATTGTTCCTGAATTTGCCATTTTTGGGTTTGTAATATGAAAGCTCCAGAGGAATCAAATTAAATTCTAGATTAAATACTCAATTAGACAAATTACTTAAAATTAAAATATGTATACACACACATATAAAGACTAACCTAGAAGGAGAGAATAAATGGCTGGTTTGTGTACTGGATTTAGGAATGGTCTGGGGCATCCCTACAAAGCTGTAGTTGCTATAAACGTCCTTGAACCTACCAATACTATTGTACAGTGCCACAGGAACCAAGCCCCCTGTCATCAAACCTGACTATCATCGTTTGGTTCTTTTCTGCCTATTAACGGTGAAAGCACGCTGTATTTTTATACCTTGAATAATTTTATCAATGTCAATTGGGTGCCTATTAGACAGATGGAACTTTTGATTCCTCGACAAGACTCTCCCATGAGTATTTTTTACCGAATACCAATTGACAGAGCCGATATTGTAATATTAAACAGTCCCAATGCTGCCATCTAGAACCTATAGGTTGTGAAAAAATGACCCTAGAACAGATAAAAATAACAGCGTTTGAAATAAGCAAACCTTTTATCATATTTATAGGCTATTTTTCTGGTTAGAAGACATTCAGTTATCAAAGTTCATGTAGAGAAATGATACAGAGAATTACAGACAGATATACAGACAGACCTTTAAAGCAATAAAAATATTGGGAAGAACCTGCATAATTTATGGGCAATAGTGCTGAAGTGATTATGTCTTCTGTAGCTGTAATAGCTGCAGAGACGCGGCTTTTTCTTGGAGCTTGAGTTCAAACTATTCCAGGCCAAAAAGGAGGTTCCATGGTCAAACCAAAGTCAGGCGGTCCCAGAGACCGGTGCATGAAAAGGTTTCCATTGCCAGGCCCAGGGGGCCAGGAGTGGAAGTCCAGGTTAAGGACATCTATGTTTGTCTCACTTTCTGTCACATTTCCAGCCTTGATCCCTATTGTGAGCTGATCCGAGCCAGCTCTTACCTTTGTCTGGGCAATCCCTTCCTCTCCTTCCACTCCTGGATTCCCCTGTAGCCAGCCTGGCCTTGGACCACATGATCTGCCTGCTCTGGCCTACTCCCTATATATAGCCAGTTTCTCCCATTGCTTAGGGCTCTTTCATAAGGGTCCCTTTGCTTCCTGTTATTCTGCATGTGGCTCTGATTCTAGTTATTTTGCCTCTTTGATTTTCCCTTTGCATTATATTGTTCAGTTTGTTTCTGGTTCTTCGCCTCCCTTACCTGGTTATTTTAGTCAGTTTTCCTTGTTATTGTATTTGGTTCTTTTGTGTTTTCTTTTGTGTCCCCTTTTCTGTGTGTTGGTTTATTTTGTGTTTTTCTTGTTCAGTGTGTTTCTCGTTCTCTGTATATTGATTCTCCTGTGTATGACTATGGACTGGCTCTGTGACTTTGCATTCCGTGTTATCCCTTGTACCCTTGCTCTTGATATATATTACTGTGTACCGTACCTGACTTTCTTCTGACCACACCTCTGGATTCGTCCCCCTTGTACGGTCTCTTGGTTCTGTGTCACCCAGCAGTGAGGTCAAGGACCGTATTAAAGATCAGGGTTCCTTTTAGTGTGCTGCTGGGTGCCAGTATATTTTTATTCTTTCCTTTAACTCTTGCCCTTCCTGTTGTCCTGTTCTATGTATCTTGTTGTCTGGTTCCCTCATCTCCTGATCTGTGTGTTATGCAGCCAGAGGCAGTCCTGCCTAAAGGGCTATCTTTTCCGAATAATGGGCCCACCTCAGCTCATGCCGGGTACCCCATGACACTTTCTCTCTTTGTCACCCATTCCTCTGTTCGATTGTACCTCATAATATGTCCTTGAACGCATGTGGATTTTAAGAGAGTTGACAGGGGCAGCCTGTACTGTGTGGCAAGTAGACATGTGCATTCGTTTTAGTACTAAAACGATTTAGTCCGAATTTTGGGATAATTTAGTTTTAGTATGACGCAAGAGAAACGAAACTGCTCAGTACAAAAAACGAAAGAAACTAAAATAAAATGCACTACATTTTAGTTTCAGTCCTTTTTGTGATATTATATTGATGAGTGAAGGAGACCAGCAATGAAGAGCGCAACATCGCAACATCCGAAGTTCTGCACCCTCCACATGCCAATGCAGGAGGATGTTCTATACAGAGAGGGACATTAATTCAGGAGGATGTTCTATATATTATACAGAGAGGGGTATTAATTAATGCAGGTGGATGTTGTATACATTATACAGAGAGGGGTATTAATTAATGCAGGAGGATGTTCTAAACATTATACAGAGAGGAGCCTTTTTTTTTTTAGCCCTTTAAATCCAGTGGCTGTGAGCGCGGAGATCGGCTGCTTGTTACATTATCTCTCAGTACAATGTATCAGGCTCAGCTGTTACAGTAACTGACTGCTGCTCATCACAGCGCTCAGAGTTTCAGTAAAACAAGTAAATAATATTGTTCTAACGTCTTATATATAAAATATTATTTACTAGTTTTACTGAAACTCTGAGCGCTGTGATGAGCAGCAGTCAGTTACTGTAACAGCTTTGCCTGACACGGGGCAGTATTACAATGTTGGTGCTAACTTAACCAGAGCTGTTGTAACTGAAAACCTCCATAGGCTATAATAGCTCTGGGAAGTTTACACCAGCTCTGGTTAAGTTAGCACCAGCTAGATAATATGGCCCACATTGTGCTGAGAGTGAGAGATACTGTAACAAGCAGCGATCTCAGCCCTCTGAGGAGCCACTACAATAGTAATTGTATCCACTGGTTTTCGGATGAATGAAATTAGTTTTCATACTAAAGAACTGAAAACGAATTTCTTTAGCAACTAAATAAATTGCATTTTAGTACTAATCCATTAGTTCAAAACGAAATTTTGTGCTGTGCACATGTCTAGTGGCAAGTAAGTAATGCAGTTCATTTAATTTTTACTTGTGAAAACAAAGGACTCATTGCTTGAAGCAATGGATGGAGTCACACTAACGGTGCAACTAAACCCTAAATAACAGAATTTTCAGATAGTTCTGTTTAAATAATTTTTTAGGAAAAAAAGAAGGGGGTCTTGTGGCGCTTTGGAAGGTGGGTTATCAGGACCCCTATATGTTACAGGTAAAGTAATATAAAGTTTACTGTCGCTCTAGCTAGAAAAGAGTGCTGCCCAAAAACACACCAAAATAACACACAAAATAGAAAAGGTTTTAGTGAGCGTCCAGTAGTACACCCTTGTGTGTACCTTAGTCTTTCTAGTAGTCCCACTGTTATGGTGAGGTAAAGTCCACCTTTCAGGGAGAATTTTTCTCTTTAAATATGTATCAACCTCAAGAAGAAACAAAAAATACACAATAGTGCAACAGAGTTCATATGTATAAAGTCCAGATTTAGAAAAGTCAGCAGAGGGCAAACTCACACTCTAATTTTTTGATTATTGTTCACTGTTGTTGCAAACATAGTGAACATTGGTGATCCAGCCAGGAAAAGTCTACACCAGCAGGCAGAATTTCTCAAAACTATGGTGAACAATACTACTAACATTGTTCTTAGGTAAAACAGCATAAACTGCTATAGTCTACCGATGTTTTAAAAAAAAAAGGATTTTACCAGGTTTTACCAGATTTTACCATTGAGATTTCCCTCGTTTTCAAGTATGTCCTGGGTGGCGAGTATGTACCGTTAGGTGTCTTGCCCAAGGACACTTACTGGAGAGATGCTCTTGCCGGGATTGAACCTGTGTCTCCACAGTCTCTCTCCATGATTATAGAGCAGTGATGTTACCGCTGCTCCACCCAGCCACTACACCTTTATTGCGGTTTCAATGATATCTGATACAATGATGAATATGGCGATGTTAAAGTGCTCTCGATAGGCACAAAACAGGTAGGGCTCATTTGACAGGGAATCACTCCATATACTGTATATGTATTGGCATATTTTAGCTCACATATATAATTGAAAAAAGGAAGATATTCCCTTTCACAATTGACATGTTGCACAGGGGACGGGCAGGTCTAAGCAGAGAGCCATGTGCAACACGGCCCTCCATTTAGTCTGTGCACACCAATGGCTGTTGGCAGTCAGCGTGCCAAAAATCAACGCAGAAAGACCAATCACGCAAACTGCTGCAACTGTCTCCAGTTGTTTTGATCCAGTGCCGCGATGCTTTGTCCTTGGCAGGTGAAGCAAAACAGAAAACCAAAGCACATGTAAGGTATTAGCAACATAAAATAAACAAAATAAGAACATTTCCTATTTTGGTGGTAGTGGCCCTTTAAGGATTAATGCAATATATCATCTCTTGGTGAGATATCAATGTTTGTACTTAATGTTAATATTTTACTCTGTATGTGTCACTGGGTGCATTAATTTTGTGATATTTTGCATTGTAAACTGCCCCTCCCACAATATCTTTATAGCACTTGCTCCTCACTGTGTGGCTTTAGCCATATAATGGAGTAAATAGGTCTATCACAGATTGACTGCACTGGTGAGACCTCACTTGGAGTACTGTGTGCAGTACTGGAGACCGTATCTCCAGAAGGATATAGACACCTTAGAGAGAGTTCAGAGAAGGGCTACTAAAATGGTGTACAGCTTGAAGGAGAAAAGTTACCAGGAAAGGCTTAATGATCTTAACATGTACAGCTTGGAAAAAAGACGAGACAGAGGTGATATGATAGAAACATTTAAATATGTAAAGGGAATCCACAAGGTAGAGGAAGGGAGTATATTTAAAAGGAAACAAAGTAGCAAAACAAGAGGACATAGTCTTAGATTAGAGGGGCAAAGGTTTAAAAGTAACATCAGGAAGCATTATCTTATGGAGAGGGTGGTGGATACATGGAACGGCCTTCCAGTAGAAGTGGTAGAGGCCAAAACAGTAATTGAATTTAAGCAAGCATGGGATAGGCATAAGGCTATCCTAAACAAAAGATAAATCCAGGTAAAGTATCCATGTAATTGGGCAGACTAGATGGGCCGAAAAGGTTCTTATCTGCTGACATTTTCTATGTTTCTATGACATCATTCTATTGTGTGGGATGTATTCAAAGGACATCAACAGGGGTAGATTAGAAATCGTTTAAGCTCCCTGTTTTATGTCATTCAGCTGCCATCTCTTATCTCAGGTAACCTGGAGAACAATAGCCTCCTGCCACCTTATCTAAACATTCCCTCCTCCACCAAATGAACTGTTAAATACTGTAGATTAAATAAACAACAGCAGTAAAGTATAAATTTTGCACATAATTTGGTAAATGTTGCATCATGGAAACATTCCACAAAATGAAAACAGGAGGTAAAAGTCCTAATTTTAGTTTTTACTTTCTACATGCAACTACTTCAACGAAAATAAAATAGCAGCAAGTGTTTTTATTTGTTATGCACAAGTAATCTAGTTACAGTTTATGTGGTAGTGTCCCTTTAAGACTAATGTGACATCTAACTGCTAATGGGATATCTCAAAGTGCACCTAGACAGTACAGACACACATTAATGTAGCCATCTCCATAAAACACCCATAAAAACTATGGTGACAAGAAGGTTAAGACCAGTGCTGGGGCAAGTTTGGCTGAAACAAGGCTGGAAGCAAAGGTACAAGTTATGCCGTTTACACAGGGCAGCAGCTACAGTAATGACATTTGTAGAGAGCCCATTGAAACCTATGCTGAGTACTATTCCTACGAACAAAGGCAGAAAGCAACCACAACAACTCCAGTGGCATTTCACTAAACAGTGACTTCATTGGATTTTTACTTTAACTGATCCCTAAAGTGGGATGAACTTAAGTTACAGTTCTTTCTATAAAACCGGTGGCTAGAGAATAAAACCCGTTAGTGTGTACTCTGATTACTTTATATGTATATTGGTTAGTCTGTTAAAACAGCTGTTATATATATATATATATTATTGTAACAAGATTCTGTTTATATTTTATGCCCATTTCGTTAAGAAAGTTTGGAAGAAGATCTCTTCGACATCTCACTGCACTGCCGATCTGCAAATTCCCCAGCAAAGAATTAAAGCCAGGTATTAGATTGCTACTACTCCTATTGCTTTATGTAATGCATTTCTTTTTAAAATTTCATTCTTCCTACAATTTCTTATCAGAGAGCACCGAAATGCCACTGTCACGTGGGTGTCTCTCTCGTTCTACGCACTTCGGGTAATCAAATTCAGCATTCACCGGAGGGTCCATGAAGAAGTGAAGGAAAAAAAAATGCTGCAAAGCTGGCAAAAATTTTATTACAGGGTGTCCATAAAGTCTCTTTACAATTTCAATAATGTATTACAAATGAAAGACAGATAAGTGAAAATTATTACAAAATGAGACGTATATATTTACGTTTTTTGCCTCATTTATTACACCTCTATATGGGCATCATTAGTTGCACGAAGCACATCAAGACGGTAATCGATTTATTACCATATTCGCTGTAGCATACCCTCAGCAATGGTGGCAATGTCATCAGTGATCCTCTGCTTTAGATTAGTGATGTCCCCGTACCTTTGTTCGATACACAATATCTTTAACTAAACCCCATAGAAAGAAGTCAAGGGGAGAGATATCTGGTGAACGAGGTGGCCAGGGAAATGGGCCCCCCTTCCAATCCACCGGTCTGGAAAGGTTTCATTTAGGAACCCATGAACAGGCAGTCCCCAATGTGGTGGTGCACCATCTTGCTGGAAAATGATGGTTGGTTGAAGGTCATGTAGTTGTGGTGCCACGTATTCAGTCAAAAGGTCAAGATATCACTCCCCTCGACTTCTTTCTATGGGGCTATGTTAAAGATATCGTGTATGGAACAAAGGTACGGGACATCACTAATCTAAAGCAGAGGATCACTGATGCCACCATTGATGAGGGTATGCTACAGTGAACATGGTAAGAAATCGAGTACCATCTTGATGTGCTTCGTGCAACTAATGGTGCCCATATAGAGGTGTATTAAATGAGACAAAAAAAACTTAAGCATGTACGTCTCATTTTGTAATAATTTTCACTTATCTGACTTTTCATTTGCCTTCGTAATACATTTTTGAAATTGTAAAGAGACTTTATGGACACCCTGTATAATTAAATTAATCGGATCTGATCTGATCGGATAAGGCTAAGGTCAGACGAAAGCAGTTTTAACGTGCGTTTAGCCGCACGAAATCACGGCCGTGCTAGCAGCAAATGACGTCCAATGCCGGGGAACATACGACGAACGGCCGCACGAACGTTCGTCCGTGCAACGCAAGTGGCAAACGAACGCATTTTTTCGAGAACGTCAAACTGCTACTACTGACGTACAGAGTGCGCTGCGTCCGCATAGCGGCGTGTTTGCGTGATTGGGAGACGTCAGACGCTGCACACGTCCGGCCAACATAACGTCCAGACGCAAAAAGTGTTTTATTGATGATCCGTACAAAATCACGGACGACAATGCGCATCGTATGACCGCTATCGCGTATTCCGTGAAAAAATACGTCCATTCGTTCGAACGCACTTTTTCACGGACAACGTGAAAAATGCGTTCGTCTGACCCTAGCCTAAGCCGTCGCAAACCCGCCGACCACGTCTGAACGAGTCAGGAAAAAGCCGACAATCCACTGAACACAGCACCGAAAAAAACAAAAATTTGAAATGTAGTTTGCAAATAAACTACTGGACGAAAATGTCTGGAAATAACACATAAGGTCCTACGAATAATAATAAAAAGGTCCATTACTGAAAAAAGAAAAACGCTATTTTAAAAAAATTTGGCAAAAAAATCCTGGGGAAAAAAAATAATTATCAGCTCACTCCATGATCCCTCACTGTACATTTCTTGCTCCAGCTTACCAAACAGCCCATATGCACCCCGCTACTTCACATACTCCAGGTACCCTCACCTACTGTGTCACCCCTCTCCTATTAGATTGTAAGCTGTCAAGCAGGGACCTCCCTCCTACTGTTCGGTGTATCATGTATATATTCGTCATTCTGTCTCTCCCATTGTACATTGCTAAGGAATTTTTTGGTGCTTTATAAATGTTTGTAACTAACACCGGGAATATTTTTAACATTGAAACCTATGGGATTCACCTGATTATACCTGCTGAATGAAACCACCAAACATGAGGGCATTTCACTGAGATTCGTATTGAATAGTTTAACCATTGCTTCTCTATGGGGATTTCACTGCCGCTGAACAGCACTGTATTTCGTTGGCAATTCGCCAAAATTTCTAAATAGCCGAATGGCCACGAAACTGCACCGTATGGGGAAATTCCCTTTTCGGTGCAATTTCGGGGCCAGATCAGCTCTCTTTGAATAACCCCTTTAATTTTCCTATATTCCAAACCGTGAGCTGAAAGCCTGGGCAGCCCCCTTGTCCTTTTTGTTTGGCATGTCTATTGTCTTAACTGTCTTGATTGTTCAACTCTGCAAATAACATTCAAGCTTTATACATATATATACATATATATATATATATATATGTTTATTGAGCAGATTTTTTTCCAGCATTAATTTCTTTCTTTGCACAAAGGTGACAAAGAGCGAAAAAGTATTCCTTTGGACAGATTCCAAACAGCAGCAAAAGTGCTGGCGTCCCTAAACCTCACATAACGCAGAGCCTCGTCCTAAAAATAAATACAGCATAACATCTGTCATTCATAAATGATATTTTCTGCTGTAATTTTTGGAAATAAAACATTTATTTACTTTAGCACTTGCATATTAAATTTCTGCAACCTCCTGGAAATAAATCTCTCGGCTGGCACCACGGGGCAATGTCAGACACAAACACTGCAGTGATCTATGGGACTAAAGAAAGGATCAGTATAAATAAAAATGTGCTTTCCTTCATTTCACTCTCTAATTTTTGCAAGAGATCTGGAAGACAGAAACTAGAAAGGTTAAATAATCTTAACGAGTGCCCCAAACTAGCCTATTGTATCCATTTTATTTTTATATTTCCAAGAAATCCATGAGAAATGCATAATGTATGAAGCCTGTGAGCAAATGAGGATGCCTTTGGTCACAGTAGGTCTGGAAATGGAAAGATTGAAGTTTTAAGCATGTAAAAATATCTACCATATACTACCAATGATGGGCTTTAATCCCAATAAGACGCAATAGTTTGGGGGTGAACCTTTGACTCTTCCAAACTGCAAGCTCCAAGACTGTTGGAGAAATAGGATTAACTCCTTGAAGTACGAAGATAATCATTTAAGAAAAATAGTAATTTCGTCACTTTACATTATTAAGACTTACATTAAAAACCACAAGAATGGCCCTTTAAGGCTAATGTCGGATGAACGCAGTATGAGCGCACTCTGCGTGCGTGCACAATGGACGGACGGATGTACTGACGGAAGATACTGTAGACACCACACGGTCCGTTTTTTTTAACAGATGTAGAACAAAAAAGGGAAATATGGGAATCAAAATTAATTAAAATTAAAATACAGGTACAGCTAGCCAGACCATAAAAAGCTCTGAGCGTCAACGTTATGTACGTCGTAAATGTGCTGCGTCTGACGTTGCAGCATAACGCACACAGGCTGCTATGCGGACGTGGCGCACTCTGCGCGTCCATCTTAGCCATTTTATGTTCTTGTCTAGCTTGCGTCCGTTTGCCGCGTGCGTTGTGCGTGCGCAGTTCGTTGCGCACGTACTTCGTGTGTGGGTTTCTATTGATCATGATTCTATGCTACGACGGACGTTAAACTGTGCGGCAACACGGACGTGATCACTGTGTTCGTCTGACGCGGGCCTTAGTCTCCACTGAAAACAAACCAATGTTGGACTGAAACCATTGATAAACTGAGGCAGTTTAGCATGGTTTTTCACAAGTAGCACGTGCTCTTTCACATCACATGATCTAAATGCTGCTATATGATTTATCCCTGCAGTCCATGAGACTCTTTAGTAGGCCCAGACCGACTGTGACAGTTCAGTGCCGGTGGGGTACCGGTCTGGGTGGTATGAGCCCAGTATGCAGTGGATCCTGCTGGTTGGGAGTGATGAGAGAAACACAGAGATATCAGAATGCAAGAGGATTTACCAGGAGGCTTGGACTGTAGTAAATATTCAGGTGGTACCAGAGTGGGGGTCTGGGAGAGGGATACTGGGGCCTTGGAAGGACACGCAGGTCCAGGAGAGGGTACTGAGGGAGGAATAGGCAGGTATTCAGGAGCAGAATTATACAGGTCTTGACAAAGCAAGAGAGCTTCAATAATGGAGCAATGTTAGGAGGGGGCGGGTTGCCTTGATTCTTGGACGTGTCATGTGACCTGAGGTGTGTGCTTTTTAACTGTTTCATGCATTGAATAGGAGGGCAGCACTTTTCTTGTAGCTGCATGTGCACAGATGTAGTCAGCGGCATAGGCATGGCATGGTCAGCAGCATGGACATGACACCGACTAATGTATAACTTGGCAAATGGCACGGTGGCTGTCTTGGGAAACCTAATGATCTCTCGAGCTAACCATGTAACAGAGTGTAAAAAATCAAAAGGTCCCCCTGTCTCCAGACCCATAGAAACTAGAGGGTCATGTGAGGTGCCATTGGAAAAGCCATCGCATGGCCTTCCCAACAATACTAAATATGACCAGGTTTTAAGTAAAATTTGAAAAAAAATTAAGTGAACAATGATGCTGCATTGTGATATGCTCATACAAAGCACACATTGCTGTGAGTTTTAATGCTGTGGAGCTCTGTATATGTGCATACTCAGCACAAATTACTGTGAGTTGTAATGCTGTGGAGCTCTGTGATATGCTCACACCCACTTCACATTACTGTGGACCTCTGTGACACGCTGTCACGGGCCACGGAGATGCTGTAGGAAGGCCCACATTAGCGTTGCTGCCACCTGATTCTGGCAGCACTTTTCATATCTGTCAGGGATTGTACCAGGGTGGTACAGAGGTGGCATGATACTGAACCCGGAATGCACCAATACAGGGGTCTGCGGTGACTAGTGAGGTTGCTGCAGCAGGCAGCAAAAACAGATAACTTTGAAGCAGGGTGAATCAGGAAACACACTAGGACAGCAGGGTCTTGAACACACACAATACCGGAGGGTCTGGAAACACAGGGAAGGTTTGGTAGCAATGGTAAGGTTTGGTTCAGGAAACCACAGGAGAGCCATAACATAGGTTTGCTCTTTCTGGAGGAGAACTACTACTAATGGAGCAAAGAGCAGAGGGGGTGTGGTACCTTTATTTTCAGGTGAGTCACATGACCTAGCGTGTGTGTTTTGAGGTTTTTAACTGTATGGATGCTGGATCACAGCACTGTAATTAAACAGCACAGGAAAAACAGGACTCAGAAGGGGGGCTGCCCAGGCATAGTTCAGGAGCCTGACAATATCACTGCTACAGACCTGGTTTTCCCATTCCACTCCTGGTCTTCCATTCCATGCTCTAGTAGAAAGCCAGGTAGGCTGAGGTCACACAAGCATACTGAGTGCAACCGTGTGACCCCAGCTCCTGTGTCCATCGCAGCTTGCTGATGGTTTGATGAGGAGGGCCATATGGTGTAGCGTGCACACTAGTTGCTAGTGCTGCACCGGATGTGTTGAAACCCTCCCGTCAAAAAGCTACAACGGACGTAGGACGGGGCTACAAAGCGCAATCCTCCATAAGAGGATTGAGCTTTGTAGTGCTGAGCATAATAACTGCGCTCAGCGAGGTGGCCACATGGGCGTCAGAGTGGAAGGAACGTCCACTCTCACTGATGTTCCTTCCGCTCTCAAGTGCGCTCGTGTGATCCTGGCCTTAAGCGTTTGCTATTGACCAACTCCCTTTATAAGGTAGATACTCCCGTTCCTCCGGGCTTCTGCATTGTTTTGTCTTCTGGTAGACATCTTGGAAGGACCTCCCTGAAGCTGGTCCCTTTCCATGCTAGCCTTGCTGTGATCCCTGTGCCTCTGGTATCAAGCCTTGCTGTGTTCCCTGTGTTTCCCCAGTTTCAAGCTACAAGTCTCCAGTGTTCCTGCAACCTCAAGTCTCCAATCAGCCATCTTTCTGTCCCATCTGTCTCGTGTTTCCAGTAAGTTTCCTGCTGTGTTTCCCTCAGTCTTGTTCCCCCTTCTGACCATACACCTCCAGTCAGCCATATTCCTCTCGTGCCCCTCAGAAGTGCTTTCCCTTGTATGTATTTCCAATAAATGTGTTTCACCACCATTGTGGTCTCCTTAATGTTTGTATTGCTATATCCTGAGCTCAAATCCTCCACGTGCCTTGAAATACGCTCATACACACCACATGTTGCTGTGAGTTTTATTGTTGTGGAGCTATCTAATATACTCATAGACACCGCACATTACTGTGAATTCTATTTGTTGTGGAGCTTTGTGATACGATCATACACACCGCATATTGCTGCGGAGCTCTGTGATACACTCATACACACCACACATTATTGTGAGTTTTGTCGGGAATAGTTTGAGGGCGGCATCAGCATTTCATCCTTGGACCCAGGCAACACAAGGTCGTGACCTACTTGAGGGCTCCCATTCTGACACAGAGCGAGGCAGCATCCTGTTTGGCCACCAATGCCCTTGATGAGCAAGGCAGTCTGTGCTGCGATTGTGCACAGACCACATTCGCCTTTAATTCCACTGCTCAGTGAGTCCATGGCACCTGGTGAACTCTGATGATGTTTCAGAGTGCTGGTGCCTGGACTCACAGTCAGTGGGAGGTCAGTGTGAGAGGGACCTATGCCTAGTTGGGGGGGGTCCCACTTCTGTTGTAATCTCGCCCATGTGCGGTGATGTCATTGGGTGGGGGGAGGTGTCGCAGGTAGGGCTGACTTCCAAGATGTCAGCCCCCTCCGGGACAAGTCCAGGCTGGTGCTACTTTGCGAAAATTAGATGATAGGCTGGAGATGTCCTCCCCATCGCAGCGGAGGAGTGCCGGTAGGTGCTGGTCCTGGGTACCGGCATAAAAAAGCCCAGGAGACTATTACTGGCTGGGATGGCTTGAGTGCCCGGTCCCCATCCCATCTGTGCGCCCGTGGCAGCTGCACCGTCAGCCACCCGATTGCTATGCCACTGCTAGTTAACCCATGTTGATTACGTCTCCAGCAAATGTTTTTGACAGGATAAGCTAATACACCACTAGTGGCCTGTCCATGCTGCAGCAGAATACACGTAACATTAGAAAGAAATGTGTATGGGACAAAAATACATCAAAGGAATCAAATTTGATAAGGACTAACCTAAAGTTTTGCATTGGGCAGAATATCTTTTTCATCCAAGCACATACTAGGTATATAAAGGAACAATATATTATTCTTATTATCCCTGAAGTCGAGATTGGAGACAAACAGCTTTCATAATTATAAAACAATGTTTTTGCTGCCCGTCTCAGGGGTAACACCACAGTACAACAACTGCTGAAAAAGCGGCATAATTAGTGTTTGACATTTTAAGCTGACATTGAAAAAGAACCAGAGGAGCACATATGGCATACATCAACATAATTAATTATACAGCAACACATTAGAAACTTTTTGTACAAAAGATTAAACTCAAGCACTTAGTCACTATCCTTATGATCAGTACACTTCTTTTCATGGTACAAAGGGGCAACATTCTGATTTTATGAAAGGGTGAGAACAACTACTTTACGAAGTTGGCTTGTGAGACAGGCCTGCCAGTTAGTAAGTTGGTGTTTCAGGTCAATATGAGTGTTAATGGCCCTGATGAAGGATACTTTCTGTTGCAAAAAGGCCATAAATAGAAACAAATAATACTTAAGACAGATGTTGGCTAGTAAATATGGCTAACACCTTTGACATTTGACTAAAATAGAAACAATGGAGTATTATCAGAACGGTTCCTAAGGAATCCAAGAACCCAGGTCTGAAAAAAATAATGGGCCATATTACAATGTTGGTGCTAACTTAACCAGAGCAGTTGTTAACTTAAAACCTCCATAGGCTATAATGGCTCTGGGAAGTTTACAACAGCTCTGGTTAAGTTAGCACCAACTATGTAATATAGCCCAATGTGTCTTTGGATATTTTTTATGGATGATGTGTCGGAGGACTTCACTTTAACTAATTAAAAAGGGATAACTATCTGAAGAACAAAAATGATTCATACGTGGATTCACAGTGTTTCTGAGTTAAACACACATTAACCCTTTCACTGCAGAGGACGTGTGGGGAATGTCCTCGTTAACTTCCGCTATATGAGGAGGACGTTCCGCACACGTCATCCGCAAGCGGGAGCCCCCTCAGAGCTACTCACCTCTCTGTCCGGGGTCCCGCGGCATTCTGACTTCAGTGAAGTCAGACCCTGAATTTAAACCCCTCCCGACGTCAATGATGTCATCGCGCCATGTGTGATGACGTCATTTCCAGGCGACCCCCCAGCAATGCCAGGAGATCACCTGAAAGGGAGGGGTATCCGTTCGGATCCCTCTCCCTCCTGATCGGGAGGGACTAGCGCCGCAAGCCAGGCACTGCTTAAAAGGGGGGTGCCTGGCTTTAACCCCTCACACACTAGGTCGCGATTCGGTGCCATGCGGCGCCGAATCATGGCCTAGCTCCTGAGGGGGCCACCATCTTGGATGGTGGCTCCACCTCCAGGTTCCCGCTCGCCTCCTGACGTGATCGCTCATAGGTCAATGACGTCAGATAGCCGGGGAACCTCTAGCTGCATGGGGATTTCCCAAGAAAATCCCCTGGTGGCAGCTAGGGGGTCATGGAGGGTGACATTCGAAAGGTCTGAGCATGGCCTTTCTAATGATACCTAACATGAACATGTTCAAATAAAAAATACATTTAAAAAAACTTTTTTGTGTGTTGTTTTTATTAATGCAGCAATATTGTTCACATTTCAATTATAATGTGAACAATGATGCAGCACTAATGATTTTTTTCTATGAGGTGCATTTGCTAATAATCACGTAATTCCCACCAAAAAAATGTAACAAGTCCCCATTTCTAATTTTTGTACAAGTGCACCCCATAGAAAATATATCCCCAAACGCTCGTGTGATAAAATGTGGGAAAAAACACTTTACACGCTGTAGATGATTAAAAATCCAAATTTTATTGCATTTTTGTTATAATATAAAAGGGAGGACATGACGTATACATATAAAAATTATATATTATGAATCTGCTGAGTCTGACGGAAAAAAATAAAAAATTCTGGGTCATATAATAAAATGTGGCTTCTAATCGCGTTTAAACATGATGAGCAAAAGCGGTAAAAATTTGCTCAGCACACAGACGTGAAATGGCTCAGCAGTGAAGGGGTTAAACTTGTTCAGATCATGCAATTAAACCACACAAAATATAACTGTAGGAAAATGTGCCGGTCACATGAAAATTGGCTTAATAATAGTAATAATTTGCAAATAAAGCATTTTTATCTCACAAATGAGTTTGCCTATAGTGTGAGTGTTTATATATATGTAATTAAAGTGTATGTATGGGGATATGTAGAACACCAGATTTCTGTTGATATGCATTTCTTCATATAAACCAAACCTTTCACAGTGTTCTGCAAGTAACTATAAAAATCAGTCCTAAAAACACACAGTGGAAAATAAATTACAAACAAAAACAAGTCAGGATGCAATATGATACTAAATGAGAGCAAGGCACTCACTCACTGTGATGAACCTCATGAATACTAGAATGATAAAAAAAAACACCTTTTCTTTTCACAGGTTTTATGTAAAGTTTAAATCTAAAAAAAATGAAATTAAATTATGCTTCTAAAATGTCTTCGTGTCTTCGATGATTAATTCTAAGTAGAAATATGGGGCTGAGGTAAATGTACGAAATCCCTCACAGATTATTTTTTTTCGATGGCAGTTGAGCACTGGCAGAGGCTCCTGTATCTCAATGAAGCAATCATGTCAACCAGTCTGTTAAATTACGACAGTACAAGCCATTAGCGTACAGAATCCATGTTCTTAGAAGAGAACCCAGAACAGGAACAGGAAATGCAACACAGGAAACAGGTGCAATAGAGATGAATCATAGAGTTGCATATAAACTGAACATAACATCACCCTCTTTTAGTATTAATAAATGAATAATGTGAAATTTGAAAGAGACGTTGTAATAATACATGCTACAGGTTAAGTCTCTTAGGTGCTTGTGAATGTCTGCCACTATGGGTGAAGGCTGACGCTTGTTTTACAACAAGTTTTTTACCCCTTGATAAGGTTACAGGGCTTTTCTCACCAAATATTGGCATGCTCTGCGCTTGTCGGCTATCGGGTATACATGCATGCTCAGGACTATCGTTAATATTAGTCTGTGGCATCACCTCTGTACATTCCTTATTGCCAATAGGTGAGTGTGCCTTTGCAGTACCAGACGAGTTTGGCTTGTCAACTGGAGATTGTGAACCAGGTTGCTCAGCCACTTGCAGATCCACACTATTGCAGCGATAGAGAGTTCCTTCAATGTCAACGAGATAAGAGCGTGGTGCAACCTTTTACAGACAGATACCCATTCTCCAACAACTTGTTCAATATCCAGGTAGTTGTATCACACGGATGCGATCCCCTATAATCAAATCAGGCAAATCTCTGCCAGATATGTCATTTTGGGCCACTGTTAGTAGCTGCCATGATGCTAGTTTTCTTGCTTCCAATGCACAGCCTCTAGGACAGGATTGGAATTGCTACAAGGGACACAATCAGGTCTCTCACTGCAACACTGGCAAGCTCTTAACATCAAATGTGTAGAAGCAGTACAGATTCAGACACTTCTGACACCATGTTTCATGCGGTGTAAATATTGACAGTACAAGCCATTAGTGTACAGTAGCCATGTTAGAGAACCCAGAACAGGAACAGGAAATGCAATACAGGAAACAAGTGCAATGGAGCTGCATATAAACACTTAGAACACCAGCAGGCGACAACAAGGAGAAGCAAATCAATTATCAAACCTAACGTGCCATTGAGGGGGGCTGCCTCCCTGTGCCCCTGGCTCAACCAATTCTTAGACTTCCTGTGATTGGCCTATGAGTGTGATATTGACTCATTGTGTGTGTAGGGCTACACGCATTGGACTTCGTAATGTAATATTCGTACATTTGACTAGTGCATACTTTCTCTTTAATCTCTTCTTTCTTTGAGGACTGTCACTTCCCTGATGGTCTGCAAGCATTAAAGAAAGCATTGGGAAATATGAAGAAGAACCTTGAAGGGGAATGATTAATTTACTCCCACTTATTTGAGTGCTTGAAGCATCCTACACCCAGGTGTTGCTGAACATTGTATTAAAAATGTACTCATAAGGAAGAGAGGGCCTAGAGTAGGATATCATGTAACCACTTGACCACGGGTGATGAGGGACAGAGTGTGGTGATGAGGGATATAATGTGGCAATGGGAGAAACAATCAGGCTATGGGAATACAATATGCGAAGGGTAAATTTATCACAGAAACACAAATGGGAAAAGGAAATTGGTACAGAAATATATGGAGAAGAAGGAATTTGGGGTATGAGTAGAGATGGGAAATAGACTTCAGGGAAAGCAGGAGAGCAACAGAAAAGGACAGAGGACAAATACGGTGAAGGGGTGTGGAAAGACATTAGGGAGTGAGTGTGTTATAAGTGAGAGCAGGTAATAAGGGCAAACAATGGGGGGGAAAAATGGAGGGAAAAAAGCAACCAGGAAGGCAGAAAAAAAGGAATTCCAACCCCATTCTGGTTCATAAATGTACACAATACAGAAATAAACACACCAAATAAAATCACCCACATATGCAGGTATAATAAATAAATGTACCTCCCCTCATCTACAAGACCACACACAGAAAACTCATACAGGTACCCCACTACATCCATATTCAACTGTTAATGCTCCTAAGGTTTTTTCCCACACATAATAAAAGGAGTTTGGAAACATGTTTTTGCAACTTCACCTCGCAATCTAATTTTTATGTTTTCCGATGTATTTACAAACAGGGCAGTTGGAAACCCTACCTATCATTTACACAGTGACACGACACAAATATAGCAACACACACAAATAAAGAATATATTCGCACATTGGCACTGAATGTGGCTGCCACCGTGTAAATGAAAACAAAATGTACCAATTGACTTTTTGGCCAGTAGCTCAGGACATTTTGAGGCCATACAAACGGTAATCATAATTGTACAGTTAGCTGTGTGCGAGTCAATCTACAGTAAATCATCTCTCATGATAATGCTTGCATTAAAATAGGAAGCAAATATTATTTAATACTCATCTCTAGTAAAAACAATAAGATAAATCCAAAAGACACCGCTGTATGCTATTACAATAAACAATAAAACAGGCGTTTTATTTTTACTCTCTTCTTACATTCCTTTTTATGATATCTGTATTTTCAGATTTAGCTATAGAACAAATATGGCTTCTCAGTTCCTCTAAAAGCTAAATTATTTCAGAAAAGAAATATAAAAAGAAACAAAAGCCATGGACGTTTATAACTGTAACTTTTTATCTTTTCCTTTTTTTCTTGTTTGAAACATTACATGGATTTGCTGAACAAAGGGATTCTAATACCAGCAATAACGAGTTACCACGCCGCACACTCTGTGCACCCAACATGTTCAATTTCTGCAATGAGTCCATTAACATCTTTATTTCATTTTCTGCTGTAAATAAAAACATTGATGAAGGGAATCTGTATTAAAGCAGCATGCAGTGTACGCGGGGAGATTGCTGCTGCTTGCCTTTCTACGGAGAACAGAAAACTCCACATAGTAAAAACTACGGCTTGGCACCTGCTCTAAAACCTTCTTGATGAAGCAAAGGTTGTCTTCATTAAGAGCATTAATATTCATGCCGCATGGTAATTTTGACACAGAAAAGGTCTCTGTAACCTTTTCTTGTGTGAGAAATTTTTACTTCTCAAGGAAATTACAGTCCAGCAATGACTTAATTAATGCTGAATCTCTTCTGCGGATTTTGAAGAGCTGTCAGTTTGGGCTTCCAGTGGCTGTCAAGCAGGGGAAGAAGACTGGCTAGGTAGATTGAAGGGCGGAGGGACAAGCTCGTATTACAGAAACCTGCGTCCACAAGAATGGAAGGAGGGAAAATATAAATAAGTAGAAACATGTAGGTTTCACATATTATTTTTAATTTAGAAGCCTGCTTTCCCTAAGCTAGGTCATTTGTTACGGATATTTAGGACACAGCTGCAATTGATAAGCAATGTTTGGGGGTTTCTGTTAAGGGTATTGTCCAAACCTGTATATCAAATAATCCACACCCAAAAAACATTAATTGGTGGCAACTTGATAATATATTTAGTCTTTAAATCTTTAAATTCAGGGAAAAAAGCCGGAAACCGTCACTTTATTTCCAGTGTTCCACTGCTCATGTCCAGGGGAAGAGTTGGATCGCGCAGCCCTCTGAGTCACGGAATTAGCGGTCAGTTTGGTGGGGTTATTTTAATGTGTTAAGTGATACTGCAAAAGCAAAATCGCTCAACATCAGGCTCTGAGACCAAGTGCTGCTTCCAAGCAATGTCAAAAAAGTTATAAAATAATATATATATGTGGGAAAAATTACATCTAGACGTCCAGCCAGGTTTCGCTTCCAGTGAGCACAGATAAATGACTGCTTTACTACCTCAAAGCCAAACATTGGGCCCTATTCCAAGGTTGATGTTAACTTAACCAGAGCTGTTGTAAACTTACCAGAGCCATTATATTCTATGGAGTTGTTAAGTTTACATCAGCTCTGGGTAAGTTAACATTAACCTTGGAATAGGACCCAAAGTCATCAATTGGATTTAAATATTTCTGGATTGGGCTGCTGAGCTGTTCACATTTTGACTGTATGCAGAGAAACATTTTAGACACTTTATCAGCAATAAACCTATGGACATACTGCTCCTTGGAATATCTGTTTTTTTTTATTATTTCAGCAGTTACTCTAGATTTCTTGATGGTATCTTTTTAATAAGTCTCTTGTTCAACAGAAATATACTGGTTGTCATCAGGCAAAGGGAAAAAACAGCTTCAAGGACATTAATAAAAAACACAAACGATAGTATTGTGTTATGCTGAACCCAGAGTGAAGAATGTAAGGCTGACTAGAAACACTTAAATGATAAAAAAAAAATGGTATGTTTCATGAATGGTTCCCACGTTACATTTTTATAATCATGGTGTATTATGGAATTAGGAATAAGTTGGGATTGAATAAAGAATTGCTCATAATAATCAAGATGAAGCATAATTTATACCAACGATTCTAATTTCAGGACAGTGTCGGCTTCAGCACTTTCAAGTATTTCTGTGGCTGAATGCATCTTAGACAATGATTAAAAAGATCAAAAGCACATAGAAAAGGCCCTAAACATTAACTGATGTACAATGAACACCTTAGAGTCAGTGATTGCTATTGACTCTTCTTCTATCGAGACAATGAACAGATAAGTGGTTTCCAATACTTCAAACTGCTGGGAAATTATGGTCGCAGGATCAAAAAAAGTCAAATTGCACTGATAGTGGACTTTGATGGCCCTTGAATTGTCAACAGGTATCACTTATACAAAAATACATGGACAGGAGCCATGATGATTTAGATAAAAATTCTATATTGAAGGTCAGGAACAACTCAGGTGGAGGGCCCTTGAGTTGCCCCGGATGCCAGCACGCTAGGAGTATTTTCAGTTGGGAAGCAGTTCGAGCGGGAAGATGAGGGGGTGGGGCCGAGGAAGCAGTTAAAAGGCGCACGTGCAGTGGCTCTGCACGCCTCTTTTCCTGAGGTAACCTGGAAAGCAGCATCCCCACCCTCCCTCCCTTAAATTATAGGGATTATTTTGGGTGGGGGTTTTTGGGGGGTAATTGTGGGTTTTTAGTTTTTCCCCTTTGTCACAGCGGGGGTAACCAGATCACGAATAACTGCCTCACAAAGGGACATTGGAAAAGCGGCATTTTAGCAACTTATTTTGTATTTATGAGGAGGTATCCTATCGGCAGACACTTCGTCGTTCAAAGTAGGCAGGAGTTTCCGATGTTCTGTGCAGGGGAGAGCATTGATATCACATATCAGTTTACAGAGTGAAGAGACAGGAAAGACAGAAAACACAAGAGATTCTTTCAGCGCTCTATTTTTCAGCTAAAAAGGTAAACATGTTTATGATGTGTCATACCTTTTCACAGATTTAAAAAGAATCACGATGAAGAGGTTAGGAGGAAAAATATATTTATGATACAAATGAACACTACATGGATATTCCTTTAAGTGAAATCTCATTGACCTGAACCTTTTCTTTTTTAATGGGTTTTTTCTGACAGAGCAGCAACTCCTCCGAACTCCAGAATCCAAGAGAGACGCAGATACCTCGTAAAGAAAAATCAGCATCTTGAAGAGGTTTGAACTTCTAAACCTCGTATCTCAGACAGAGTGTGATCTGCATTAGCGCAGGCTGCACCTTAGGCTCCAGAAATAAGGTTTTCTCATACATTACACTCCACGTTTACAGTAACAAGTTTGAAGGTAGCTTTAAAATTTACAAGGTATCGCACTTCCTCCTTCCCGTGTGTTTTTTTCCCTTCAAATGGAAAGAATAAATTTAAAATGCTTCCATATAGTTAATGCAGTGTTTAGTGCTCCATTAAAACGATAACATTGAAAACAGTCACAAAACAGCACTGAGTAAATTCATGACTGACCCACAAATCTCTCTCAACTCCTGTGGGAAAGGGGCTCTACCAGTTTCAAAATAGCAAGCTCGTATATCAGTTGTGAGTAATAATGTGTAAAAATGTGTGCTGATGAATAACAACGGCTGTACGCTGAAGGAGGCAATGGTCTAAGAGCCTTATTCATGATGTCGAGAAGGCTTTCCTTACGCTAGGAATATAAAAAATAAAAAAAAGAACTTTCAATCATTTATATTGGGCAGGCATTTCCTCATAACACTGCAAATTATGTCACATTATGCAGCATAATATGCCGTGTCCAATACTGCTGCACACTGCCTGGATTATTTATCAGGGGTGACACAATGTATCTGTATGATACAGCTATTTTTTTTTTATTAGTAGCCATGTGTGGTCAGGCCTAATATTACACTCCGCAGGAGATGAAGGAGTCTACTTTCACAAGAGAAAATCCCATTGCCTCCTTTTGCTACCACTCTCAGACCAGCCTTAGTCATACAAGACCCCCCAGAATTAGTCAACAATATTAAGTATCTCAATTCTTTGCACTGCACACGAGATTTGAGTTTCATGTGTCCCTTCCTTACATAAGTCAAATAATGATGGTTACTACACTTTTCGTATAAATAAGGCACCATCTGTATTATTACTTGTATGTGCTAACTGTTAGCCCTCCACCCCCATTAGCTTGTTACGAAGCCACCAGAAAAAAATGTGTTGGGTGTGAAAACTTGAAACAGAAAGCCATCTGGACATTTTGCATCAGGACCCAGTTCTACACCACCTCTGGATAGTGTCACAATAAGCTACTTTATCAGCGGCTTTGACGTTTCTACTTTGTGTAGTGTGGGTGGGGGGGGGGTTTAATGCTCGTTGCTCTTTTTTTAACTGTAACATTTTATATAACCATTTATACATTCACCTATTCCATTAAACTGAATCAACTATAGATGTTTACACAGTAACTACAATACAACGAAAAAGTCTTCTTTGTGCAGTGCATGAAAATTAAATGACAAAAGACACTCTCAAGATTCTGTTGGCCATGGCTTAACCCTTTCATGCTGAGCATCATGCCATAACTCTCACAATAAAACGGTCTCTAGATGGGAAGAGGTTTATATTTACATCACTGGGACATTTACATCTCTTGACTTACTATAGAACTGGGTAGAGATTGGTGGCTGTCTTTAAAGGATCATTCTAGGGGCGTTGACTAATCAGAACAATATGGGAGGTCATAGTGACCTAAGTGCTCATCCCCCCACCCCCACGGAAAGGTCCCAGAGGACTAATGAAACCTTTAAAGTATGAAGGATTAGTTCTGTCCAGTTTCTGAGACAGCAGAAGCAGGTCTTGACTTCCGCAGAATCTGGACTCTCCTGCATCCAATGGCTCTCAATACGCTCACACTGAGAGCCAAAGAATTGGCTAGACACTTTTTCGAGCATCCAGCCTCCCACTGGTCATTTGGCATCTTTAGCTTGATAGGTCATCTCAGAATGTCACGTCTGGTGCAGTACCGAGGGAGCCCAGCACTGCAATAAAGGTGAATTTTTATTTTGAAAAGAGATGCGAAGGGACATGCCTTAACAGTCACAAAATAGTGCCTAGATGGGAAGGGGTTTATACCTATATCTCCTTGTTGGGATCACTACTGATGGCCGCATCCAATGTGAGGCATGCCAGTGGGCCGTTCGATGTCACCATGGCTATTCGGTCAAAGTGTTTGGCGGTCAGATTGACCACCACAGATATTGTGATGTATAGGGTGTGATATATAGGATGCCCTTTGACAAGATAGGGTTAATAGATTTGGGAGATAACCCAATAAAAAGTAATAGATTTTAAAGAAAGAGAACAGAACAATACACTCTGTACAATAGACAAAAAACAAATATATGCTTTCAAAACACAAGCCAAGGAATAAACCAGAATATCTTGCAATACACACAAGCCTTCTTGGAGCTGTGTACAATTTTTTTTCTTCTGTTTTCATGTGTATTCTATGCAGTAGACAGTTAAAAATGGGAACGTAAGGTAGCATTTTCTTTATCATATCCCATAAAAATAGCAATTTGCTAAAGCCCTTGTAGCACAGTATGGAAGGCGGTGTATTTTACTGATAATGTAGAGATGACAGATAGTCTTATACCAGGAGGTTGCAATGGTTCTTTTCCTGTATGGCATAATAAATCGCCAGGAGCGAAGGATGAGGACAGCGCCGGCTCTGCTCCACCTTCGGTGGCCAAATAACTCAGCTCCAGCTCAGTAATTATGCTTTGTGAAAATATGGGATTAATTAGACCAGTACACTAACACACTGTAGTCTCATTAAAGGGTGAGCAGCATTTTCATAGATACTGCCACTCGAACATGGCTTCTGCTAATGTGAAAAGACAAAGTCATCTTTCTCACACTTCTTGCTTATTATCACACTTAACCCTTGGTGGCAAATGAGCTTGTGGTTAACTAAAAAACACCCTGTGCCTTCTTAATATAGCTTGGGGGTAAAAAAAATGAGTAAAACTAGCCACAATGATTCCTTTTCATAATATACACAAAAAAAGAAGAAAAGAGAGGAACAATAAGCAGGAATCACTCTTCTATTGAATTGCAAGGAACGATAGAAAAAAACAATGTTTCTGCTTGATTTGAAGCGATCCCACTCAATGTAGAGTGATTTTTTTTCTTCTTTAAAACAGATTAACAAGGTGTGAAAAAGTCACCAGGCTATGCAGTTTATTTAACACATACACAGCTACATAAAAAATGGTAAATGAGACTGAATAATACATTGGCTTTATGAATTTGAGCTGCGTTGTATATCTTACACCGAATCAATGAAAGCGTTACATGTATCAGACAAGAAATATTTTTTATCACATACACCGTCACAACTTTGAGCTGATGTTATTTACATTTTTTTGAGAATTTACATATCTATGCATTTTTTTATGTGCAATTATTTATGATCTTTATTCTCCTGTTTTGTGCTGCAGATACATTTTTTGCAAAATACTTTTAACTCATGTATCAAAATGACATATGGTCGGTACCAGAATTCCACGGCCTGCATTGTTCATCTATCTAAATATGAACAATAAAACTTTGCAAGTCCCACTGTGACTCCTTAAACTCCCTGATCACTTCCCCATAGATTTACTGCACAATTTATGTTTTGCTTTCTACAGTACATTCGGTTCTGGTTGTTAATACGGGCTCAGAGGACTTGTTAGCAAAGCATCAAAACACTTTACCCCCATCATATGGGTCAGAGTGCCTTACAAGGGTCCCGCTTTTCTTTAGGCAACCAATCTCTATATAAATAACAGTCACACACACAATATTATATATATACGCACCATAACTGTTCTGAGAATGTTCTGCAGAATTTTTTTACTTTGTAAAAGGAACAAGTCTCAGAAGCATCTAGTTTCACCTTGCCCTCATGGGAGCCATTAGAGCATAGTTCTGGAAACACAGAGGGGGAAAACCACTGAGAGCAGAAGCTTATAAAAGCTCAGATATTAAGAGCATACAAGATATTAGAGAGAGGAAGAGAGAGACATGGAAATAAAGAAAAAAAAGGAGAATGAAATGAGAGTGAAAGAAAGGAGAGTGCGAAAGATTGAAAAAGGAGAGAGAACAAGAGAAAAAGGAGAACAAAAAAGAAGAGAGCAACAGAGTGTAAGAAAAAGGAGAACAAAGGGAGAGCAAAAAAGGAGAGCAAGAAAAAGGAGAACAAAAAAGGAGAGCAAGAAAAAGGAGAACAAAAAAGGAGAGCAAGAAAAAGGAGAACAAAAAAGGAGAGCAAGAAAAAGGAGAACAAAAAAGGAGAGCAAGAAAAAGGAGAACAAAAAAAGGAGAGCAAGAAAAAGGAGAACAAAAAAAGGAGAGCAAAAAAAAGAAGAGAGAGCAAGAAAAAGGAGAACAAAAAAAATAATAAGAGAGAGCAAGAAAAATAGAGAGAAAGAAAGAATTCCATAAAACAAGTTGTTGCTCCATGCTGTACAGGGTCGGGTTCATTTTGCACAAAATACAATGAATAACTGTAAAAAGCTAAAGTAGGATGAAAGTACTTTCAGAAAGACAGAAAGGTTATACCTATGCAAATAGAAAAGATCCCAGACATTTTTAATTATCATTATTTTTGTGACATCTTCTCACCCTTTTGGCCGCCAAGTCCTCAAAATGTATTGCAAAAGGCATATAACAGTAAATTCTTTTCTCTGCTACAGTAGTAAAATTGCAGAACAGTTTATGGTGCAATAAAGGCGTTAGTCGCTTGTCAGCAGAATAAAATATAGGTGAAATGGATATTAAAGGCCTGTACTCCTTCAGGGGTCAGTCTTTTCAGCAACCTGGGAAGGAAAAAAAATAACAGGGAATGTAGTCTGTCAATTAATAGATATGTCTGAAGATAAAGCATTAAAACTGCAGAGAGTTCTCATTTACCAAAACCACAGAATGTGAAGGGTTTTTTGCTGCCCACAAGAAAGAACATAATGGTGTTATGTATCTACTACATTTTTATCGTGTTATTTTAATAATTAAAGAAAATAATTAGGAGCGTATTTGGTGGCGATTAAAAAATGTCATATTATTGGTATTCTGTGGTTTGTGAACCAATATTTTTTTTTCATTTACTTTTATGTTAGCATTTTTAGTTACAAGACACAAATAATGAAAATTAAAAATAAAAGCATATATAAAAAGGAAAATGATTACCAGAATGGGACAATACTACTACAAAAACAGATATTTCCACTTCACAGAAAGAATACTTATTCTGCTTGCATTACAACATTTCTATTTCAATATAAATGATTCACTTAACCAAGTATTTCTATGTGCATGCCATACTAATTCATTAATTAAAGTGCAATTGGAAGAACTGATATGATTTTTGATTATTCCAAATAAACCATTGTGGGCTGTATTCCATAGTTGTTGCTATTGTAGCATCTCGATATGTGTTAGTGCTAGGATTAGTAAGTTTAACGTCTGGCATCGACATTCCATAGTTGACGCTACACTGTGGTGAAATCAGTTTGTGCTTCCCAGCTTGCGCGTGCTTACTGTACTTTGCGTCTCCTATCCTTAACATGGGAAGCAAAATCATTTTTAACGTGTTAAGACGGGAGGTATTACAAAGTGCTGGTGCAGGTTAACTCCGGGACACAAATTGACAAATTTTAACAACTCCTCAAAGCTGGTGTTAAATGATTTTGCATATGCAAATTCATTTAACACGGTCTAACCCCCTCCTAAAATTCCATGTTCACCTCTTATCCCGTGGAAAAAGGGGGGCACGATCCGCTGCTTCTTCTCGCCAGAAGCAGAGTGAGACTGGGAACAAATAGTTCCTAGTCTCCCTCCATGGCTCTATGTGTGATTTCATGAGAGAGAAAGGGGCCAGGACACGCAAAGCTCCATGGAGTCTAATGGACTACACGAGCATATATATATATACACGGTGGTGTACAGCACCACTGCTGGTATTCGGCAGCTTTGCGCTGCATTCCAGGGTGAGGTAATAAGTTAGCACTGACCCCAGAACATGACGTAACAGTGAAGACCGTAAGGGAAAATCTGCAGGCACAGGCTTTTCTGCTTAACGTCCCCATTTTAGCATCATGTTTGCAATAGGGCACTGTGTAATTTCTACGGACTGTACGTCCGTGCACACGGACGTACGTCAGTACGGAAGACGCAGTAGTGGCCACACAGTCCGTTTATCACTGACGTATATTTTGACGGATGTAGGAGGGAAAATAAATTAAAAAGCAAAACCATTTTGTCCGTGAAAAATGCTGGACGTATAAATGCAGTCCGTATGACCACGTTCCATCACTCACACACAAAGCTATGCAGACGTTTGCGGACGCAGTGCACTTTGTGCGGCCGTTCTAGGGGTTGTACGTTCTTGCTTGCCTTGCGTCCGTGGGCCGCGGCCGATGTGCGTCCGCAGTTCAGTGCAGACGTACTTCATGTGTCAGGCTCCAATGGGCTTTCTGTCATGCTATCACGGACGTACTTTTAGGCGCAATCACGGACGTGAACACTACGCTCGTCTGACCCCAGCCTTACACGTAAGTATTCTGAAAGCCATACACATAAGTAAATACAATTACCGACCTATCCTTGCTGTGCTGAGATATGACCTTCAAAAGGTGTCCTCGAGGACATATAGGAATACACTATGGTTAAAAGAGGGAGGGTGGGAGTGAAATTGAGGGGGCTAAACATTAACATTTCTTGACCCTCTCTGCACTACTTTACATTTTGACCCCGTTAGTCAGCATAAAAACTCACCCTGATTCCAGTGCTAGGGTCCCCCGGCAGTTCGTTTTGATGTCCTCTCAAGCCACAGATATCATGTAACTGGTGGGAGCCTGGATGCTCGAACAAGTGTTCAGCCAATTCAATTCAGATGCAGGAGAATCTTAATCCTCAGGAAGTTAAGATCAACTCTCACAATCTCAGCCTCTAGGTGGAGCTAATCCTTTGCACTATGAGGGTTATTTTCGCCATCCAAAACTCTTGCCTCTGATAGGGGGAAGAGGGGTGAGGGTACTCCGGTCACTGTGACCTCCCAAAATGTATTGATTGGTCACAGACAGTGCCTAGAGTGTTCCTTTAACCCCTTCGCTGCTGAGGAATTTCACTGCTATGTGCTGAGCTAATTTTTACCGCTTTCGCTCATAATGTTTAAACGCGTTTAGAAGCCACGTTTTATTACATGACCCAGACATATTATATATCGTTCTTTCCGGCAGACTCCATAGATTCATAATATATAATTTTTATATGTATACGTCATGTCCTGCCTATATATTATAACAAAAATGCAATAAAATTTGAATTTTCAATCATTTACAGCGTGTAAAGTGGGGTTTTTTCACATGAGCGTTTGCGGTTATATTTTCTATGGGGTGCGCCTGTACAAAAACTAGAAATGGGGACTCGTTAAATTTTGGGGGGAATTACTTGTTTTTTTGCAAACGTACCCCATATAAAAAAATCATTAGTGCAGAATCATTGTTCACATAATAATTGAAATGTGAACAATATTGCTGCATTAATAAAAACACACAAAAAACCCCCATGTTTTTATTATTTTGTTTTACTTTGAACATGGTCCTGTTTGAACATGCTCAGGCCTTTCGAATGACACCATGCATGACCCCCTAGCTGCCACGGTTCCGGAGATATCGGGGTTCAAATGAACCCCAAATCTCCACCAGGGGATTTCCTTGGGAAAGCTAGTGCAGCTAGGGGTTCCACGGCTCCCTGACGTCATCGTGCTATGCATGACAAGTCCGGAGCCGAGGGGGAACCCAGAGGTGGAGCCGCCATCCAAGATGGCGGCCCCCACCGGAGCTAGATTACGATCGGCTGCCGACGGCGCCGATCGCGATCTGGCACTTATAGGGTTAAAAACCAGGCACCGCTTTAAAGGGCAGACACTGCCCTTCAAAGCGGTGCCTGGTTTTTGGCTGAAAACCCTCCCGATCGGGAGAGAGAGGGATCCAAAAGGATCCCCCTCCCTTTCAGGTGATCTCCCGGCATTGCACAGGCGCGATGATGTCATTTACGTCAGGGGCCGGCCTATCTTCGACGTCTGGCTTCCCTGAAGCCAGAACGCCGCAGGACTCCGGACAGAGAGGTGAGTATCTTCGCCGGGGCTCCTGCTTGCGGATGACGTGTGGGGCATGTCCTCCGCATATCGCGGGAGTCAATGAGGACGTGCCCCACACGTCATCAGCAGTGAAGGGGTTAAACATAGCCACACTTGGGATTTTGCGATTATCCCCAAGAGATCCCAGTGATGTAAATATAAACCTCTTCCCATCTAGGGATGTTTCTTTGTGACTGTTATGGCATGTCAAAAAAAGTCTGTTTCAGTTAACTTTGGTGGCATCACACAATATGGCCATATGGTGCAACTAGATTAGAAATTTTACTCTCTGTGTGCCCCTATCTCTCTATATCTTTCCAAGTCTATGTGTGTCCCTCTGTCAGCCTGTCTCTTGATGTCTATGCCTTTCTGTGTCTCCTTCTCTGAGTATATATATATATACACACACCTCTCTGTGTATTTGTCTCTCATTCTCTGCGTATCTGTCTTTGTGTCTCTGTCTCTCTACATCTCTCTTGGTGTGAGTATGTCTCTGTGCTTAGGTCTGGTGGGGAAACCTGCACAGTGTCATTAGGCATAGGGTCCTACCTTATTTTTTGCTTAGGAGGTCTGGCTTGTCTCAGTATACCCCTGCATTTGGCAAATGTTTCATGTAATCCCAACTATATAAAAACCCCTTAAAATAATACCCCAGTGAGAGGACCCTGAATAAAAAGCCATCAATAACATGCTTCTGCAGCATTTGGAAGATCCTGTACTCTAAAGTGCCTAATATGATACAATATAATATGCTGGAAGAACCGGATAAATAGCATTGAATTAATTTTAAAATCAGGTAGATGTAGATAAACTCTTACTAGATAGGCAACCAGTTTACCAAAATCAAGTGATCAACAGTAACAATGATCCTGTAACCCGCATTTCCAGCTCCCTGGTTCCTGATTGGACTGTGTTGGTTTCCAGGCAAATCCAGATATTCCAGTACAGCGTATTTGTTTCATAAGCAACGCTGTCTGAGCATCTCATATCATATGAAAGTATGTTATGTATTGTTGTGCTGCAGATGTGTTTATTTTGTTTTCAATTTACCAAAGCCAGTGACATTTTCCCAGAGGTGTCTTGGTACACTTTACAGTGCTCACCAGAGGAACTTCAGCATAATTAGCTTTTTTGATTCAGTTCCCTTGTATTGAAGAGCAGATATCTAGTAGGTCTGTTGTTCACTTTTATATCTGCATGTGATGTTGCAGGCTTGAAACATCAGTTTTCAACTGACAGCATCTTGATGTTCATCTGGTATGTCTGTGTGCTGTTGGAAATGTTAGCATATCATCCTAGCATGAATCCAATTACATTGTGCCATTTCATTCTATTTGTAAAATAAACTTTCTTTAATAAACTGATTTTTTTCTTAAAAAAAAAAAAAAAACAAAAAAACACACCATCAGATCTTTAATTTAACCGGTGAGGATTAATATATTTCTTCTTGTATGAGAGTTTCCTTTTTATGAAGTCTCTCAAGCATTTAAGGAAAAGTAAAATAAAATCATGCATCTAGTTTTTGTTATCTAGCTGTCATATTAATATGTGAAATACATGAAAAAAGACACTTAATGCATGTTATAAATGCCATTAATTACTTCACACAGTATAATTACAAGGATCGACAAAAAAGCTCAGACCAAAATGAAAGAGTAAATTGCTTTCAATTCACGCTATAGTTATTTTGCCTTAAAGGGACATTCTCAAAGTGTCCTATTGTATTCATAATATAGTCTGCTACCAATTGCATCATGATTCTCTTTAACCCCTCACTGCTGGGCCATTTCACCCTTGTGTACTGAACTCATTTTGATGCTTTTCTGCTCATCATGTTTAAACGGGATTTGAAGTCATGTTTTATTGCAGGACCCAGACAAATTATATATCCTTATTTTCAGCAGACTCAGGAGATTCATAATATTATTATTATTATATGTAAACGCAGGGCCAGATTAACATCGGGGCTAATGGAGCAGCAGCTCCAGGCCCATGCCCCAGAATAGGCCCATTTATGGTCATTTGGACCCCTGTATCTCCAACCCCATAGCAGCTACAGAGTTATGTGAAGTATCCCTGGAAAGGCCAGAGCCTGACCTTTCCAATGATACCAAACCTGACCATGTTTTACTTAAAAATTTCTTTATTTTTTTTCTTTCTAACACAGCAATATTTTTCACTTCTCAATTATAAAGTGAACAATGCTGCCGCACTAACTAACCGTCTCATTTCTCATGTCACCAACAAGTATGGATGTGATGGCACAATCCGTGGTTACGAAATGGTACATCAAAAACCAAAACCGCCGCACTGCAGGGAAGATCACGGGGGGGGGGCGACTTCAGAACCCTGCATCACTAATCTTTACACCTCACAAGGGCAAGTGAGGTGTTATTGGACAGGTCAGAGTCTGGCCTTTGCATTGATACCAAACGTGACAATGAATATCTAAAAGAAAACAGAAAAAACTATTTATTTTTAGTTCCAAAGCGATGGCATTGTCCATTTGTCACGTATAAAATGAGCAATACCACTGCCATTACTCACCTTCTCATTTCCCATGATGGGAGCCAGGTCAGTGTTTTATACATATTCATAAAACACCATCCTCCAAAACACAAGGGAACTAATTCCTTTTTTTAATTTTTTGGTTAAAATTGGAACAGGTTCCCATTTAAATTCTTTAACAAAAATTCCTTATAGAATATATAACCACAAAGGTTTGGATGATAAAATGTAAAACAATAATTTTACACTGTGTAAATTATTGAAATCTAAATGGAAATTTACTCACAGTATTTGCCTGGTTAGATAAACTCGTACCTGCACTATTAAACCTAAACCTAAAACCTAAAATATTACAACCTAAAATATGTTTTCTTTTCACTAAATTCCAAAAAAAGCCACCAAAATCTTTAGCTCCAGGCCCATAGAGATCTTAGTCCAGCCCTGTGTATACGTCATGTCCTGTCAGAATTCTAAAACAAAAATATTATGATGAAAAATGTAGATCACATTTTAAAAAAGCTCTTCCCATAGAATAAAACAAGATTTCAATAATTTACAGCGTGTAAAATATATATATTTTTCACATTTTCCCATCCAATCCTTTTGTGGTTATTTATTCTATGGGGCACTCTTGTAAAAAAAAAAATTTGAAAATGAGTGTCAGGAACCTGGACGCCAGCGCCGCAGGAAACCTAGAAGCAAGCCAGTTTCCTGTAATGAAGCGACTGGTAATCCTTCTAAACCAGGCTGATCCAGCAACCAGGTGCTGGCTAATGCATCCTGATTCCCCCTCTACAAAAAGGAAGCACTCCCAAGGCACAATGCTTCTGCATTGCTATCGTGAACCCCTCACTAGTAGGAAGCTGCCTTTGAACTATTATAACCGTTGTATCCTGGTTCCTCCATTCTACTCCCAGTACTGCATCCAGACCATCTGCTTACCTGAGAACCTCTGATCCTGAGACCCTCTGATCCGGAGACCCTCTACCTGACCTTCTGCTCCTGAGACCCCTTACCTACTACGGACCCTCTGCTCCTGAAAACCTCTACCCGGTAAAGACCCATCTGCTGCAAGAATCCTGAGCCTGCTGCCCTGCATCCCGCAGAATCCTCAGAGCCTGCTGCCCTGCATCCCGCAGAATCCTCAGACCCTGCTGCCCTGCATCCCGCAGAATCCTCAGAGCCTGCTGCCCTGCATCCCGCAGAATCCTCAGAGCCTGCTGCCCTGCATCCCGCAGAATCCTCAGAGCCTGCTGCCCTGCATCCCGCAAAATCCTCAGAGCCTGCTGCCCTGCATCCCGCAGAATCCTCAGAGCCTGCTGCCCTGCATCCCGCAGAATCCTCAGAGTCTGCTGCCCTGCATCCCACAGAATCCTCAGAGCCCGCTGCCCTGCATCCCGCAGAATCCTCAGAGCCTGCTGCCCTGCATCCTACAGAATCCTCAGAACCTGCTGCCCTGCATCCCGCAGAATGCTCAGAGCCTGCTGCCCTGCATCCCGCAGAATCCTCAGAGCCTGCTGCCCTGCATCCCGCAGAATCCTCAGAGCCTGCATCCCGCAGAATCCTCAGAGCCTGCTACCCTGCATCCTGCAGAATCCTCAGAATCTGCTGCTCTACAGACCCAGGACCCTCTGCAGACCCAGGATCCTCTGCAGACCCAGGATCCTCTGCAGACCCAGGACCCTCTGCAGACCCAGGACCCTCTGCAGACCCAGGGCCCTCTGCCTCAAATACTCTTCTGCTTCTATTTCCTATTTATTTTCTAAAGATCTCCTTCACTCTTCATTCTCCTATTTTGCTTTCCATATCTGGTTTAACCCTGCTCTAATTTCTATATCTACTCTTTCTCTTTATATGTAAGTAGTATAGTTTAGTGTAGTTTAATATTGCTCCTTTTGTCTACCTTTCTCTCAGCTTGCCTTTTAGTTAAAGTTATTACTGTTTATTGTTTATTCAGTGTGCTCCCTTCCCCTCAGTATTACCAATCCCTTCTATATTTATCTATTGCCTTTTATGTTCTATGACTTCCTAATAAACCCTCTTTTTGTTTATACATCTACGATTCTCAGCAAATTTCATTGCACATTGGGCTCAATTCTACCACCCCGGAACCAGCTCCTTACAATGAGAAAATAGGTGATTTTAACTAGGGATGCACCGATACCAGTATCGGTATCGGTGCCGATACTACCATTGTGACGAGTACTCGTACTCGTCAAAAATCGCCCGATACTTCCGCTCCAGCGGGACAGCAATCGCAGCCTCCGGCGCTTCAATCGCGGCCTCCGGGCTTGAAACTGCTTGAATCGCGGCATCCGTGGCTTCAAACTTGACCTCCGGCACTCACTCTATGCGTGTTCGTCGCACGAGTCAGCGCATCACCGCAGCGAGAGACTAACACATCACGTGGGACTGGCTGCTAGTCATAAAAGGAGTGGCACGTCTCACTAGAAGCAGGTGCGGATGTTCTGGCTGTCTCTTCCCCCCCCCCCAAACGAAAAAAATAATTTATTTTGCCCAGCAACTTGTTTTTGTTAGTTTGCAGGGGGAAGGGACAGACATACTATAAACTTTGGAGGCCTGATGCAGCGGTTCGGACTCAGAGGCCTGTCCCGACAATTTATTTTGCCCAGCAACTTATTTATCGAAGTGTCGGGACAGGCCTCCGAACCGCTGCATCAGGCATGCAAAGTTTATTGTTTATCTGTCCCTTCCCCCAACGAAGGGAAATAAATTGATAGGGGGAAAAACAGAGTGCTGGGACAGCAGGACTCTGAAGTTTATATTCAGTCTGTCTGTCCCCTCTCTCCCCCACCCCCTAAGAAAACGAAAATAAATTGATGGGGGGGGAAACTGAGTGCTGGGGCAGTTATTATAAACAGTGATTATAGCAAATTAATATTCATTCATCTTTGACCATGCTGTGAATACAGCATGAATAAACAAAATGAAATTTTTTCCCCTTTGCTGAATAGTGAATACAATAGTGATTAATTATTATTAATCACTATTCAGCAATGGAAAAATAATTCATTATTTCGTATTGCTTTAGAAAAATGTGTCCTGTCCCTTTAAGAAAAAGTATCGGTAATTGGTATCGGTGAGTACTTGAACAAAAGTATCGGTACTTGTACTCTGTCTTAAAAAAGTGGTATCGGTGCATCCCTAATTTTAACTAAAACTGAGAATTTTTTATCATTGTGGGAAATGAGAAGGTGAGTTAGTGCAGCAATATCGTTCACATTATAATTGAAAAGTGAACAATAGTGCTACATTATAAATTTAAAAAAATATATAAATTATTTTATGTATCGAAACCGTGCACTGTGCCATCACCTCCACACTTGCTTGTAGTGTGGAAAATGAGAAGGTGAGTTAGTGCAGCATTACTGTTCACTTTATAATTGTAAAGTGAACAATAGTACAGTGTTAAAATATTCTTTTTATCCCTATTTAGTTATTTTATTTTTACATAAACCAGATCATATTTGCAACCACTGGAAAGGACATACTCTGGCCTTTCCAATGATACCTTATATGTCCTTGTAGCCTGGAGGGCTCCAGAGATACAGTGGTCTAAATGATTGTAAATTGCAAATTCTTTCCACTTTTTTTTTTTTAACAGAGTAATGCGCCCCCTTATGGCAGGTGCCTGTAGGCACATGCCTAATTATAAATCCAGTCCTGTGGACGAGGGAAGGCCCCGGAGGAAGCAATGCCTTACTTGTACCTCTACCCCTTACAAATGGAGAGATAGAGGGGTCCAAGAACCCCCTTCCCCTTCAGGCACTCTCCTGGCAGTGCGAACTACGAACATTTCCGGGTGTTCGCCGCGTGTTTGCTCACAATGGACCACAATGCACTTTTTCCACTGTCCTGAAGCTCGTAATTGGCTACAGCCTTGCGCCTGACCACAGGTCTGGTGCAAGACCAGTTCAACAGTATGCCAATCACGGCTCAGAGTCCTGATTGGGCAAATTTTGCCCAATCATGGGCTCACAGAGCTAAATCCCGCAGCACACTATATAAGGTTTCCACGCAGCGCTTCTGCACGCATTTGAGAGGAGATTTCATAGGAGATTGTTGTTGTGTGTTCTTACTGCCGGTCTACCACGCTACTGGGGGGGGGTTTAATTTCTACCAAATATCTGGGAATTGAGGTGATCTGTGTCTTGTCACACAGCCAGTACCACGCAGTATTTTGGGGGTCACTAATTTCTACAAAATATAATAAAATAATCCGTGTGTTCTCACTGGCTGCCACCCATCAGGGGTCTCACTGATTTATAGGAGGTTTCTGACACTTGTAATCTGTGTCTTCTCACTGCCAGCAATCAGGGGGTCCCACATACTTCTAGCAGATTTATGCGAATTGTAATTTGTGTCTTCTCACTGCCACTCATCAGTGGGTCACACTGATTTTATAGGAGGTTTCTGGGAATTGTAATCTGTGTCTTGTCACTGGCTAAAATATAATAAAATAATCCGTGTGTTCTCACTGGCTGCCACCCATCAGGGGTCTCACTGATTTATAGGAGGTTTCTGACACTTGTAATCTGTGTCTTCTCACTGCCAGCAATCAGGGGGTCCCACATACTTCTAGCAGATTTATGCGAATTGTAATTTGTGTCTTCTCACTGCCACTCATCAGTGGGTCACACTGATTTTATAGGAGGTTTCTGGGAATTGTAATCTGTGTCTTGTCACTGGCTGCCAGCTATCAGGGTCTCACTGAGTTATACCAGAGTTCTGTAAATCTTTAATCTTTATACCAGAGTTGAATCAGAGTTCTGTATATATCACTCACCGTGTCTGAAAAAACAAAAAGGACAGGCAGATGCTCCCAGACACAGATAAGAGGGCAAGCAGCCCCTGTGTCGGGAGGCTGTGCCTCTGGTCATGGTGCATCCTCTGCAGGGGCACGCTTGTCCTTTCTAACTGGTGCTGGCCGTCTTAAGCAGCAGCAACATACAGCGGATTTGGTGGATTGGCTAACCAGGCCATCCTCATCCTCCGAGTCCTCTGCCAGCCAGGCTTCTAGTGGTTTACAGTACACCTCAGCTGCCAAAGCATCTAATGCAGCCTCCATGTCCACAGCTACTCCTGCCGTAGCCTCGCTATCACACACGGAGGAGTCATCTGAATTGTTTGACTACAATGACAGTGACATGCTGCATGAGGATGCGCAGCAAGTACAGTGCTCTGATTCAATCTCTGAGGTTGAGGAAGGGCATATAATCAACCTAGAGGAAGGGGGTGCCAGTGATGACACACAAATAACTGGCACTCATGCTGCCCCAGCAGCTGCAGCATACTGCCAAGTTGGCTCCAGTGATGAGGAGATAGGGGGTGATGATGACAATGATGATGAGGTCACTGACTCCACCTGGGTGCCAGATCGAACAGAGGAATCAAGTGAGGGGGAGGAGGAGGAGGCACAACATCCTCTATGACCAACCGTAGCACTAGCCAGTCCAAGGCATCAGATGTCAGAGCTGCTCCGGTGTAGAGCGCTGTTGTCTCAAAGCACACATGCAGGAACTCTGCTGTCTGGGAGTTCTTTAAGAAATGTGCAGCAGACCCCACCATTGCTATTTGTAATCTATGTCAGATGAGGCTCAAGCGTGGGAAAGACACCGGACGCTTGGGTACCACGTGCTTGAGGCGACATATGACCTCCTGCCACACATCCCATTGGCGCAAAACTTTGCGTAGGTCCTCCTCCTCCTCATCTGTCTCTACCCCCACTGTATGTCCTGCCATGTCATTGCCTGCTACAACCTCCACTGACAGGGATGATGCTACAGTAATGGATGTACCAGCTCCTTCCTCACAATGTGACAGCATCCCATCAGCTGAAGATTTACGCAGTCAGATTACGTTGCCCCAGCTGCTGCAGCGTAAAAAAATAAATATATAGTCCCAACCATCCCCAAGCACAGCGCCTAAATGCCAGCTTAGCAAAATTACTCGCATTGCAGCTGCTGCCTTTCCAGCTGGTGGACTCTGCTCCCTTCCGTGAATTTGCTGAATGTGCTGTACCACAGTGGCAGGTTCCAAAATGCCATTACTTTTCACGCAAGGCCATTCCAGCACTATACCAGCACGTGGAAGACAATGTTATCGAGTCATTGGGAAAGGCAGTCAGCAGCAAGGTGCATGTGACTTTAGACATGTGGTCCAGCAAGCATGGACAGGGTCGTTACATTTCCTTCACGGCACACTGGGTAACTCTGATTGCAGCTGGGAGGGATCCAAGACGGGGCTCTGTGCTGGAGCTTGTTCATCCACCACGCCTCCAGAAAGCTGCTTGTATGAGGTCTGTCTGCTCTACCACCACCACCTCTCCCTCTTCCACCTCCTCCTCCTCCTTCGTCTCTGGCGAAGTGGCAGTTAAACTGACGCCTGACAGGGTCTACGCAATGGCTCAAGCAAAAAGAAGCCATACTGTGCTTGAGCTGGTTTGTTTAGGGGACAGGAGCCACACCGGGCCAGAAATTATGTCAGCTCTGCAGGGCCAGGTGCAGAGATGGTTAACACCACACCAGTTTCAGCTGGGAATGATCGTCTGTGATAATGGCAGCAACCTTCTCTCCACCCTACGCAAGGGTAAATTGACGCATGTACCATGCCTAGCACACGTCCTAAATCTAGTGATACAGCGTTTCCTAACCAAGTACCCAGGGCTGGCAGAGCTTCTCAGCCAGGCCAGAAAAGTCTGCAGCCACTTCAAATGGTTATTCCCAGCAAGCGTTCGCCTGGCAGAAATTCAAAGAGAATTCCACCTTCCCACAAACCGTCTGATCTGTGACATGCCCACCAGGTGGAACTCGACATTAGCAATGCTGCAGCATCTGCACAAGCAGCAAAGGGCCATCAACGAGTACCTGTGTGAGTATGGCACAAGGACAGGTTCAGGTCAACTTGTTTCCCCCCCCCCCGCCGCAGTGGCTGATGATCAAGGATGCATGCACTGTACTGTCACCATTTGAGGAGGCACGAGGATGGTGAGCAGGGACAGTGCATGCATCAGTGACACAATTCCTTTAGTGTTCCTGCTGGAGCACACTCTGCGGGGAATTATAGATGTGGCTCTAGAGGCAGAGCAGCGGGAGGAAGAGGAGGCCTTCCCTAGCTCTCAAGGCACCAGTCTTTCTGCAGACAGCATTCCAGCGGGTCCTACTCAGATAAGACAGGAGGAGGAATATTTAAGTAGTGGGGCATTGAAGGTGGGGATTCCTCAAGGGAGGGTTTCGTGTGCCCAGAAACACAAGGGCTAATGCGTGGTTGGGAGGAGGAAGTGCACGATGGGGTCATCCTTCCTCATTGACCAAGAAGACTCGGAAGCTAATGCCACCTCCAACCTACGCTGCATGGGCTCCCTTATAATGCAAAGCCTGCTAAAGGACCCCAGGATTTGTGCTATCAAGGAGAGGGATCATTAATGGTTGGCAACCCTTGATCCACGATACAAGGGTAAAGTTGCAGAGCTCATCCTGCCCGCACAGAGGGAGCACAGGATGAAAAAACTTGAGGACGCTCTAAAGCGCCACTTGTGTAACACCTTTCCAGGCACTGGTAGGTTACCAAGTGATGACACACGTGCTTCTGAGGCTGCGGATGATCAGAGGAATAGTGGTGAAGGCCAGGGCCGCTTGACTGTTGCATTTTTAATTTTTTTTAGTCCACGACGCCCAGGGACGTCAAATGTAGGCACCCATTGCCAGCGTCTTCACCATATGGTGCAGGACTACCTAGGGGCAAGGGCAGACCTGGATACGTTTCCAGCAGATGATCCACTGGCTTACTGGGTGTCGAGATTGGATCACTGGCCAGAACCTAGCCAATATGCTATGCAGCTACTAGGTTGCCCTTCATCTAGCGTGCTTTCTGAAAGGACGTTCAGTGCCACTGGAGATTTTGTCACAGACAAAAGAGTGCGTCTGTCCACCGACTCTGTAGACCGGCTGACATTTATAAAAATGAATCAGTCCTGGATCAGCAGTTATCACTCCCCTGATGCTGACGTAACGGAATAGATCGGGGATGTCTTCTGCATTCACAAAACCTCCAGCACTGAACTCTTCCACAATACCACAAAAGGGTTACGGTGTGAATTCACTTGCTGCCATGAAAGGCACAATATTTGGCTGCACTGACGCCTGTGCCAGATTTATATCATTTTAATTTTTTGAACCGCAGGGTCCAACCCTGCACTCTTCCACAATACTACAGAAGGGTTACTGTATGATGGTACTTGCTGGCCTGGCAGTCTGGCACCAAAGGCACAATATCTGGGTGCACTGACGCCTTTACCAGATTCATATCTTGTTAATATAGGACCGCAAGGTACACCCCTGCATTCTTCCACAATACTACAGAGGGGTTACTGTATGATGGTACTTGCTGGCCTGGCACCAAAGGCACAATATTTGGGTGCACTGCCACTGACGCCTGTATCAGATTCATATCCTCAGAGGGGTTACTGTGTGACGGCACTGTTGCCGACGCTAAAGGCCCAATTTTAAAGCACCTATTGTTACTTTCATCCAAAGCCTGCATAAGTTTCACCACAATTTAGCCAAAAAATCACTAAACTTTTTCTGCGTGTCTGAAAATGTCTCCTCTTTTCATACAGACTGCCGCCCCAAGCAGTTGTTTATGGATAGATTAAAGGAAAACCATTTACTGTCATTTTTTGGTTTTTACATATTTCTATACATCCTAGAAATCCGCCACTTCACGGGCAGGTTATTGGGACCTCCTAGGCACGATATTTGAAGGAATTTTTCCTTTTTATTTTTAACCCTTATTTCATGGAAAACTCAGTCCCTTTAAAAACGTTTTTTTTTTTAAACTTTTTGTCCTTGTTTCCTGTCCCCCAGGGCACTACCCGGACCCCCATACACCTTTTATGCCCTCTTGGAGGGCACTCTAAAAATCGAATTTTGAGTCCGATTGACTTGCATTGAGTTCGAGTTCGAATCCGAACATTTGAAAAGTTTAAGTTCGAATGCGAACTGAACTTGGGGGTGTTCGGCTCATCCCTAGTAGAGATAATCTTTTGTGCTTTACAGCTTAACTCTCCATCTTCCTGAAGAAATTCTCACTCTTTAAAATGAACAAGGAAGATAAGAAACAGAAAATGAGTCTGAAGTATCCGAAGGCTGTTGAAGAATCATGACTAACATTTTGCTAGAATTTAGTAGTTGTGAAGCTTAAAACTATGTTTTATTTTGGGTATTAGCTTTAAATATTCATGACAGCTTTTATAATTCTACATCGCTTTTTTTTTTTTTATATTAATATGATAATGATGAATCTGTGGTAATGCTCGACTCTCATGGAACCAAACGTAATAATTTCAAGAAAAGATATAAACTAGATACTCTACTCGTGCTCTATAGCAACCAGAGATCTACAGTTTCCTGGAGTCTTCTTTCCGAATGACAGCCACGTCATGCCTTCTTTCATTCTCAGGGGACATTTTACTGCTTGCATTTTTGGTTTTCGATTGACTTTGCATATTTTGTCAGTATGCTCGTCTCAATAACATCATCCTATAAAAATATAAGAACCAAGTCTAAGTATTATCATGCTGTGTCAACTGTAGGGCCGTACCGCTTCTTGCATTGGACGGTCAGTGTGATTCCATTAGAAGATTCTTTTTATGGTTTCACATCTCACTCTTTGGTATCAATTTGCTAATCCTTTTACACATTAGGGCATTTAGATCACTATGAAACTATGAATAGAGTCTATTTTTCTTTGATGTCAAATGAGAGAGCTTGTGTTTCCACTTTATGTCATCATTGCATTAAAATAACCTTTCCTAGCAATACAACTAATTAATCCCTTCATTACCATGATAGAGTATACTCGATCTTCAAAAGCTGCTGCAGGAGCCCCGAATTGGGTAAACTCTATACGGTAATATTCTGGAGCAAATCAAAGGAATTTCATTTATTGCAAATGACAGTCCTTTAGAAATGGCCTCCAGAATGTGCCCTCCAATTTCAGCACCTTGGACATGTCTGCCAAGGTGCTAAAGCGGTTCAATCGTGTTTTTTGTGGGGGGTTTTTAACACAGAACCACAAAGCTCCTGCTGTATTATTATTTAGGTAGTAGAAATTCTTACTTTGCAGGCACTGGCCAAAAAAGCACTGTTTATAAAATGTATGTATAAAGGGTACACATGCATTTTACACTGTCTGTAATGGAGAGTGCTTTACCATAAATCCCCCGGGTCTTGGCATTGGAAGGGATTAAATTTAATTCATTGGTCATGGCTACATGACTCTGCCCATATTTCTGCTCTCTACTGCTATGAGAGCTCCTCAAAGCAAGGCTTGCACACCTAGTCCTCCATGCTTATCTATAAAAAGTGTTTAACTGAACGACAGACATCCACCCAAATATTGTTTGTGTAGGATTGCCACAAGAATGAACAGAAAAAAATAACAGAACAACAAGGTGGGGTGAGGTAGGGAATGGTCCATGGGGTTATAACCTCCCCCCATGTTTTGACATTTTGTGAAGTGTTCCTTTATAAGACTGGTGACAAGGCAATGCTGTTCACTGTATCTACAGGGTGCAGCCGACTTGGGAGTTGCGTTGGCACTACAACCTCGAGTCCATTCAGAGCCGTTGATTTTAACCTGTGAGAACAGAAGAGCCAGCCTACAGGAGACAAGCAATGGCAGCGCCCAGCAGTGACTACGACAGGTGCGATTTAACCCCTTAAGGACGGGAGTAATTTTACAACTTCGGCGCTGTTTCGGAAGTAGAAGTTTGCTGAGCTCATTTTGACCATTTTTAAGTCACGTATTATTATACGACCCAGACATATTATATATCGTTCTTTCCGGCAGACTCGGCAGATTAATAATATATCACTATTATATGTATATGTCATGCCCTGCCAAAATGCTATAACAAAAAATGTAAACAAATGTGAATTTTCAATAAAATTTAAATCTTCCACAGTGTGTAAAGTGTTTTTTTTTTTTAAATTTTATTATCCGAGGCTCTGCGGTCATATTCTATTCGGTAGATTTGTTAAAAAAATTAGAACGGGGAACCCATTTTTTTTATGGGGAGAAATTGCGTGATTTTAGCTAAACTCCCCCAAAAAAAAAATCATTAGTGAAGCATCATTGTTCACATTATAATTGAAATGTGAACAATAGTGCTGCATTAAAAAAAACAAATTTTTTTTTATTATTATATTTATTAGTTTTTATTATTTAATTTATTATTTTTATTTTACTTTTTTTACACTTTTATTTTACTTTTACCATGGTCATGTTTGATATCATTGGAAAGGCCATGCTCTGGCCTTTCCAGCAATTACATAGTTACATAGTTACATAGTTATATAGGCTGAAAAAAGACATGCGTCCATCGGGTTCAGCCTCTCCCACATAACCTACTGCTGTTGATCCAAAAGAAGGCAAAAAACCCAGTCTGAATGCTTGCCAATATGCAACATACTGGGAAAAAATTCCTTCTTGACCCCAGAATGGCAGTCAGATTTCTCCTTGGATCAAGAAGCTTTTACCCACATATTAAATATTATAACCTTTACAGGGTTATCCAAAGAGATTCGAAAAGTCACCGCACGTTCGGTGACTTTTCGTTCTCTTCAATTCGGTTCCTTTTGCCGATTGCATTTCGGTGACCCTGCGGTGTATTCAGCAAACAGCACAGGGTCCCCGAATTGCAGGGAAAAGCTGCCGCAAACCTGACGAAAACTAACCGAATGCACGCTGAAAACAAGCAAAAAAATCTGGATTAACCTTTGAAGAAGCCGAACAGGAGCCGAACAGGAGCCGAACATGAGCCGAACATGAGCCGAATCACACAGAGCTGAAGCAGCTGTGACGTAGAGGAGGCAGTGAATAAATTAGAAAAACCATTTGTATGAATCTGGGAAAAAGAAACGCTGTTTGCAAAGAAACTACTGAGCGAAAATGTCTGAAATTTTCACAGGAGGTCCAGGGAATGATAATAAAGAGGGCTGTTACAAAAAAAAATAAGTAAACTGAAAAAAAAAAAAAAAAAAATCTGACTTTTAAAAAAAAAATAAAAAAATCTGAAAAATGCTTAAAGTATCCTAAAAAATCTATAAATAAAGAGACTCTTTGCTGCAGAATTTTATAATGAACGGTTTATTAGATATTGAATTAAAACAGGAATATTTTTAACATTGAAGCCTATGGGATTCTCCTGAATAAACTTGCCGAATTAAACCACCGAATGGCAGGGCATTAGGGGAACCTTTCACTGCTGGTTTGTGTTCTCTGAATAGCCGAAGCAGTGCTTCTCTATGGGGATTTCACTGCCCTCGAACAGGCACCGAACAGGCACCGTATGTTCAGGCAATTCGCCAGGATTTGGCGAATTGCCTGCTCTCTGGATAGCCGAATGGCCAGGAAAGGTAACCGAACGCTGATTTTGAGCGTTCGGTTACCTTTCTCAAGCAATTCGGATCTCTTTGGATAACCCTGTTAATATTCTGTGTCTGCAGGAAGTCATCCAGTCGTTTTTTAAAAGTCTGTACAGACTCTGACCCCACCACCTCAACAGGCAGAGAATTCCACAGCTTTATTGTTCTCACCGTAAAATAACCCTTCCTATGCTTTAAGCTAAATTTTCTTTCTTCCAGTCTAAATGGATGACCCCTTGTCCTATGTATAGTCCTGTTAATGAATAGGTTATCAGACAATGGTTGATAATGGCCCCGTATATATTTATATAAGGTTATCAGATCCCCTCTAAGGCGCCTTTTCTCTAAACTAAACAGGTTTAAGCTTTTTAGTCTTTCCTCATAACTTAACCCTTCCATCCCCCTTATTAATTTAGTTGCCCGTCTCTGCACTTTTTCTAGCGATATAATATCTTTTTTTAAGACAGGTGCCCAAAATTGCACGGCATATTCAAGGTGCGGCCTGACCATTGATTTATACAGAGGCAAAATTATGTTTTCATCCCGTGAGTGAACTCCCCTTTTAATGCATGCCAGTACTTTGCTGGCCTTGGCGGCTGCTGTTTGACATTGCACATTGTTACTTCGTTTGAAGTCTATGATTATTCCCAAATCCTTCTCCTGCTTGGATTTCCCTAACTCCGTACCATTTAGGGTATAAATTGCTTGTGTGTTCTTCACTCCAAAGTGCATAACTTTGCATTTATCTAGATTAAATTTCATCTGCCATTTAAGTGCCCAGTCCCCCAATCTATCTAAATCCCTCTGCAGCGAAGTAACATCCTGCTCACATTGTATTTCTTTTCCTAGCTTTGTGTCATCTGCAAACACTGATACATGGCTTTCAATGCCTATCTCAAGGTCATTTATAAATAAATTGAATAGTATTGGTCCTATAACAGACCCCTGAGGGACACCACTTACCACTGGTGTCCATCTTGAAAATGTACCATTTATGACCACTCTCTGTACCCTATCTTTTAGCCAGTTTTCTATCCAAGAACAAGTATTTTTATCTAGACCATTTTTTCTTAATTTAAATAGTAACCTTTTGTGTGGAACTGTGTCGAAAGCTTTGGCAAAATCTAAGTAAATCACATCCACTGCGACCCCCTGATCTATACTTCTACTTACTTCGTCATAGAACGTAATTAGGTTAGTCTGACATGATCTGTGTTTCATGAAACCATGCTGATTTTTGCCAATTACATTATACCTCCCAATAAATTCCTGAATATTATCCCTTAGTAACCCCTCAAATACTTTCCCAGCCACAGATGTTAAGCTCACAGGTCTATAATTCCCAGGCACAAATTTTAAACCTTTCTTAAATATAGGGACCACGTCAGCTTTTCTCCAATCCTCTGGTACTATTCCTGAAATAAAAGAATCTTGAAAGATTAAGAACAGAGGTTTACATATTTCAACACATAGCTCTCTCAGTACTCGCGGATGAATTCCATCTGGCCCTGGGGCTTTATTAACATTCACATTGTTTAATTTCTGTAAAACCTTGTCCTGAGTCAACCAGTCACTTTGTATTAGTAAGTTTTTATTAATGAATTTCATGTCTCCTGTTATAGGTTTCTCTTATCAGCCATGACCCCCTAGCTGCCACCGATCAGGAGATAAAGGGGTTCAAAGAACCCCCCTATCTCCTGCAAGGGATTTCCATAGGAAATCCCTTTGCAGCTAGGGGGTTCCCGGTTAACTGACATCATCGCGCATGGCGCGAAGAGTCAGTTGACCGGGGGGTGACCCAGAGGTGGGGGCTGCCATCCAAGATGGCGGCCCCCACCGGAAATAGGCCGCGATCGGGCACAAATTAGTGCCGGTCGCGACCTGGCAACTAAGGGGTTAACCCCCCATACATTGCTGGAAAGGTCAGGCTGTGACCCTTCCAGCGATGCTGGCCACAGCCACCGGGGACCAGGCGATCGGGAGATAGAGGGATCCGAAGGATCCCTCCCCTCCAGGCGCTTCCCCTGCTCCGGCGGGGGGGGGGGGACGCCTGAAACTGACGTCATCGCGCCACCGGCGCGATGACGTCACAGCGCCGGAGGAGGGATCACACTGATCTGACTCCGCGGGAGTCAGAGCAGCGTGGGAGCGACCGGAGGAGGTAAGTATTTAGCGAGGGGGGCTGTAAACGCCGAGGACGTACATTTACGTCCTGCGGCGTCAAAGCCCGCCTAATGCAGGACGTAAATGTACGTCCTGCGGCGTTAAGGGGTTAAGGCAATTGATACTAACATGGTTATGATATACAAACCAGTAGAATAAGTTATATGTTGCATATCACATAACACTAAATTGAAAAAAAAAGTATTTAAATATGGTCTATTTAATCACTTTCAGAATGGACATTATGAGGGTTATTCAGAAAGCATAAAAGTTTCAGTGCATTCTCGTTCGGCGCACTTCGATGATTTCAGTACGCTGACTGCAGTGATTCATTATTCAATGCAGGGTCCCTGAAGTGCGCCAAAAAAGGAGTCGCCGAAGACCACCAAACGCTGCCCTCTGATTAGGCCGCCAAACGCCACCAAAGACCTCCAACCAACACCGAACTGGCAAAAAAAAAAGCAGAACTACTTTTTAAAAGGCGAATAAAGCAATTAAAATGCATGAAGATGATTGTGTGGAAATAATAGAAAAGGTCCTATAAAAAGTAATAAAAAGGTCGGTTACAGAATTAAAAAAAAATCCATGAAAAAATGGGAAATCAAAAATTTCGCCTTAAAAATCCAGAAAAATACCTAGAAAAGAAAGAAAAAGGCTTTTTCCTGAAACTGAAAACAATAAGCAGTTGAATAAAAAAATTATAAAAAGGGTATTTTTTTTTTCCATTGAATCCTATGGGATTCGCCTGTTTAAACCTGTCAAAATGAATCACCGAAAATCAGGGCATTTCACTGACATTTTGGTGCAGTTTGATATTCTCTGAATAGATTAACCTTTACTTCTCTATGGGACAGTTTCACTGTCGCTGAATATCACCGAATTGTGGTGAACTGCACCGTATTTAGCTGTCAATTCACCAGAATTTGGCAAATTGACAGCTCTCTGAATAGCTGACCTGCTATATTTGTAGTGTGTGCTTAGATGTCAAAATAACTTCCATGTAATCTAAAGGGAGGAAATTTTATTTTATTTTTTATAATTAAAATTAATTACTTAACCCCTTCACTGCTGAGCCATTTCACGTCTGTGTGCTGAGCTCATTTTTACCGCTTTTGCTCATCATGTTTAAACGCGATTAGAAGCCACGTTTTAGTATATGACCCAGAAATATATACAGTATATATTTATTTTTTTCGGCAGACTCAGCAGATTCATAATATATCATTTTTATATGTATACATCATGTGCTGCCTGTATATTATAACAAAAATGCAGTTAAATTGAATTTTTAATCATCTACAGCATGTAAAGTGGTTTTTTCCACATTTTATCACATGAACGTTTGCGGTTATATTTTCTATGGGGTGCACTTGTACAAAAATTAGAAATGGGGACTCGTTACATTTTTTTGGGGGAATTACATGAGTTTTAGCAAACGCACCCCATAGAAAAAAATCATTAGAGCAGCATCATTGTTCAAATTATAATTGAAATGTGAACAATATTGCTGCATTAATAAAAACAACACACAAAAAAAATGTTTTTTTTTCTTTAATTTGAACATGGTCATGTTTGGTATCATTCGAAAGGCCATGCTCAGACCTTTCGAATGACACTCTCCATAACCCCTAGCTGCCACGGTTCTGGAGATATCGGGGTTCAAAGGAACCCCCTATCTCCACCAGGGGATTTCCTTGGGAAATCCCCGGGCAGCTACGGGTTCCCCGGCTAACTGACGCTATGCGCGATGACGTCCGGCAGCGAGGCGGGACCCGGAGGTGGAGCCGTCATCCAAGATGGAGGCCCCCACCAGAGCTAGGCTGTGATTCGGCACAGGGGTTATAGCCAGGCACCGCTGAAAAGGGGAGACTCTCCCCTTTTAAGCGGTGCCTGGCTTGCGGCGCTGGTCCCTCTCGATCGGGAGAGGGATACGAACGGATCACCCCTCCCTTTCAGGCGATCTCCCAGCATTGCATGGCGCGATGACGTCATTGACATCGGGAGGGGTTTAAATTCAGTGTCTGACTTTGCTGAAGTCAGAACGTCGCGGGACCCCAGACAGAGAGGTAAGTATCTCTGTGGGGGCTCCCACTTGTGGAGGACGTGTGGGGAACATCCCCGCATATAGCGGGAGTCAATGAGGACGTTCCCCACACGTCCTCCACAGTGAAAGGGTTAATTAGGATTTTTTTTATTGTGATCTTTGTCCAATAAACTTAGGCCCCTATTACATTCTTCGCGCAAATTCGTCCCTGCAACGCAATTTTTTTTGCGCGCAGCGTTAAGCATTATCACGCGAAAATTAACAGTGGTATTACGATCCAAACTCATTTTCGCATCCGTCTGAAAATAACGTTCGTAAAAACGACGCGCAAAACGAAGAGTAATATGCACGCAGTAACGTAGCGCACGTAAATCAGTGTGCGGACTGGTTCTGTTTTTTTCACCGGATTCAGCCAATCAGAATTAAGAACCTTAATTGACATCAATTTACCTTAATTGGCTCACTTAAGTTTTTGTGCCTGTCAAAGTAAATCTGAGTATATATGCTGCAGCAATAATAAAAACACGCACGAATTCACAATTTTATTGTTTGGGTAGGTGTAGAATGTGTAACTATACTGTGCTGTATTTTTGTTTCGGCCACAACGTTCCGATTTGCAGTTACCACCAGCTTTTCAAAGACGTTAAAATTATGCGCGCAAACGTCGCTCTTAAAAAGATGCGCATCAATTGTAATACCATCCGCATACCAACGCACGAACGAATTTGCGCTCACAATGTTAAGTATAGGACGCGCACAGTTCATCACGCTCGAGCAGGTCCATCTGCGTTAAACGATGACGCGCATCGTTTGCGCGAACGTTGCAATACGACGTTCAGTGTAAAGGGTTTTGCCCCTCGCGCAAATGTGCATTTGCGCGCGCAAAAACAAATGCGCAAAGAATGTAATAGGGGCCTAAGTGAGGTATATGAATTTTGCGACCGATGGCATTTTATTACAATTTCTAGTGGCTTATCCATCACCTCTTCATCAGATAATTGTTTGCAGCAAAACATATTTTGTGAAACCATATAAAAAAATTTTTTTTTTTTTTAAAAAAATTAACACTAGGCTCATTGTCCAAAAAATAAATAAAATTCTAAATCATTAAGTGACTTGTTTAAAACCACTGAAAATAAGGATTGTTCTGGGAGAGCACGAGTTAGTGAATTATTGATTATTGATTCCCTCTGCTCTCTGTAGGCTATAATAAATTACTCAATCTACATGAACACATGTTCCCCGAGCAGTTACATACACATCAGGGGAAAGGGATTTCAGTCTTTAAGCTGCGAAACCTGAACCATCAGCTCCCTTTCTCCTGTGTGCCATTTGGGTCAGAGGTTCATGTCGATATGTTAGAGAATATTATTTAATTCCGCATATGATAAAATATGTTTTAATTTACTCTTTATATATTATAACTGACCCCACTATTATTAAATACATAAAAAAGCCTAGAATACCCGATAGCCCTTTTCATCTGTGTGCATTCATGGCATCCTGCGTGGGGAAGAATAATGCATATGGGAATAGAGGATTGATTGGCCAAATCAGCCGAGTGTTGACAAGCTGGTATGGAATGAGTAACTTGCTGTGATATTTCTGATATGATCTGCAGATGTTGGACTCCCTAGAAGGAGGACACATTAACAAATGTTTTAAAAGATGTGTTTTGCCTTCTATTAATCATGACTAGTGGCAAGTCTACTTGTTATCAGCCGGAAGCAAAATCCTTTCTCCGGTCCCTCACAGGTGTATTCGCTATAAGATGTGCAGAAAATAAATAAATAAACGGAATGGAAAACAAAACTAGCAGCCTCTCCGTGGCCATTATTATTACTATTATTGCACTTTCACATAGCGGTGCTGATGTCTCTCAGGAGGATTCACACAATGTCCCGTTTCCACACTTTGCCTTTAAAATAAATGTTTCCATTAAAACGTGAATTGTGGAGTGAATAGCAGAGTGCAGAACACATGAAAGGGTTAAGTTTTGAATTTGTAAAAGTGGTAGAATCAGAGCTGCTTTAGTTAGATGAGGTCTGCTTCCTATGGTTTGGATGGGCTTTTTATGCATGTGAACCCTACTTTAATGACAACGTATAAACTATGGATTTCATTACAATAAATTTACTCTCTTCCCGGTATTAATGCTTTATTGCATGAATATTACATTTGTGAAGGAAGTGATACATTTTTTATTTATTGAAAAAATACCAAAAAAAAGAAACAAGAAATAGTTCATATTTACCTAAATTGCAAGAAATGAGGACAGAAACATTTACCCTCACCTCCATTATAGCCAAGGAAAATGGTATATACTGTATATATATATATATATACACACACACACACACATTTAATGTGTCCATAAACAGTATATTTGAGAGCCAAACAAGAAATTTCATTCATATTAATTTACAGTCTTCATGAATTTTGGGCTTTTGTTTTGAAAGGTTTTGTTACAAACGCATAAAACAAGCAAGCGAATGATTGTGCTTTGAATACAGGTCGTCTGTCACTTCTCCTCCTGAAGATGCGAAGATGTATCAATCCCACCAAGGTGTGTGATAAATTTTATTAGATGTGGAGAACTTTTATTAAAAACAGATTTTTGATAATGCCCCCAGGAAGGTGATCTCAACGAAGGTTAAAACTACAGTAAAGTCACTATGCTAGGAAATGCTAGGGAACATGAGCCCTCCTCAGGGCCAGATTAAGATCTCTATGGGCCCAGAGCTGAAGATTTTGGTGGGCTTTATTGGGAATTTAGTGGTTATATACCTTTGTGGTTACCTATTCTATAGGGCATTCTTGTTAGAAAAAATAAATGAAACGGGAACCTGTTACTACATTTTTAGTGAAAATAGTACACAATTTTAAAGAAAACTGGGGGGAAAAAAAAGAGGAAAATTTTCCCTTGTAATTTGGAGAAGGGTGTTATATAAATAATATGACCATGTATAAAATACTGAACCAGGAGTGTGGGAAAAGAGAAAGTGAGTAACAGCAGTGGTATTGCTCATTTAAACTTGACAAATGGACAATGCCATTGCTTTGGAACTAAAAGTAAATAAAGTTAGATTATTTTTTTTAGATTATACATGGTCATGTTTGGTATCAATGCAAAGGCCAGAATCTGACCTGTCCAATTATGCCTCACTTGACCTTGTGTGGTGTAAAGATTAGAGATGCAGGGTTCCAAAATCCCCCCCAGTGCTCCTCGCTGCAGTGCGACATTTTAGGTTTTTGATTCATATGTTACTGTTGCTCCCCAGTCCACTAGTTCCTGTTCTCCCTGGACTGCTGGACCAGAGAATGTCAAATGTCTTAACCCCTTACCCCTGCAGGACGTGCTATGCAGTCCTGGTGGTGGGAGGGCTTTGAGATGCAGGGTGTACAGGAACGCCCTGCTGTTTTCAATGGGGCAGCCTTGGCCCCTCCCCACAGCCTGCATGCATCATTGGCTGCCCAGGTCAGCCTGAACTCAGGCTGTCCCCCTGCAGCAAATGACACGCGCCACACGTCGGCCGCAATCTGCGGTTCATGACTGCACCTGTCGACTAGGTCTAACTGTACACCTCGGCAACGCTAAGCCACCCCGGTCGGGTGACGCCCATCCGTCATTAAGGGGTTAAGAATGTGGTCCAAAGCTTTGTTTTGCCATCTTTTTTGGTGCTCTTCACATATACCAATTGGAGAGATGTAAGATAAAGCACTTGTACACATAACTTCTGGTTTTAGTCTGTTATTTCCATCATTACCCAAAGAGTTACATCTAAATATAAGGATTTATTATGAGAATAAAGAGAATAGATGAGCAAAGCCTCACATTCAAGACACATCAGCGTACTTCAATTCCCATTTAGTACCGATCCAGAATCTGAGGATTACGGGACAAACCCTAAATCTAGCATTCATCATTCAGCTAGACTGCATACACCCAAAATGTCATTCCGTAATTTTGTATTTTTTTTTTAGAATTCTAGGTTAAAAGGTACAAAGGTAGAAAGCTAATTAAATATCACATTGTCTCTTATTTGAGACTGAAAAATATCCTAATTTTAAAGAGCTTCACAGATAATGCATGAAAAAAGTGATTGCTGAGATTACAGCCATTTTACCTTTAGTAAACAGCCTCAAACTTGACCATTTTACTCAATCTGCTCAATCCAGCTAAAAACAATTTACAATTTTGTGTGAAAAATCACAATATTTCCCTATTTTCCTTTAACTGACATATTGTATTTAAACTGCAATGTACCTTTAGTAGTTAAACAATTATCTCTTTGAATCTCGCTTAAGAGATTAATTACATACATGAAGAGGTTGGAAAAAGAAAATATAATGTTCCAAAAATCAATTTTAATTAATGTATTAACTTAAGGTTTACTTCTCAATCAAGAGTCCTGTAGACTCACTGGTCATATATCCAATACCAGAGGGACCTGTAACCAGAACCAGCACTAAAGGGCTGGTAATCATTCAATTAATTGATGTGGGTGATGGCTGTAGGCTGCGAACTAGAGTATCTTTATTGACCTTTAGAGACTCATTCTGCAAGTTCAGAAGTGAAAATAAAATAGTTTTCCCCCTTGCTTTAGCCAGGATCTCACCACTGCGCATCATTACTTGCCATAAGGAACAGTTTTCAACAGCAAATAATACAAAACAAGAAGTATGAAGGATATAAACTTTCCACGAAACCACTAAAATCAAAGTGACAAATAAACTTGAAATAATTGAGACACCGCCATAATTGCTTGGCGGTTAAATAACTCTTCCCATACATACCTCCAGACAATGAGGATATTGGAATAAAAAGGGACAGGGGGTAAACTTTATTGAAATAACACAAATATAGGAAACATGGTCGGCAAGATCCCTTCTCAAATAACCACACTTAAGGGGACACAGAGATGGAAGGACTTACCATTATCCCTTAATGAGAGGCCAACCTCAGTTTATAAGCATCAGACCACCCTAGGGGAACTCCTTCATCGAATATCACTCAGGCCAACTAGAAAGTTTTGCCATACCTCTTTACTTTCTTTCCCCTATCCTGGTCCTCTCAGCACCATTCAAGTGATGACCGTCCACTGTCAGCTTTTGCCACCTGAAAGTCCAGGATTCTTTCCACCATCCTTAAAAAAATAAAAATACAAAAATAATATCAAATAGAAGCCAGAAAAACAGGTACATTCCCAAAGCAGGCAAATGGACACCATCAATCTGGTAAAGATTTGGATGGCCCTCTGTAATGTCTCTGAGTGATAATATGATCAGCAACTTCTAGGACTTCCCTGGATACATCTGTATTGCGACTCTTAACACAAAAGCCCACTCTCTGCTTCTCCATAAAACACCATGCATGCTAGATAAGATGCTGGACCAAATTAATACTACACATGGAAAAAGTATTTCTCAACCATCTTGCATGAGTGACCATAACGGCTACGTGGCTAAGTCTCCATTGAAATGGATGTCACATTTAGTGCCTCCCAGATTTAACATTATAAATCTGTGACACTCCGCCTTCTCCTGGCTTCAGTAACTTGACAAGGCTGTGAAAACAAGCCATGCTGTCTCAGCCACCGAATGCCAAGTACCAAGGGTGAACGATCCAGCTGTAAACCCAAAGTAATAAAGTACTACGCCACTAAACATGCCACCTCCAATCATAAGTCCTGGCTTCCCCATAGAGACAACCATGGAAACAAAGATACAAACACAAATCCAGAGGTCTCTTGTAAAGCTTGAACTGGGAAGAAGACCATCTCCCATTCCCATACTATCCCTTCTTTGAGGAACCTGACAATTTTGTGTCTGGAGCCGCTATGCTCTGAAAAGAATGAGAGGAGGCAACAGAAGAGTCCCAAGCAAAAATTCTTGTCATTCGTGCAAATCCGAACAAAACTGCAAATAAAGAATCTAGCCACCCACGTGAATAAGGAAAGCTCCATCAAGCAGCAACAAAACTGCCAAATATTCCCAAACAATTATGACTGAACATCCAACTCCACCTGTGACACCTTTTTGAAACTCACTCATTGGTCAATTATAATTTTTTTTTTTTTTTTTAAATTGACAATTTTTGTTGACAATGTGCAGACATTTCTCTCAGACAAACAATATATCTTGCAAATAAAACATGTCAATCATAGGTATTAAGACAAGTACCGTCATTGAATTAATGAGCATAGTAAACATCATTTTAACAAAACCTTAGATAAAAAACTTAAGCCATGCATGTGACGACATAAAAAAAAAGTACACTCAAAATAAAATACTATTTTGCAATCGGTTAATTGGCCAAAGGGTTAAAATAAATGCTAATGAAAATGAACAATCACTGGGACACTAGTTATGCGATTGTCTGCTTAAAGGGACATGCATGCTTTACAAGTGTGCCTTTAAAAACGTGCAATGCCTTTTAAATGAGCCAGTAATCTCCTTCAACAGGCATAAAAAGCAAGTAAATGTGATATTTTTTCATATTTACCCGCTTTTCTTTATTGGCGTTTTCCCACCCAGTGCAAGAGGCACACTGAACTAATCAGTCTGTATTCTGTGGAATGCATAAAAAAATGCACTGAGCATGTGCGACTAAGATGTTTCACCTCCCTCCTGCACTGTGAGCTGAGGGAAGGGAGGGGCTGAGTGCCATTCCAACTGTAACTCATCAGGAGACCAGGAGGGCACAATGAGTAGCAAAGTATTGTCCACAGTGAGTTGCAGGCTGGAGGCTTGGTGAACAGCAGGAGACTTGAAATGTAGGGCAGTAGAGGCTGGATACCAGAGTTGCAGGGTAATGAGGCTGGAGACCAGAGTTTCAAGGCAACGGAGGCTGCAGATGCAGGAGACAGGGAACATGGTGAAGGAACAAGATACAGGCTTATAAGAGTATAGGGTGCACTTCCTTAGGTGAATGATCACAAACTGCAGAAGCTCCCGCAGTGGGTGTGACTTCCTTTTCTGCACAGGTAATCTGCCACTATAAGGTGCACCTGGCTTCCCAGTAAGGCTGGGGTCAGACGAACGCAGTGCGAACGTGTGTTGAGCCACACTTTATTACGGCCGCAGTAGCAGCAAATGACGTCCAATGATGGGCAATATACGAAGTACGTACGCACGAAAGTTCTGCCGCGCAAAGCAAGCGGCAAACGAACGCATTTTTTCGAGAACGTGAAACCGCTAGTACTGAGCCACAGAGTGCTCTGTGTCGGCATAGCGGCATGTGTGCGTGACTAGGAGACGTCAGACGCTGCATATGTACGGCCAACATCACGTCCATTTGTTTTTTATAGCTCCGTCAAAAAATACGGCCGAAATTGCGCATCGTATGATCGCTATCGCGTCTTCCATGAAAAAATGCGTTCGGACGCATCAACGCACTTTTTGACGGTAGACGTGAAAAATGCGTTCTTCTGACCCTAGCCTAAGCAGTAGAATACCCGGTAGGAACCATACAGGCGTTGGATGGAGGCACAGGTAAGGATGAAAACCTGGCGAAAAAGTCCAGGTAAGGCACTGCTGGTGTTCAAGTACCTGTAGCACTGGCTTGGGCATGGGTCTTACTCTGGCATTGCCGTGTCCCTGTGTTGGATTACTTACACTCCTTAGTCATGGAAACAAAGGGGTCAACCTCCTTTATGAGGGTTAAAGGAGGCCAAAAAAGCCTCCAAAATCTTAGAATGCCTGGTCTATAACCAGCTCACCAGTTTTCTTGCCGCTCTCTGCTTGATCAGCACCAGTCCGACTTTCACTCCCAGCACTCCACTGAGACTGCTCTAAGGTGACTAATGATGTAGTTGCTGCTAAAACCAAAGGTCACTTCTCCCTGCCTATTCATCTTGACCTTTCTGCTGCATATGACACTGTTGACCACCCTCTCCTGCTCCTTGCGCTGCGTCAACTTGACCTCAGTGACACCGCTCTCTCCTGGTTCTCTTCCTATCTCTCTCTTCTATCCGTCAGTGTCTCCGTCGCTGGTGTCTCTTCATCCCGTTTTCTCTGCCAGGGTACCACAAGGTTCTGTTCTGGATCCCCTACTCTTCTCGATCTTTACTGCCTCTCTTGACAACCTCATTTATTCCTATGGTTTTTAATATCATTTCTATGCCGATATCACCCAAATCTACCTTTCCACTCCTGATTTTTCGCCTCCTGTGTTGGACTGTGTTACTGCCTGCTTGTCGGCTGTCTCCAACTGGATGACTTCCTGTTTCCTAAAGCTCAACCTCTCTAAAATTGAACTTCTCATCTTCCCTCCCTCTAAAACCAACATTATTGCATACATTTAGCTTCAGGTGAATGGTGCCACCATTACGTCTACCTCTCAGGCTCGTTGCCGCAGTGTCCTCTTAGACTTTGATCTCTCCTTCACTCCTCACATTCAGTCATTAACCAAATCTTGCTACTGCCACCTAAAAACATTGCACTCGTCCTCTCCCGTTATTAAATCAGGCCTCTGCTAAATTGCTCATCCAAGCTCTCATGATCTTCCACCTTCTCTCTGACCTCAAGAGATCCCGGATTCTCCCTCTGCAGTCTGTAATGAATGCCTCTGCCAGGTTCATTCACTTCACCTCCCACACCTCACTCTTCTGTTAATCTCTACATAGGCTTCCTGTTTCCTTTGAATCAAATTCAAAATATTGGTGCTCACGTACAAAGCTCTCCATAACCGCGCCCCTGCCTACATCTCCTCCCTTATTACATCCTGTTCCGAACACTTCATTCTGCCAATGATCTGATGCTATCAGTTCCTCGTACCCGTATCCCTAACTCCAGCCTTCATGGCTTCTCCCGAGCAGCCCCCTTTCTATAGAACTCCCCCGAAACATCAGACTCTCACCATCTCTCCATTACTTTAAAGTCGTCTGTGAAAACACATTACATTAGAGAAGACTATCGGCTCACTCTATAATCCCCCCACTATTTATTTTTTGCACTATCTTCCCACCCAGCCCCCATGCACCCCTCTACTTCAGGTTCTCTATTTACCTTTGAGAAAACAAGGTGAAACGCCCCAAGATATGTGTCTAAATTCATACGCTCAACAATGTACTTGGGGGTTCCTCTAATAACCCAAAAAATAACACAATACCAAAAAAACAAAGTAGCGCCAGAAACTGGTATACGAATTCAAACACAAATACATGTCCTTCAATTGTTCCCCTTCTCTTTCTCCTCCCCTGCAGGTAATAGTATGGACTTGATGTCACTGCAAGAGAAAAGAGGGGGAAACCCAAAATTGCGCAGTATGTCAGTCCAGTGATGTATAATCAAAATACATTATGGGACTCACATTCTTCTGAGCCAATATCCGGCTCTAGAGTAAACCGCTTTATGGGTCTTTTAGGTAGGTTCAGGCGCCCATCAACCCCTCAATGAATTTCTCTTCTCAGCCAGTTATTCCATCCTGTTCCACCAGAGAAATACAGGCGCTCTGTCTCAAGCTCCCGGTTGCTTGAGACAGAGCACCACACAGGCGATCGTAATCGAGCAGCAATAGAATGGTCAAAACAAGCCGGGTCAAATATCAGGAGCAGGGATCGTATCCAGAAACGGGTTGGCAACAATGAATCAATACACAGGATAAGTAGCGATGAGGGAACAGAACTCCACGACAGGGCGACGAGGCAACTCTTAGCGCCCTGTTTTAAACCCGGCGGCTCCTCGTGACCATGCTAGGCCCCACCCCCTTGGACGCCGCTCTGCCATTCCCCAGTGCTGGCCGTCGGCCAGCTCTTGGCACAGGACCTTGCCCAGAACCCCCCAGGCAGCACAGCAGAGGCTGAGGATATGACGGAACCCCTCAACCCCGCACACTGAATCAGATCTAACATATTCTGTACGGACTTAGTCTTATTAAAGGCTGGGCTAAAGTAATAAGGAACATTTTAAAGTGGTGTTAATTTAATTTGATAGGAGGGTTATAGAGTTTGATTTTCTTTGCTTGGAACCAGTACCACAAACCCCATGACGCCTAAATATAAACATGAGACAATAGCACAGTAATCTTTCTCACAAACCTCAAAACGAGAGAAATCTCAATGTATCCTTCCTGGTAAAATCCTTTATAAATAAATAAATAAATAGCCTTTCTAAAATATAAAAGACATTACTAAGTTAAATGAAAGGATATTATGCCACAAAATAACTTACCTACATATGGGAGGCAAACACTCCCAATGCATGTTTCTAATGAATAGTAATATTGTAATAGATGGCTGAATATAGATCAAAGGCGGCTCAAATGTGATAAAAGCAGTATTCACAAACAGTCATGAACTCCACATCAAACCTACCAAGTTCAATTTACAGAAACCCTAAATGATGGCTGGAATGAAGTCAAGTCAATCTGTGACCTCTGACCTGAATATTAACAAGGTTACCTGGAATTCAGCAAGTATTGCAATATGGGAAAGACAAATTTTGCTAAACAAACTACACAGATTCCTCTCCATTTTAAAAGGAAAAAGTCTTATTGCCATAAGTTTCAAAATTTTATCGCTTAGTGTAATATGTCCAATCTCAATATTGACGTTTGAAAGTAGATATCTCTGGAATCAACTCACCATAGGGTACATTTCTTAACCATGTTAATTGCTAAAGTATGTACCATAGATACTCGAGTAGCGCAACCCGAATATAACGCGATGGATAGAGATTTATTATGGAAATGAGAGAATATTCAAGACTCGAATATAACGCGAAGAGCAAAATTATAAACGTATAATGTACCGGTAAACAATTAAAATCCTTTGAGGTTCTCTTAAGACAGTAAAGCTCCCCCTCAGGCCAGGGTGCTCTGCTCTACAATGATTGTAGTTGTTACTAAGTATGAAGCCGCCATCCACCCGTCTTCTTACTTGCGATAAGATGACCCCCCTCATGCTGCCAATACAGCACCGATTTGATGAGGGATGGGCTCCACAAGACCTCTGAACTTATCTTCTGGTATCTGGCACCAAGATATTAGCAGAATATCCTTTATGTCCTGCAAATTGGCGGGGCTTCCATGAAATCAGATATGTTGTTATGGCACATCCCACAGATCATCAGTCGGATTGAGATCTGGGAGCTTTGGAGGCAAAGGGAACACCTTGAAATCTTTCACATGTTCCTCAAACCATTCCTCAACAATTTTTGCAGTATACCAGGGTGCATATCCTACTGAAAGTGTCTATTGCCACCAGGGAACACCATTTCCATGAAAGGGTGTATGTGATCTGCAACAATCTCTTGGTAGATGGTATGTGCCAAGTGTGTTCTGACCGCTCACTATCAAGGCCAGCATTAGGTTTTTCAGCAATTTGACCTACTGCAGCTCTTCTTTGTGATTGAACCAGTTGAGGTAGCCATTGCTCCCCATATGCATCGATGAGCCATATGCTCTGATGACCCTGACAACGGTTCAAGTGTTGTCTTTCCTTTTTGGTTGGAACTAACCGTTGTATACTTAGAACACCCTGCAAGACTTGCCATTTTGGAATGTTCTGACCCTGTCATCTAGCCATCACCATTTGACCCTTGTCAAAAGACACTCAGATCATTTTGCTTACACATTTTTGCTGCATTCAACACAAACATTTCAAGGACTGACTGTTCACTTACTACCTGATATCTCCCTACCTCCCTCCTCTTGCCAGGTGCCATTGTAACTATATAACCAGTGCTATTCCTTACACCTGTCAGTGATTTTAATGTTATGGTTGATCATTGTATATTTAGTATCTGTCCAATGCAATTTGTAGGTAAATGTAATTTAATAACAGGAGACCAAAGGAAGCAAAGGTCTTTCTGGTTACTACTGAAGATTTCTATTTTTTAGTTTAAACAGCAAGGGATGATTCTTTCTCCCATTAAATAAGCAGACTTTGACTGTTCAGATAGTCAAAAGCAGGACATTAAGTTCTGCAATCAACACCCAAGAACAGAGTTTATTTAAGATGAGAAAGCACATTTCTATTATGTAATAAGATTTGCTTTCTACACATTCAGCAGATAAAAAGTGAGGCATCAGGTGCTGGCTGTGACAATGATTGACAAAGATATAAAAGTAGGGTTTGTTTATTTTCACAGAAGATCACCAAGGGACCATTTAATGTATATTAGGTACAAGATCATTAAATATAGTTGCCTCCAAGACAATTCTCCACCCACGTGAACTACCAAAGGGAGTTTCACGTAGGCATTTAAAAAATAACAATACACCGATTGAATGGATCATATTGTTACACCATACATGAAACGATAATTGATATAATGTGTCACTCTATTGGGATTTAAGCCCTTTAATAGAAAAGTTTAAAAATTGATCACAGACGCTGCAGTGCATGTAACACTGCAATGCTGCAGACAGTGTTACATAGTTCTGTGTATAGACAGGTATACGTGTACACAAAGTAATTTAAATACATATATATTGTTTAATACTAATTATGTAAGTTATATATAGGCGCAGTAGCATAATTTCCCTTAGATATAGGAGCCCCAATACAGGAGTAATACACCAGGGATATGACTGGGCAGGCATTCCCTCTCCATCTGTTTTATTTACCCATCCATATAAATGTTATTGTTCAGTAGTAGAGCAAATGGGTATGGTGCATCCACTCGATCGATATTGCAATAATGGCTGTGTATGTGGATTGGCATGCTTCTCTCTGTAGAAGGGGTACCATTTCTATGTGTGTGCAACATTAATTTCCATCGTTGTGTGTTTTGTCAAACTTCGAGCATAAAAATGGTTATGGCGCATCAGCAGTTGTACAAAGACACAATTTATCATTCAAAAAAATTGAGTATTAAGATTGTTTTTAAAGTTCTATTCAATAATGCATCTGTTTGTGCCAATGCTCCATTACAACGTATTTTGCCACTGACACTCGCACACCTCTTTCTACCACAGGTACCCTGCAGCATACTTGGGGACCATTCACGGCACAACATTGTGCCACAGCACCTTGGAGGAAAATCACTGGCATACAGAGTAGAATACATTATCCCGATAACAGCATTGCAGTGGCTATTATATGGATTTTTATTCTGATACCCAGTAACAATATTAAAACATATCATAAAAGTACTGCATTTCAAAATTCTGTATCTCCTTCAAAGGACTTCTACAAAACCACCAAACCTCACCATGTGGACGAGAAGAGAAGCTTCTTAAATTTCTGAAAATAGTTGTGTTAAATTTATCCATTCATTCTTCGTTATCCAAACTAATTATTTAATGCATACTGCGCTATGAATGCAGCACCTTATAACAATGATGAATGCAAGGAAACACACCAAAAATCAACTCGTTCATATAAACCAGTTTACAAAAATAGCTACGTAGTATCTTTATCATTATTTCACTTGATTTATTTTGTTGACATGAAGCATATAAAAGTGTTCCAAAAGACAGATTTCTATAGCCATATTATTAATAATACATGAAATGCAAATGCTTATTGAAAACGTATATTATAATGTAATAACGTTCCGCTAGGTCAGAGAGCCCCATGGAGAGTCCGATCATAACTGCTTCATCTATGCTATAAAATTATTGACTAATGTGAAGGTTGGGTATGCCTTATAATCGCAAATACATTTTAAGATCAATATTATTATAATCCTTTTGTTAGATATTATTCATACTTAATTGAAGTCATGTGAATAAAGATCACTAGGTGTTTGTGAAGTGTCTTTTAATAAGTATTTTTTTACATCATACTCGGAGTCAGATTTTTTGCATGTCTTCAAGAATCATGACTATATATGTTTGTTTTGGAAGGTGTATAATTATAAGCAGACTGTCAAGTTAGAAATAAAAGTGAATCGTACCATGAATACAAAGAGTTTCTTGGGTACTACTATACCGTGTTACACTGAAGACACAGGCTATGAGGTGCCACATGAAGAAATAACACCAACAGCGCAATAACAGCAAATGGATGGAGTAATAAAAATATCAAATGGAGTTAGAAGATCCATGTACACTAATCAGCCACATCATTAAAACCACCTGCCTAATATCGTGTAGGCCCCCTTTGTGTAGTTGAGTTTCCAAAAAAGCTCCGGTTTACCAAGGCACGGGACTCCACAAGACCTCGAAATGTGTTCTGTGGTATTTGGCAAAAAGACATTAGCAACGGATCTTTTAAATCCTGCAAACTGCGAGGTGGGGTCTCCATGGATTGGATTTGGTGTTCCAACAGATGCTCGGATTGAGATCTGGGGAATTTGAGGAACATTACAAAAATTTCAACGTGTTGCCTTGGCCTCCAAACAATTCCAGAATACTTTTGGCAGTGTGGCAGCCTGCATTATCCTGCTGAAATTGGTCACTGACAGTAGGGATACCATTGCCTTGAAGGTGTGTATGTGGTCTACAACAGTCTCTACCTAGGTGATAAATGTCAAGAGCATTCTGACACCTTTCTATCATGGCCAGCATCACATTTTTCAGAAATTTGAGCTACAGTAGCTGTGTAACAGCACCAGATGAGCTAGCCTTTGCTCCCCTCATGTCTCAATAAACCTTGGGCGCTCACGACCCTGATGCCAGTTCACTGGTTGTTCTTCCTTGCACCACTATTGGTAGTTATGAACCAATGCATACCGGAAGACCACCCCACAAGACTTGCCATTTTGGAGATGTCTGACCTAGTCATCTAGCCATCTCTCTTTGGTCTTTGTCAAAGTAAGTCAGATGTTTTTGCTTGCCTGTTTTTCCTGCTTCCTACACATGAAAATGAACAACTGGCTGTTTACTTGCGAATACAGTCATGTCCAGAAATATTGGGACATCAACACAATTCTAACATCTTTGGCTCTATACACCACCACAATGGAGTTGGAATGAAACAAACACAATGTGCTTTAACTGCAGACTGTCAGCTTTAATTTGAAGGTATGTACATCCAACTCAGGTGAACGGTGTAGGACTTACAGCAGTTTGCAGATGTGCCTCCCACTTGTTAAGGGACCAAAGGTAATGGGACAGAATAATAATCATAAATCAAACTTTCCCTTCTTAATACTTGGTTGCAAATCCTTTTGCAGTCAATCACAGCCTGAAGTCTGGAACACATAGACATCACCAGACGCTGGGTTTCATCCCTGGTGATGCTCTGCCAGGCCTCTACTGCAACTGTCTTCAGTTCCTGCTTGTTCTTGGGGCATTTTCCCTTCAGTTTTGTCTTCAGCAAGTGAAATGCATGCTCAATGGGATTCAGGTCAGGTGATTGACTTGGCCATTGCATAACATTCCACTTCTGTCCCTTCAAAAACGCTTTGGTTGCTTTTGCAGTATGCTTTGGGTCATTGTCCATCTGCACTGTGAAGCACCGTCCAATGAGTTCTGCAGCATTTGGCTGAACGTGAGCAGGTAATATTGCCCGAAACACTTCAGAATTCATCCTGCTGCTTTTGTCAGCAGTCACATCATCAATAAATACAAGAGATCCAGTTCCATTGGCAGCCATACATGCCCACGCCATGACACTACCACCACCAAGCTTCACTGATGAGGTGGTATGCTTAGGATCATGAGCAGTTCCTTCCCTTCTCCATACTCTTCTCTTCCCATCACTCTGGTACAAGTTGTTCTTGGTCTTATCTGTCCATAGGATCTTGTTCCAGAACTGTGAAGGCTTTGTTAGGTGTTGTTTGGCAAACTCTAATCTGGCCTTCCTGTTTTTGAGGCTCACCAATGGTTTACATCTTGTGGTGAACCCTCTGTATTCACTCTGGTGAAGTCTTCTCTTGATTGTTGACTTTGACACACATACACCTACCTCCTGGAGAGTGTTCTTGATCTGGCCAACTGTTGTGAAGGGTGTTTTCTTCACCAGGGAAAGAATTCTTCGGTCATCCACCACAGTTGTTTTCCATGGTCTCCCGGGTCTTATTATTATTATTATTATTATTATTCTTTATTTATAAAGCGCCAGCATATTCCGCAGCGCTGTACAATAAGCACAGTATAGACAGGGTTACAATACATTGAACAACATTTGACAAACAGTACAGGAGGAGATGAGGGCCCTATTCCCGTAGGAACTCACAATCTGGGAGGGTTGGGGTTGGAAACAGGAGGAGAGGACTGTAAGGTTAGAGTGATTGATGATTGCGTCAGTGAGTTGGGTGGTAGGCTTCCCTAAATAGGAACGTTTTAAGGGAGCGTTTGAAGGAAGAGAAGTTAGGGGAAAGTCTGACAGTACGAGGGAGAGCGTTCCAGAGAGTGGGGGCTGCGCGTGAGAAATCCTGCAGTCTATCATGGGAAGAGGTGATGCGGTGAGAAGCTAGGCGCAGGTCACTGTTTGACCTTAGGGAGCGGGCTGGGGTGTATTTGGTGATTAGTGAGGACAGGTAGTGGGGAGCTGAGTTAGTGAGGGTTTTGTAGGTAAGGATAAGGATTTTGAACTTAATTCTGCAGTGGATGGGGAGCCAGTGAAGGGACTCGCAGAGGGGAGCGGCAGAGACAGAGCGGCGGGTGAGGTGAATTAGTCTGGCGGAGGCGTTCAGGATGGATTTTAGGGGGGAGAGGCGGGACAGAGGGAGGCCAGATAAGAGATTATTGCAATAGTCGAGTCGGGAGATTACCAGGGCGTGTATGAGTTGTTTTGTGGCGACAGCGGTAAGAAATGGCCGAATTCTGGAAATATTACGCAGTTGGTATCGGCAGGAGGAGGAAAGAGACTTGATGTGGGGGATGAAGGAAAGAGCAGAGTCAAGTGTAACTCCAAGACAGCGAACTTGGTTTGATACCCTCCACCGTGATAGAGAAGTCAGGAGGTGGGGAGGCATTGGAGGGAGGAATAAGTAGGAGTTCAGTCTTCGACATGTTGATCTTTAGGTGGTGGGAGGCCATCCAGGAGGAGATGCCAGATAAACAGTCACTGACTTTTGAAAGGACAGGGGGAGAGAGATCAGGGGTAGAGAGGTAGATCTGAGTGTCATCAGCGTAGAGGTGGTAATTGAAGCCAAAGCTGTTGATGATTTTGCCCAGGGAGGAGGTGTAGATGGAAAAGAGCAGAGGACCAAGGACAGAGCCTTGAGGTACACCAACAGATAGAGGCAATGAGGAGGAGGAGTTACCAGCAAAGGACACACAGAAGGACCTGTTGGATAAATAGGATTCGACCCAAGCGAGTGCAGTGTCACCGAGACCCAGAGAGTTGAGGGTCTGTAGAAGGAGGGGGTGGTCAACAGTGTCAAAAAGCAGCCGAGAGGTCAAGCAGGATGAGAATAGAATAGTGGCCGTGTTTTTTAGCAGTTAGGAGGTCGTTGGTGACTTTGGTGAGGGCAGTTTCAGTTGAGTGTAGGGGACGGAAGCCAGATTGCAGGGGGTCAAGTAGGGAATTGGAGGACAGGAAGAGGGAGAGGCGGTTGAAGACTAGTTTTTCTAAGAGCTTTGATGTGAAGGGAAGCAGGGATACAGGGCGGTAGTTGGATGGAGAGTTGGGATCTAGGGATGGTTTCTTTAGTAAAGGGGTAACTAGCGCGTGTTTGAAGGCGGATGGAAAGGAGCCAGTGGAGAGAGATAGGTTGAAGATGTGTGTGAGAGCAGGGGTGAGGGAGGAGGAGAGAGGAGGAATTAGATGTGAGGGAATGGGGTCGAGCGGGCATGTGGTGAGATGTGAGGAGGACAATAAGGAATTGACTTCCTCCTCAGTGGTTGGGAGGAAGCGGCAGAGGGTGGCAGAGGGGACCTGTGGGAGTGGAGGTGGCAGATAACTATCTTGTGTTGGGATGTTGCGTCTGATATTTAGAGTTTTACTGAGGAAGTAGTCTGCCAGGTCTTGAGCGCTGAAGGCAGCTGTGGGGGGAGGTGCAGGTGGGTAGAGGAGGGTGTTGAAGGTGGACCAGAGCCGTTTAGGGTTGGAGGACAGCGTAGATATAAGAGATGAGAAGAAGGATTGTTTGGCCAAGTGGAGGGCAGAGGTGTATGACCGGAGAATAAACTTGAAGTGAACAAAATCAGCTTCAGAGCGGGATTTCCTCCAGGCACGCTCTGCAGTGCGGGAGCATCTTTGCAGGTAGCGTGTCTGGAGGGTGTGCCAGGGCTGAAGCTGGCGGCGTGGGGCCTTACAGAGTCGAAGAGGAGCAAGAGTGTCTAGAGCAGAGATAAGAGTAGTGTTGTAGTGATTAGTGGCAGCATCAGGGCAGGTGAAGGATGAGGTATGAGGGAGGTGGTGAAGTAGGTTGGAGAATTGATGGGGGTCCACAGCATGTAGATTTCTGCGAGTGTGTGTGCGGGGTGGGGGAGCAGGGTGTTTAGGAAGTCCAGATAGGTTGAAAGAGAGAAGGTGGTGGTCAGAGATGGGGAAAGGGCGACAGTTGAACTCAGAAATGGAGCAGAGGTTGGAAAAGACAAGGTCAATAGCGTGACCATCGCGGTGGGTAGGGGAGGGGGGATTGTGTGAGTCCAAGGGAGGATGTGAGTGAAAGAAGTTTGGAGGCAGCAGGGGCGGAAGGATCGTCAATGGGAATGTTGAAGTCGCCGAGAATTAGGCATGGAAGATTAGAAGACAGGAAGTGAGAAAGCCAGGTAGCAAAGTGGTCAAAGAACTGGGAGGTTGGTCCTGGTGGGCGGTAGATGACTGCCACCCTGAGAGCCAGAGGAGAGAACAGGTGGATGCAGTGTGTCTCGAAGGAGGAGAAGGAGAGGGATGGGGGTGGAGGGAGATGCTGGTAGGTGCAGGTGGGAGAGAGCAGGATTCCGACCCCGCCACCATTTCTCTCACCCGGTCTGGGGGTATGGCGCAAGTGTAGACCGCCATGTGAGAGAGCAGCAACGGAGGCCGTGTCAGAGGGAGTTAGCCAGGTTTCAGTTAAAGCTAGGAGGTTGAAGGAGTTTGAAAGGAAGAGGTCATGGATTGCTGTGAGTTTGTTGCACACCGAGCGAGCGTTCCAGAGGGTGCAGGAGAAAGAGGACAGGCGCTGAGGGATTATGGGAATGAGGTTGCTGGGCTTGCAGGGAGGTGATTTATATGCGATGGAGATAGGATGAGATGGAAGTATTGGATGTGTTGTGGGGCCAGGGTTAGGGGATATGTCACCTGAATAGAGTAACAGCAGGAAGGTGAGAAAGAGAAGGTGGGAATGGGATTTGTGGGAGTGGGAGTGATTGGCAGCACGAGAGTTAGAGGGAGACCATGTTCTGAGGAAACAAAGGAGCTCATGTGAGGCCATCATGTGGGACGAGAGGAGGGAGGGAGAGATGCAGATAGTGTAGGGGTCGGTGGTAGAGGGGCAGGAGTTCCATTTAAGGAGAAAGGTAGAAGTAAAGAGCAGAAGTGTGAGAGAAAGCATGATATAGACGTGCGTTTACCCAGAGTAAAAGTGGGCCTTGCAGTTCCTTCCTCCAGTCCCGCAACTCCAGGAATCAACTCTGAGCGTCCACTTAAGATGCCACTTGAGGATGTCACAGGACCCAAGGCTCAGTGGAGCTGGTCTTAAATGTTGTTATAAAGGGCGGACTGATTACTTTTTAACTGCCTAAATGCAAACACCTGAAGCTGGATGGGCTGTGTCAATAGGGCAGGAGATTCACATGCTAATTAGCAAAGCACATGGTGGAGAAAAACAACAATAAATAAACAGAAAAAAACCAAGGAAACGTTATAATGTGGGTGCCTGCAAATACTGGGGGTCCTACCAGCAAAAGTATGCAGGAGATCAGTTGAGATGTGGGTGTCTGTGAATAATGGGTGATAATGTCTTACCAGCAAAAGTATGCAGGCGATCAGATGAGATGTGGGTGTCTGAATAATGGGTGATAATGTCCTACCTGTGGAGAGAGAAGACACAGGACTTAGGGATCGTGATGGCGTAGGGGATCTTGGATAAAACTCCAGGAATCAACTCTGAGCGTCCACTTAAGATGCCACTTGAGGATGTCACAGGACCCAAGGCTCAGTGGAGCTGGTCTTTTGGTGTTGCTGAGCTCACCGGTGCGTTCCTTCTTTGAGAATATTCCAAACAGTTGTTTTGGCCACGCCTAATGTTCTTGCTAGCTCTCTGATGGGTTTGTTTTGTTTCTTCAGCCTAATGATTGCTTGCTTCACTGATAGTGACAGCTCTTTGGCTCTCATCTTGAGAGTTGACAGCAACAGTTTCCAATGCAAATAACACACTTGAAATGAACTCTGGGCCTTTTATCTGCACATTGTCTTTGGGGTAATGAGGGAATATCACACACCTGGCCATGGAACAGCTGAGAAGCCAATTGTCCCATTACCTTTGGTCCCTTAACAAGTGGGAGGCACATCTGCAAACTGCTGTAAGTCCTACACCGTTCACCTGAGTTGGATGTACATACCGTCAAATTAAAGCTGACAGTCTGCAGTTAAAGCACATTGTGTTTGTTTCATTCCAACTCCATTGTGGTGGTGTATAGAGCCAAAGATGTTAGAATTGTGTCGATGTCCCAATATTTCTGGACCCGACTGTATATCCCATCCTTTGACCGGTGCCATTGTAATGATATAATGTTGTTCACTTCACCTGTCAGTGATTTTAATGTGGTGGCTGATCAGTGTATCCCTGGGCTACATAAGCCTGAGAGCTGAACATATAGCTATCGGGTCATCTTGTTACTCCATTTACGTGGCTGGGGGAAACACCATTAGAGTTTTATGCCTTAACCTGAGGTTGAATCACATTAATAATTACTGGCACAGGAACTGCCAATCCAAGGCTCGAAACATTGACAATATTGAAGATGCTCAGACTATTTTGGAACCCAAGATGTTTTTTAACAGCAATCTCCGTGAAGGTCTGCTATGATAAAAGCAGTTCACAATGATCCCTGCACCATGGATAATCATCACTGCCGCATTACATTTCACTTAGGATTTTTACACCTGCCATGAAATGTTTCCGGGTGCCCTTACCGACTGACTTGAGATCATGTTTCACATATTATTTCAATAGCACTATAGATGTGGCAATCTTTATGCTTTTATGTGCATAGTTGAGCTAGGGACTTGCAAGATTTTGCTGAAAGCTGGAGTCAGCTTTCCGTTGCATTATTTGGATTAAACAAATATGCAAGTGATGTGAAATGAATTGTAATGGCCTCTTGGTAAATGCGTGTGGTCAGACCTTGTATGCCATTTGAGAAAGGATCTTATTAGATATTTTTTCCCCTCTATTAAAGTATGTCCTTTGGATCACATCTGTCTCGTAATCTTTCGGGGAAATCACTGGCTAATATTAATTCCATCCATTTGTCTTCTGTGATGTGTCACAGCCCTCTGAATGTCCTTGTAAATCATTTCCACACGCGCACACACACACAAAAAAGATGTAGGTAAGACGCAAATATTCAGAATAAGTAAAAGGTGGTCTCCCTCGTCTGCCAGTGTGAACCTAGATAGATTTGGGAAAGCACACTCATTATTTACATTCAAAGATACGACAGGACATTGCAGACATAATTAGGCCCCAAGTTACATTCTCCTAACCTTATCATTTTTTGTTCCCCTCTCTTTATATTAAGAGTGATTCATGGAGCGAATAATATGGCCATGCAGCAAAATCCCGTCTGCACCCAGTCACCAGTAGTAAGATGATTCAGTGGTCCTTTTTGTTTTAATATTTTGCCAATAATTGTCTATTTTCCCTAAGTAATAAGCACTTTATTTCTACTGTAATGCAGGAAGAAAGAATATAGATACTGCAAAGATACCCAACTAAAAATGTAACCGAGAAGCTTTCTGTTTACCAACATACATTTCCTTTTATTTTTTATATCTATATCGTAGTGTAGAAGGCATATATATCTTGTATATGATGCATAGGCGTGCGCAGCCTATTGCATTAGGGTGTGCACCCAAAAGCTCAAACACACACACACATATATACATACATACATATAACGACACACACACACCATTACTATCAGGGTTATTCAAAGAGATTCGAAAAGTCACCGCACGTTCGGTGACTTTTCGTTCTCTTCAATTCGGTTCCTTTTGCCGATCCCATTTCGGTGACCCAGGGAAAAGCTGCCGCAAACCTGACGAAAACTAACCGCAAAACCCACCGAATGCACGCCGAAAACCCCCAAAAACATCTGGATTAACCTGCTGAAAACCAGAGCCGAACACAGTCGAAGCAGCTGAGACCGCAGACGAGGGAGGTGAATAAATTAGCAAAACCGTTTGTATGAATCTGTGAAAATGAAACGCTGTTTGCAAAGAAAAAAAAATTCAGAAAAATGCTTAAAGTATCCAAAAAAATCTATAAATAAAGAGACTTTTTGCTGCAGAATTTTATAATGAACGATTAGATATTGAATTAAAACGGGAATATTTTTTACATTGAAGCCTATGGGATTCTCCTGAATAAATCTGCCGCATGAAACCACGGAATGGCAGGGCAATTCGGGAACCTTTCACTGCTGGTTTGTGTTCTCTGAATAGCCGAAGCAGTGCTTTTTCATGGGGATTTCACTGCCCTCGAACAGGCACCGTATGTGCAGGCAATTCGCCAGGATTTGGCGTATTGCCTGCTCTCTGGATAGCCGAATGGCCAGGAAAGGTAACTGAACCCTGATTTTCAGCGTTCGGTTACCTTTCTCAAGCAATTCAGATCTCTTTGGATAACCCTGTATGTGTATGTTTCAGGGGTTAAGCAACCTTCGATACCCAGACATTTTGAAACTACATTTCCAATGAGTCTCAACTATCTTAATTAGGGGCCGAGCAACATATGAGATATAGTTCCAAATGAGCTAGAGGACCAATGACCCCGGTATACATCATGTCACGTCAAAATGCTAGATCAAAAAATTTAAATTTGGATTTCGATCACATACAGCGTGTAAATTTATTTTACCACATTTTTTCATCCAAAAGATTGTTAGTTAGATATTCTACAGGCCATATTACATTCCTAACGTTAATGTTAGTGTCCATCTGAGTGAGCGTTAACGTTAGCTCTGGTGGTCCTACCGCGGGTGTACCATATTAAAATCCAAACGCTAATCTGTTAGAAAACCCGTTACCATTTAGAATCTTGCTCTTTTCAGCTCCCTATACTTAACATGGGGAGTGGAAAGTGTTAATCAGCATTAGCATTACAATCTACTAGTGCTGATTACCGTCCGGTTGCGGTTACTGAACATTTACTCACAACCAGGACCTGGTGATAACGGATTCCACTTCTGCAGAATCAGTCAGCACCAGCTGAAACCCCCCCCCCCAAAATCAGATACTCACCTCTCATCCTGCAGAAAGAACGACTGCTCCATTCGCCTCCTCTGGCCGCCAGGAGCAGAGGGAGACTGGGAGAAAAAGTCCCTCAGTCTCACTCTGGGAATCACTATGTCGACCTGCCGGATCTCACAAGGACTTCAACGACGTGCCGAGTACATCCTCTACACACAAACATGAAACCAGAGGATGCGCTCAGCACGTCGTCAGCAGCAAAGTGGTTAAATGTTAAAAAGGGAGTGAAATTTGAGTAAAGTGGCCCATATAAGCTCTTGCTGACTTGCACCAATACAGTCTCCTACCTGTACCTCACGATGCTGCCAAGACGCTCGCTGTAATTCTTTTTGTGGAGTGCAGGCAGCAGATATTGTGGCGATTTCTGTGCACAAAACAATCCTTTATGGTGCAAGACAAGGGGGCAACACCGGACTGCGACAAGGAAACAGGTGCAGAATTTTACGCAAAGCAGCCTATTTAAAGACAGATACATGCATTTATACACACAGCCATACGTTCACATACATAACTATATATCCTCCTTCCTACACCCTGGGGGTATGTAGCAATAAAGCCCACATTAATGTGCAGTGTGTATGAGCATATCCCAGAATCCACAACAATAAAACTCACAGTAATGTGCAGTGTGTGTGAGCGTATCACAGAGCTCCACAGTAATAAAACCCACAGTAATGTGCAGTGTGTATGAGCATATCAGAGATTCGCAGCAATAAAACCTTCAGTAATATACAGAGTGTATGAGCGTATCAGAGCTCCACAGCAATAAAACTCAGCAATGTGCAGTGTGTATGAGCGGATCACAGAATCCACAGCAATAAAACCAAGCAATGTGCGGTGTGAATGAGCATATCACAGAATTCACAGCAATAAAACCAAGCAATGTGCGGTGTGAATGAGCGTATCAGAGAATCCACAGCAATAAAACTCAGCAGTATGCAGTGTATGTGTATCACAGAATCCACAACCATAAAACTCAGCAGTATGCAGTGTGTATCAGTGTATCACAGAATCAACAGCCATAAAACTCAGCAGTATGTGTATCACAGAATCCACAGCCATAAAACTCAGCAGTATGTGTATCACAGAATCCACAGCCATAAAACTCAGCATTATGCAGGGTGTATCAGTGTATCACAGAATCCACAGCCATAAAACTCAGCAGTATGTGTATCACAGAATCCACAGCCATAAAACTCAGCAGTATGCAGGGTGTATCAGTGTATCACAGAATCCACAGCCATAAAACTCAGCAGTATGTGTATCACAGAATCCACAGCCATAAAACTCAGCAGTATGTGTATTACAGAATCCACAGCCATAAAGCTCTGTGTTTAAAAATATTTTGAATACACTATTAAAAAATATTTTTGATATATAAAAATTGCCCCCTCTCCTGCTCACCTTTGTTTGTTTTTTCTGCTTGCAGGGAGGGGGTTGAATATGAATCATTGGTGGTCCAGTGGCACAGAGGGGGGGGGTCGAGGAGGGGGAACCCGGCTGGCCGCATCCGATGAACAGCCGCCGGGACCCCTCATTTCCGCGGGCCTGGCGGCAGCCTCCGCTTCCCTCGTGGTCCCTGTGGTTCGTGGGGTGCTGCACTGCGATCTGTGCATGGCGCACAGACCGCACAGCACATCCCTCACTGACACGAGCGGCCGGCGATCTCTGATGACCTGTCACCTGACCGCCGGCGCTTACTGTCTGTGTCAGAGCGCCGGCGGTCAGGTGACAGGTCATCAGAGATCGCCGGCCGCTCGGGTCAGTGTGGGATGTGCTGTGCGGTCTGTGCGCCATGCACAGATCGCAGTGCAGCACCCCACAAACCACAGGGACCACCAGGGAAGCGGAGGGTGCCGCCAGGTCCGCGGAGTTGAGGGGTCCCGGCGGCTGTCCATCGGATTCGGCCAGCCGGGACCCAGAATGTGTCGCGGGCCGGCATTAGGGTGTGCCTAGGCACACCCGGCACACCCCGTGCGCACGCCTATGATATGATGACATATACAGGATACATATACCCAATTTTGTAGTAAATGAGGAATTCCTTATTAGGATTTCCATAAGAATTAAGTGACCAGGCAGGGTCATTAAGAAGTGATGCTCACCTCACAAACCGTAACTCAAATCACTACTAGAAATATCTTTTGTTCTCCCCCTTAGGCTGGTGTCAGGCGAGCGCACTATGTGCGCCCGTACGGACGTGCTTACCGGCGCCGCATTGTGACGCTGCAACGGGGCCGGTCACACGCATGTGCGTGCGCACGAAATGCACGTGCAACAAACGTTTGTTATCAAAGCCTCCCCGTCGATGCGCTAGGACGTGCGTTGACGTGGCTGCAAAACACGATCCTCCATAGAGTGCACTGAGGGCGGTCAGCGAGGTGGCCAGACGGGCATCGAGTGGAAGGAATGTCCACTCTCACGGATGTTCCTTCCACTCCCCAATGACACTCATCTGACCCCTGCCTTAGATCTAAATAAAGCTGTTCATTAAACAGAGTGTGAAAGCTCAGTTTGAAGGGTCAGTGTCATGCCTCAGCCCGAGAAGCCTGCTTATAGCTACGATATTTCTGTTGCTCCCTGTTTGCATCCACTCAGGGGTTAATACCCGTGTCAGCTCCTGAGTGGGTGTGCATATAACCTGGACACACCCTTCCTTCCATGCTCTGTCATTTTGCCGTTTTCCCTGTATGTGAGGTCCTACAAGCCCTCGTATCCTGTTTGTCAGTATTTTCCCTTGTTCTGCTATATTCCTGTGGATCCTGTTACTGGACGTTACACTGCGTAGCCCACTATCCAGTGGTCTGGAGATCTGCCTGAGTTCCAGTCTGTTACCTCACCTAAGAAGCACTATCGCATGGTCCTTGGTGCTCTTCCTATATATCTGCAGCCTCTTGACTACGTGGCCCACTATCCTCTGGGGCTTGGAGACTTTCTTGGCTGCCAGCCAGCCAGCCATCCGTGCCTGCTGCTAGGACCTTTTTTTTCCGAATTTTTTTTCTTTTGAGTAAAGGTCATATAAACATCAACAAAAGGCCATGCAGGGCCGGAGTAAGTGGTCAAACAATCATGACAGAAAGACTAATGACAGATATTGTGCAGGGAGGGAAGGAAATCGACACGGCAGAATCACTGGTATATACGATAGGAACCAAAACGGCGGTAGGTGGGAGCCGGAGACCAAAATGTGGGTGGGGGAGGGGAGAAAAACGAAACCAGATAAGGGGGGCAAGGCAATAGCCATCCAAAAGACAAGGAGGCCATGGAGGGCTAATGTCACGTGCCAGGGCTCTCGGGTGCCAAGTATGGCAGCCAGAGCCATGGTGGCTACCACAGTAGCTCGTCCCGAGGGGGTCCCGTGCTGGCAGACACCAAAAAAAAAAAGGAGGGGAACATAGAGGCTCTCAGCATCCATCCACACCAGATATGAGCCATACACCAGTATTAAAGTTAGCAGAGAAGACAAAAATAGTGTCTTAGAAATCAGCAAGGGGGAGGGGATTCTCAGCAAGAAAATGATGGAGGGTGTTCAGTAGTGGGGGGGTGCAACCCACAGGTCCAGAGTCCAGAATAAGAGAAAGCTGCAGGAGGGGGAGACATGTCTGCAAACAAGGTCAGAGGGAGGGGCACAGAAAAAATATATACACGGGGGGGGACAAGTGGAGCACTCAGCTGGGGTCCGTCAGTGGCAGTGGAGAACTCTGAGGCATTGGCTGGATCCCCAGCATGCAAAGCAGGGACTTTACCTCTTCGAGGGACACCGCCGAATGTGTTTTGCCCCCCATGGACACAAGAAGGGAGCCAGTAGTCCCCCACTTGTAGTGGACCCCCTGGTCCCGCAGCAGGGTAGTAACATCTCGGAAGCGTCTTCGAGCAGTTAACGCCAGAAAGGAAAGGTCCCGAAAAAAGATGAGACATCTGGGAGGCGTACGTGACTCTGAATGACGGCCCCACAGCCGCAAGGACCTGGGACTGGATCACCACACTGCGGATGACCACAAGGACATCTCAGGGAGCAGTCTCCGGAGCAGCAGCCGCTTTGCGAAGCCTCGCCACCGACAGAATTGGAGGGTCCGAAGGAGCGCCATCGGTCAGGAGTAGGTGAGTGATCAGGTCCGTGACATAAGTCAGGAGCCCCCCAGTTCCCACTTCCTCCAGGATCCCCAGTACCCTCAAGTTGCGGCGGCGATGGCGATCTTCCAGAGATATGACCGCGGAATTAAGACGGGCAATTTGTGCTTGAAGGTCATCCAGGGTGGAGGCAGTAGCAGCGTGCAACATTTCCGTTATCTGGACCCGGGTCTGCACCTCGGCGATCTGAGACTGCAACGGGTCGAGCGCCGCGCGCACCTCCATTAGGTCTTGCCGCCAAAGAGTCCGAAATTCCTCCATAACACCCTGGAGATCTGCAGTGGACATTAGCTGGGCAGAGGGTAAATCCGTCAGGGACCCAGCCGACGGGGGCAGGGTGACTCTGGTTGAAGACTCAGCTAGCGAACCACGGCCGTCCTCCTCCGTTCTCCACCTCCTCCGCGCGTCCCACTCCCAGCGAGGTGCGGATGTCTGGGAGGCGCTGTCCAGCCGCCTCCCCGGTCTTTTTACCCATAGAGGTATAGGCAGAGGGGCCTCGTCGGCAAAGGGTGCAATCTGCCGGATCTTAAATGTAGGCCACAAGATGGCCGCCACTCAACAATAGTCTGGTCAGAGAGGGCCGAAAAAAACGCTGCATCCTTGTACCTCTCCAGCTTCCAAAGGTAGCGATCGGCGCCCGGAATAGTCAGCAATCCGTCCGAGGTGAGCACGCCAAGATTAAGGCAATATAACAGCCGCTTCCACCCAATAACAGGCAGCGCGGTACGGAGCTCTGCAGAATGGCGGCTGCTCTCCTCTAGGTCTGGACACGCCCCCCCTGCTAGGACCTTTTATCAAGGAATTGCTATGCAAGTGGAGTTCCCAGCTTCTGACTGCACGGCCTACCATCCTCTGCTTATTTTGTACCTTGCCTGTGTATATTGAAACTCTTATATGCAAGGTCATTCTGCTGTACATACAATATACCTTTTATTACCTGCATTCCAAGTCTCCAGTGTCTGCTTACCCCCAGTGCTTGGGAAAATATACTTTAACCTTAGGCCCTGCCATGGCTCCATCATGGCACAAGCCTGACAGTCAGAAGTCTATAATATCTATAAATTATCAATAAACATACCTGATGTGGTTGTATAAATGCCCACTGATTGGTTTATCCTAAATATAAGTATTACATAATAGTTATGAAAGTGAGAAATATGTCACATAGGGAGTCACAAATAGGTATGTGTAAATTATGCGCGGAATATCAGCTGTCATGCTCACACTCTGATTTCTGTAAGAACAAAATGCCCCAGTTTTAAAACAAAATGTGCAAGAGATGTGTTGTGTATTAAATAAAGGTAAATAAAAGGATGCCTTCATTTATTATCTGTGTATGAGTTGATCTTTGTCCTGTTCTAGCCTTTTAAATTCTGCATATGTGAGAATCTGTGTTCCATTCAAATTGTGCAATGGAAACCGCAAATTCAGCTTCATGAATAATCCACAATGTCATTGTTACGAGACTCTAAATTAAAAAGAAGTATAAAAACTAAATTTGCATACTGCCAAAAAAAAAGCTTGGGTAAATCATTGCTATTGACAATATGATTGCACTCTTAGATAATACACCAGATAGCCACCTATTGTGGAGCCTTTATACGTTGCACTAATCCGTCTTCATTACAGGGTGATTGCAGCCATGTTGGCCACAATAAAGCTCATTATTTCGTATCTTTTCACAGCTATCATGAACAATATTTAGTATTTGTGTGATATTTTGTTTAATATACTTTTAATTAAAATGCAAGTTTTAACCTTGGATAATAGGTTTGAGAGAGTTCTTACGTCCCAATATGCTCTATATGACAATGAAAACCTGACGCACCAAAAATAAAACATTCCACATTTTAATAATGAAAAATTGTATTTAAAATATAATTAACACACATAGATTTGTTATCCATGACAGATAATTTTAAACAGCAAAGGTCCTACCGCCTCAAAATCTATGTATCCACATATTCCTGTATGAAGTGGTATGCTATGACATCATTAAGATATCTCACAGTTGCAATGATATATATGACAGGACTGTCATATACCAAGTGTGCTAAAGCTTATATCATCCACTTCTCTACATAGACCGTCTTATAGTATAACTGATCTAGGGAGGCTTTGTCAAGGTTTGAGGCATGGCATAGCTGTACTGTGCTAAGAGTTTGTTTTTATTAAAAGGTAAGTTCTACTATTACTGATCCTCAACACCCAGTCTTCATCCAAGAGTCCACCTTTGATGTGATGTGAGTTACGCCTGTAACTGTTGTTTGAAAACAAAGAATAGAAAATCTAAGATTGGCAACACCATATCGCATACATAAAAGAAACATCAGATGCCTTCCACTCTCAAATGAAGAGCTGGATGTACATGTAGTATCAGAGTTAGAGTTCCTCAGCCATGAGGACAATTTATTTTTAACCTTATATATCTAATTTAACCCCTTAGGGACCGGGCGGTTTTACGCAAATCTGTCCTTTAGTGCCCGCTGCTATTTTTACATTTCTGCGCTGTTCGTGTTTAGGTCAAATTTTCCTCTTACTCATTTAAGTAACACACACATATTAAATACCGTTTTTCCCGCCATTAAATGAACTTTCTAAAAATATAATTATTTCCATCATATCGTATAATTTACTACAAAACTAATATGAAATATTATGAAAAAATGGTAAAAACACACTTTTTCGTAATTTAACCCTTTCGCTGCTGAGGCTTTTCCCGCCCCTATGCTGAGGTCATTTTTACCTGTTTTGCGCATCATGTTTAAACGTGTTTTGAAGGCTTATTTTAGTATATGACCCAGACATATTATATATCGTTCTTTCCGTCAGACTCGGTAGATTCATAATATGTCATTATTATATGTATACGTTATGTCATGTCTGTATATTATAACAAAAAATGCAATAAAATATGTATTTTCAATAATTTACAATGTGTAAAGTGTTTTTTTCCACATTTTAACATGCGAGCAATTGCGGTTATATTTTGTATGGGGTGCGCTTGTTAAAAAAATTAGAGATGGGGTCTCGTTACATTTTTTTTGGGGAAAATGACACTATTTTTAACAAACGCACCGCATACAAAAATCGTTAGTGCAGCATCATTGTTCACATTATAATTGAAATGGGAACAATATTGCTGCATTAACAAACCAAAAAAAAAAAAAAAGTGTTTAATTTTTTTAATTTTTATTTTTCTTTTTTTTTTGTACAAAATTTTTCACTGTAGTGTTTGGTATCGTTGAACGGCCATGCTCTGGCCGATCCAACGATACCAAAATTTAACCCCTAACTGCCACGGATCGGGAGATAGGGAGTTCATTGGAACTCACTATCTCCACAGTTGGTGGCAGTTAGGGGTTAAGTCTAGGACTGGCGTCATCGTGCTACGCACGATGACGCCAGTCCTCTGGGGGAGTTCCCGGAGGCTTGGCCGACATCCAAGATGTCGGCCAGCTCCGGGAAAGGATCGCGAACCGGCACTTTTCAGCGCCGATTCGCGATCCAGCTCCCCAGGGGTTAATGCCAGGCATCATTTGGAAGGCAGGCTGTGCCCTTCCAAATGATGCCTGGGTTAACCCCCTGTGCGCCGCCGATCGGGAGGGAGGTCCGAAGGACCTCCCCCCCCTCCCTTTCAGGCGCCTCCTCCGCACATGCGGGGGGGGGCGCCTGAATTAGGTGTCATCGCGCCCCCGCGATGACACCTAATGCTGGCGGCTGCTGGTCCGGATGCGCGGCTGACATCCAGGATGTCAGCCCGCACCGGAGGGGCCAGCGATCGGCCGGAACCCGGCCGAACGCTGACCCCAATGTGAGGACGCGCTCAGCGCGTCCTCAGCACACCAGCAGGAATGCTGAGGACGCGCTGAGCGCGTCCTTAGCATTCAAGTGGTTAATACCCAAAATCTACAACGAGAGAAGGGAGTGGTGAGGATCCTGAGGACGAGCAACAGCATTAATGTCCTGCTCTACGGTGGGTGCCCGATCAGGTCTCAAGGTTTTAGCTTGCTTGTGCCATTACAGGGATGAATGTTCCATATGCATATCAGTCTGCTCTCACTCAAAAACTACAACCGTCAAAAAAGACCCCGGATAAATAGTTTCAAAATTTTGTCCTGAGAATAGAAATACCTAATTTTTACAGGTTTTTGCTTTTTAACCCTTCACTGCTGAGTCGGTTCACCTATGTGCGCTGAGCTCATTATGACCGTTTTACGCTCATTATTTTTAGATGACAGCCTAGGTCCTATTTAACTAAACCCCCCAAGACAATTTTTTAACCCCTTCACTGCTGAGGCATTTCACCGCTGTGTGCTGAGCTCATTTTTACCGCTTTCGCTCATCATGTTTAAACGTGATTTGAAGCCACATTTTAATAAATGACCCAGACATATTATATATCGTTATTTCCAGCAGACTCCGCAGATTCAGAATATATCATTTTTATATGTATACGTCATGTCCTGCCTGTATATTATAACAAAAAATACAATAAAAATTGAATTTTTAATCATCTGCAGTGTGTAAAGTGATTTTTTTCACATTTTATCACATGAGCATTTGCGGTTATGTTTTCTATGGGGTGCGCTTGTACAAAAATTTGAAATGGGGACTTGTTACATTTTGTGGGGGGAATTACGTGATTTTTAGCAAACGCACTCCATAGAAAAAAATCATTAGTGCAGCATCATTGTTCACATTATAATTGAAATGTGAACAATATTGCTGCATTAATAAAAACAACACACAAAAAAAACATGTTTTTTTTTTATTTTTTAAATTTATTATTTTTATTATTATTTTTATTACTTTGTACCTAGTCATGTTGGGTATCATTCGAAAGGCCATGCTCAGGCCTTTCCCATGACCCCCCTAGCTGCCACAGTTCTGGAGAAGAACCCCCTATCTCCACCAGGGGATTTCCTTGGGAAATCCCCGGGCAGCTAGGGGCTCCCTGGCTATCTGACGTCATCACGCTATGCGTGATGACGTCAGGCAGCAAGGGGAGACCCGGGGGTGGAGCCGCCATCCAAGATGGCGGCCCTCACCGGAGCTAGGCTGCACTTCGGCGCCGCAAGGCGCTGAAGTGCAACCCAGCGCTTGAGGGGTTAAAGCCAGGCACCAGACTCTCCCCTAAAGCCAGACTCTCCCCTTTTAGCGGTGCCTGGCTTTTAGCGCTGCTCCTTCCCGATCGGGAGGGAGAGGGATCCGAACGGATCCCCCCTCCCTTCCAGGCTATGTCCCAGCATTGCCGGGGGGTCGCCTGGAAATGACATCATCGCGCATGGCGCGATGACGTCATTTACGCCGGGAGGAGCTTGACTTCAGCATCTGAGGACGCTGAAGTCAGAACGCCACGGAAAAAACCCCGGACAGAGAGGTGAGTATCTCCGCCGGGGGTCCCGCACAGCTGATGACGTGTGGGGCACGTCCTCAACATGTAACGTGCGTCAATGAGGACGTGTCCCACACGTCGTCAGCAGTGAAAGGGTTAAAAAAACCACATTTTTTTATTATTATTATTATTACACCAAACCTGGTCGTGTTTGGTATCATTGGAAAGGCCAAAGGATCCCCCCATCTCCACTTGGCAGCAAGGGGGTTAACTGGCCCACTGACATCCGCACACATATCGTGAGGATGTCAGTGGGTGGGGGGCGACCTGGAGGCTTGGCTGACATGCAAGATGTCAGCCACCTCCAGGTTTGAATTGCGATTCGGCCCAGAATCACAATCCGGCAGCGAAATGGTTAATGCTATAAACTGCTGAAAAGGGGACGCTCTCCCCTTTCCAGCGGGGCAAAGAGCATCTCTCTAGGGAAAATGGTTGGGGAGATAGAGGGCTAAAAGGAGCCCCCCTCCCCTTCCTGAATTTTACCCACTGGCGCCTGCCGATGACATCATCACGCAGCGTGATGATGTTATTGCATCAGCCGGCCCCCAGGAAACAGCGAGGCAAGCTTCCAGCTTGCCAGACACGCCGTGGGTACCTGCGAGGGAGGAAAGTGGCAGCGGGAGGGCGGTTAGGAGCCCGCTGGCGTAGCATGTACATCTGCGGGTCTAAGGGAGACCCGTGGGCAGGACGTACATGGTACGTCAGCGGTCGGGAAGGGGTTAAACCTGAGTCTCAAATCAAAATACAGGGTGTCCATGAAGTCTCTTTACAATTTAAAAAAAATATTACGAAGGCAAATGAAAAGACAGATAAGTGAAAATTATTACAGAATGAGATGTATATATTTAAGTTTTTTTGCCTCATTTAATACACCTCTATATGGGCACCATCTCATTTTGTAATAATTTTTACTTATCTGTCTTTTCATTTGCCTTCGTAATAAATTTTTGAAATTGTAAAGAGACTTTATGGACACCCTGTTTAAAAGAACCATGAATGCATTCCTGCTAGTGAGATTTAAAGAGGTAGGGTTCCTGGAAGACTAGGAAGTCCTAATAACAAAATTCTGTTGCACATCAGGTGTAGTTCCACCTCTTCCACCCATGTTTATGGTTCTTTATCAGTTACCTTTGTTGTTATATGGTGGATCCATGCTGAATTTGAGAGCCTAATTTGCTACACAGGATTGTAAAACATCGTACGTCCCAATGACTGTGAACATTTACTTTATTGTTTAAAGTTTCACATATCCAGCTTTTGCTAACCAAAATAAAATTCATCTAAAGGGCTATTCACTAAGCGCAAATATGGCAGTGGTGACAAACGCAACCTTTTCTCCACAGCAAAAGGAAAAGTTTCACAGTGAAGCTTCTCCTGCTGCTGTTTGGATTTTACTTTTGAAAAATACCAACTCTTGAAGACACTGCAAAACTGCCAATTTTCGCAAGTATCTGCAATGTCGGCAAACACTGGCAATTGGTGGATAAGCCCCCTTAGTTTCAAATGAAAAATTAAAGTGAAGCACATTAACAAAGAGCAGTAGAATCACTGGTGTGGCCATTGTCAGAGGTTGTAGTGGTGACATAAAACTGTAATAAGTTACCGGACAAACGGAAACATACCATACATGAATTACTATGAGAGAACCAAGAACAGATTTTCTACAATAGCTATTCTTTGTATCATGTACTATATTTAACATTTCATGCGTGTTTTGAATACATGTCATTTGTCTCCTGTTTACTAGTTCATTCTGTAGAAGCTTTAAGCCATTCCGGCGAACAAACACAAAGCACAATAGAAATTGAATGCTAATTAAAAATATGCAGAGGATGACATCAACTTGATGAAATTTCTTTATTCCTTTCACAGGAAAATGTCAGGTTTCAGTGACATCTTGAAATAAGCCAATCACAACTGCGTAGAAAAACAAAAAACAAGTAGTGAAAGTGATGCTTGATAGGTCACTAATTACAAGCAACTCATTATATAAAGAAAATAAACAGAAATGTTTTAGAGTAGTGATTGTAAACAGTCTGGCATGCAAAATAATGTAGTTTATATAAACACCCTAAGGAATCGGCACACACTTTCCCTGGTACAATAACGCCAACTCTTCCTCTTTCTGTTTTTATGCCCTTTCCTTCGCTCCAATTATAAGACAGCGCCAGTTTTTCATCAGCCATCTCCATGTCTCCAAATGGCTTTTCAGTGTCAAGCCTGTCAGGAAATTAACTCATCATGCAGTGACAGTTGCTAATTTTTTCCCTTACATGTCAGATGGATTGCCTGCTGGAGCTAATAATGAATCACCAATCTCTGATTAGAAGGTGCTTCCGAAACCTATAACTGCCATTTGAGCGAACTTTTTTTTCCTTTTAGACTAAATGATATCAACCTTGAGAAAGAATTGTATTGTACAGAATAGCAGAGGAGTGTTTAAGCACTGTGTTCACGTCTTCTTTTTTTTTTTTGATCTCTAAAATGAAGGAAAACTCAACGTTTCTTTTCTCACGCTGTTGACAGATCAACCTTCATGCGTATCTGCTCCTTTTTATGATAACTCTCCGTCTATGAATTCCTAATTGGTTTATTGTAGGCACTGTTAAAGTAATAGATGAGGAATTCATTTTTAGGAACATGCCATTCTACATGAGAATTTTAACGATAGGGTAGAACAAATAAATCATTAAGTGATTTGCATGATGCTTTCATGCTACATTATATAAATGATGAAGATGACTCAAATAATAAAGCACCTAAACATGAAACTCAGTAAGACACAGGCCCTGATTTATTTATACAAGTAGTAATACATCACAGAATAATGATTGTAATACTGGAGTTGTAGGAATCTTATCTACAAATATGTACATTGAAAGGAATTAAAAAAAAACCACCTAAATCTAGGCACAAGCCCGTCCACCTGTCACGGTTCCCAGATCCCACCACGCAGTACTTAACACCCCACACTCCACAGAGCCCAGAAGCTACCAACAGAGTAGCCGTGAAAGATCTCTGTCTGGTCCTTAGAATTGGCCAGGTAAACTAGCTAGACAGAAAGGGTTAACAACACGGGGAGTAGTCAGCCGAGCCAGAATCAGGAATACAGAGTTCAGAATGGTCAAATGGAATAGCCGGGTCGATATCAGAGCAGTGGCGTAGTACAAGAAAATGGTCTAGGGCAACAGAAGGCAGAACAGTCAGAAACAAGCAGAGGTCAATAACGGGTTAATTCAATATAGCAGTCAGGTACAAGGAGCTCAGGTATGGATAACCACGATCTGGCAACTGCTGAGAATACACTGAGGGTTTTTAAAGACCTTCACCAGGCCACACACCCCCACTCAAGCCGCGCCTCATGCAACCACCTCCCTGCCTGTCTCCATTTAAACCGGGCATTGGTCAGCGAGCAGCATCAGACATGCTGCCCTCAAGCACACAGGTAGGGCTGGAAGCTCCCAACGTTACACCACCCCACATAACAAAAACATCCATAGAAGAGCAACGGTCATACTACATCATCGGCCGTGGAGGGCTGCATTTACCCTTCCTTGCCTTGTCCGTTCGTTTTACTGCTAATGCCAACTGTCTCCGATGTGAGGTATGTTGGAAAGGCCAATCTGCGTGACTCTGGCCTATCACATTGGCCACCAGTCAATATCATGACATAAAAGGTGTTCTCACGAAATGGACAAGAACACCTGTTGGCACGAAGGGGGTTAATATTTCCAGATTAACCTCACTAGTGTTCAGATTCTGACGTATTTTATATGTCAGAATCAGAACAATTTATTCAGCCCCCTAGCGGTATCAGAGTGTGGCTCAGGGTTAAATGCATTGCAGAAAGCGTTAACCCCAAGCCACACTTGGGATGCTGCTGGATACATACCTGTCCCTGCGTTCCATCGCTGTCCCCATTCTCCGGCGATCGCAATATCTTATTACCTGGTTCCCTTCTCGCAAGCAAAATGCCGCAATCATCGGAGAATGCATTCGCGGAGGTCAGCGAGGGAGCGCAGGACAGGTATTTATACAGCCCGAGTGTGGCTCGGGTTTACCGCTTTTGGCAATTAAAGTTAACCCTGAGCCACACTCGGGAATACCAGCAGGGGGGTTAAGGACCTTCCACACAATGGAAAAGTGGACTCACACTTGCTGCCTCACCATGTAATCAATGGATTGCCTCGTATATGCCTACTACTCTATAATGATGTTGGCACCATAGTCTAGACCAGTGGATCCCAACCGCGGTCCTCGAGTACCCCCAACAGGCCAGGTTTTAAGGATCACCTTGGGGAAATGCAGACTGAATCCTGCAATCACCGAGCAGCAAATCATATCACCTGTGCTGTGCTTCAGATATCTGGAAAACCTGACCTGATTGGGGTACTTGAGGACCGTGGTTGGGAACCACTGGTCTAGACTGTAACTTTGACTTGTTCTTGGCTGTGTTTGTTGCCAAACCAGACTAATTTTCCTGTTTCCCATAAACCCTCTCTTCGGTTTTCTGATTTTGGCATATTATATGTACAAGTAGTAACATCTCCAGCTAATTTTTTCCTAATATTGCATTTACAGTATTTTATTGTACCTCCTGCTGACCTCTAAGAACCGTCACAGTCACTATCTCATGCCCCAACACTAACACATCTAATATGGAATTATGTTCTACACATGTGTTAGGAATTTGGTTAACACAATGTACCATGAAATATTGAGCACGATTGCAATTGTGCACATTTGGTATTGACTATAGATGCACTGTTTAGTCAGGATGCTGACATTGCCACAAAGGGCCAATTGCCCTCATGAGATATCACATTGATCTTTATGACTACTATAGGATCATCTTCTGTACTCAATGATCTCCAGCCTTGATGGTCTATATTGAAATAATATAGATTCAAAAATATTGTAAATGACCAGTAAACTGATATTCTACTGCAAAGTCATAATAGTGAAGGCCAGGCTAATAAGCTTTGAAAATTCTAAATAAAGAGAAAATCAACCTGTATACCTTAAAAAATTGAGAGTTGGCCTTTTTGTTTCTCATTCATGTGTCCTGTCCAATGTTGTCACTCATGTTAACAAATTAAGGTATTACATGTGTTTGTTCATATGGTTACATCAGCCTGTCGTCCTGGCCAAAAGATATTGAAGCCACATTTTGGCTTTGAATCCAGCATTAGGGACTTGCCGACCAGTTGGGAACTCCCGGAAATACGATAGATAAGATTAATGAACACTTAAGTGACATCTCAGTAGATATATAGATTTCTTCTAGTATGTGGTTGAAACCCCATATTTACATTTTATGTTTCACATAAACCTCTTCACATCTGCAATGCATCTTTATACATTTAGAGTATTTCCATTCTGCACAGAAGAACAATTCGACCTTTCATTGTGTCATATTGAATGACGCTGTGTGCCTCAATTCTTTCAATCACATTAATAACTTTCCTTCCACGATGAGTCCATAATTAGAAACAGAACTCTGTATATCTCAGCATAACCTCATTCAAAGAATGGACTTTGATTGATTGTGTAAAACTGTCCACAGGTTCTCATTTTATTGAATAATGTATTTTGCACATCAGATCTGATTCTCCCGTCTCCTGCAAATTTATCAGTGATTATGTGTGTATATACTACATATTATGTAATTAAACACACACACGTATATATATATATATATATATATATATGTTCTATTATTATTGTAATAGAAAATAAAAGTATAATTATATCTCAAAAGTTAAAACTACAACTTTATATGGCTTCCTGCCAGGACCTGAGGTCGTTGAGCTGTAAAAATGGCAGAAATGGAACAAATACCAGTGTATAGAAATGTAGAAATACACCAGCACTCTCGCAGCACACTTCATCGTAGGAAGAAACGCATGTTTGGACAGGTGCCAGAAAAGAGAGTAAATAGCATGGAGTTCATAAAACAATAAGAAAAGCAATGAATATAAAAGGCTTTTTGATGCGAAGGCAAGGTTAAAAAGTCAGGAAGTAAAAAGTGTCAATGTCAGCTGCGAATGTCCAAGACGTGGGCTTATACTTCAGAAAGGATTGTTTTATGAACGCCATGGTATTTACTCCATGATTTATCTTTTATTTTGTTAATCCTCATTTGGGAGCGTTAAGTTCCACTTTATGGGTTTTCTTTGTGGTCAGAAAACTAATGGGTTAAATGGGGCCTTCACCTGGTCGATGGCACAAATATTTCAAGGTAAGGCCTGCAGCAAGTCATGATACCAGGAAAAACCACACCATGATGATACTAAGACATAATTTGGTATTACTCGATTCTACTATGGGGTCATTACCCTAGAGCTTCAGGTCTCAGTCTAAAAATAAATATACCTGGGAGGGGAAGTGGAACTGCAGTAAAGGTCGGAGATGAAAGGGATCTGACTTGGGGTTTCGGTGTTGGAAGGGGTCCGAAGTGTTAGATTTAGACTGATATGAGGAGTGATCCCACCATGTTCCTGCTCTGCTGCCCTCCAAGTTCCTGCCGTGCTGACCACCGTAATCCAAATCCTCCAGCTATGTGGCCTCTGCAATCCAGCGCCTCCTTTTGTATGGCCTCTACCATCCAGAGCCTCCTGCCTTGTGACTTTTGCCATCCTGGTCTCCAGTCTCCTGTATCCTGTATCCTGGTCTCCAGTGCCCCTGCATCCCAGTCTCAATGGTCCCTGCATCCCTGGTCTCCAGTCCTGCCGTGTCTCTCCAAGATTCCAGTCAGCCCCTTTCCTGTCTCTTATCGCCGGAGACTCTCTTTGATAACGTTGTTTTGACCTTAGTCACAGTAAGATGGGGTGAGGTCTGCACTTCTTCCTAAAGATCTTCTTAGCAGGCTGTGGTAAAGATTCTCCCGTTGTTCCAACGGTGTTCACCTCGAGAGAATTAAGGTTTTTAAGTGTCCAAATCCTGCCACTAGATGTATCAGCGGCCAGCGTTTTAAATAGGAGTGCTGGATCACCTCTCTGTCATCTGGATATTCTCCACGTCCCTCTGCCTGTTATACAGCAACAACAGGGTCGATGTAGAGTAAATTTAAAAGGTTTATTGATAAATAAACAAATTAAATACAGCCAGAACGCGTTTCGCGATCTGTTCGCTTCCTCAGCTGGAGTATACTCCAGCTGAGGAAGCGAACAGATCACGAAATGCTTTCTGGATGTATTTCATTTGTTTATTTTATTTATTTATTAATAAACCTTTTAAATTTACTCTACATCGACCCTGTTGTTGCTGTATAACAGGCAGAGGGACGTGGAGAGTATCCAGACGACAGAGAGGTGATCCAGCGCTCCTATTTAAAACGCTGGCCGCTGATACATCTAGTGCCAGGATTTGGGCACTTATAAACCTTAATTCTCTCGAGGTGAACACCGTTGGAACAAAGAGAGAATCTTTATCACAGCCTGCTCAGAAGATCTTTAGGAAGAGGCGCAGACCTCATCACATCTTACTGTGACTATTGTGTTTGGTCATTTTGGGATATACTTCCAGAGTGGGAGAGGACGGCTGCTGATCCTATACACATTTTGTTTCTTTTAGGACATTTATTAACATCTAATATTATATTATAGAACAAACCATTAGGTGGCGCCAGGAACGTAGTTTCTTTTGCATTGTTTGTTTTGACCTTACCCAGCATCTGCCTGTGTATCACCTCATCCTGGGTTCATTCACCTGCCTGCCTACACAGGCCTGACACACGCCCAGTTTCTGCCTGGTTCTGGGAAACTGAATAGGAGTGGCTGAAGAGATCACAATTTAATGTCACCTCCCTTCTCACACTTCGACAACTGAGAGACAAGATTATAGAAATGATGTTATAACATGGGATTGTCTCTCTTGGTATACACCCAATAGAGAAATAATTTTTCCATATTGTAATCAATTTCTTATTTTGCAGACACCGTTCGTGATCACTCCGTAAAACAACCTTTTAAATTTCATACATAATTTTTATATATATAAGGTTAGTAACGATATTCATCGCTGGGTTTGTATTTAAGATTTTCAGATATGACATTGTACCAAAGGTTAGATTATTTTTAGTCTAGAGGGGGTGTGAGACTCTTCATGTGACTTCACAGTCTGACACTCGAATGTCAATCCAAATTATAGGCCCCATCTACATCCCACTTCTCGACATCGAAGAAGCCGGCTAGCAAACATATTACAGTTTGTCATACTGTAAACAATTCTTACCACCTTTGCTGGGTCAGCCATTACATATGTTCGCTACCCTCTAATCTGGATTAATAATCATTTTACAATACAATAAGGAATTCTCCTACCTGGGCAAGACACTAAAGGCAGTTTTTGATCCCAATACATGAGGGTATGATCAGATGAATTTGAACCTGTAAAGTTTAATGTAGCCTCAGCTGCGTTGATGCCGTATGGCTTTTAAAAACCAAGGACTCTATTCTAAGCGAATCACGAGGTTCAACTGCTTGACCTGCAAATGAATGCAGCTGAGCTGCCGTTCCAATCCTTATTACTTTATATAAAATAGCTCAAATGTCCTGAGAGCTAAGGAATAACAAGCATTTCTCGGTCATTATTCAAATGTGAGAGGAAAAAAATTACTTTCTCTTTAAACCTTATGTATCACTTTACACCTTACAATACAGGAAAACATTCACAACTTTTCATCCCTTGAAGAAAATACTATGATATACAGCCTTCTTTTCTAACATTTTGAAGGACATGTAGAGCAAATAGATCTCGAAAGTTCTTCAGTACAGTAGAGCACTTTCCCATGAGATCTCATGAATCTGAAGCAGCGTTCCACGGGAAAGACGAAGCCATTACAATTACCGTAAAGAGCTAGTATAGAGGATAATTCATACTTGTCCTGGTAGTTGGCAAACACAAATGTATTAGGGTGATTGCCAAATGCTGGATGCGATTCCCTAAGTGCCTGTTAGGCTCCATCAACTGCACGTTGGTTGTAATGTCTGAGTTGTACTTGACAGTGTTAGCTAATCACATAAGGAAATGCTGTGTAACTCAAAACTATTAGATGATGTTTTTCTATGAGATTAGCTGAGCTAATACTGCTGAGGACAACTCGCTTCTTCGTGAATTTAGAACACGGTTTCACTTGGGAATATGGGCCCAGGTTGTACAGAAGGCACACAATTGCAGAGATCCTTTTACTGAGAATTCGAGCTGTTCCACAAATACAAAACAAACAAAACAGTCTTCCCTGTGCTTTGAGCATATGTACAGTCATGGGATAGATGGACAGTCTATCAGACATGTTTTTCTTTTCTCTGCTCATTGGAGCTTGGAGAGGTGTTAATACAAAAAAAGGAAAAAGAGAATATAATCTGAAGGAACCTTTATTTATACAAATACACTTCTAAATATATATTCGTTTTAAACAAATTAGCCTTCTTAACTTGAATCCTTTTTCCCCCCCATTTTCTTCAAACTCCATGTATGATTTAATGGCCCTGGGCTAAATTGTTTGAAACTAAGTCACGCAGCCAGGCTGTAACATCGTAGATCAGCGTCTATGCACTGAATGGTAAGATTGGTTGGAAAGGGTTTAAATTCATTTCCATCAATGTTTGTGTAAGCCCATATCTTCCATTTATAAGATGTGCATTGAGCCAAACAATTCATATTTAGTTTTACATCGAAATACAGGAATCATTAGCACACGTTTACTGCATTTGCCTTTGAATTCAATTCCAGCCTCTAACAAACCTTGTATACATAAACCTTTGCTGAGAAGGAATAGTGTGAAATTAATATAAAAATACAAACGGATGATTATAAATAGAACTGGAAATACATCATGTTTGATGCATTTCTAAAACCTTTAATTTCAAGAAATTCATGTTTTAATAACATACAATAATGGTATAAAACGAGAAAATACAGATCTACAATAAGCTCCGGGTACCATGTACATTATTATAAAAATAACCTTTATGCACAAATTATAGCCAAGAAAATACAAAATGCAATGATAAAAGTAATTGGTTGTATGTACAAGGTGTACAGGGGTTCTGCCACTGAATTTGGGAGCCTTTTCTTAATTTAGTTTATATGTGTGAATATTTTAAATTTATTTGTTTTGCATCAAGAAAAATATTTTAACATTAAACAGGGTCCTTTATAATATTATATCAGTTCATTATGATGGCACAGCGAATACCCACTTATCATTCCAAGAATTTGATCCATGTAAGTATTAATGTTGGTGGTTCCTAAGAGGTTTGCCATGACGCTGGCAGTTGAGCTTGCACCTCAATGGACGCAACAATGGTACTCTTATTATTTCTTATAAATTTGGAATACAAGGCACAGAAGAGGCATTTTTCAGTCTGTTTTATATGAAATGGGGCTGAATAGTAACAGTTTATACTATAACGTAGACTGATTTTTCTCCATTTTAAATTGTTCTTTAAAGCCTGGCCTTATTGCAGACCCCCATCCTCAAATTGTTTCCGATCTGAGAGTTATTCAGCGAGGTTTACATCCCTTTCTCAAATGCTATTTTGTTCAGCGCTTTAAGCAGCAAAGTGAGTTGTTAGTGTAGGACTCACCTTAGAGGTTTGCCTTGATGCTTGCAGGCGAGTTTGAACTTTGACAGCTGTTACTGTGATACTAAAAACCTATGTTATTTATTCTATGTTGGAACTTGGGACATAACACAGGTGACTTTTTGGTTTGATCCACATAAACAATGCTGTGGCTCCCACATGTATGATCTGTTTTAACACAGCATGCAATAACATCTATTTATGCATATTAAGGGCTCAGAGTTCCAGATTCGTGAAACCGTTCACGGCAAACCTCCTTTCCTGATGAGCATGGCTACCAACTCTAGACAAACCATCAGTCTTTTATCGGATTTCACTTACAAATATAATATGGTAAGATTAATATGTATAACATATAGCACATAATTTCATTTCACCTTCTCCATCCCATCTAGCCTGCCTGTCATTTTACACTTCATAGTTACCAGTAATCACTAGTGGCATTTGAAAATAGAATTTGTCAGACTACTAGAAATCTCAGGGCAGGAACCTTGGTCTTCACTAGAATAATGTTTTCAGTGTTCTTTTTATCCAATCTGAGAGTGATTTGTGTCCATTCCTTTAACGGAGGTTAAACCGTACATCCAGTGTAGGCAGAGAAATAAACACAAAAATAACTAATTCTTGCAATAACGCTCTCTAAAAGACTAAAATAGTCAGTCTATTTTTTTTAAACAATGTTATATTTTATTTACTTGCAGATTTAATAAGACCCAACATCCTATGAGCGCTCTTTGTCTTTTTTTCTTCCCTCTATTTATTCACTCACTTGTAACAAATAAAAATAGATCACCCTTAATGGTAACTGCAGGAGCAATGTTTTACATAGTGGACCACCCATGTGTTGTGCAGTATTACTCACTGCCAACTCTAAAAAGGTATTTCTTAGAACAAATGTACGAGGGACATGGATCTAGCAGCTTGCAGGCATTGCCTTCTGCCAATTCTCATGTTATAATAACAGTCTGTTACAAGATTTCCAAATTCAGCTTATAATTCTACTTATGCGGTAAGTAGGACATAGGTTATTTATAGTTCTAGGATAATCATTACAAATTCATGCCCTATAAGCTATGGATGTGACTCTGCAATATCATTAATACAGAAACCTATTTCAAGGACAACAAACTGGAAGGGATGGGGACGAGGCAAAATGCGGTGAGATAGCATAGCTGCTACATTTCCCTGGATTTGGATATCCCTAGAATTCATTGAGTACTCAGAATCCAGTGATGTATTCATAAAACACATATGCTGAGCTGCGTGTAGAATGTCTAACTTTAATGGGTTGGGTACGTAGAACCAGTTTTTTTTAACTGGTTCTTTTCAAAGAATTAAATGAACCAGTTTGTCAAAACGTGCAGACAATGACTGTCCTTCGACTGTGGAAAAGTTAAAATGCCGTTCAGCACATCCCTCTGATACAACTGTGGAGAAGCACATCTCAACTTTAAGAGAAGCGGGTTCGACCTAACCACCAGGTCGCTGATCTACAATCATGGAAAGCTGACTTGATTCCACTCAGAAGACGCCACCAGCGAGTGTCCTTGGCCAAGACACCTAAAGATACGGATGCGCCTACCTTACACAATACTTGTACATCTCATAGATTGAAAGTTCCCTTGGGAACAGGGTCCCACTGAATCAGGTCATATCCATGTGTGGTATTCTAATGCATCAACCCCATGTCCACTGATCTTGTAAAGTGCTGCGGAATTTGTGGCGTTCTATAAAGAATAATAAAAAATAATAATGACCTTTCTAATCATAACCCAGAAATGTCTAGGACTTATAGAAGTGGAGATACAGGTTTCCAAAGGACCTACACCCCTCCAAGTCTGTGGGAGTAAAGGGATTTTCTGGTGTCCATTAGGTCAGTGTACTCTGGCAGTACAATCAGCTGAAAAATAGGGAAATCGCAGCAGGAGTTTTCTGATGACAAGTATGGCAAAGGGTATGTAATTCCTGTACAGGGAATGGGTTAAACAACACACCCAATTACAATACAAAAAATATAAAAAAGTGTATACTTATTTACTGGCGTTTAGAGACTGTTCTCTATTATATCTTTAAAGAATAATACAAATTATTTAAATAAAACATAAATGAATAGAATGGCAAAAACAATAGTATTACAGATATTAGAAGGTTACAAACTAATATATGGTTTACAAACTATAGGTCTTGAAGTTATATGCCCCTGGTTATTATATATAGTTATTTGTATTTGTCTTCATGGGGGGTGAGGTTTGAAATAAGAAAAATAAGCGGTCTAACTTCGTTATGTCTCAGTCTGTTCCTTCTCCAATCAACTTTTAAAACCATTCTCTCTGCACATTAGCTACTAAGTAACGTGTCCTTTTCATAATGTCTATTAGCCCTTTGTAAATCATCTGCCCATCTCTACCCCAGGCCAATGGGTCTCCAGTCTTTGGAATCAGGGATTCTGCATGATATCCTCTTGCTGCTCTCATTGCAGTGGATGTAGGGTTGCAGACACTCTCTGCAGTCAGTCACCCTCTCAAAGTTCTCCCAGGATAACGTTTACAGTTTACATTGGGTAGCGGCTGGGTGTTCCTTTTATGGTTGATACTCTTGTTTACTGGACTAAACTCTTGAAACAGCTGAAAGAACACTGTTGGCCATTTCATCTGGTGCTACTTCGTGGATGCCCATTGCTTACACCTAGGGTCCAGCCAGGTGTCCGAGCTGGCAGATGAAATTGTTCGATTTGGTAAAAACGGCTTTGCACTTCTTCTGGCACTGCAGTCATCATTGCATTAGCAGAGCCATTAGATACAACACCCCAAAATCATTGAATGACTTTTGCAGCTCCTTCACCATAAAAATTACCTGAAGCCGTTGCATTTGTTATAATGAGGAAGAAAGGACACAACTTACTAAATGCATATAACCCATTAACAAGTTGCTGTTATGACAAAGTAATAATTCAGATGGTGTGAACGATGTAAAAATATTTGGCCAATTTAAGTGGTTATATGTATACTAAATTATATAAACCTCTCTGTGCTGACGGATACACTAACCTTTTCAAAGGGCCTCAGTGCTTCACATGTATCTCCTACCATGTTCCACTCATGAAGGGTTAGCAATGACCAAGACAAGTGTGGCAGTAATTGCTTTCTTCTGCTGTCAAAATATTTTGAGCATGAAATTAATGGAGTTCTACATCTTATTTCCTCAGATCTTCAAGATCCATTTGTCTCTGTGTTGCATAGTCTTTCTCTTGCACCAACACTTTGCTGGACATATTCACCACCATTCTTTGGGCGCTAGGTTAATTGAGGTGATAGCGATCGGGAAGTGATACAGGTGGAATGTAAACAGGTTAAAAGACCCATTAGCGAGTCGGTATTAGTGCTTTTTAGCGCCAGCTTACTGTACTTTGCTCTCCCTATGCTTAACATGGGGAGCGCAAAGTGTAAGCAGAGAGTAAATAGCGTTAGGATCACATAGTCCTAACGCTAATCACAAACAGCTGTCGCTAACTAAAAGAGTTAGCATCAGCTTAGAGCTGGTGCTAACGGATTCCACTTCTGCAGAATTAGGTAGCTGCAGGTGTAAACCCCCCACCCTAAAACAAAAATCAAAAAATCAAATACTCACCTCTCATCCTGCGGCTAGAGCGGTGACTCAATCCGTTGCTTCTGGCCCCCAGGATCAGGGTGAGACTGAGAAAAAAAATCCCCAGTCTTCCTCCACGATCACTCCGCCGACCTGCAGGATCTTGCAAGATCCAGCCGGTCATGTGTCCATAGGACTCCATGGAGGGGATGCTTGGGACGGTACTTTAGCGCTGCCCTGGACATCCCTGACCCTAGCGGCGACTAAGGGGCAGGCTGCTGGACTCAGCGGCTGCCCCACAATCTACAGGTAAAACGGGGACGCTCAGGGGAGAATAGCAAAGGCTACTTTTTCCCCTTAGCATCCCTGTTTTAGCTGTAGAGATGTGATAGGGCCAAGGCAGAGTTGGCTGAGCGGGATGCATCAGATGCACAATAGGGGATACGAGGGGGTGAGACAGATGCACAATGGAACAATGGGGGTGAGGTAGATGCAAATTGGCATAGAGATGGATGGGGCAGATGCACAATGGAGGTGAGAGGGATGGGGCAGAGATTAAATGGAGCTGATAGGGTCAGAATGGAAGAATGACAGTGGTGAATTGAGTAGGGATTTGACATACTAAGAGTTAATTGATAACCACAAACCATTTTGCCTTCTGTACAAATCCACATCTTAGAGAGGTTCCTACTGCACAAAGACTATTTTATTGCAATTTATGGAATAATGCAGCCCTGGCTCTCTTTAATAAACCTCTATTTAACCAATTACAAAAAGAGCAGAATGTACATGAGTGCATTCATTTCAACCTTTTTAAAAGGAAATAACAGTAAAGATAACATTTTTACATTTAGGTGTGAGTAGTGCATGTAATGATGGGGCACTTACAGCAGTTATGTTTGCATTACCTCCATAACTCTCCAAATAAAGCAACATGTTATCATTCTCACGGCTACCATTAAGGCAGCATGTGCTAGAGGGAGATACCAAGTGACCTTAAAAGTAACATTTTGCCCTTCAGAAGACTTGTTAAAACACATCAGAATGCTGTCATTTAGAGGGAGGGATGAAGAGAGCACAGGGGTCTTAACAAAATACAAGTGGTTGTTTGTGTTTTCCAATATGCTTTACCTTGCTGCCTCCTCCACATTTCTTCCCATACGACTCTTATTAAAAGCACTTCTTCACAAGGATAGTATTAGCAGAAACACTGTATAAGCAATAGGATCACCTACTGGAGCACCGCCGCACTCGGACTTTGCTATTAATTTGCACTTTTCTGGGTAAAAGTGATAATTAATTTAGGAAATTCATAACAGCTATAACAAATTAAGAGGCGTACATATGCTGCATTGTTAAATGAATCCACAGCACATTTCTTTCCTCTCCTAATTAACACATTTATGATGTGTTCCTTGAGTTAGGTCATCTTTAGGTAACATCACTGTGTGGGGCCAGAAGGCACATTTGCCGAGGTTTACATATTTCCCTGATTATACAGTCAGTTTTGTGTGTATTTAGGGCTATTCGAGGATCCACTGGCTGCAGATACGCTAATAAAGAAATGGCACTCTTTGTACTTCTACTAATGCCCATCTACAATTCCTAATCATCTCTGGCTGCCAAAAGAATAGAGACCCTGCACTGCTTCTAGCTTTCCTTCATCCCACAACACCCTGGTATTTGTAGGGTAATTAATCCATTATCTAACGACAATCCTTTTAGTTTGACGAGGATCCCGCCACCTCACACAGGTTCACAATGCAGAGTGTTGAGACCCATTTAATTGGCTATGTATGGGTTAGTTGTAGGTGCTGTTTGTCCTTGGCCTGTGGATGCCAGAAGAAACTTTTGGAGCATAAAACGATTTGCAAGATGGGAGAGCAATGGGATCTTAACTTTAATAATTGCAATGGGGGAAACTAAAAGTCCAGGACTGGAACCTACAATACAAGTAAGGCCGGGGTCAGACGAGCAGAAGTAAGAGCGGAAGGAACGCCCGTGAGAGTGGACGTTCCTTCCACTCGACGCCCGTCTGGCCAGCTCGCTGAGCGCTTTGCAGCCCTGTCCATCGCACGTCTAGCATTTCAACGGGGAGGCTTTCGGCACGTCTGCTTCTAGCGTGCGCAATTTATGGTACGGGCACACCTAGTGCACTCGTCTGACACCGGCCTTTGAGAGGTTCCCATTCACTATACATTAGATGGAAGTACCAAATTAATGCTTTTTAAGTCGTGGTTATTATATTTTAAGGTCAGTAGATTTTTATGGATAAGGGCTCTTTCATTTACTACTGCTCAACGAAGTATGAAGAGGTTGATTTCCCATTATTTTATAAGTAAAACTGAAAGATTAATCAAAGATCATAACCCTATATTCTGGGTGAGAGGTCGACTCTTAGCAGCTTCCGTTACAACTCCGAGTCATTACAAGTCAGATGCTATATTACTGGCTTGGTTCATAGAAGCCACTAGAAGATACTGGCAACGGCTGCTGGACAAAATCCCTACAGCAAGGTTCCCTAATGCCAACATCCCGACGGCCAACATCTAGACAGAACAAGTGCCGGACATCCCAACTTCCCTACACGGCCAACTTCCAGACATCCATAATCCCAGCGGCTAACCCTAATACTAACACCCTAACCGTAGGTTTAAGGGAGTTAGGGCTAGGTTTAGGGGGTTAGGGTTATGGCTAGGTTTAGGGGGTTAGGGCCTGGTTTAGGGGGTTAGGGTTATGGCTAGGTTTAGGGGGTTAGGGCTAGATTTAGGGGGTTAGGGCTAGATTTAGGGGTGTTAGGGTTAGGGCTAGGTTTGGGGGTTGGGGTTAGGGCTAGGTTTAGGGGGTTAGGGTTATGGCTAGGTTTAGGGGGTTAGGGTTAGGGCTAGGTTTAGGGAGATAGGGCTAGATTTACGGGTGTTAGGGATAGGTTTAGGGGGTTTGGGTTAGGTTTGGGGGTTATGGCTAGGTTTGGGGGGTTAGGGTTACGGCTAGGTTTGGGGGGTTAGGGTTGGGTGTTAGGGCTCAGTTTAGAGGGGTTAAGGTTATGGCTAGGTTTAGGGGGTTAGGGCTAGGTTTAGGGGGTAGGGCTAGGTTTAGGGGTTAGGGCTAGGTTTGGGGGTTAGATTTAGGGGGTTAGGGCTAGGTTTGGGGGTTAGGGCTAGGATAGGTTAGCCGCTGGGATTTTGGATGTCTGTAAATTGGCCGTCAGGGAGTTGTTGGCCGTCAGGGAGTTGTCTGTGTAGGGAAGCTGGCCGTCGGGATTTTGACATTAGGGAACCTGGTTGTAGGGATTTCGACCAAAACCCACTGGCAACACTGCAGAGCACCAGGTCTAGAATTACCTCCTGGAGTTCATTTGACTCCAAGTACAGTCTATTATTGTTCTCATAAATCCAATATGGTAAAATAAACAATTTAGCAATTGGAATAATTTACATGTTTTCTGGCTTCTTGTCACCTACATGGTATGTACCCTTTCTCACCAACCTAAATTCAACCCTTTGTCCCCCTAACACCAATGATTTCCTAACTCCAACAATCACACCAACTTTATGTAGTTGCACTGCAATTAATATTGGTGCCGTATTGAGAGGGTACTATTTTGAGGGCAACACAACACCACTGCCACTCCTTTGACCCTAGAGAATTAAATCTTGCTGCTTCAGTTAAGGGGTATATTTGCCATAAGGCAAACTAGGTGATTGCCTAAGGTGGCAGAATTCAGGGGGGGGGAATGCTGCCCAAACAACCACACTGTCACCATCAGAAAAAATCTTTGCGACGCCCTAAGTAGTGTAACCAGGGTCCTTCTGAAATCCCACAAGTGGCTAAATTGCTCTCCTGCAGGCCACTGAACAGTGCTTTCACAGCCCTCTCCCTTCAAGTGCTGCACTGTACTGTATGAAAGTTGGGAGGAAGAGGACCGTGAAAACCCCTGTTCAGTGGTCTGCGGGAGAGCAAGCAAGCCATCCACTTCTGATGCACCTGGCATCTCAGTGATCAGGATGCTCGCGTTCTGTCTTTACTCTTCCTTCCTTCCTGAGAGGCTTCCATAGAGTGCAGGAAGAAAGTGTCAAGATGATGTCACTTCCTCCCACTGTTCTATGGAAGTTCGGCAGGATGGAAGGAAGTAAGTAGACACGAGCATCCTTTTCAATAATCACTGTGATGTCATGAAATATATTTTTTTTTTGTAAAGGATTTTACCAGGAAGGATACATTGAGATTTCTCTCGTTTCAAAAATGTCCTGGGTTCAAGAACATTGAAATTTTACAGTCGTTACAGAAACACAAAGTAATAAATGCAAGATATTAATAGCAAAACACAAATATACAGATTAACATAGAAAATAAATAGGTAAGTAATATAGTCACTATGTTACAGGTTTACAGGTGCATTGTGAATTGAGATATGTTAATAGGTAGCTCGAGTGACTTAAGACTGGGGGAAGATTTGATGGCGTCTGGGAGGTTATTCCATAATTGTAGTGCTCTGTAGGAAAATGAGCATTGAGCCACTTTCTTTTTGTACTGTGGTATTGCAAGTAAGGTGCTGGTCCTGGATCGGAGGTTATAGGATGAGGGAACTGCTAGGGGAAGCAGTCTATTCAGATAGGGTGGTAGCTTCCCAGAAAAGCTCTTAAACACCAGGTTGGAAAGGTGAAGGGTGCGTCTAGATTCCAGCGCATATCACAATGGTGGGTCATGTAGTTACATTGTAGCACAAAGGGACAGAATGAGTTATACAATGTAGTAAGTTTATGAAGGTGCGTTTGCGGGGCAGCTGCAAACATACATCTCCATATTTAATAGCCGGCATAAGTATTTGTTGTACAATCTGATTTCTTACCGTGGGGCTCAGGCAGGATTAGTTTCTGGACAGGGCACCTAGTTTGGGGTAAAGTTTAGATGAGAGTTTTTCAATGTGGGGGCCAAAGGATAGATTTGGGTCTAACCACATACCTAGATATTTGAGAGAAGTGACTGTGGTCAGTGTGCCATTTGATTTTGTCCTTTATGAAGTTTAGGTGTTGTTCCAAAGAGCATCGTTACAGTTTTGCCAGTATTTAAAAAAAGTTTGTTAGCTTTGATCCACTTTTCTACCCCTGTGAATTGGTCTTGCAGCACGGTCTCCAGCTGCGGGAGATTTGGTTTGCTGGTATAGATTACGGTGTCATCTGCGTACATGTGTACAGTTGAGGCTTTGCAGACATTGGGCAGATCATTTATGAATATCGTGAATAGCAGGGGGCTGATATATAAGGGGATGGATATGGAATATTATAGTGGGTGAATCATGGAGATGAATTATGGGGGGAATGGAGAGGAAATAAAGGGGGGCGAATAATGGAGATGAATTACGGGGAGAATGGACATGAAATATGGGTGGGGGGGACATGAAATTTTTCATGAATCTATAAACCCCTGCATGAGCTAATACGTGAAATTGCTGAGTTATGAGCAGCAGCCTCCCAAGAAGCCCTTGCGGTTTGCAAAGATCCGTGATTCCTAAAAGAAACCATGGATCTTTACAGAGGGGGGGGGGGGTCCCAAATTGTGTGTTGCCTAGGGTAGCACAAAACTAAAATACACCACTGCTTCAGTTGTGTTCAAAATCTAAAGCATTATATCAGTCACTCTGACTCACATATGAATATGCATAGTATGCCATTTCCTCCAATGGCTTATTAACTCATGGTAGAAACTGAATCTCCATTAATAAGCCTTGAATGATTACTTTTGTCACAAAAAATAATTATGCCTGGTTTAAACACCATTGTGTAATTAATGACATTAGTGTAAGCCTATTACTGCAATTAATATTAACAACATGTTTAATAATCACGTTATCCGAGTGACTTTTGCTCTTTAATAATATTGCTTGGTACCCATTACACAAATTACCAGGGGACAAAAAAAAAAAAAATAATAATCACAAATGTGTTATTTCTACTATATTCACAATATGGAAGAACTGGGTAATTATCTTAACGCTTAATAAAGGACTGCCATCGAAAAGAGCAAAGGCAACTGTTTACCTATTTTTTAACAGTTAGAGCTAGGTTAACTTAACAAGCATGATGATACCCGTACAGTGAGGGGAGTTGTAAACATTTTCAGGATTTTAATTTAGACTTTATTTAATACTTGTACAATATATATTTTTTAACCAATCTACTTTTTAAGACAAGCATATATAAAGAATTATATTAAGATGAAAAATGAAATACCCATTTCAAAAGACCATGTCATTTTAACCCAAATGGCCTTTGAAAGTTTCCTTTTGCACCCCATTCCCTCAACATAATAAAACACGCTAAATCACTCTCGGATACACGATCAATCAGCACACTAGTTATCTGTATTCTAACTTGCAACATAATCTGTCAATTCGCTTACTGAATGCCTGTGTGCTTATCAGAGTCTTGTAAAGCGTGTTGTATACACCTTTGCAAGGATTAAAAACATTTGAATTTTGATACATCAATCTTGCGAACATCGGATATGCCTGAATAGATCAAATGCTTCCAATGTTTCGAATCTTCCGAAACGGAAATGTAGGAAGTCTCCAATACTCGAAATCATCGGATTCCGAAATATTCAACTAATAATTCCAATTGTCATTATTCAAGCACTTGTGAAACTAAATCTGATTACTTCCTATATGAATAATAATCTACCAAACAGGGTACATAATTCCCTCCAGCAGGAAGGCTGTGAAAATCTAACAGGTGACTTGGAATCTAAGAGCGTACAACAGCTTGGGTAAACCTCTGGAACATGTCCTAGGGAACACACCTTGATCTCATACTTACGTAGGCTGAAAAAGATGTGCGTCCATCGAGTTCAGCCTTTCAAGCATCACCTACTGTTGTTGATCCAAAAGAAGGCAAAAGACCCAATCTGAAGCGCACCCCAAATATGCAACAAACTGGGAAAAAATTCCTTCTTGACGCCAGGTGACGGTCAGATTTCTCCTTTGATCAAGCAGCTTTTATCCACATATTAAATATTATAACCCTTAATATTATATTCTTGCAGGAAGTCATCCCGTCGTTTTGTAAAAGTAAGTAGAAACTCTGACCCAACCACCTCAACAGGCAGATAATTCTACAGCTTTATTGTGCTCAGTGTGTGTGTAAAAAAACAAAAAAAAAACCCTTTCCTATGGTTTGTGCGGAATTTCCTTTCGACCAGTTAAATGGGTGACCTCATGATCCAGATGCCTTCTGCCATTACAAAAAAAGATCCACCCCATGCTCATATGAACTTTAACCCGCTCTTAACAGCCAGTCCAGGACAAGAATAATCAGCTATAAAAGCCAACGGCAATTGGTTTCCAATCTTTAAAGTTCATACCAAATTTATTACCTGAATATATATCTCCCTAACTTGTGTCATCTAACAAAAAGATGGCCCAAATTCTTCCAATTGTAACCTATCTCATATATCGGTCCTGCAACTGTAGGATAAATCATCATTCCACTACATGTCTACAATCTGTCTTTAAGATTTAGAAGAAAGCGGAATGCTTAGATTTCCTATTGCATTAATTGAAACAGTCAATTTAAAAATGGCAGAGACTAGGAATATCGAACATGTACAACTTGAAAATAAACCATTCATATCCTTCGTGATAATGTTGGTATAACTTACATTATGGAATATGCAACAAAATCGCCTCCTATTTGTTTCTTATGTGTCGACTTTTCTTTAATGAGGATTCGGAGCCAATGGAAATTGTTACCTTTCTAGGGATGACACAAATCGTATATGAATTCCTGGATGGTAACTGATTTAAGGGAAGTTTCCATTATTATTAGGGAATAACCACAACCCACTCATTTTGTTTAACAAGCACATGTATTCTGCGCTGTGGAGGCAGAATGCTATACCTAGTTCCTCTACACCATCCCAATTTACCAAAAAATAGCAAATTAGCCCAGTAATTCCACCCTGGTAACAGCCTCACAAGTTCCTGTTAGCAACCAATTAGTGAGACATTAATTGACCCTAATGGTGAAGTTACAGAGTTCTCATTAGCCCATGAGGGTATAAAGTCCTGCTCAATTAACTCTCCATAGATCAGTCAGCTCAATTAGAGAATGCATATTTCTCATTAGATTTTATCACTTTGATATGCTTCTTTGATACACCTCTCCTTGTATGTAGACACCAAATGATCTTGTGTGCTGGTTATATGTTTACATGTACCCATTGTATGTTCAGAACTAGAACTCTGTATGGTTAAAAGACCATAAACACCAATTATTAGGCCAAACAGGCAAAAATGGGCTGAAACCATAACAGTAGAAAAAAATGCAATGAATTAAATGGGCAGGTATGAAAAAAAAAATCATGGGAAAAATGTATAAAGGTTGCAGTGAATCAAGTCATGTTTGTTTTTGGCCGATATTCACAAAACCTATCCTACGGAGACGAGGAAAGCAGCACAATTCTACATTTTACCTATCCATGGGTTCAGAGACCCTCACAAATAGACAACAACTAAAAATTTAACTGTATTTGCCTACATCATCATGTAAGAGGTCACTAAGGATTTAAGAATCATGCGATTAAATTGCCACGCTTTGCGTTAGACTACATATTTGGTTAAAATGGTAAGCATTGCTCTAATGCAGTGTTTCCCAAACCTGTCCTCAGGACCCTCAACCAGGCCAGATTTTTCAGATCACCTTGGGGTAAAGCAGACCGAATCCTGCAATCACTGAGCAGCAAATCATATCACCTGTGCTGTGCTTCAGATATCCTGCAAACCTGGTGCAGGTGCTGAGGACAGGTTTGGGAAACACTGCTCTAATGCAATGAACACCCTTTACAAAATTTCTTGGTGGTTACTTACTAATAGCCAGTGTCCCATTGCAGTAATCACAGTAAAAATTGGTGACCTGGGGGCGTGGCTGGATGCCGAGGTGAACGGTCGCAAGCTGTTTGAGCTCCGTCCCGATGTGGACTTTTTGATGACTTTCCCCCCCCCCCACTGCTGACGTGCCGTTCATCTCTTCCCTCGGTAACCTGGTGTCCCGACGGCTACCTGCACCATTTCGGGCAACCTATTGGTGGTTCGTGTTGATTCCGGGCCGGGAGTATTCTGCTTCCCATCTGCGTGTTCTGGTGGCGGCCATCTTGGGGCCTTATCATGCAGCACTCTTTTGGCGCCCTGTCGGGTCCCTCGACCAGGGAGCAGCAGCCCGGGGCGATGGAGGGCCCTCATTTCCTGGTGACTGCGGCCGCTGGGGCCGAGCGGAGATGGGCAGAGGTGTGCATTACTTCCCCCTCCCGAAGACAGCTCGATGGCCCGGTTCTCGGGCCTAGAGGCCCTTTTTGCATTGCTGCTGGAGGGAGACGGGCCCCTGACCAGGGGAGATCTGCGTCGGCTGACGACTGGGCTCCGGGCTTTCCGAGAGGAGGGGGCTCCACCGATTTTCCCTAATGTGGCCGCTTTATGCAGACATAGCATATCAGACTGTGTGGATCTGGAGGGAGCTAGACCTCGGCGAAGTGATTGTGCTGACCTGAGGGCTGAGCTGCCGCCAAATTTCCTGCTACCGCTGTCTGTGGAGGCCCAAAGTGTGGAGCCTTTGCCTGCCTGCTGGGGATTCTCTGCCCGGTCGGGTCTAGACTCGGCTGCGGTGCTCCCTGATGACGACGCTCGAGGCCCTGTGGTCCCTGTCTGGCCTTCTCTACCAGGAGTGAATGGGGATAGCCAACGGATCCTGGCTGTGAACCTCTGCGCTATGAGACCCCGTGTTTTGATGGGTACAATCTACACCGCTGCCCGAGACCCACTTGCTATTTGTGCCCCTCATTCTCTCATTGACACCAGGGGGGCTGAAAGCCCTGGCCTGCCCTGCAGTATCTTGCCTGTGATGGCTCCGAGACTTTTGCTGGACACTGGCTGAAATCAACTGTCCTGCTTTATTTTTGATTCCAGGCCCGACTTCCTTTTGACGTGACCCACCTATGCTGTTTTCATTTATTTTTCTGCTGCTTCCTTTGATGACTCTTTATTTCTATTATTTGATGAGACCCGCACTTGGGGATAACTTTGAGGGCACTTCTCTAAACCCTTGTCCTCCTGAAATGCCCCCCCCTTAGCCTATTCAGAGACACTTTTGAAGACTCCCCTCCCCCTCTGGACACTCTTTTGCAGACCTTGTTTTGCAGAGAGGCGGTTACGTGTTGGTTCTGTCTGTGTTTGCACTTTTTTTTTTTTTTTTTTGGAGATGGGACATTGGGTAGCTCTGGGTGAGCCATTAGAGTGGGTACCATGGCTCTGACCACTTCTTCTGGCCCCAGATCACCCAGCCATGTGGCCTCTCCCATGGCCTCCAAAACCCTGCGGGATTTCTGGAGCGAGCCAGGGATGCCACCTTTCCCGGGCGGTCCCCCATTCCCCCCCTTTTTTTTTTCTTCTCTTTTTCTTATTATTTTTGCCTACACAGATACCCTACCTGCTGTTAGCCCGTTGATTCTAACGCCTCTCTGATATTGCTGACTTGTTACTCTGAGTGTCCCCCTTTTCGTTCCCTTGCTGGATGTGGTTATCTACTTTCTATGTCTATTGTATTGCTGACTTGTTGCAAAATAAAAAACTTTGAAATATAAAAAAAAAAATTGGTGACCTAGAGCGTAAACTTCAAACAATGGCAGTCAAAGTTTCATTGATGAAATCTTCACTTGCCATTCTTTGAATTTCTATCAGTGAGGATTATTGTGGGCACATCAATTTTCACTTTTGATTGCGTAGTGCTAAGCAGCAGTAATTAGTAGATAACTCCATAACGCTAGGTTAGCAATAAAAGAGAAACATACATTTGACTAGAAGTGACTAACAGTGAGGAACAACAAGAGTTTTTTCTCCCAGTCTTCTTTTACCTAATAGGAATCCATACATTAAAAGGGGTGCCGGACAAAATCACTACAGCCAGGTTTCCTAATGCCAACATCCTGACGGCCAACTTCCAGACAGAACAAGTGCCGGACATACCAAAGTCCCCACACGGCCAACTTCCAGACATCCATAATCCCAGCGGCTAACCCTAATACTAACACCCTAACCCTAGGTTTAGGGGGATTAGGGCTAAATTTAGGGGGGTTAGGGCTAGGTTTGGGGGGTTAGGGTTAGGTTTAGGGGGTTAGGGTTAGGATTAGGGGGTTAGAGAGTAGGGTTAGTGTTAGACACTGGCATTTTGGATGTCTGGAAGTTGCCCGTCTGGGAGTTGTCGGTGTAGGGAAGTTGGCCATCAGGGAGTTGTCTGTGTAGGGAAGTTGGTCATCAGGATTTTGGCATTAGGGAACCTGGTTGTAGGGATTTCGACCCAAACCCCATTAAAAGATAAAACAGGTATTATTTTGTATCACTTTTCATTGATGCCACAATCCTTTTAAAGATTGGGTGAACATACTCTTAACCCAACATGAAACAATAGGAAGCCTTCTGTCAGTGTACATAGCAACTAGGTCCAAGCATGGTGTGACTATTAACAGTATAATTTAGAGCTTTTAGATATTTCACATTAGTAACACTATCAGGTCTATTCAAAGAAAGGTGAATCTCAGGAGAATTGTTTGGAGCAGTGAAAAATTCTCCCATTTATCTTTCTTACCAAATCGGTAATTCGATCTAGATTGTTCTCTTCTCCTGACAGTTCTCCTGGTTTTCACCTCTCTGAATAACCCTGTATATAGAGCTTGGAGGATGAGATCTTGCAGACTATCTTGTAGAATATACAGCAGAGCACAGCACTGAAAATGGAAATGAAGGAGAGTGTGTTGATGCAGAAGACATGTTCCCTGTCAACATTGAAAATGAACACCCACTAGCTGTTATTGCTCCCCTCCAACATATGCTGGAAGTGTCATGCTTTGTTTTCTTTTGCTTACTGTTTGGCATGTGGTATGTTCTTATAAATACAATGCATTGTTTACAGGCAATAACAACAAATCCCTGCTTTTTTTCCTCCCTATTGTTGACTCCTTTAAGACCCTTTCTTTAATTCTCCTCATTAAGATACAGCATTTGATTGTTGCTTCTTAATCAGGGATTTCTTATAGTCAATTATATAGGCTCAGAGCTCATTACTCAAATCAAATTATAGTCAAACTGCAACAAGGGAGTGTGCAGGTTATCGACAACATAATAAAAACTTATGTTGCAATGTTCTAGGCTATGTAATGGGCAAGGATATTGACTTGTAATCCTGCAACTATAGAAATCACAAGCATAATGAAGACTAGGGACGTGTGAATTAATAAAGGAATTGATTCTTACTACAACCGAAATGGATTCACTTATGTCTCAACCAGAGTCTGAACTACTGGGGTACAAAGGGGGCCACAGCACCAGGACCTTTGAGTCCGAGAGGCCCACAATCGGTTGCCAGGGCTTCAGCTAGGCTCTTCCGCTGGATGAAAAGAGATTCAGCCCTCTCCCTGCAAAAACAAAGTAACGAAAGGTAACAAGTACGCTCATAGACACCACACATTACTGTGAGTTTTATTGCTGTGGCGCTCTGTGAGATATAACCATCCCCCATTAAAAATGGGATGGACGGAGTTTGTCATAGTGGACTTGGGAAAAAAAAATGGGATGTGGAATGTCTACAGTAGACACTGTTGACATGGAGGGTTCCAGTGCAAGGGGACGATGGAGGAGGGGTTTCATATGTTTTGGATGAGGCTTCATGGATTCCTTCACCTGGGCCCTGAGGTTTCTAGTTACGCCTCTGGTATCAATATGGAACATCTATATAGTGGCATTCATCATTAGGAAATAAGTTAAACTTCAACAGATCTTAAAAGCATTTCACATATGTACCTTTTATACATTGAAGGGTATTCTTGTAGTGTTCAATTATACCCTATGGATATTCCATGTACTGGCAATCTGCATTGTGACTTTCTTTGAAAACCTTTAAAAACAATAATATTTTCCATGTTTTAAGCTGAATAATAATTTAGCTGTTGATAAATTTATGTTTAACAGCCCATCTTTCGGTCTATGCCTCTCTAAGATTACATCAATCTCTCCACCTCCTGCTTAGCAATGCACAGTACACGAAACTCAGAAATTACAGTAAAACCATGTATCTGTAATTTACAGGTATTTTCAGTTATAGCAACCTGAACCTTATACCTGTACAGTAATGAGTGACCTCAGAGCTCTCCCTGTATTCTGCCCTTTCTCTGGCTGTTGTAATGCAGCAGTAATGTAGTACTTGCACTACTAGTCCCTTTTTGTAACTAGTATTACTCCTTTGTATATGTTTTTAGTATTCAATTGTTTTAGTATTCGTTTGACTGGAGGTCACATGTGTGAGAATGTATACTCATTTAATTTTGTGGTGAATATTGTTTGGTTTCTTACCTCTATATTTCCCTTAGTGCACAGGGTGGGAACTAATCGGTTTTGGTTGTCGCTATTCTTTTGTTTAATGGTTTCTGGGAGCACTTTACCTCTAGGGGGAAGACCCCATAATTGCAGTAGAACTCCCACCCATTTCAGGATAGAGACTCCATTATTCTTTTTTTTTTCTAATGCAGCAGTAAAGTTTGTTGGATTTTTGTTACAGTGAGGATGGGGTTGCTACTTCTGACTACTGTTCTATAATACAGGGAAAAAAGAGTGAGCGCTCACAAATATTTTTTTCTTCAAGAGAACCCTAATTTTCAGTTAAAAAGGTATGTAAATGGTGTTGTTAATTTAATGTTAACTTGTCATTGTATTTCATCTTTAATAGTGAAGGGGTTAAGTTACGATGGAAATATACTGTAGTTATGCTCTGAGTGTATCTCTGCTAATTTAAAGCGCACCGGTCATGTCAAATGTTGGGCTTATTTGATGAAGGAATACTACTTAGAGTTTTGCCATGACTCACTTCTGATAACATGCTGTCAGAATGAGTGACAGCGCTAAGCAGAAGAGCCATCTTGTAGTCTTTTCACCCAACTGATTGGTGACATTTTTCCTACATTTTTAAGTGAACAACTGTGCAGCGGATGCTTGTTTAGATTTTACAGCAGATGTTTATTTTTTCCTCTATCCCTCTGTCTGTTGACCTTAATCTTCCCACATCCGGCTCCCATAGCTAAGCAGTCACTCAACACAAGCAACTTATCATACACTACTTCAACCTTCTCTCTTCTGAAACAGAGAGCTGCCAGAGCTCAGAGCAGACATTTTAGGCATGCTAAAGAAGTAGGATTAACTCTGTGTGGGCTGGTGTTTCCCAACCCTGGCCCTCAGGTACCCAAGCAGGTCAGATTTTAAGGATTACCTTGGGGAAGTGCGGACTGAATCCTGCAATCACCAAGCAGCAAATCATATCACCTGGGCTGTGCTTCAGACATCTGGCAAACCTGTCCTGTCAGTGGTCCTGAGGAAAGGTTTGGGAAACACTGGTGTAGGCAGAAACTAAATAGTCCTACCTGTTCAAGGTTTCTTTTACCAGACTGGATTTAGTAAAGCATTGAATAAAACCCTTAGAGTAACCCTTTGATGACTAGTTCCCTTTCATCTTTATATCTAGAAGCAAACCTCTCTATATAACTGAACATTTCAGTCACATAAAAACCACACACACAAAAGCATGTATTTATCTCTTGATTAAATTTTTATATATATATGCATTTTAAGACATATTACTTAAATATACCACATTTATTAAGCATTTGATATGGTTGCATTTATTTCAGATCAAGCCAAATGGATAGCTTGAACTTGCAAAAAAGAAAGGGACACAATGTAGACACAAGTAATATACACTGGCTGTGAACTGAATGTAATATACATGGGGTAAATGAGTTGACAAAGACTACATCATAATGCAGCAGTCGATTTGCATATTGACTAGTAGGTATATCATTCCTAACGATCTATAAATCCAGAATAAAGTGATTGAAATCTATCCCATCTTCCAGACTTCATCAATTTCCACTGCGGTGGTTATTATATCTGGTGCAGCAAATGCCAGAGGCTGAAGTGAATTCAAATCCATTAGTAATCGATATGGCTTCTGTTTTCTAAGAAACTGTTCTACTAAACCTGAACCACTTTGTAAAGTGCAGTATTAAATGTACTTTTGACCGACTTTACATTACGTACTAAATGAAGACAAATTATGTTTAGGGATATAACAAAATGAAAGTCAGAAGCCAAAGAGCTACTTCGAATGGAATGAGTTTTACCCGTCTAACAGTTCTTGTGATGTTTTTCAGAGATTTGATTTTTCATATAGTCAATAAGTCCCAGATGATGTTTAATCATTTATTTAGCACCTACATTCTTACCTGCTACTGTAACACCACAATGGAATCAACCAGCATTCTCCATGACGGGTAAATAGCATAAACAGCCTAGAAAAACCTAAATGACTGTATTGCAGCCCTGGTGTAAACTTAACCAGAGTTGTAGCAACTCCATAGGGAATTTACAACAGCTCTGATTAAGTTTACACCACGTTTGGAATACAACCCAAAGGCTGCAATTTCAGACTGACTGAGCGTTACGGATTACGTAAGGCATGGTAATTATAGGAGAGCTTCACTCAAGCATCACATAGAAAACATAGAAAAATGTCGGCAGATAAGAACCTTTTGGCCCATCTAGTCTGCCCAATTACATGGATATTTTACCTGGATTTATCTTTTGTTTAGGATAGCCTTATGCCTATCCCATGCTTGCTTAAATTCAATTACTGTTTTGGCCTCTACCACTTCAACTGGAAGACTGTTCCAAGTATCCACCACCCTCTCAGTAAAATAATGCTTCCTGATGTTACTTTTAATCCTTTGCCCCTCTAATCTAAGACTATGTCCTCTTGTTTTGCTACTTTGTTTCCTTTTAAATATACTCCCTTCCTCTACCTTGTGGATTCCCTGTACGTATTTAAATGTTTCTATCATATCTCCTCTGTCTCGTCTTTTTTCCAAGCTGTACATGTTAAGATCATTAAGCCTTTCCTGGTAACTTTTCTCCTTCAAGCCGTACACCATTTTAGTAGCCCTTCTCTGAACTCTCTCTAAGATGTCTATATCCTTCTGGAGATACGGTCTCCAGTACTGCACACAGTACTCCAAGTGAGGTCTCACCAGTGCTCTGTACAGTGGCATGAGCACTTCCCTTTTCCTACTGCTAATACCTCTCCCTACACAACCAAGCATTCTGCTAGCATTTCCTGCTGCTCTACATCACTTGCTATTCTTTGTTATCAGACTGCTTTTGCGCAATGTTATTGCGCTTTTGTGCGTCCTTTATGACGTATCAGAAACGTTAAAGTATTACAGGAGAGAAAGTGATGAGACGTTCCATTGGTTATTCTCCACACAAGTACAGAACAATGTAAAATTGGAGAAGAAAAAAACCACAAAGCAAAACGTAGTTGTAAAGTGATTTTTGCAATTTCTACTCACCATTAAGTTTCTCCTACTAAATCTTAATATCAGCCACCTTGATAAGACAAAAGCAAAAAGTATTAAAAGTTTAGCATTTGGAATATAAATGGTACCCATTAGCGGTAGGAGGCTACTCTGTAACGACAGCGCTCTACTTAAACTCCCGAGTTGTTACTTCATCAACTTTTAAAATTCTACAAATGAAAGTAAGGCTTGAGCAATTCTAGATACAAACAGATACAAAAAACATAGCGTAATCCAGTAAAGAAATCACAATCAATTTGGCCCCTCACGGGTTTAACTCACAGAATGAGAGTGATTATCCGGCACATCAATGCTGTTGGTCCCCCACTTCTGTCCGGTAGGTCTCAGGAGTCGCCGGGCATCAGGCGCTGGCTCCTATAGTGGTCCCCTGGTCAGGTGTGGGATCAGCCGATTCAATAACTCCCCGCAATTGCGGAAATTAAGTTCCCAGTCAGCAAAAGGAGGCAATACTGACTATTTTTAAAGGAACTTTATTGTTAAAAGAGGTTAAAAATAGAGTATTTTAAAATTCTGTAGAGGAAGAACGTCAAGAGCAAAGTGGAGGGGTGCGGTGTGTTCAATTCTTGACTCTGCTAAATGTCCAACTTCAAAATAAACAAAACTAAACATGAACGGTATAATATTAACCTCTCCTGACACCCTCCACACGCTCAGTCAGCATTTTTAACCTAAGGTGTTCCATTAACACTTACCCTCTCTCCATCGTCAAGTCTCCCTTGGGACTCCTCCATCCCTACTGTTGCAGCTTGCATTAAAGCTGCAGCAGTCATTTGATCATGACAGGCTGGTTGCTCACTCTAGCGTCTAGCCCAGTTGTGTTCAACCTTGACCCTCCAGGTGATTTGGAACTACACCTCCCAGTATGCTCATAACACTCAATAGATTGGCCAAGCCTCATGGGAATTGTAGTTCCAAACCATCTGAAGGGCCAAGGTTGAACACCCCTGGTCTAGCCAGTCCAATGGATCTCAATTCGAACACACTGAACTGGGAGAATCATGGGAGAAAGGAAAGGGGAAATTGGGAGGACACTCAGGTCAACATGACCATTCAAAGTAAACTGAATAGTCATGGTGTCTGTATGGTCACTTTAACCTCGATTCGTGAGACTATATACATACTGTATATACAGTACAATCGTGATCAGCTTTAACAACACAACTAGTATTTAAGTTTAATGGGGAATTTGATCTATCTAGTCCTTTTACTCTATATTACACATGTTTTTAAATGTTTACTGTTTTGTTAGTTATAGTAAGTAAAAATATTGCTAACTGATATTTCATGCAAAACTAGGAAAAAACCTAGGAAAAAATAACAATTTAAAATTATTAATATTGTCATCATTTATATAGCGCCAACAGTTTCCACAGCGCTTTACAATAACCAAAGGGAACGATATACGGATAAAAGGATGGAAACACTAAGGCCCCGTTCACACCTCAGCGTTTTACAGTGTGTTCGTATGCGCTGTAAAACGCCGAACCACTGAAATCCCATGATTTCCTATGGGGCCCGCTCATGCCTGGGCATTTTACAGCGCATAGGAATGCGCTGTAAAACATCCTACGCCCAAAGAAGTACAGGAGCTTCTTTGGGGTGTATTGCGGAGTGTTCACAGCCATAGACATGGACGTGAACGCACGGTTATCGGCGTTTGCGTTAAAAACGCGCGTATTACTTGCTTCAAAAAACGTGCAGGTGTGAACCCAGCCTTAGTGTAGAGGGCCCTGCTCATAGGAGCTTAGTCTAGAGCAGGGGTTCCCAACCGCGGTCCTCAAGTACCCCCGAACAGGTCAGGTTTTCCAGATATCTAAAGCACAGCACAGGTGATATGATTTGCTGCTCAGTGATTGAAGGATTCAGTCTGCTTTTCCCCAAGGCGATCCTAAAACCTGGCCTGTTACGGGTAATTGAGGACCGCAGTTGGGAACCACTGATCTAGAGGGATTGGGTTGAGGAATACAAGGAACTGGTGCCAGTGGTTCAGGAATGGTGGGGCCATAGGAGCAGCTTCAATCATGTGTGAGTGGGTGAGCAGAGGGATGAGTTGCATCAGTGATGTGGTACATTTATCTGAAGAGATGGGTTTTGAGGGATTTCTTGAAGGCCTGAAGATCAGGGGAGAGTTTGATAGGGCGAGGCAAGTCACTCCACAGGACCGGAGCTGCCCTTGAAAAGTCTTGGAGGCGCGAGTTGGGATTACGGGTGTAGACAGAGGACAGACAGAGATCGCCCACCAACCAAAGTTAATGAATCAGTATGTAAAGAACACGTTTTTCCTCAAATATAATTTTATTTTTCGAAAACAAAAACCATAACACATTACATATAGACTAAGCGTATGAGAATAAAACTGAAACAAACCACTAAAGAAAACGTTTAAACCAAAAGATGTCAAATAAATTGCAACATATTTAATAACAGCAAAATCAAATACATTTCCTGTATGCCAACCTCATAGTGATGTCTTTAAGTAATGTATGCCACCTCTTATTCCCATTAATAGCAAAACATATATTTTTTTTAAAAATAGCTGAATCTAAGCATTGTAATGCATTTATCCCTTTGTGATAGGTCACGGTTTTAAACATCGTCGGGTAAAAAAAAATAATGAAATTTTCTCCCACTCAAAAGATTTAACAGACGAAAACCATTTGTAAGCACATTAGTTATAAGCATATATTGACAAGGTGTGTACAGAAGGTCCCATGTCCTTGCAGGATCCTGAACAGGAGCATGTGGTTTTATACAGCTGGCAAGAGGTTTTGGGGAAAAGCCCCACTCCAGGTATTTGGTATTGTAAGGTGCAGTGCACAGCCAGGAACTGGAAATAAACATCTCGTTTAATATTTAAGTGACATTATCCCTAGAATAAAGTGTCCAATCCCATCAGAGAAAATTATTTCGCTCATTTTACTAATCACCTGTATAATCCTACTGTGTTCAGACAGAACGGCATCAAGAATACTACTGTGCGATCTATAAATCCATAAATGTTGCTGCTGAAAGAGATCACTGCACCTGCTCTCAGGTAAACAAAATCGTCCTTCAGTATCCCCTTTCTGTGCAGCCATATATAGATTATATCTGGTATATAACATCATGTACGCATCATGGTATTAAATGACGCATTTTCAATAATTCCTTAAAAGTTAATCATAGGCAGGATGGTACCCGGGCTGTCATTTACTACTACTATTGTTCAAATACAAAAAAAAAAAAAAATATATCCCATTGCTAGTTTTTAGGGATAACTCATAAGTAAAAGCACCAGACTGTGCGTTTGTGGCTTCTTATCTCAGCTTGAGGGCTTACGTACAGCTATTAATACTTCTTGGGTAGACACAGTTAAAACGGCCAAATAAACACCCACAGAATATCTATAAATGTGCTTTATCGCGACTAAATAAAAATAAAAAAACCACAGTTATCAGTTGTATTAAATGTTAGCAGAATGTTTCTAACACTCAATAGAGCACCTAGTCACGAGGTTATTTAAAGTGTGCTGGCTGATAATGTAAAGCTGCCTCGGGCAGTGATATTACACTGCTTAACAATGCAATTGCTCAATTCTTTCAGGATTAATTGTACAAGCGGCTAGGAACACTTTCTCTTGAAGACTACAAGCGAATATGTGGGTTTGCACAAGTTATTTAAATTTGAGATTGGACTTACTTTTAACATGAGTAAAAAATATGTAAAAAAAAAAAAAAGAATAAAAAGGATTTTCTACATTAATTTAGATGTTAGTGCCAGAGGTTTTAGTGAAAATAAAAAAAATGTCTTAATAGACTTATTTATTATTTGGAGTTGTATTTTATGGCTTCACCTAGCTGTGCACAAAGATCTAGATTATGTGTATACCACCATACTTGTTACTTCTTGTGAGGCATCTTCTGAAGGAACACCTGTATCCATAGCTGTTTCATCATTCACAAGTCCTTCAGATCCATCAGTCTCTATTAGGGTATGTGAGTAGATGTCAGGATCCTTTTCCCCATGAGGTAATTCTGTGACAATGTAATGTGTTGTACCATCGTGGAATGTTGCATCAGCAGTTTCAGCCATAGCTTGGACTAACTCTTCAGTTACGATGATCTCTGATATTTCATCACCAGATTCAAGTATATCCATGTGTTGATGCGGCAAACTTAGCGTATGGGTCTCTGTGTTGTGCATAATTATCCTACGCCCTTCTGTTGAAACCATATGCACAGTTCCTTCATCATTTACAATTACTTGAGTAACACCTTCTTGCATCAGTTGGCCTGCTGCCGCTGTATCACAAACTGCAAACTGGAGAACCCCCTGTACCATTTTTTTCAATGCTGCTTGGGCAGACTCTTGTGTGGTGAGAATTCTGGATGAACGCATAACTTGCCGAACAACTTCCATTGGTTCCATTTCCTGTTGGCCTTCTTGAATCTCATGATAAACCTGGACTTCAGTAGGGGTTTCACCACATTCTTGATCATTGCTCACAACCAGTGATTCTTCAATGGCTCGCTCTGTTCGCCTACACTGACTCTGAACATCTTCTGAATTGCCCAGTTCTGTTACAGCACACAGCAAGGCATCAAGTGCCGACGAGTCAGCTGTGTGCATCGTTTGTGAGGTGTCTAAAATGCCTTGTGTCATTACTTGCTGCACAACATTCCCACTGGAGTCCGTTACAGTTTCTATTGAGACATTTTCCTCTCCCATTGGCCCTTCAACTAAAACGACTTGTGTAGCTCCTCCTGGTAAATGTTCACTTAGGATGCGGGCAGGAATATGTGTGGCTTGATCTGTAGCGATTACTTGCCCATCTTCAGTGATGTGGACGACTCTTGCTACTTGACCAGCCATGGCCAGAGTCTGAAGAGTGGCTGCTGCAGTCTCCTCAACAGATGTATTTAGTGTGTAATCTCCGTCATATTCACCAGAAAACCCTTGAATAATGATGACCTGCTGAACTTGTTCAGTTGGACCTCGATGTTTTTTGCTGAGTCGAACAACCTTCTCCACACAAGGGGTAGGCTCCTCAGGTGTAGATGCAGTGAAAGGGGTTGTGCTCTCCACAAAGTTTGCACCTTGTCCCTTCAGTCGACATTCAAAGGATTTAGAGACAATTCCTGGAAAAAATAAATATTTTAAATACTGACTCAAACCAGTTACTTAAGCAACATTACAATCAATATATAAATATATGGATTTAATGTACAGGTATCCATATATAAGAAACGTCACTAATCTATATAAACATTGTTAACCCTTTCCTGCCGCAGGGCGTACTATGCCGTACCTGTGGTGGGTAGACATAGAAGGCGCGGGGCATACTAGTACGTCCCGTTGACTCCTTTGATCCGCTTCTGCCCCTCTCCACAGGTGGCTCGCGCCATTGGCTGCTGGAAGACATCCTGAACTCAGGCTGCCCCCCTGCAAGCGATGATGCACTTTGTGCATCAGCTGTGTGGGCAGGCTGATGCAGAGGCCTGTCGCAGCACCTGGCGGCGAGGTATACTTTTCATAAATATTTTAAAATTAAATTTTAATATATAATTATTCTAATAATATATTTTTATATTTTATTTAGATTCTAATAATCTTAATTAAATATATTTTAATAAAATACTGCATTTTGATATAACTTTAGCTTAATAAATAATAAGTTAAATATAATTGGTTTCAAACAAGTTTGAGAAATTTTGCATGCGACCCCCAGGGGTATTGCATATGGCCCTCGGGTAATTTGAGTTTGAGACCCCTGCTCTAACCAAAACAAATCCTCAAAAATACTTCTAAAAACCATAAAACTATTTCCCAGAACTCAATGTGAAGGAACCGTTCCCTTCCGTCTGTCCTGGCTCTCCAGACACCCCTTCGTTGCAGTCAGCCCGGCTACTGGGAGCGCTGTCCTCAGCGCCTCGAGCGGCTTGACCTGCCTGCTTCTGTTCCTCTGCCCTGGAGCCGTTAGGAATCTCCAGAAGGCCGCTCTCTGCCTTCTGAGGGTGAGTGTGGAGTGTAGCGTAGTTTGTAATAAAGACACCACGCGCGGCTGTATGCTTTAAAACAGGATCCTCTCTCTCTGAGCTCTGAGAGTTCTCTGACTTTTTAATGAACCAAACGCCACCATTTATGCTGAAGTCCAACAGTCATAATTTGCATACCCATACTAATTACATTAAGTCAGTTATTTACAATAACACATTTACCTACAGGAATATAAGTATTTTTAAAACCAAAGCTATGCCATTTTACACTAAACTAAATTAAACTAAAACCAAACGATGTAAAATATATTTAAAAACACACGATATAAATGAACATAAAGTCTCTTGGGGTTTGAAGCATGGAGCGTTACATCAGCTCCATGACACTCAATAATCCGTATCACCTAGAAACCCAGAACAACACCGGTAGTGTAGATGCAACATGGATAGATGGCAATTAATGTAAAATAAACCTATGTAAAAATCACAGGAGATTAAGGGGTTAACCCTGAATGTTATAGACAAATAGGTTCACATGGAGACCCAGTGAACCACTGGAATCTACCTGGATGTGAGGCTGGTAAAACATAACTTTTATTGTAGCTTACTAAAAATAAAAACACACAGAAATAATCATGATCATGAATAACAAACTAACACACATAACTTTAAAAACCTTTTCACTGTGGTGAAAAAATGTTACCAGAACACATATAGATTGGATTAATAGACCAAACTTGATAATTTGCTCTGGTCACAACAATCACTGTAGAAATGGAAAGCGCATACAAGCACAAAAACGACTAGTGAAAAAGAAACATGGATATATATATATATTGCCCCAGGCCAGCTCACATGGATATATATATTGCCCCAGCTCACATTGATTTATAGATTGCGCCAGCTCACATGGATATATATTGCCTTCCAGCTCAGATGGATATATCGCCCCAGGCCAGCTCACATGGATATATTGCCCCAGGCCAGCTCACATGGATATATTGCCCCAGGCCAGCTCACATGGATATATATATATTGCCCCAGCTCACATGGATATATATATATTGCCCCAGCTCACATGGATATATATATATATTGCCTTCTAGCTCACATGGATATATCGCCCCAGGCCAGCTCACATGGATATATTGCCCCAGGCCATCTCACATGGATATATTGCCCCAGGCCATCTCACATGGATATATATTGCCTTCCAGCTCACATGGATATATCGCCCCAGGCCAGCTCACATGGATATATTGCCCCAGGCCAGCTCACATGGATATATTGCCCCAGGCCAGCTCACATGGATATATTGCCCCAGGCCATCTCACATGGATATATTGCCCCAGGCCATCTCACATGGATATATCGCCCCAGGCCAGCTCACATGGATATATCGCCCCAGGCCAGCTCACATGGATATATTGCCCCAGGCCATCTCACATGGATATATCGCCCCAGGCCAGCTCACATGGATATATCGCCCCAGGCCAGCTCACATGGATATATTGCCCCAGGCCAGCTCACATGGATATATTGCCCCAGGCCAGCTCACATGGATATATATATATATTGCCCCAGCTCACATGGATATATATATATTGCCTTCTAGCTCACATGGATATATCGCCCCAGGCCAGCTCACATGGATATATTGCCCCAGGCCATCTCACATGGATATATTGCCACAGGCCATCTCACATTGATATATTGCCCCCGGCCATCTCACATTGATATATTGCCCCCGGCCATCTCACATGGATATATTGCCCTCGGCCATCTCACATGGATATATTGCCCCCGGCCATCTCACATGGATATATTGCCCTAGGCCAGCTCACATGGAAATATATATTGCCCCAGCTCACATGGATATATATATTGCGCCAGCTCACATGGATATATATTGCCTTCCAGCTCACATGGATATATCGCCCCAGGCCAGCTCACATGGATATATCGCCCCAGGCCAGCTCACATGGATATATTGCCCCAGGCCAGCTCACATGGATATATTGCCCCAGGCCAGCTCACATGGATATATTGCCCCAGGCCAGCTCACATGGATATATATATATTGCCCCAGCTCACATGGATATATATATATATTGCCTTCTAGCTCACATGGATATATCGCCCCAGGCCAGCTCACATGGATATATTGCCCCAGGCCATCTCACATGGATATATTGCCCCAGGCCAGCTCACATGGATATATTGCCCCAGGCCAGCTCACATGGATATATTGCCCCAGGCCAGCTCACATGGATATATATATATTGCCCCAGCTCACATGGATATATATATATATTGCCTTCTAGCTCACATGGATATATATATATATTGCCTTCTAGCTCACATGGATATATCGCCCCAGGCCAGCTCACATGGATATATTGCCCCATGCCATCTCACATGGATATATTGCCCCAGGCCATCTCACATTGATATATTGCCCCCGGCCATCTCACATTGATATATTGCCCCCGGCCATCTCACATGGATAGATTGCCCCCGGCCATCTCACATGGATAGATTGCCCCCGGCCAGCTCACATGGATATATTGCCCTCGGCCATCTCACATGGATATATTGCCCCTGGCCATCTCACATGGATATATTGCCCCAGGCCAGCTCACATGGAAATATATATTGCCCCAGCTCACATGGATATATATATTGCACCAGCTCACATGGATATATATTGCCTTCCAGCTCACATGGATATATCGCCCCAGGCCAGCTCACATGGATATATTGCCCCAGGCCAGCTCACATGGATATATATATTGCCCCAGCTCACATGGATATACATTGCCTTCCAGCTCACATGGATATATCGCCCCAGGCCAGCTCACATGGATATATCGCCCCAGGCCAGCTCACATGGATATATTACCCCAGGCCAGCTCACATGGATATATTGCCCCAGGCCAGCTCACATGGATATATTGCCCCACCTTACATGGATATATTGCCCCAGGCCAGCTCACATGGCTATATATATATTGCCCCAGCTCACATGGATATATATATATATATATATATTGCCTTCCAGCTCACATGGATATATCGCCCCAGGCCAGCTCACATGGATATATTGCCCCTGGCCATCTCACATGGATATATTGCCCCAGGCCATCTCACATTGATATATTGCCCCCGGCCATCTCACATTGATATATTGCCCCCGGCCATCTCACATTGATATATTGCCCCAGGCCATCTCACATGGATATATTGCTCCCAGCTCACCTCTGCCAGGCCCCTCTGAGTCATTGCCGGCCGCAGCATTCTTTCCTTCTACGAGCGGCCGCCTGCATGAATATCTGCCGCTCGCCTGGGATCCATCCACCAGCCAGCTGTGATCTCGTGGAGTTCACGTGAACTCCTGGCTGGTGGATGGATCCCAGGCGAGCGGCAGATATCCATGCCGGCGGCTGCTCGTAGAAGGATAGAATGCGGCGGCCGCTGGATCTGACCCTGCGCCCACCAGACAGCTCCGTATTCGGACACCGAGAGTCCGATACTGGAGCTGTCAAAAATTAAAAAGCAAAGGGCGGCTGGCGATGAGGTGCCGGTACAGCGTACCAGCGCGTACCGCCTCAAAAAAAGCCCTGTGGACATTCCTTCCACTCTGAAGTGCGCTCGTCTGACCTCTGCCTAACACTTCAGTGGTTCAGGAATCAAAACACATTTATAAAATGTTTTTTCATTTCATCTTTCTGGCCAGCAGGTCACTCTGACTAGCAGTCTTTGGAAAAGTTAGGGGAAAATTAACATTTTCAAAGCATTGAACAGTTTCTAGGTAAAATTTAACAATTGATCTGGCACAATACTGTTGAATTAATTTCTGGAACTGAAATACTGCAGAGTATACTTGGTAGTATCAATGTTTTCCACTGGCAATTTGTTTCTCACGTGATGAAGAAAAAAATGTTAAATGGAGAGAAATTTAATAAGTCCATTAGGTAAAGTTCAACATCACACACGTTTAAAAAACTAAAAATCAATGGCTGGGTGGCACGGAGGTAAGAATCTCCCAAACATAAAAAATTACAATATAGTGGCACAGTGTAGGCAGGACACAGAGTGGATTCAACATAACTCACAATTTTCCGATGTGCCTCTTGAATCATCCCTAAACTCTCCAATATGCACTTACCTATTTACTACACTGCCCACACAAAACCCTTCAGCTGTTTACTCGCTAGAACTATAAAAGCTTGGAAGCGGTCTCAGCTCCGCCGGACGTGCGTCCCACATCATCACCTTTTCACATCCTCACTTCTCCCACTGGTTGCAAAACCAGATTTTGGGGATGGACGTACATCTTATCCTTTTACTGTCTGGGCGAGGGGGACCCTCGCATACATTTTTTGATCTCCCTAAATACGTATAATACCGCGAAACACTCAAACTCCAATACACACATTTACCTTTTCCTTGGTATGCTTATTTCCAGGTACGATCTTACATTCATACAGATGGCTACCTTCTCAACACATAATGGGGGGGGGGTAATAGATTAAATAACCTTATCCGTAATAGACCTAGACAGGAGTATTCCATTTCCTCTCTCTAGAATATTATTCGCCATGGGGCAGACTGGTCAAAGGTTGCTCCTGGTCCCTCCCAATGGTTCAAATCTATTTCCCATACTAACATAGAGGATCTTACCACGGCACATCAGTATCTTGTCAAAAGTCTGCCGACTATTCCCTACCATGAAATGTCTCTGAAAAGGTTTCATCAGGACTACTACTCGCACTTTAGATTACATCATATGGGTTGGATGTCTGACTCATCCTGTTAAAAATACCCTGAACCAAGAGCTGACCTTTATCACTGCTTTTGGGGTTGCCCCAAAACACAAGCTTTATGGGCTGAAATTCAAACGTATTTCAATTTGAAAACAGGTTTAACTCTCCCATTGTCACCTGAAGTCTTACTTTTATGCCCATTACTATCCTGGAACCATAGTCGCTAGAGGGTCAAGTGAGGCATCCTTGGCAAGGCCAGAGCTTGGCCTTTCAAATGATACCAAGCATGACCAGGGTTTATGTAGAATTAAATATAGATTTTCCAATTTTTTTCTTCTTAATGCAGCATTATTTTTCACTTTTCAATTATAAAGTGAACAATGACGCTGCACTGTGTATGCCCGTATCAGAGCTCCACAACAATAAAACTCACACTCATACACAGCACACATTACTGAGAGTTTTATTGCTGTGGAGCTCCGTGATTTTTATTGCTGCAGAGCTTTGGGATATGCTCATGCACACCGGACCCATTAATATGAGCTATCAGTAACAGGGAGTGGGGAGATTCTTTAACTCAAAATATTGCTTAGCTTTCTAGTAGTGATGTTTAGTGTGTGAGGTTTATAGTTTGCCATTTTTGTGTGTTCCGGAAAGCTATTCAAATTATTTTGCAAGCACTTTATTTTTCTCAATTGTAAAGTTTACAATTTTGATGCCAGATTTGTGTAGAGATTGTGATATTTAAAAAATTTCAATATACAGAATATCGGCAGCTGATATTGGTTATCGGCCTGAGAGGTGGCCGATAATCGGTACAGGAAAATATAATTGTTTTATCCCTGTTATACAGTAGTATTATTCTGCAATATTTGAAAAAGTTAAATTACAAGCACAGAAATAAAATGTTGTCATGCAACGTTAGTGTAAAAGAAATTGGTAAAATGTTCCATTTGAATATTTAAGGTTAATGCTATTAGCAATGTTACTTCCAAAATAAATTTACAAAATGTAAAAATGTCTCTATGTGGACACACAATGTACCTGTACCTACTGTCTGACATTTCATCCCAGTGCAGTTAGTGAAACCAGAGCTCCCCCCTCTCTTTCTGTGTACTGTTTATTTTAATCCAGCAATCACGTTTGATGAATCCTTTTAACTTTGAGACAGGTGGCTGCCATTTTCGGTCCCTCTGCAGCGATACAGAGAGACTGAATGGGCCCTGGGACAATAGTAACATCTCCTCAAGGTGAAAATCATTCATGGAGTGTGAATGTCAGTAAGTGAGGTCACTTTGTATTCATTAATAATAATATTACTCTAATTCTGGAAAAAAAAAATATAATTCAAGTGTAGGGTTCAAAGCACTCATACATCTTATCGACATTTATTTAAGATGTTACATTATTATGTGCGTGACTTGTGATCTTATATGAGCATGGAAACCGTCAAAAGAAAACGATGCTTGGAATTCATTTGCACATGGCTTCTTCTTGAAATATTGCAGAACAGATCACACTGATCAGCAGTATTTTTGTTTTAGGCCTACTTTGTAAAGCATTGAGGTTCTGCCAGTATCTCGATGAATAGGGTATGAGTATTCCAAAGCCGTGCGGTAGGTAACATCAAACTACAGGCCATCATCTTCATTATCAGAAACACATTTCGGCCCACATTGTTAATACCCTTTCCTGATTATGAATATTCTAATATTGGCAAGTACCAGTGCTTTTTTTCTGGTGGTATGCGCCAGTACTCGGTACCAGCACCTTAATAGCCAGCATCCGAAATGAGTGGAGGAAACAGAGCCTGATGCTCCACTCTCCTCCAGCAGTGACAAGCAAGTAGAGATTCAGAAGTGATTGGAAGCTTACACTAGCTCCCGAGTGCTTCCGATTGTTGCCGACAGCTCCCAGCTTCCCTTGTCTCCTGCACTGCACACTGGCGCTCCGGCAGGGAGTCATAGTGCCAAGATGCTCTGACTCAGATTGAATGCCAATGTCCAGTGAAGGGTTTTCAGGTCTGAGCACCAGAGGCCACCAGGGATCCACAATGAGACATGACCCAGCCCCATGTCTCATTACTGCACCACCAAGGACAGAGAGACAGCCTGCCACTGGATCACCATGAATCTAGGAACCCCTCACCTGCAATAAAGGTAAACAGGAGAGGGGGAACTATGAATTACATATTCATTTTTTTAATAATTTATTGAAATCTATTTTAATATGCCATTTAAAATTATTTAAATATTTAATTTACTTTAATATATAATTTACTTTAAAATGTAATTGTAAGTTTTATAACTGTGCAGCTCTGTGATACACACTGCACATTACAGTGTGTTTTATCCCTGTGGAGCTCTGTGATATGCTCATACACACAGCACATCACTGCGGGGCTCGGTGAAAAGCATGAGCGTGTTTTGTTGGACATAGTCTGAGCAGCAGCATTTCATCCTTGGACCCAGGCAGCACAACATCGTGGCCCAGTCCTAGCTCTATGCACCTGTGTGTGCCCCCATTCATTGGCTGCATGCGACGGTACGCCATCTTTTTCATTGGTGGCCTGCTGCCTGGCGCTTTATGGCGAGTACCATCATTTTCCTATAAAAAAAGCCCTGGTAAGTACATTTGTAAAAAAATTTATATCAAGTGTCACACAAAGGTTTAAATGGTAAATAAAGCTGTACTAAGATGACGTTAATGTTTTTGTTGTGTATTAGGAAATTAATAGATTGCTCTCTATGCAACTCATGGAAGAAATGTTGAATGCCTTTGCCCCCACTACAGTTCATTTGTTTTCATTTGGCGGTAAATATGGCCCTTCTTGCACATGCACGTCATTTGTACCTGTGCAGTATTTTGTTACTATACATTTGGAATGTACTAAAGCTATTTTAATTAATAATATCCAGAAGAAAGAGATTATTCATGGAACCATAAATACTGCAGATAGCAGAAGTCATCCATAGGTCCCATTTTGACATGTGACTTCATGCATATTTTTCACCTTACAAACGATTATAGTGACCCATGCAGCTGTCAAATCTTTTATTCCTCATAGGTTAATGTTCTATTTATAGAATTTTTTTTTAGAAATTGCTCCTATTTAGTTTTTTTTTCTCCCAAAGCATTGGAGTTTGTGGTAGTATAACTTTAATTTACCAATTTTTTCATAATGTTTTTGTAACGCATGTCTTACTTTACTGTCAGTTTCATGCAATTTTGCTAACCCATAGAACACATAAAGGAGGTGAAGGGTGCATCCTTTTTAGAAGAAGTTTACTTTTTAATTTTGGAACTGGGTGCTAGAAGACAAGACGCTTGTAAATTACTGACATTAAAACACGTGCATTTTGTTTTACTGTTGTGGCCAAATCACAATGGTCTTCACTACTTGAAAATATTACATTGTCTTCATTATAGGAAAAAAACAATGGAGGTCAAAAGTCAGAGGGGGCAATCCAGATGTGAATAAACGATGTTTAAATAATACAGTAAAACATTTTGTAATGCAAAGCAAACAAAGAATTACATTACATTTTAACTGCTGCTAAAGTCTCGTTTCAATTCTATTTTATCTTTAAGGTAACACCTCGCGTTTAGGTCTCGGCAAAGGCAGCAGCTTCACAAATGTAAATGCAATCTTTCTATTTAAATATATGGTGGAAAGGCTTCTGCATTAGCTACTTCTGTGCCTGAGGCCCAACGGCAGATCTGTGAGTATGGCACGATAATTTGCTGTGAAGTTATAGAACAAGTCTATTCTAACACGCGGAGCTTCTGCGCTTTAGACGGTTTCTCAACAAATGCACGCTGTATCTCTTGGGTGCAGAGTTATCTGCTGAATACCTCGCAGCTCTTATAATTATCCTATTCCCGAACAGTTTACTTAATCTATTTGAATCCAAAAGATGAGTTAAGCCACTGCTGGGCCATTAAAGTAAACTACATGGGTAAATACTCCTGTCACTGAGGGGTGTGATGAAGCTTAACATCTCCAACATCTTAACCTCCACTCGGCAAAGCTCCGGCTATTCCATCACAGTTCATAAATGTGATTGCAGGTCCATCTTTTGATTCAGCAATTTAATAACCACGAGTGCTGTCAGTATCGCTTTGAAAAATTGCTCCTATAAAGTATAACAGCCTCAATCAGATTGCAAAGGATTTGCCCACTGAAGGATCTTCCATTTCAACTTTAATGAATTAATGTCTAGCAGTGAAGAAGTTCAAGAGTCATTGAAAAGAATATACGTCCAAGCCGCAACTTTACATTTTAAACCGGAATTGTACCAGGAATTTTTATAGCGGCGGCACCTCAAGATGAAGGGAAAATGGACTCTGCAATAAACTACTGGACATTATAAAAGGAGAAAAATACAGGAAAACAAATGTACCCCAATCCACAAACATGACGTGAGATAACCCACGTTCTATCAGAGACGAGATATATCAGTCTGTTTTTTTTACAGCTTAAGAATTGGCAAATTAAAAGAACTGAAGCAATTTATGTAAAAAAATATGTTTAATAATAAACTACCTTACTTGTAATGTTAATTATATAATCACTTATAATAATTGTTCTGAATATTAGTTTTTTTTATTAAATGAGCTTATATTTTTGGGTTGTGTCAAATTATGAAATTGGGATATTGTTGGACTGATACAAGAAGAATGTATAATACGCATATTAGGTTGATATATTTAGCAGGATTCTGGTTTTATATATAAATACACACACACACACACAGATATGTACAGGTTCAGTATCCCTCATATGTAATGGTTGAGATCAGAAATGTTTTGGAGTGGAGATCTTTTTTTCTTATTATTTTGGAATATTTGTACGTAATAATGTGATCATAAGGAGGTGGGACCAAGGACCAAGCACAAAACTCATTTATGTTTCATGTACGCCTTACACAGACAGCCCGAACTTAATTTTATACAATATTTTGCCACCTGAGATTCCGGTTGAATTATTCATTTTTGAGGTCATATCTGCTCTCAGAATGTTTTTAGTTTTTTGAATATTTTGGACTATTTTGGATAAGGGACAGTCAACCTGTTTGTTTACATACATTTTTTTAATATCTTGATAAATAGCGCTTATGGGACTGAAATCCATGATATCAATGAAAAAAACGGTTAGATAAACTTTACACTAAGAGAAAAAAGAGTAAACGTGCCTTTACTTGTTTGTAGTATTCAGCTGAGGTGCACCGAGGTAAAGATATTATTTTAATAAAGGCTCACAATGGAACCATAACATCAACTTTAATTTATGAGGAGAAAGAAATAAAAGAGGATTGAAAACATTTAAAAAACTGCAAAACCAGGTTTTGGAGTTATGTTTAGGAAGGGTCATTGGCACCCAGGTAAATATAATGATTTTGATTAAGACTGACAGGAAAGAGACCGCCTCGTTTAAACATGGGTTAGAGTTCGATATTTGGGTGTTGAATTGGTAAAAGACGATAGGTGTTTAAATTAAACTAAGCAGGTCAAGAGCCAACAGCAATACTATTAAACCATCCGTATGTTTTTATTTTATGTCCGCACCTTCCAGATACCTACATTAACCTGATATTTTCCAAGGAATTGAAATAGTTAAATATTTGGCTTTGACTGTTTTTGCCGAACTAAATATTTAAATATTTAACTATTTAGCTCCTTGATTTTTTTGGTATTGCACGCAACCGCTCATTATTACTGTTGGAAACAAAATGTAAAGGCTGGTTTTTACGTAAACAGTATGATCTCACATCAAATTTTAACAATATGGGCCTTGTGTTCCATTACCATGCATCAGTACATTAAATTATATGGTCAACAATGATATTCTTGCTGATTTAGTCTCCATATTTTATCGTAGACTGTAACAGGAAATTTGTAGATCTGCAGCTTAAAAGAACCCAAACTGTTTAACTTAGATCCCAGACAAATCGGTACTTATCCAAAAAATTATTCAAAAAAAAATTGGGGGTCAGGAAACAGATGTCACAATCTTCATTCCGTAAAGAGCATCTAAAGATAACGGTTTATCCCACAACTAAAAGTTCTACATTCTTTTAAGCTCCAAGTGATTGTGATGCGACGGTTCTTATTCAGTCCGACTACTAAAGAGGTGTTTCATTTCGAAAGCAGCGGTGAATGGAGAGCTGGTCTCCTTCCAAGAAATCTATCTCTTTTGCAGAACTGTTATTTATCAAGCACGGTCTTTAGTGATCCCCCCTCCTAAAACACCCACCTCCCTCCTTATGGCACAAAATGCTGTGATTTTCGAACATGAAGATCAAAATTGCATTTTCCTTCCATCATTACTTTAAAAATGACGGAAAAGATGTGTGCCAGGTTGAAAGAAATTAAAGCACAATTTAATATCCTTCCCAAATGTAGACATCCCGTCCCCCCCCCCTTTGCATACACCCCGCACTTTTTATTTTATAATCCCTCCTTCGTTTTCAGTTGATGTAGAAGGGGGAGAAGAGCGTGTACCTGGCAATGCAGCATGTAGTTCTTTATTCACCGTCATTATTTTTCTTCCCACTAAGAATTCTCTGAATAAATTCTTTATGCTTTTGTTAAGCGCACATTTAATTAAAATGTACAGAATTTGTGCAGTAAAACGCGAATGAAACAAATAAAACAAGGGGCCCCCCTCTCTCGAAGGCATACGTTGTGAATGAAAAATGTCATTACATGCTAAAATTTTTTGCAGTAAACAGGGTCTACAGAGAGAAGTTTCCCTTGTAATGACAACCATAAAATACACAAATGGCACTTTTAGTACCATCCTGAATATGGCATTTTCTGTGCTCAACACACAATCTAAATGGTTTGATCATAGAGCATAATACTCCATTGGGTTTATAGAACAATCAATGTTCCATAAAATGATGTATTTATCCAATAGTAGGCTCAGCAGCTAGTGGTGTATGACATTGTAGGACACTGGTGTTGTACTGTTCTGCAGCACACATGCTGGTTGTAAAACTTATTTTAACACTACTTCACCAACTTCATCTCATCTGTGTCAAGCAATTTGTCGAAGCTTCAGCTTAGGGTTTAAAAAAAAAAATACTCGTAATAAAAATTCATGGGATTTTTTCAGGAGAAGAAATCCAGTGACAAAAATGAAAAAGGTCACGTTGTATCTTCACTACAGGGGTCAAGAGTCACTGGCGGTCCTAAAACAGAAAGTAGATTTCATGCATCGCATAGCAGATAAATATGACATTAAAGAAGCCTGACTGGTAGGTGTGTGTGTGTGTGTAATACGTGACGAAAATCGACTATTCTTTTAACCTTCCTGCTTTCTAGTCTGATCAGCAATGGAAGTTTTCTGTGGGATTTCTGACTTTGTAAAATAAATCCTGTTTGATATAGAATTTTAAATGTCAATTTACATTAAGATTGAAAGATTACAATGCAGATGTGCAAAATAAATAAAAATAAAATAAAAGATATGCATTCTGGAGAGCCATCTTCTTTATATTCCCATTTCAGGTTATAGAGAAGGGATTTGAGGTGTGAATACAAATTGTAATTCTGAAAAGACAATTTTATGATTTGCTGTCCCGCCTGCCCGCCCCATCCACCCTCCAACCCAGTCCCTATCCTAATTATATAGCCTCCTTTTCTTAGCTGCTTCAATCCTCGCTCGGTTTAACCTCATCATTCCCAAGCTCTTGGTCTATCATTATGCAGTGCCTGCTCTATTCTCTCTGGGAATTATCTCCACACTCCCTCTGCTCCCTTTCTTTTCACTTTCCTTAGTCCCTTAGATTGTAAGCACATGGGAGGCTTGGCTGAGCACTTGCATAAAGTGCTGTATTTGCAGGACAATTATCCTACGGGCAGGGCTGTCTGTTCCTTATGTTTTATTATTTATTATGTCACCCATTTGTGTTTCCCCATTGTAAAGTGCTACGGAATCTTTTGGCGCTGTATAAGTAACTAACTGTAATGTCAATAGAAAAAAGTGCAGGTGCCTAAACAGAGTATTCTATTTTTAAAACAGGGGGAATGATGGGTAAAATGTTACTCCGCTGTCCTTTATTTACATTTAATCCAATGCTGGGCTGCAGTTGCAGTTGTAACAGCTGTGAAAAGGGGTCGGACGCTTGCATGGGTGTCCAGCCAATCCAATTGTTCTCAATGCGAGTGCAGTGATAGAATTTGACTGGTAGAGAATGTACTGATCTGTGCATTCCTGACCATAACTATGGGAGATTGATAGACAGCTTTTTGGCTGGGGGAAATCACTTCCATGTGGAAAGCTAAATAAGCCTTTGGGGTCCCAACAGGAGGGGTAGGGGATGGCAAGCTCGGCTACCTATGGTCACTTGAAACTCATTAAATGAGCATGCTAGAGCACCCCATTATGGGAAGGAACGTTAGCATATTTGGCAGACGTATGGGATGTTGCCTACATCGAAAGTCAGATTCATTCTTTCTATTCGAAAAAAAAAAATAGTGGTCTGGATTCCAGTTGAGCTGATAGGTGTTTTTATCTTTTACTGAGCCATGGCTCAGCATATCATACTTTTAAGCATCTTTTACGCATCTTAAACTTTGTATAGGACACGCAATGTAGAAGAGGTCTTTGAAAAATGGACAATCCTCAGGCACTCATAAGTTGCATTAGAAAAAAACAACACATTTTTAAGCTTCCATAAGCTATTATTTACGGTTTCTACTATTTTAACTGCAAAAGCAATTAAAACAGAAATACAGATCAGACAGTTTCCCAGCATTCTTCACTGACATAGCAAAACACTGGGCGATAGAGGCATTCCTTGAAGTTTTATGAACTACAGAGTATGTATCAGTGATGGTGCATGTCTCTGAGGTTGGTATTACTTTTGTTAACAGGTACATTGACTTGCATGGGATTTATACTTTTGCGAGTGCCAGACACCAGCTGACGAGGAACCTTTCCTATTTGTTGAAGCAGCGTGGAGAAGACTGGCTGGGAGTTATAGGAGGTCTGGTGCTCATTTGAATCACCGGTGGCAAAATTATTATTTGCACTATCGCTATTTGCCATATACATTTTGAGGAGAAGATGAGTAAACAAGAGACAGAGGATCAGAGGAGGAGATATAAAAGAAGGAGGGAGGATTGCCTCAACGAATCCAATCGCTTTTATTACTGAGCCAGATATTACAGGCTTAAGGACATGTGAGTGAGATATAGTGCAGATAACCTTTCTTGGAGGTCTGTAGAGCCTTGTAAGACATCCAATGAAAAATCCGAGCTAGAAAGAGGAATCTGGACTACTCTTTTACTAATATTATTATCACTAAACTCACGTATGAACAAGAAAGATTGGGTTAATATCAGTTAAGGAATCCTGGAAGAGGCAAGTTGCATTTTTGGAGCAGCGGGAAAGTGTATGCACTTGGAACAAGGCCTAACGTTTGCATTCAAGCTAAGGGTTAAGATCTGCACTTTCAAAAATACACATTTGTGATGCTTTTCACAACAAACTGTTTACTATAAACACAGTTATCAAAGCAAGAGGATACATATATATATCTCTTTTCTACATTGTACATTTGGGCTGAGTTAAGATGTGTTGCACTTATTATTGACAGTCCTGTTGCACCCAAAATCTGTCCAACAGTAAAAAGAAATATCTTGATTGCTGTGTGTTCCCTCTAGTGTCTCCAATCTTGATTTTCAATAAGCCCTCCTGTGTCTATTATTCTTAATATCGTTGGCCTCCTCCACGTCTATGTCATCCTCTGCCTTCACTCCTTCTTTCTATATTCAGCCCAGGATATACCCACAAAGACTCAAAGTGCCATATTTTCTATTTAAACCTCCACGTGTCTCCCTCCCCACAATGTAAATGGAGACCCCTATGTTTCTGTCAATTTCCTATACTCACCCACTTCAACAAATAGATCGGGAATCAGCAGAAGCCAATGATTCTTTTGGCATAGTCTATATCACTGTTATGCAAGTATTGAGAGCAACATCAGGGTGTGACATGACATAAATAGAATGTATGGAGATTATAAAGACAAGATTACAAACATCTCTTGATCCCAAGCACTACTTGAGTAGAGTAGCTTGGTATAAATTATCATAAGGACACATGACGCTACTGTTGGCACCATAGCAAAAATCTCAGACATATCGGTCTCCCTGGAACATCAATGGTGAAAATACATTATTCTACAGGACAAAGGAGGTTTTCGCATAACCCAGGCCTTAAACTGAATGTCTTCTACATTCTACCCAAGCATTTTAGGACTAATCGCTGACTTTTTTGTCATTCTTACATTTATCTTTGAGAACAAACAAATTTTATTTTCCTGGAGCCCGGACTGTCCTGCTTTGCGGTTCTGGTGTCTATCAATACTGATCAGCTGTTCCTAGTTATACAGTAAGCGCTCAAGGAATCGAGTGTTCGGTTTCTTAAAAAGCATGTGTCCCATCTATATAGGTTACATTTCCGTAACGTCTGCTGAGAGATTTCTGGCACCAGGCATTTGACGCTTTCTGGTTCAGCACTGTTAAAGCATGTTTTGGTTTCAAAGATTTCCTCGTTATTGTGTAATTTGTGTCTTCCATTAAGAGAATGAAATGAACAAGTGTACATTTTATTTATTTATTTATTTATAATAAGAAGCCTGAACCCGGCTGTTTGAAACATTAGCTGAATATTACAAAGACGCTCAGTAAAACAGAGCCGTTTTGTCTAGCAAAGACTGAAAATATTCCAAGCTATTTAGAGTTCACTCAACTAGCAGTGGTAAAATTAAAACATGAATGGTGGACAAAATTGAAAGTGGGGGGAAAAACTATTTTTTTCCTTCACCGATTCTTGGCTTTTTATTCCAACATTATTAAAGTTATTTATGCAACAATATGGTCAAGGGAGAATCCGCCCACTGAAATCATATTCTCAATTCCATTTCACACTGCTGTCTGCATGAAGGGACGCTCGCATCTTGGCATCGTGAGAATTTAAATTTTAGTGCACCATTCCCAAACTTCGCATGTTGTACTTGTCATGTTGGATTGGCTAATCAACAAAGACAAAGGGACGTGTACTAACGTTGCTGTTACGATAACTACTGGAGAAGTTATACATTACCGGCTGGGTGGAGTAGAGGTAACATCACTGCTCTGCGTGGAGAGAGCCAGTGGAGACATGGGTTCGATCCCAGCAAGAGCACCTATCCAGCAAGTGTCCTTGGGCAAGACACCTAATGGTACATACTCACCACCCAGGACATACTTAAAAAAGAGAGCAATCTCAATGTATCCTTCCTGGTAAAATCCTTTCTCAAAAAAAAAAAAAAAAAAAGGAGTTATCGTAATGTTGGGAATCAATATTCCCCATCCCCTCTTGCTGTAAGCTGGACTTGCAGCTTGAGCATAGTGTGCCTACTGCGTTGTATAGGAGACGTTAATTTGTGCCTGGAACTACAAGCACAAGCTATTCCATGGTAGCTCGATCTTCTATCTTGGAGACAAAATTTTTCTGCAACCTGCTATTGAGTGGATCTGCATTTGCAAAATCGTTCCCAGTCTCCCTCCCTTCTTATGCAGCTCCTGCTCAATCTTGCAAGTCTGAGCTCATGACAGGGACGCGCTGAGCACCATAGAGTCCTATGGACTACAGTAGCCGATACGTATGGTGGCGCCTCTGCCCGTCTTTCATTCTGCAGGAAGCAGCTGCTGTGCAATAGGTGCAGTAAAACTAAGACCGTAAGGAAAATCTGCTCAAGCAGATTTTTTTTTACTTACTTTTTCCCTTTTTGCAGCAAACATGGAATAGGGCCCAAAGTTGGCTAAGGTTACTGATTTAGCTATGGTTTCCTTATGCGGTTATCTGGGCTGAACTGATAACTTCAATTTGACGATTTCAGCTGCGCTGCACTAGATCAACTAGCTGTTTAGTGAATGGAGGCCAATTCTTATGTTGGCAGTTTATAAATCTCGTGAATATTCAATAACGTACCCCAAGAAAAAAGAAAAGAGAAAAAAACGTGGTATTGGAAAGAAAACCCCAATTTTCTAAGCCAATAGACTGCTTATTTTTATTGACCCCTACACACCATGATGATTTCAAACACATGTATTCATGAAAAGCAGCCATATTTCATGACTTTAGTTCTTGTTTTAGTTAATACATCACTCGTAGTTATGTACGTTCTATATACTCATCATTTTTAATGACAACACCTTATTTTCCCCTGGATGTGAATGGATTTCAGTAACACCATGTATTTGTGCTTGCATCGTTTTCACAGGTGTCCCAGAAATAAAACGCTATTCAGTAACAGTGTGGGGGTGGAGGGGGGGAATTACTATATAAAAAATTTTTAAATCAAATTTACAGTAAACAAAACCTGCAGCTGGGGTAAAACACTAACTGTTAGTATTTTAATTATCAGCTAAGATTTCAGAGGTCTAACATCTGCTCGGAGCCAAATGACAGCAGATGCTTGTGTACACTTAAAGCAGTGTGAGTTTATTTTATAAATATTAAAATTGCAATTGTATGCAGCATCCCCTCCCCCCCCCCATCAGGAGCACCGTGCTATTAAACTGGTCATGTCCGTCAAAAGGGGCTGAACTTCTGTCTTGTGGCAAATTCCAGCGAGGTCGACCTTTTCAAAAGGATGAGATCCAAAGGCAGCATAAATACCTGAGTCTGTAAATTGAAAATGTTTCAAGCTTTCTATCAGAGGTCACTAGCTGCCAAGTCGTCGGCAGAAAATGTGAACAAAAACATGAACAGTGTTGCGGGTCCTATCGAACTCAAGGACAAGACTGTCGGGACTTTAGTAGTTAGAATGGCACAAGGTATTTATTAATATGGAAGGACAAGCCACCTGAACTAGAGGTCTCTGTTTAACACATTTAGATGTGCTTACATAAAAGGTTATACATACACACAACAGATATACATACACATTCAAACATACACACCGACCGGCATATTAGAAACCTAAAATAGGAGTCCAAATTAAATTTAAGTCTGGAAGGGAGTTTTCAGACAGATATTCTCTCTTACAACATATCGTAGCAAAACAGTCAACACTCCTAAAAAGTCACTTCTCTAATGACCAGCAGCCAATCAAATGGGTAAGACCCAATGCAGGTGGACAATGGAAAGGTCAATATGGTGCCAGCATGCTAACGGTTTATTCTAACAGAACGGCAGTATTCTGACCGGCTGTATGTGTGTGATCTTAATTCAATTCATGATGCTCTATGTTTAACTACATTCCCCATACTAAATATACCTCTTAGATTCTGATACATTTAAATGTAAAAGAGAGAAGACTTCTGGGTGGAGTAGAGGTAACATCACTGCTCTATTACCGTAGAGACACAGGTTCGATTCCGGCAAGAGCACCTCTCCAGTAAGTGTCCTTGGGCAAGACACCTAACGGTACATACTCACCACCCAGGACATACTTGAAAATGAGAGAAATCTCAATCTATCCTTCCTGGTAAAATACTTTCTCAAATAGCACATTACACCGGACGTGCTGAAACCCCCAACAAATAGCAGTGACCTCGATGGTGATAAACGTCCTGCACAATAACCCCTCCTCCTCTCCCACCAGCCACGATTCTTCTCAAAGTCAATGTGCAGGTTAATTTGTTTTATTTTTACTTTATACTGTACAGTATTTTGTATTACTGTAATAATTTTCATATGAATAAATGGTTGTGGAGCCAATCCTCGGTTTCCATTATTCAAAAAAAAAATTATTGTCCTTGTCCGTTATGTGAGAGAAATAGCCCTCTCACTAAGGGCATACTGGTATATTACCACAGGAAAAAAAAAAGGTGACCATTCCAGTATATTACCACATTAACAAAAAAAAAACAGTCACCAGGGTTTAAAAAGACACATTTACTGGAATAGACAGATTTTCAGAATGGGTGTTGGAAATGTTTGCATTACATATAATTTACCTCCAAGAGGGGTACAGTATGTTCAAGATTGCCCCATACATGTGTAGCGCTGTTTAAAAACTCTGTTGATGTATTGCTTGGGTTTGGCCACCAGAGGGAGACAAGCGCAATGTAAAGTATACTGGACACAACGGGACTACGTTTTCCATCATGCTTTGCGGCGGGAACAGGAAGTGGGTGGGAAAGAGCGAAGGACATCCGCAGCTTCGTGCAAAGGAGAGCCAGTGTGAGCCGAGCGATGAAAGGTGGAAGACGCACGTGAGACTGCCAGAGATTGAGACCAGGCCGGAGAGCAGGCTGCCTTGCGGGTGCTGAGAATCAGAGACAGTGCTGGCGGAGACCTATCCACACATCGCTGAGAGGTTTTGCACACAATGTTCCGGTTTGGACCCCGAGTAAGGAGACCGCGATGATCCACTGGGAGTGCAGGCGGTAGGCCGTAATTCTCGTTACCGAAATCGGACAAGCAGGAGAAGCGGATCCGGTGGCACAGAGTTCCAGTATAATCAAGCGGAGAGAGATCCTTGATCGGACAGCGGAACAGATTGTCCAGCGGATGGGTGAGAGGCCTTCCAGGCCACAGTCCAAGTTTAAACAAAGCACGCTGCAGTATTGTTTAAATCTACAGGGCCCCAACGTGACTAGTCAAAGAATTACTCAATCCATTCATTGGCCAGTTGAATATAGTACCCAGGTACCTAAATCACACACACCTTTTTGGCACATTACTTTTGCGGGACTTACACTCCAGAAATGAAGGGGTTAAACTTTCCTTTTGCCGCCGCATGTTTTTCTCACATTACGAAATCCTGTCGTTCATATACCGTATTCGCATTATATATGCCGCTTTATTGGGATCAGTAAAGTATATAATCTATAAAATCCACAACAGTGCTGGTGAATATTTATTCCCTAGTGCGGTGAGACTAACCCGAGGTTAAATTCAGCGGCTCCTCCGGGAGTGAGCGCTACACATGATATAATAGAGCCTCACACTGTTTTATACCATGATTACACTACAAAGAATTTACCAAATTAACAGGATAGGGCTTCGGAGATAAAATTGCTGTCTTCAAAAACAACTATTCATATATATTACATATTAACAAGAATAAATGCTGAATGGAAACTAAAGCTAACAAATGGCAAATGTCAATAAATGTAGGCACTTTTATTAGCTTTAGTCCACAAAATATGAACATAAGAACTTCTTCAATTCTTAATGCTGCATAAAATAAAACCATTAAATTTATGTTCTCGTCCACACTACTAGAGATTTTCAGCTTCTAGAAGAATAAAAAAAAAAGGCAATTATCACACCAACCTCTAACGAATGGTGGCATTTTGTTCAAAGCAGTCATTTGCCACGTACTGCTACAATATTACAATTACGCCACGGATCACTACAGGCTGATTCGGACGTCTCCGTGTGGATTTACAGCTGCTGCTCTTAGCTCAGTGTGATTCCTAGCAGAATTACTTCTGATGAATCTGGATGCAAATTCTGGGCGCCTTTCAACAAGACAACGTTAAACCCAGTCACTGCCCCTGGCATCAGATTTACAGCGTTTAGCGAGTAACACCCACCCGTGGAAATAATGAGATCTGACAACAAGGTAATGCAATTATTACCAGGCTAACGTTCTAGAAGTTGAAGGAGCAGTACTCCTATTGTTTCCGAATGATTAAGTGCAAACGCTATCCCAAATCCTCATTGAGAAGCCGAGGCTTCATTTTGCTGCCTAGGTAAAACATGGTCATTCTTGTACAGGGGGATCCATATCAATGGTAACATTTTGTAAATGTTTTATGTGCTCATATTTTGCGGTGATAGCGCAAAGAACATATCCGCATGCCATCCTTTCATACACAAAATAACAACCGTGTACCAAGGAAAAAACGGCCATGATAAAATGAGGCTCTTTTCTTGTGAATGCCTGGCACAGATGGCAGCAAAAGGCTCTGGGGCTCTTTTTCAGTGAGATCTCAGCAACTTTCACATTGGATCACCATTGTAGATAAAGTACTTTGGTGTAGAAGGGCAAAGGCTTGCCAGCCACTTATTTGAATGCCCCAAACACAGCCAAAAACATGAACTGAGACTTGTCCCATCTGGTGAGCTGGATGGTTTGTGTCCCTTTTACATATATGCTAACATGATATGTTCATTCACGGCTCTGACCATTAACCTCCATTTATTAATGTACATTATAGATACGAGACATAATCTTTTTTAATATATTTAAACTTAAAATCATTCTGACTGTACAAACTGCTTAGTCTACAAAAATGAGCACCAAATACAAAATACTTAGTACCAAGAAGAAGTAACCTTAGCATCCCAATTTTTTTGAAACCACATTGCCTGTATGTGAATTAGAAAATTAGGAGGATGCTTTATCTCTCCTGTTAAGCCCGTGACAGACGAGCACACTAGGATCGCCCGTACTGACGTGGCTTCCGGCGTCCGTTGCAGCATTGTGACGCTGCGATGGGGCCGACCGCACACTGTTGCGCGCGCATGAATTGCGAGCACAACAGCAACCGTGCAGCAGGCCTCTCCGTCAAAGCGCTAGGACACGCATTGACGGAGCAGCAAAGCGCGATCCTCCATAGCAGGATCGAGCGTTGCATCGCTGAGCGCACTAACTGCGCTCAGCGAGGTGGCCAGACGGGCGTTGAGTGGAAGGAACGACCACTCTCAGACGTTTCTTCCGCTCTTCAAAACGCTCATCTGACCCCAGCCTTAGCAGTATATACATCTCTTTTTCGTGTTTCGCAAAAGATTTTTGAATCACAGTTTCACATTGTACAAGTGCTTGTTATCCTGCAACATACTTTATACATTCACACATTTTTGAGTTTCATCAGCAGACTTATAAAGCTACTTCTAATTATACATACACATCATGTATGACTTTTATAGGCTGTGTATAGGATTCACGTCTGTTGAATATGGAGCAAATTATTTTACAAAAAAAAAATCAATTAAGGGGATAGGGGAAAATAAACCACATAAGGGATTGTTCAGAGAGAGACGAATTGGCCCCCGATTTGAATTGAACGGTGAATTTTAAGCGTAAATAATTCATCCAAAGAAACGCAAACTAAAATAAAAGGCATATCGCGCAGGATTATCACCTGAAGCAATATCGAACCAAAACAGAGGGCGTGATATGGAAGCCTTTAAAATTCCCAGGGTGGGATTCATTAAGCAGCAATATGGGCATTATGTGCCCTGATAACCCGTACACCACTCAAACAGTGCTGCAACGCAGTGCCATCTTGGTTCTCACAGTGAGGTGTTCCAGCCTTGCCAACCAGGATTGGTTGAGATGCGAGGCAGGGGGTCAAGTAACATTTGCGGCAAATTACATGGTTGTGATGTTACGCCACCTTGTCCAGTTTACAACCCTCTGGGATGTTGGCATAAGGGATACTCCTGTCAACCATAAGACCTGCCTTATAAATTAATTATAAGACCTACTGTACTGCAATTTTTTTTAAAAATTAAGTGGTCCTTGGCAGTATTACATTTCAAGGGGTATGGGAACATTTTGATATTTCTTTTGCCTTTATAGCTCTTATCTCTCCTAATCCTGCGTGTCTCCACCAAAATATAAAGGAAAACACACAAAAGAAAACCTTCATTAACTGGCAACTATGAGCAAAGCAATGCTAATGCATGGAAATGAAAGCCACCATTCACTTATACCAGTGTCTGCATTGTAGCAAGTACACCAGACACTTGAGAATCTGTGACAGCTCGAATAGTTTTTTGATAAGGCTCAAGAGACAGGTTCTTATCTATATGTATACATTTGAATGTATGGCTGTATTATACAGCTTTAAAAAATACTCGTAAAAAAATGCAAAAATACACAAAGTGATTGTTGTTTTTCAAAGCCTTAGCCCCAATCAATTATAATAACCATAGAATACATATTAAGAAAAAAAGATGTCATCTGCGCTTGATTTCTACACAATTCCATTTGCAACAAAACACCATTAGAGGTTTTTGTTTGCTCGAATGGCCATTGAAGCGTAAGCTCACTCGCCCCATCAAGGCACCTCTTTGTACAGTGAGTAACCAATGTGACCAAAAACCGCTCATCTGAGCAGCTACTTTTCGGCTAAGAGGCAGAAGAATGGTGGGTTTTATTTATACACGCACCAAGCACTTCCCATTTGGGGTTGAAAACAAAAACATAGAAAAGGGAACAGCAGCAAAAATGACTTACATTTGCAAGAAAAAGTATGTGAACCCTTTGGGATTACGTGGAGTTTTGCATGAATTGGTCATAAAATGTGCTCGGATCTTCATCTAAGTCACAACAATTTGAAAAATATAGTCTGCTTAAAATAATACAACACAAACATTCTATGTTTTCATGTGTTTATTGAACATGTAAACATTCACAGTGCAGGGTGGAAAACGTATGTGAACCCCTAGCCTAATGACTTCTCAAGAGCTAATTGAAGCCAGGAGTGAGCCAACCTTGAGTCCAATCAGTGTGATATTATTGGATGTGTTGCTGAAAGCTGTCCTGCCCTTTAAAAACACATACCAGTTTTGGGTTTACTGGTTTCAAGAAGCACTGCCTGATGTGAACCATGCCTCGCATAAAAGAGCTCTCAGAAGACCTACAATCAAGAATTGTTGACTTGCATGAAGCTGGAAAGGGTTACAAAAGTATCTCCAAAAGCCTTGATGTTCATGTGTCCACGGTAAGACAGACTGTCTACAAATGGAGAAAGTTCAGCACTGTTGCTACTCTTCTCTAGGCGTGGTCGTCCTGTAAAGATGACTCCGAGAGCACAGCGCAGAATGCTTAATGAGGTAAAGAAGAATCCTAGAGTGTCAGCCAAAGACTTACAGAAATTTCTGGCACATGCTAACATCTTTGTTGACACATCTACAATAAGGAAAACATTAAACAAGAATGGAGTACATGGGACGACACCACGGAGGAAGCCATTGCTGTCCAAAAAGAATATTGCAGCAAGTTTGAAGTTTGCAAAAGAGCACCTGGATGTTCCACAGCACTACTGGCAAAATATTCTGTGGACAGATGAAACCAAAATGGAGTTGTTTGGAAAAAACACACAACACTATGTGTGGAGAAAAAAAGGCACAGCACACCAACATCAAAACCTAATCCCCACTGTAAAACATGGCGGAGGGAGCATCATGATTTGGGGCTGCTTTGCTGCCTCAGGGCCTGGACGGATTGTTGTCATTGATGGAAAAATGAATTCCAGAGTTTATCAAGACATTTTGCAGAAAAACGGAAGACCATCTGTCCGCCAACTGAAGCTCCGCAGAGGATGGGTGATGCAACAGGACAATGACCCAAAGCATACAAGTAATTCAACGAAAGAATGGCTTCAACAAAACAAAATACGCCTTCTGGTGTGGCCCAGTCAGAGTCCTGACCTCAACCCGATTGAAATGCTGTGGCACGACCTTAAGAGAGCGATTCACACCATACATCCCAAGAATATTGCTACACTGAAACAGTTTTGTGAAGAGGCGTGGTAAAAAATTACTCCAGATCGTTGTGCAGGTCTGATCTGCAACTACAGGAAACGTTTGGTTGAGGTTATTGCTGCCAAATGAGGGTCAACCAGTTATCAAGTCCAAAGGTTCACATACTTTTTCCACCCTGCACTGTGAATGTTTACATGTTCTGTTCAATAAAAACATGAAAACATATATTTGTGTTGTATTATTTTAAGCAGACTGTGTTTTTCAAATTGTTGTGACTTGGATGAAGATCAGAGCACATTTTATGACCAATTCTTGCAAAACTCCACTTAATCCCAAAGGGTTCACATACTTTTTCTTGCAACTGTAACTGGTGTTACAGTTCATGCATAGAGCATAACAAGAAAAACAGGTGTCATCTGCGCTCGTTTCTATATATTTCCATGTGCAATAAAACACAATTGGAGGTTTTAGTTTGCTCGAATGGCCATTGAAACGTAAGCTCACTTGCCCCATCAAGGCACCTCTTGAAACCCACCATTTTTCTGCCTCTTGGCTGAAAAGCAGCAAGAGAGCATGCAGCTGCTCAGGGAAGCGGTTTTTGGTCACATTGGTTACTCACTCAACAAAGAGGTGCCTTGATGTGGCGAGTGAGCTTACGCTTCAATGGCCAGTCGAGCAAACTAAAACCTCTAATTGTGTATTGTTGCACATGGAATTGTATAGAAATGAGCGCAGATGACATCTTTTTTTCTTGTTATGTTTTATACATGAACGGAGTTGTTACTCCTGGCTGTTGCAGCCGCTCTGGTGAGTATAGGCGCGACTCCATTTTTTCTGTATGTATGTATAGAATACATATTCTTCGGTTCCAAAAGGTCTTGTTGCAGAGATATTATCAAATGAGATATTCCCTGATAGAACAGCCTCAGTTTAGAGGAAGTTTAGTTCCCCCAAATTGAGGTATTTTTCACTGCCTTATATCTCATTCTTGAACAGGTGAATTGTATTGGATGAAAAAAAGTATGTTCTACATTTTGCACTCAGACTTCTATCCATCGAACAATAGCTGTGAATCCTTTCGACTCATCTTCCTGTGCTGCATAATGTCAAAAAAGGCTAAATCCTGTGATCTCTCTTGAGATGAATTTCCCAATATACTTACATGGTAGCTATGCTTCACAAAAAGAAAAAACATTAAAATGTCCCCAATCAGCAATGGCTGCAGAATTGTAGTACCATTGTCCTTAAATTGGGCCCACAGAGAACACTTTGTGGAATTTTGTTTTATGTCTAGCTCATTTAATCAAGTCCCCTATTGGCAATGATCACAACCTGCAGCCCTTGCTGCTCACCTAATTAGGCTGACCAATTCACTGTGCCAAGAATTAGCCAATCTGCAGGCTGGCATTCCATGACATTTCTAATGCCCTCACCCTCAGAACACCACCAGACATCATCATTGGATCATAATCATCTTCTTTATGGCATGTTTCCCAAGCTTTTATTGAGCTATAGAAAACATCTCTAAATGTCTTGAATTTCTGTCTCAAATAGTGTGTTCTAGGTCTCATGCCTGCACCTCCCCCAATATATAAATTATATTTATATATATATTACACCTGCTGTTATAATGTTAAACTGCTTGTATTTTAGAATACATTTTATTTTTGTTAATGAACATATACTATATATTCCTTAATACTAATTGTGTTACTTTTAAGATGGGTTTTGGGTACCACTTCCTAATTTCAGTATCAGAATGTTAAACATTTTAATTGTGGGTCAAATGGGCATTTTGTAATTCAAGCACTCTATGCACGTGAACCATAAGACAGGGTATAAAATGACAAAAAATTACTTTCCCTCTGATGCCATACTCCTAAACTATTAAATACAAAAAAATAAATATTTTTTCTAAAATGGGGAAAAAATAAATTTCCGTCATATTTTTCATTGTAATTATTTCTGTGCACCTTGTGCAGCTGACTATGGCTGGGTCCACATGGACGTACAGGAGTACGTTACGAACATCTGTGAGAATTGACTTTCTGCATGGGTGCTCTTGTGGCTGGTTGGTGTGCACAGTCTTACAAATCAAGAGCCTCCTATGGCGGCTCACGGTTTGGAAACCCGTGGGACGTCTATCGTTGCGCTTCGAAGGGGAGGTAAACCACTTGCCAATTGTAACATGCGTTAAAAGTACACAATACTTCCTGTGGTCCTCCCAGTTGAGGCTAGGGTCAGACTGAGGCAGTGCGAACGCGCGTTCTGGCGCACATAATCACGGCCGCACTAGCAGCAGATGACAGGCAATGACGGCCAATATACGACGTACGGTCGCACAAAAGTCCGGCCGCGCAACGCAAGTGGAAAATGAACGCATTTTTTCGAGAACGTTAAACCGCTGGTACTGACGTACAGAGTGCGCTGCGGCCGCATAGCAGCGTGTGTGTGTGATTAGGAGATGTCAGACGCTGCTAGTGTGCGGCCAACATAACGTTCAAACAGCCGGATTTCCCTAGACTTCTTTTTACCCCATCGTCATGAAATACGTCCAGAATTGCGCATCGTCTGACCACTTAAGCGTATTCCGTGAAAAAATGCGTGCGCACGCATCGACGTACATTTTGACGGTGGCCGCAGAAAATGCGCTCATCTGTCCCTAGCCTGAACCGCTACGATGGACGCTGAGAGGGGATCATAACGGATGCACTTAGTGCGTCCATGTAGTCCCAGCCTAAATCTACCTTAAAATAGTTGAATAAATTGTCATGATTCGAGCAGTCCCTTGTATGTCTGGGATTCCAAGTAACTTGTAACGAAGTTAGGCCTCATAATGCATGGGATTACTGAATAAAAGCGAAAATTTGGAACAATTTGCTATTCTTTGCTCACTTCCAAATCGATAAGCAGCGTGCACTCAGCACAGAGGCGGACAGTTCTGACTGCAGGGCTAAAGGTATCGGTTTGCTGGCATTTGCTGCCCTAGAGGCAGCGTCATATTGAGGTACAGTATACACCCCAGGCATCCTACATAAATCTGGTACCTGCCTTCAGTTGGTGAATCCTGTAAGTTTAATGGCAGCCACATAACTTAAAACCGTTACGTTAAAGTATATATTTGAGGAAACTAGACATTCCAGAGTACCTCCAGTACTTTAGCGCTTACCTAGACTCATATGAACTCTTTTTATTTAACCCTTTGATTACCTGGCTCTTATAAATCAATTTGTTACATTTAGTTTTTCTTTTTCTATCTGTTCTTTTGTAAAAACGACAACAAACAAACCACTGAAAATTTGTGGAAATCATTTGAACAGATTGCTCCATCTTCCCACACAGCCGACATACTTCACATATTCTGCAATTTACCCTCACCTAGTGTGTCCCCCCCCGCTCCTCTTAGATTGTAAGCTCCCAAGCAGGGTCCGCTCTCCTGTTGTTCTGGATGTTTAACGTGAATGTATATTTGTTTTTCTTTCTTACCTATTGTACAGTGCTACGGAATGTGTTGGTGCTTTATAAATACTTGTAACTGTAACCCGAATACATTAGCAATTGCTTAGCAATCATTGCCCTCCCCCCAAAAAATTATAGATTGTTGATTTTGTAGCACAATTATAGTCAAATGTCCGTATTACAAATTGAACTTGCAATTAAATCTAGCAAAAAAATATATTAAAAGTCGAACCTTGTCATCATGAAGGGGTTAATGGGAGATCAGAAAAAAAATCCACAAAATTTTGCAGTTTATACTGGTCCAGGTGCCTGCGAACCATGTAATCGTTAAATTGAAGGGTGTCCCATGAGTAATTGCATTTGCAGTGTGTGTAGGTTTAAATAATTATCTGGCCTAATTGGAAAGACTGTTCACAGGTGAATTTGTCAGAAAACTGTGCAAAGGTGTATCCCATTGTTGACAATGCAATCTACCCAGGAGCTTACACGTAACTGCAGCATAATAATACATATTTAGCATATATTAAGGCCCAGTTCACACCTGGGCGTTTTACGGCGCGTTCCTGTGCACTGTAAAACTACGAAAAGCGGAAATCCCATGATTTCCTATGGGGCCCGTTCACACCTGGGCGTTTTACAGTGCTTAGGAACGCGCTGTAAAATGTCCTATGCCCAAATAAGTACAGAAGCTTCTTTGGGGCGTATTGCAGCGCGTTCGCAGCCATAGACTGCAGCGTGAACGTGCTGCAATGCGTGTTCGCACGTTTGCGCGATACGCACGTATTACGCGCATATGAAAAACGCTTAGGTGTGAACCCAGCCTTAAAGGGTTTAGAAACCTGCATCTTTTCCTTCCTTCTAGAAAAGTATTTGAGGGAACTTAAAAAGAAAATATATATACATACTTTTGCATGTTGTTCATTAATTATATAATGTAATTCTAATTAGGTAATAATAAATAACTGACTAAACAGTGCAATAATAAAAACAAAGAAGCAAAAGAAAATGTAACTATGCACACCAAAATCTGCCACACGAACACATAAAAATCAATAACACAAACACACCCTAATAAAAAGTACAAGGATTAAAGGGATACTCTAAGCAACATGACCACCTAAGCTATTTTAGGTGGTCATGATGCCCGGAGTATGCCGCCCTCTGTCTCCCCTCCCTCCGCTCGGCAGTTCAGCAGAAAAAGCTGAAAACAGCTGAGAGAGGCGGAGGAGTTTACTCCGCCCTCCCAGCTGTCAGTCAGCAGAGCGGGAATCATATTTCCCGCTTCTGCCGACTTTTGCTGAGTAGGAGACGTCATCGCGCTTTCAGCGCGATGACGTCTCCAGCTCCCCGTAGTAGCTGGCGGCAGCGGCTGAGGGTTAGTGTTGCGCGCATCCTCTTGTGCGCAACACTAATCCTCAGAGGGAGCCGGGAGGAAGCCTGCCGATTGGCTGGCTTATGTGAGAGGCGCGCATGCGCGCTTCTCACGTAAACCAGAAGCCAAGAAGCATCAAGAAGGACGGGAAGAGGAGGGAGGTGAGTATATATAAAAAAAAAAAAAAGGACGCCGCTGGAAAGAAGTGGATTTTAGGGTAAGTATTACAGTTACAAAAAAAAATAAAAAAAAAAATAAAGATTTATTAAGGGAATAGATTAGGATAAAAAAAACGGGGGGGGGGGGTGATTTTTGAGTAGAGTGTTCCTTTAAGTCTCTTAATCAGTCGAATTTACTTCCGAAATCCATAGGAACAAATAACTGTGGACTAGCAATGTTCTTGTTCCTTTCAAGCAAATGTTTATTGTAAATAAATAAATAAATGTCTCACTTCGGCAATTCCATTTCGCTGAAAATATGAGGAGTTCACTATTTAGCAAAAGGCCCACTGTATTTTGCTGAAATTGGAGTCGCTGAAGCAGTTATCGGACTTCGGTAAAAACCGCCGGATTGGCGTCGGCCAATTCCACCTAACTGTAAAAAAAAAAAAAAAGAAGTCTCCTAATCTCTTAATAGAAGTTTCAATCAATAAAAGGGTATCTAAAAAATAAAAAGGTCTGTTAGAAAATTTTAAAAGACCATTTATTTTTACATTGCTTTTTCTATTTTTTTTTATTTAAAAAAAAGATATTTGTTTAATTACATTGAAAGCTATGAGATTCGTCTGTTTACACCTGTCGAATTGAAACAGAAAATCGTTAAATTTCGCTGGAATTATGGTGCAATTCGGCATTCTGTGAATAGAAGACACAATAGTTTTCTATGGGACAATTACACAGTATTTCGCGGTCAATTCGCCTGCATTTGGTGAATTGACAGCTTAGTGAACAGATTAACTGACTAGAAATTGCACTGTTCGGTGCAATTTGGCACCAATTCAGAGGTTGGTGAATAACCCCTTAGCGCTCCATGGACTATAGCGTACAATGTATCATTCAATACCAGAGAGGCCCATTGCCACAGAGACCATAAAAATCTCCTGAGACAAACTCTGGAGATCAGCAACAAAGAGCAAAGCCAGAGGAAAAAAAAATACCGACAGTCTAACGGTAGGGCTGATTCAACTAATCGATTAATCGGCAACTAATCAATAATGAGAATAGTTACATAGTCTGAAAAAAGACATGTGTCCATCGGGGTTCAGCCTCTCCCACATCACCTACTGCGGTTGATCCAAAAGGCGGCAAAAAAACCCAGTCTGAAATGCTTGTCAATATGCAACATATTGGGGAAAAAATCCTTCTTGACCCCAGAATGGCAGTCAGATTTCTCCTTGGATCAAGAAGCTTTTACCCACATATTAAATATTATAACCCTTAATATTCTGTGTCTGCAGGAAGTCATCCAGTTGCTTTTTACAAGTCTGTACAGTCTCTTACCCAACCACCTCAACAGGCAGAGAATTCCAGTTTGTAGTCACAACTATTTTCATTAACGATCAATCGGTTGGTGATTAATCGATTTGTGTACAGCACGCACTGTTTAGAGTCAGACTGAGTTAAACGTTATAACCTCAGACTCTGCTTCAGAGCTGATTTGAAAAGACACGCGCCGCTGCTTTACTCCGTATGATTTAGTTCTAGGGTTATGTCAGATATAACCAGTTTGTTTTTATTCAGCTAAAAACGGTTAACTCAGGGGTACTGCCACTGGGTAAGGGCACTGTACCACTGGTGCTTTATTCTTACTTGAAGCTGCAGTCCTGTGCCACCACCGCAATCTGCCTGCAGCCCCCTCTTTGGTCTGGAGCTGCCATTCCCTCCCTTTGGTCCGATCCCTTCCCACAAACTCCCTCCCGCACTCAGGCTCGATCTTTTGCCCAAACCCACACTCTCTCATACTTGGGTCAAGTCCCTTGCTCAAGCCCACTCCCTTCAACCTATGGACCCTCTTCCCGCTCGGTTTGTTCATGGAATTATTGTAAAGGGACATGCTACGCACCATGACCATTTCAGGCAGCGTGGCGTGCCCTCCCCTTCTCACCCGGCTTTCAAGCTGACATCACCATCTCTGAGTGTTCGTACCAGCATTAGTTTGGGGAGAATGTAGACATGGGCTTAAACTGCATACGCGTATACAGTACTGTGCAAAGGTTTAAGGCTGGCATCAGACGAGCGTATTTTAAGAGCGGAAGGAACATCCATGAGAGTGGACGCTCCTTCCACTAGACGCCCGTCTGTGCTAAGCGCTGGAAGGCTGGATCCTCATATACTACCTGTGCGCGATAAGTATGCAATTTGCGTATGTACGTATGAAAGTTATATACAATGCGCAAATTGCTTACGAAAAAGGAGGGGGGGAAGAGGCAGGGGTTGATTATTTTTTACATAATGTTCCTTTAAAGTAAACTTTTTTCAGATTTTCACAACCAATGAATTGTTTAATCGAAAAAATAAGTCGGTCAACTAATCGATTATGCATATAATTGTACATTGAAGCCCTACTGTTTGGTAGGGCTTTCCTTCTGTGGACAGCTGCAACAATGACCATTTTGACAACAACTGTGAACATCGTCACTTACTGAATTACCCCATAAGGCTAGGGTCAGACGAACGCAGCTTTAACGTGCGTTTAGCCGCACAAAATCACGGCCGTGCTAGCAGCAAATGACGTCCAATGCCGGGGAACACACGAAGTACGGCCGCACGAAAGTTCGTCCGCGCAACGCAAGTGGCAAACGAACGCATTTTTTCGAGAACGTCAAACCGCTACTACTGACGTACAGAGTGCGCTGCGGCCGCATAGCGGCGTGTGTGTGTGATTGGGAGACATCAGACGCTGCTAATGTCCGGCCAATATAACGTCCAGACACAAAAAGTGTTTTATTGATGATCCGTACAAAATCACGGACGAAAAGGCGCATCGTATGACCGCTACCGCGTATTCCGTGAAAAAATATGTCCGTTCGTTCGACCGCACTTTTCCACGGTCGACGCGAAAAATGCGTTCGTCTGACCCTAGCCTAAATGATCTTGGTTTACAATTTATAAATGATCTTCACCTGTCTTTAAAGCTCTGACATTCCAGATATAAGAGCTGAAAATCAGAATAAAAGAACTCTGATTCAACTAAAGAGAACAATAAACGACTATATGCATGAACTGTTTATCGCACAACCTCTTCCAAAACGCAGGGATCTCGTCCCACCAAAATCGCAAATTTCAATGCAATTCTGAATACATTGTGGATCTTCTATAAAATCAATCTGTTCATGGTTTTGACAGCAAACTACCCAATATAATTTGGAAATGGCTAAAATCAGACATTATTACATAGGAGATAGACTGGCCAATAGGTAGGGAGGCAGACAACCACTCAACTGCAATTTAGAACCAACACTGGTGCAATTTTTAGCAACTTTGAATATGCTTGCCTTGGTTTTGATGACAAAAGGCAGTCAGATTAATGAATCATTAATTACCATGAACAAACGTAATGGTCATGGTGTGATAATATACTAGCCCCCTCATCTCCCCTGAGAGCTGTGACAGCCTTACAAAGTGGATAGCTTCCCGCTGCACAGCAGGCTGTCAATCAGTTCCCACTAAACACCCTTCCAAGGTTCTAATCTCCATTGCACAGATTGCAGAGGGGTTTGACCAGTGCCCCTAAATGCTTCTGGATTTTGAAACATTGAATTGGCTGAACGCTCATTGGCTGAAAGCTCGGTACAGCAACAGCACCTGGACGCCATCAGTTTGTAAGAAAGTCAAGAGAGACTTCAGAGCTGGAATTCAGCTGAGATGTTAGCTATTCTAATTTAACTTCCCTGGCGTTACTATTCTGATATTTTATGTCAGAATCGTTACAATTTTTTAAATCCCCCTGGCGGTATTCAGAGTGTGGCTCGGGGTTAGTTAACTTTCAATGCTGAAATCGGTAAGCCCGAACCACACTCGGGCTGGATACATACCTGTACCTGCGCTCCCTCGCTGTCACACTCCGGATGATCGCGACGTCATGCTTTAAGGTTCCCTTCTTTTGAGAAGGGAACCAGGAAGCAGGACGCCTCGATCAGCTGGAGGAGAATGCGATGGCGGAGGTCAGCGAGGGAGCGCAGGTAAAGGTATGTATCCAGTCCAAGTGTGGCTCGAGGTTACCTCTTTCAGCATTGAAAGTTAACCCCGAGCCACACTCTGGAATACCGCCAGGGAGGTTAAAAACCATGAGGAGGACTGAGAACGAGGCGTTAATATTTAACCCATTTGGTTTTCTCCCCATCACTTATTTTATTAGCTTGTTCCTTTAATTCACATGTATTCTGTATTCTATCTTTTAGTGAAGATTCTTCTGCAATTTCTGAACCTATTATACCTCATAGCCATATGTCCACTGCAAGCATGTCAAGCCAGACACTTATAACCCTGGTCCAAATATATTTTATATTTGTTCACAACAAAAAGCAATGGCTTTTATGTTATCATAAACGAAAAAACTAAATGGCAGAGTTTATATATCGAGACAGAGATGCCCACTGGCGATTAAATCCCGTTTTATATCAAGCTATCAAGACCTGATTATTTTTTTTCTCCACGATCATTCACTTTGCTTTGTCTCTGTATTTAATTAGGTTCCTATTCAGCCATAACCAATGTATCTACTGGGAACACAATGTAAAGTGACTGGGGGAAATATCTATAGGTTAATGTACTTCACAGCATTAACTCTCAAAAGGCATGGTTACATCAGGGAGCGCGCACACACAAAAAAAAAAGAAAAAAAAATGAAAAACCTTAAATTGTGTCTTTTTTCTGTTCTTTTCGCTGGATTTCTATTTTAACGATAAATAACAAAAATAATTGGCTTCCCTTGGCGCGACCAGGAGTTTACACGGAAGTAACTAATTGCACAATTTCTTTTAAGGTCACCTGTCTGCGAAGGATTAGGTTACCAGATTTTGTTACAAAAGGTACAAAAGGGCAGCTGCTGCCTAAAGCCTTTCTAAATGACCTCTTGAGCAAATAAAGTCATAACCTATGTACACAGTCCATTTAAACTGGGACCCTTAGGCCACCTGGAGGGTAGAGTCATTTTCCCTTGACATATGTCATTTAGCAACGCATGCTGGAATAAAAGACACCTACTACGTTAACACGAGGGCAGAGGGCAAGATTATTTGTTATCAAAATAATGCATTTCAAATGATTTTGACAGGAAACAATGTATTAATCTGTAATACAGCCTTTCTGTAAATATCGCACACTTTCAGAAAAAAAATCATTTATCGCAATATATCGGGGTTAAGACTAACAGCATCTATGTAATACAAGCTCGTTCTTCAAAGATTATTTATTTAGCTAAGATTTCCGCTTTAGAAAATGGAAGAAGCCCTTTGAAGTTTTTAAACGAAATGTAAAAAAAGTGGGCTTTTATAGTTCGTCGGCAATAATAAGTGCATTTCAGCTGCTACACACACCTACTGGCACTGAGCCTGAGCTGTGTAACAGTGGGAAATCAAAGTGTGATGGTGGTAGCGTAATAGATGAGGTGTTCAGGATGAGAATTTACAGCATAACCCCGCTGCCCTTCGCGTGAATATTGTTTTCTACTTAAGCAAGCGTCACACAGCTTATTCTATTGTTACGACCAATATTACTTTAAAAACCCAGCCTAGTATGGGACATAATGGGAATTAAAATGGGAAACGGGTGTTAGACCCAAATGGAGAGGTTTGAGCCAACAGCTCATATTTTATGGAGATGGGGGAGGTCAATCTATACTCTGTGTTTTTCGATATAAAGGAACACTCAGCTTGGTTAGCAGAAGGGAATTCTTTTAGGTCACCGCCGTGGTATTTATTCAGCATTTTGCGTGTAGGGAAATGTTACAGCAGAGTTAGAGATTGTCTTATGAATACTGCGTCAGCTAGTATATGGACAAGCAGAACAGAAGAATAGCAGACATCCTGTGGTCCTGATGAAACAGTATTACCTGTGCTGTGAAAGCTTAGAATAAAGGCTATACATTTATAAAAAAAAAATTCGAGAAAGGATTTTACCAGGAAGGATACATTGAGATTTCTCTAATTTTCAAGTATGTCCTGGATGGCGAGTATGTACCGTTAGGTGTCCTTGCCCAAGGACGCTTACTGGAGAGGTGCTCTTGCCGGGATCGAACCTGTGTCTCTACGGTAATAGAGCAGTGATGTTACCTCTACTCCACCCAGAAGTCTTCTCTCTGTCTCCACAGTCTCTCTCCACGGTTAGAGCAGTGATGTTACCTCTACTCCACCCAGCCAGTATAACCCATGTTAAATGGTAACTCACTACCTTTCTCTAGGGGAGATTAAGAAATAGCAATAGTGGGTACTTAGCCTGCTGGAGAGCAATGCGCCCCAAAAAATGTCCCATGTAATTCTCTGGCAAATGACAAAAACAATCCCTAGGAATAAGGTTCATTAGCCGAAAGGTCATGGGTAAGGTTCCTGGTGGTCTGTGATGCGTCACACACCTAACCTCTGTTCCTTGCTGGTTTTTGTGTTCAGGTCTACATTGGCATACCTATCCATCTGCAAATCCAGGACGTCCGGCGTTTTAAGTGAGGAAGAGTGGAGTAGGACCCCCCCTGGAATCTCGAAAGAGGTCCAAGGCACATCTACAGAGCCACCAGCAACAGGAGGTCCTGGATCACATGAGTTAATTCCTTGATACCTTTCATGCTCCTATTTGTTACAATGTTACACTATATACTTCCATCTTTTGAGGTATAACAACATCGCCATAGAGGAGTTAGCCGGGCAACATCGTTGATTGATGGAAGAAGCCCCCTGCAAGAGGTTTGCAGGCGTGTGAGTTGAGCCAATATATAGGCTCTGATTTTGTGAGTGTGATCACTGCTTAGAATATGTAAACACCTCTTGTTACATGTTATTGCACGATTAGTGCATTGTGCTTTCTTTTGTAGGACACACTAGTCTGTCACTGAATTTTCATCATTTGCGAGATAAGTGCTGGTCCCTATCCCTCCTAATGTGAAGGTTATAGGGGGTCTATATAAATATATTGTGGTGCTTTCCTTTATGCATGCGCTCCCACACACTATTTCTGATTCAACACAGGTTTTATAAGGTCCCCCACCCATATTGAGGAGCTGCACATTTTCTCTATTTCCTTGTATATAGTGCACATCTAATCGAAGCACAATTTGTAACACTTACAACCCACAAGGGTTAGAAAACTTTTTTTCAAATTACAAAAACAAGTATTGTTGTAGGAACCACAAAACATCTAGCGGGATAGTGTTTCTTGCAGTGCGGAGACTAATGTAACTAACCTTATGCTGTCCGCGTGGCAGGAGGGCTTTGAAGCCACAGGACGTACACGTATGCCCTGCTGACTTCAATAGGCCACCTCGGCCCCTCCCCCAAGCCAGCGCATGCCGTTGGCAGCAGAGAGACGGCCTGAACTCATGCATGTCCTGCTGCAGCCAATGACGCGCATCGCGTGTCGGCTGCGGAATGGGTCAAAATCAACAGCTTAAGGCTGCACCTGTCGGCGAGGCGTACCTGTACGTTGGTTAAGCGACAGGCGACGTCTGATCATCCTTAAGGGGTTAACTTGTGTTCGCCATTGAGAGCTTCTTTTACATGATATTAGGAAAACACATATAGGTGTTCTGCAACAAACCTGGCTCAGGGACACTTCCAAAATAATTCCACATTAAGATATGTCCGGTTTATTCTCAGATCAGAAATATGGCAGGCTGGCAAGTCTGATTCCACCCATACAGGTAATTCAAACCGCTATCACTGAGCAGGAACAGAAGCAGGCGAACAGGATTGGGCAAAAAAGTACGGTACACATTTCACCTTAATCGAGAGTTAGTGTATCTGTAGTCACCATAATAGGGATTCTCTTACGCATGGAATTATTTCATGCTACCTTACTTGTAGAAATTTGTAGGTTGACTTATTCTCAAAGAAGTAATTGTGTGCCTCGCTCTTAAATGGTCATTCTAGCATTTTACCTTAAAGCCAATCTGGTAAAAGAAGCATTGCAGCAATTAAAATGGTTTACTGGTTTTCTGCTGGTATGGCATTATTTCTATTCCTGCAGCAGCCTTCAGGATCCCCACAGACCCCAGCTCTGTACTCAGCAACTTCTTTGATCAAAGCACTTGGTGGGGGCTTCTGCTGCTTTGGTCAGTGTTGAGTGGGAAAGAGGGGGTGAGATATAATAGTGGAACGTGTAAGCAGCAGAAAACAAACATAAGCTGCTGTGTCATTATAAAGATAAAAAAGAAATAGAATCAGCGATTCCGACGGTAATATACATCAGGGCTCGACAAACCCCAGGAGCCAGGTCGCAATTGCGACTAAAAATTGCTTCCTGGCTCCAGGGCTTTTGTCAATCCATTCAATGTAAGCACCAGGTGTGAAAAATTGTCAGGGAGCTGATTTAAAAGCTTGTTTTTTTTTTCACACTGCAGCAGCTCCGTGTATTCTCCACCCCCTTCCCCCAGATCTGCTCTGAAGATTCTCCAACACGCCCCTTTCCTTCAGCAATAGCCAATCTGTGCCAAAGGGGTGGGGCCATGTCTTGTGCACCCAGTCTGAGTAGATTTTTGGCCGATTTTTTTCGGCTGAATTTTCCATTTCGGCTGTAATCGAAAACACCATTTTCGGCCAGTAATTTTCAGTGGCAGAAATTTCGGTGCATCCCTAATATAATATATATATATAATTAGATGCAACATAGAAGTATTACTTGAATGCGGGCCTTCTTGGGTCCGTGGCAATTTTATTTTATTTATTTATAAAAGGATTTTACCAGGAAGGATACATTGAGATTTCTCTCGTTTTCAAGTATGTCCTGGGTTCAAGAACATTAAAATGTTACAGTTGTTACAGAAATACAAAGTAATACAATGCAAGATATTAAAAAAAACAACACAAATATACAGATTAACCCTTTCGCTGCTGAGGCTTTTCCCGCCTCTGTGCTGAGGTCATTTTTACCGGTTTTGCTCATCATGTTTAAACGTGTTTTGAAGGCTTATTTTAGTATATGACCCAGACATATTATATATTGTTCTTTCCATCAGACTCGGCAGATTCATAATATGTCATTATTATATGTATACGTCATGACCTGTCTGTATATTATAACAAAAAATGCAATAAAATATGAATTTTCAATAATTTACAATGTGTAAAGTGTTTTTTTTTCACATTTTAAGATGCGAGCAATTGCGGTTATATTTTGTATGGGGTGCGCTTGTTAAAAAAATTAGAAATGGGGTCTCGTTACATTTGTTTTTGGGGAAAATTACGCGATTTTTAACAAACGCACCGCATACAAAAATCGTTAGTGCAGCATCATTGTTCACATTATAATTGAAATGGGAACAATATTGCTGCATTAACAAACCAAAAAAAAAAAAAAAAAATTTTTTTTTAATTTTTTTTTTAATTTTTTTTTTTTAAAAAAAAAAAACTTTTTTCACAGTCGTGTTTGGAATCGTTGGAACGGCCATGCTCTGGCCGATCCAACAGTACCAAACTTTAACCCCTAGCTGCCACGGATCGGGAGATAGGGGTTCATTGGAACCCCCTATCTCCACCATTGGTGGCAGCTAGGGGTTAACTCCAGGACTGGCGTCATCGTGCTATGCACGATGACGCCAGTCCTCAGGGGGAGTTCCCGGAGGCTTGGCCGACATCCAAGATGTCGGCCAGCTCCGGGAAAGGATCACGAACCGGCGCTTTTCAGCGCCTATTCGTGATCCGGCTCCCCAGGGGTTAATGCCAGGTACCATTTGGAAGGGCAGGCTGTGGCCTTCCAAACGGTGCCTGGCATTAAGCTCAGGACCCCCGCGATCAGGGGGGGCACCTGAAATAGATGTCATTGCGCCACCGCGATGACATCTATTGTGCCCGCGGCGGTCCCGGATTGACGGGCTGACATCCAAGATGTCAGCCCGCACCGGGGGGGCACAGCGATTGGCCGGAATCCGGCCGATCGCAGGCTGCTTCGCGAGGACGGCCTCAGCGCGTCCTCCGCAGCCAACCCTTCCTGCGGCAGGACGCGCTCAGCGCGTCCTCCGCAGCGAAGTGGTTAACAGAAAATAAATATGTAGGAAATAGTCATTATGTTACATGTTTACAGGTGCATTCCGCATTGAAGTATGTTAATAGGGAGCTCGAGTGACTTTAGACTGAGGGAAGATTTGACGGCACCTGGGAGGTTATTCCAAAACTGTGGTGCTCTGTAGGAAAATGAGGATCGAGTCACCGTCTTCAAGAAGGATCAGCAGAGAGTAGCACCCAAATAGTAACAAACTCCACGTGGGACGCCTACGTATTTTTCTAGCTTTCAAGTATATCCAGGACACATGGCAACAGAATAATCCACGTCATAAATCATTACCAGCTCCTTTTGCAAGGTCTTCTTCAGCTCAGCCATCCTTTGCTAGTAAAGATCAGAAGTGAAGAGAGGTCTGTTTATCTGAGGGGCTCATGTAGATACCATAATCATGCAGGAGGAATACTATACAAAGTTTCTATAGAGAATAGTGGAAAAATAAGGCAAAGCCAAGAGTGCTCTGAACCAGCAGGATTTAGGCCAGGGTCAGACGAGTGTCTTGGAGAGCGAAGGAAAGTCCGTGAGAGTGGACGTTCCTTCCACTTGAAGCCCGTTTGGCCATCTCGCTGAGTGCAGTTAGTGCGCTCAGCGCTGCAAAGCGCGATTCTCCTATGGAGAATCGTGCTTTGCAGCCCCGTCAACGCGCATCTACCATTTTGATGGAGAGGCTTTTTGTGCGGACACTTGTAGCACACACAATTCGTGCGTGCGATGCAGCGTGTGATCGGCCCCGTCACAGCGTCGCAACGCTGCGGCGGACACCGGTAGGCATGTCAGTACAGGTGCCCCTAGTGCCCTTGTGACAATGGCATCAGGACGAATAGATCTTTAGATTACAGTTTTAAGGAAGAAGATACTATCTACTTCATCTGAACCTTTGGATAAGTAACAATAGGGAATATGAAAACTGAATGTACATTTACAAGACGAAAAGTGTTTCATTGCTATCCTCAAACAGCTGTTAAACAATAACAATACCATTCTGGGCATTATTCATCTTTTTTTTCTTCACTTTAATACCTTGAAAGCAGGTATTCAAGATCGATTGGGGTTGCAAGAAATAAAGGAGAATAGGAAATAGCTGTAACAGTGATAAATACTAAGAATAAAATTAATAATCAATTTACTGTATGAGGGAATAGGATAAAAGAAGAGCTGGAGATGATCGACAATGTCACAAACTTAAATACAAAAGAAGATTATTGTGTGCAAGAGGTGTTTCATATATTTATAAATATTGTGAGGTTTGAAACCATATTTTTTTCTCCACTTAGGTATTCTGTGTACATGGAAATTGATAAACCTACATTGTAGGAACAATACTTTGCAGGAATATACATATGTGCAAAAAAAAAAAAAAGGTTTTGCGCCTATTTCCAGTATTTGGCGAATTTACAGCTTTTTGAATAGACAAACTGCCTCGAAATTGCACCGTCTGGTGAAATTCACCGCTTGGTGCAATTTGGTGGCAAGTTCGCCGCTTATTGAATAACCCCTTTAAAATAAAAGGAACTTTTATTTAAGAACCTACAGCGTGTCGGCGGAATATCTACCTTTGTTCAAACTTTATTCAAGGCTGATTCAGCCGAAATGTTGCAGGTTTCTGAATCAAACTTCCCTTTATTTTGCTGCTTTTTGGAGTGCTTGGAGCCTCTATTTTTCATTTGTATCCTTTAACACAGTGTTTCCCAAACCCGTCCTCGGGACCCTCAACCAGGCCAGATTTTACAGAACACCTTGAGGAAATGCAGACTGAATCCTGCAATCACTGAGCAGCAAATCATATCACCTGTGCTGTGCTTCAGATATATGGCAAACCTGGAGAGGCGGAGGGTCCTGAGGACAGGTTTGGGAAACACTGCTTTAACACATCAGTCCTAAGATATTCCTTCCACTGGTCTAATTGGATGCCCTTCTTTCAGTCTTTTCATCAAATCCCAGTTCCTATATAAATGCTCTTCTGGTTTGATTTCTGGGTTTACACAAAACATCTCACATGTACTTTTTCCAGCATGGATAATGTTCTATGGTCTTGAAATTGTAACCCTTGTTTGAGTAGGTTCCCTTTACTACTTAAATATGAATTCTTTAGGCGTTTTATAAAACAGACAGTACAGTTTTTTCTTTGTTAATAAAAGTTAAGTAGTATGTCTGTCATGTCAGGTTATTGTGTGCAGACCAAAATATTCCACAACATTTCGTCTTTTGGTGTTATGGTTGGAAAATGGTGCTAGTAGCCAGTTAGGGAGTACAGAATATGAATTGTAATTTTGTGGTCAGATTGAGAGTTATTCGGTTGCTAGTTATTCACAACTATTTGTTATTTTTTCTTCATAAGACCAATGTATATTCACCAGCAGTGTTGTAAACAACAGGTTAATAATCCTTTATATCCAGCCCCAACACTGCCCCCCCCCACACAACTGCCACTATACTCGGGCATAAAACTTTGGCCTCATAGCTTAAGTATAAACTGAAGTAACAAGGTTTAATGTAGGAATGTGCAAAATGTATTTGCATATTACCCTTAGTATGATGAGCATAATGGTCATGCTGAGCTGAAAGTCCCTACCATCTCCAGTGTCCTGGCGCTTTTAACCTTTTTAATACAAACACTTCTTGATAAAAATGTTGGTATCATAACATTTGAAACATGGGATGTATAGGTAAAGCTTGAGTGTAGGGTAAGGTAGCAAGCTGAATATAGATTGATATACTATGATCGTTAAAAGACTAAAATAATGGAAATGTGCCCGGTTTTAATTTTTCATGCATTTGCTTCAGTGAAATGTTGCGGTGACGAAAAAGTTCTAAACTCTAGATGGTGCCCCTTATCTTCCACAATTTCAAACCAGGTGATGAAAATGAAGGCTGAAGAAAACTAGACAGAGAGAACATGAGCGAGCAGTAATATTATATTCCTCCCAACCAAAACTATATGTATTTAACTGTATACACTGCTAACACTTCCAATCGCATACATTACACACAAAGTAGATTTTTTGCTAGACAAGCCTCTGTGATCAAACTTAACTTCGGACTATCCGCATCTTCAGCAATGTGTATCTTATTGACAGGAAAAAAAAAATCAACTAAAGCTTGCAGGGTCTTCCATTGTATTGAATATCCGGGAAAGGTTCATCTTGTACCCCAAAGGTCCGTTTCATGTGGTATACCGCAAACGTCTGTCTTGATGGATTACTATGGCCCGTCTCATGAAAACTAACACAAAGGCTTGTCTCATGGGATCCAAAACAAAGACCAGTCTCATGGCATCTACCAATGTAATGGATTGGTAGTGGGTAGGTACCGGCTTTGTAGATATGAGCCTGGTATGCAGTGGCACACATAACTGTAGGGAGAGGTGGAGGTGGAATACAGGATAGAGGCAAACCAACAAGCTGAGGATAAAGTGCAGGACAGGAAAGGAGTGGACCATGTACTGGTAGTAACACACTGGGCTTGCAGGAATAAGAGTCACTGGGAACCTGAACCAGAAACAATTGTAGATCTTGAGACAGTGGGAACCTGGAGACTGAGGAGACGAGGAGCTTGGAGGGCACAAGGATGCTGGGGGTGCACAGGTTTCAGGAGCAGCAACACACAGGACTAGACTGTGGGAGCTAATGGGTGGAGTAGTAAGTTATCGGGATGCTCACAAATGTGAGTTGATATTGGGGCAGGGAAACCAGGGCTGGGTGTACAGAGGTCTAGGATGTGAACACCAGGCTGCTCCAAATCATGGGCTGGAATACAGTGACATGACGGGGGCTGCCAGGATTGTACCACTGCTGTACCAATTCTGCCATACCTTGATCTATGGTTGTCCCATGGCCCCAGACATAGAAAAATGTCGGCAGATAAGAACCTTTCGGCCCAACTAGTCTGCCCAATTACATGGATACTTTACCTGGATTTATCTTTTGTTTAGGATAGCCTTATGCCTATCCCATGCTTGCTTAAATTCAATTACTGTTTTGGCCTCTACCACTTCTACTGGAAGGCTGTTCCATGTATCCACCACCCTCTCAGTAAAATAATGGTTCCTCATGTTACTTTTAAACCTTTGCACCTCTAATCTAAGACTATGTCCTCTTGACATGGGCCGGGACAACCAAAAAGGTCAATTTTTTTTTAGATCTACCACAAGGGCCTATCTTGTATGATCCACCACATACAATGATGGTTTGGATCAAAGGTCTTTCTCCCTCATGAGCAAGGCTTGTGAGACAAAATGGGCTCTTTTTTTGCTGATGTGATCCAGTAACTGTCTAAATGTGGAAAGTGGTGTGCCTGGCTCCTTTCTTCTGTTCATTGATAAGGATGTTAGTTAGTCCTGGATTGTGTTGGCACCTGCTGATTCTAATAAATATTAGAGGGCAGCTCTAGATGCAGAAGTTACAGAAAATTTACCACAGAGTCCCATCCTGTATCATATTCAATAAAAGCACATTCTGAAGGATTCTAACACACAACTACCCATCACTAAAGCAAACACATAAAAGAATTATATTGCGAATAGATAAATATATGAAATTGAGCAGGAAATGTAGCTTATGACAGTTAGAACTTCATGATGCTTTACCTCACGGTTATACAGTTTACAAGGTTGTGAGAATCTGACCTTTCATGAAAACATCTGTACTCGGTGACTACTCCTTTCAATATAAAATATATGTCAGGTTTATTTTTCCATGTAAACTATTTATTCCAATTTTCAAATACATTTTAATGTTGCTGGTAGTTAATTTTTCTGGATTCTTCGAATGTTGTAAGAGCACTCCAAAACAAGACACAAAATCATGATATGTGTTAATGTTCCTATGTGTTCAGCCTCTGTAGATCACTGAATTTTTATTTTTCTTCAAGTGCACAGCGGTATCATGTCACAATACTCTATATAATCCATTAATGACTGGCATTAGTATCAGGCTACATTTATTAATGCACCTCTCATAGTAACTCGCTTCATAAACCACCGTCTTACGAGAAATCCCATAAGGCGCAATGTTGATTGTAACAGTAATTAATGATGTTGGATAGTCACATAGATTTTCTGTTGACAGTCAAGTTTGAAGTTAATTAGTCTACTGATTATGATTTGATGATTAATTAGAGATATTTAGTTATATAAAGAGATGTTAATTAGTAATCTAAAAAAAAATGTGGGTGTAATTAAACATATTTTGCAGAGTGCTGTGATTCCCGGTAACTTCAGTGAAATGTCATGACTGCTCAAGAAGTTAAAGACAAACACCAGAACGTAAATAATGTCTTTTGTCAGACACTTCTAAACATAAATGTGCTGTAAATTGGATTACAAACAGTATAAAACACCTACAAATGACTTGAAAGTGCGCATCTACAAAAGAAAGAATGGGAGAGGACGCGGCCCTTGTCAGACCCTTATAAGTGAGAACACTGCACCTAAGGGAATGATGAATATTAAGATCCTCTCTCCAAACAAAAGCTTGTGAAAGAAATGCAAGGATGCCTTTAAAATTTAAGAATGTATCACGCTGTGTGGAAGTGATACACGACTCAGAACATACAAGCTTTTCTTGGACCACACTTAGCATTGAATACCTATAGTAAAGGCCTCATGTGATTTACAAGCTAATCCACTATAGCAGTGGTTCCCAACTGCCGTCCTCAAGTACCCACTACAGGTCCAGTTTTAATGATCACCTTGGGGAAATGCAGACTGAATCCTGCAATCACTGAGCAGCAAATCATATCTCCTGTGCTGTGCTTCAGATATCTGGCAAACCTGACCTGTTAGGGGGTCCTGAGGACCGTGGTTAGGAACCACTGCACTATAGGATTAGGGTAAAAAAAAATACTTCCCATGAGATGCAATACACTCTGGTTTACTTTGAACATTGACAGGTCTATTCACTAAAGGTGAAAATCACGAAAATGTGCAGGAGAAGTGAAAAAACTATACCAGTGGTTCCCAATCCTGGAACCCTGGTCCTCAGGTGCACTAACAGTCCAGGTTTGCCAGATGTCTGAAGCACAGCACAGGTGATATGATTTGCTGCTCAGTTATTGCAGGATTCAGTCTGCATTTCCCCAAGGTGATCCTTAAAACCTGGCCTGTTAGGGGGCCCAGAGGACCAGGGTTGGGGACCACTGATCTAGACCAAACAGCTGATTTGAAAGTGGGATAAATGGGAGGATTTTTCAGGTTTAGCTATTTTGACCTAGATTTAACACTTCTGCAAATTCTCCAGAGTTTCACCATTAGTGAACAGACATTTTAATGATTAACCCTTTCAATGCGGAGGACGCGCTCAGCGCGTCCTCCGCATTCCCGCTGCTGTGCGGAGGACGCGCTGAGCGCGTCCTCCCATTGGGGTCAGCGTTCGGCCGGGTTCCGGCGACGATCGCTGGCCCCTCCGGTGCGGGCTGACATCCTGGATGTCAGCCCGGCATCCGGAACAGCAGCCGCCGGAATTTGGTGTCATCGCGGCAGCGCGATGACACCAAATTCAGGCGCCCCCCCCGCATGTGCGGAGGAGGCGCCTGAAAGGGAGGGGGGGGAGGTCCTTCGGACCTCTCTCCCTCCCGATCGGCGGCTCTGCGGGGGTTAACCCAGGCATCATTTGGAAGGGCACAGCCTGCCCTTCCAAATGATGCATGGCATTAACCCCTGGGGAGCTGGATCGCGAATCGGCGCTGAAAAGCGCCGGTTTGCGATCCTTTCCCGGAGCTGGCCGACATCTTGGATGTCGGCCAAGCCTCCGGGAACTCCCCCTGAGGACTGGCGTCATCGTGCGTAGCACGATGACGCCAGTCCTGGACTTAACCCTCAACTGCCACCAACTGTGGAGATAGGGAGTTCCAATGAACTCCCTATCTCCCGATCCGTGGCAGCTAGGGGTTAAATTTTGGTATGGTTGGATCGGCCAGAGCATGGCCGTTCCAACGATACCAAACATGAAAGTGAAAAATTTTGTAAAAAAAAATGAAAAATAAAAATAATTTTTTTTTTTTTAAAAATACACTTTTTTTTTCTTTTTTTTGGTTTGTTAATGCAGCAATATTGTTCCCATTTCAATTATAATGTGAACAATGATGCTGCACTAACGATTTTTGTATGCGGTGCGTTTGTTAAAAATAGTGTAATTTTCCCCCAAAAAAAATGTAACGAGACCCCATCTCTAATTTTTTTAACAAGCGCACCCCATACAAAATATAACCGCAATTGCTCGCATGTTAAAATGTGGAAAAAAACACTTTACACATTGTAAATTATTGAAAATACATATTTTATTGCATTTTTTGTTTTAATATACAGACATGACATAACGTATACATATAATAATGACATATTATGAATCTACCGAGTCTGACGGAAAGAACGATATATAATATGTCTGGGTCATATACTAAAATAAGCCTTCAAAACACGTTTAAACATGATGAGCAAAACCGGTAAAAATGACCTCAGCACAGGGGCGGGAAAAGCCTCAGCAGCGAAAGGGTTAACTCATAGTGTGTCTCCGATGCTATTGGGTTAGAGGTGGAGGTTCTTCATAATCTCAATAGCAGGAGAAGGTCAGATAAAAATGACCACAGACACAATTAGTCAAAAAGTATATATTGGTCTGCTGTTTTTTATTATACATAAATATATATTATTTTATTAAATATATATAATAGTGCACTACATTAATAATTGTCATATAATGTCATTTTGGGAGCTGGAGGCCCATTCACAACCATTGAATGATTTGTGCCTCCAGAACCTTTAGATGGTAGATTTTTTTTTGCTCAGCATCTATTCCTTAGGCCAAACCACTGAGACCTTTTAACTTCTGAGTCATTTATATTAATAAACACTGACAACTGACTATATGTTATTTGTATATGTTGGGCTTTAATAAGAAGCAGGAAATATTAACAATGCTAGCTTCTATCAGCCATACATGAGGCTATATTGAAGTACTCGGCAGGGAATTTGAAGTTTTCACCTTCTCCAGGATGGCCTCCGACGTAAATTATGAGTACAAGGAAAGATGAATCCAGTAAATCATCACAGAAACAGAAAATCGGAGATGGTAGAAACACAGGACTGTTTCAAACGAAAGAAAGCAATTATGAATCCCATAGACAAGGTTTTGGATAAAGCCATTACTCCATGTTACCAGGTTTGGTTACCGTTCTAACACCCAAATCAAAGAAGGTGAGTTAAGTGCAAGAGATTATGAAAAAATTAACTCCAAAGAGCCATCAACACATTAATATCCTAGGATTTATCATTCTCACACACTCTGAACACAGCTCTGTTTACTTAACCTTGACAATATTTATTCTCTATTTACCTAAATGAGGCAATACCATGATATTTATTGCTCAGAATGACTAAATATAGACTTTTCCTGAGCGCTCTCAGGACCGTAGTGGGAGGTTTTGTCCTAATCTACATCTTTAAACTGACAAGCAAGAGAATTCCTAATGAATACCTCTTTTCATCTGGACGTCTGTGTGTATTTGACGGTATAAATATTTAGCAATATCGGAGTCAGCTTGTGATTTTACCCAGATGGACTGATTGATGCCTTGATTTGACGTTGCCAAAGACAATCCATGCACTTTGTATAAGCAAATCCATTCTTACTTCCTACGAAGCAATTAGATGGCCGAAAAGGAGCAATCCAAAGCAATGGAAATTCTTCTCGTATCAGCTTGACAACCTCAGTGGGATAAATAAAATATTGTCTTTAAATTATTACTGCTTTGCTCTCATGAATCATGGGATTAAGGCTTTCGCCGTGTAAAGTACAGAGAAATTGCAGGGTTTCTTATGTCTGCAATTTGCAAGAACTCCGGTTAGAAAAGGGGCTAATCAGTCAGCTCGCATTCACCTTAGCAAGTCAACCAGCCTCTCTTGTCATCTTTGTAAATTGCAAAGCAAAGGATCCAGCGAGGTGCTTAGGTGCAATGGAAGCTTGTTGTCAATAACAAATTGCAGTCCACTTAAAACAACATTAGTTAAGGTTTAATCTCAGATCTAATCAGCTTTTAAACTTTTAGACAGGATACACAGAGTAATACTAAAGACGGGACATAAATCATGTCCCCTGTGCTGGGCGGGAACAAAACACACATTTCATTCACACATTTCACCATTTATTTTCATCTACATAATCCAGGGAGAGATGCTTTATTTAGTTTGTAGATTTAAGGGCATAAACCTCCTTAGGCTAGGGTCAGACTGAGGCAGTGCGAACGCGCGTTCTGGCGCACATAATTACGGCCGCACTAGCAGCAGATGACGGGCAATGACAGCCAATATACGATGTACGGCCGCACAAAAGTCCGGCCGCGCAACGCAAGTGGAAAATGAACGCATTTTTTCGAGAACGTTAAACCGCTGGTACTGACGTACAGAGTGCGCTGCGGCCGCATAGCAGCGTGTGTGCGTGATTAGGAGATGTCAGACGCTGCTAGTGTGCGGCCAACATAACGTTCAAACAGCCGGATTTCCCTAGACTTCTTTTCACCCCATCGTCATGAAATACGTCCAGAATTGCGCATCGTCTGACCACTTAAGCGTATTCCGTGAAAAAATGCGTGCGCACGCATCGACGTACATTTTGACGGTGGCCGCAGAAAATGCGCTCATCTGTCCCTAGCCTTATACAGCATCTTAATTTATTGACACAATATCAGACGTTGCTCTTTTGAAATAACCTGGTGGTGTATGAAGCTCACACCACACTTAGCATTGAGTGCCTTCACCATAATCGAGACCAGGCAGAATAAAGATGGCCAGCACTGAATACAAGGTACACAACTAGAATTTACAGTAGTTTGTTTTCCTCGTTCCTTCTACTAATCTCTAAAGCGTGGGCAAAGGCGGCTCTAGAGTTGGGGAAGCCTTAGACAGAGCTCAGATGTGAAGGTCTTCATATTTTGCAACAAATGCATATATTAACCCAATAAAGTATAATTATTAAATGCTCCGGCAGCTCTCTTGATAGACTGGGGTATGTAAATGCACAACTGTATTGGTATGTCATGTCAGTATGCACAAACCCTACATACTGACATGACATATACAGGGTTATTCAGAGAGCGGTGAAAAGCAGGAGAATGGAAAATTCTAAGTCAAAATAGCCAAAGCAGAAAAATTCTCCCATTTATCTCACTTTCCAAATCGGCTATTTTGACCTAGAATTTTCCATTCTTCAGTCATTCTCCTGCTTTTCACCGCTCTCTGAATAACCCTGATAGAATCTATCATTTGAGGGCCCTTGTTGTTTTTTTTTGTTGTTTTTTTGGAGAAAGTATTTTACCAGGAAGGATACATTGAGATTTCTCTTGTTTTCAAGTATGTCCTGGGTGGTGAGTCTGTACCGTTAGGTGCCTTCCCCAAGGACACTTACTGGAGAGGTGCTCTTGCCGGGATTCGAACCTGTGTCCCCACAGTCACAGAGCAGTGATGTTATCTCTACTCCACCCAGTCGGTACTTTGCCGGTGTTTGAGTGAGGCCATAGGTGACCGTCCAATTTTGCCTAATTATAGAACTGTATCTGTGTGTGTGGGTTATGCCCATCACTAGCAGCCCTTCAATGGGATGATGGTACTACTAATGTCCACAGTTTCCAAGTGATCACAAACACAAGGTCTACAAATATTGTTGGTAGGGTAGCCAATACAGGCTTTGGTTATTTAAACCACCCTCATTGGAACAAGTAAAATGTTGTAGAGATCTAATCATGACATTCTAAGCTCCCTTCCTCTTTCACCTGAAAACATAGAATGACAACTACTTCTCAACTTTGATAACTGTCATCCAAGAATAAATGGATCATGAAGAACATTTTATTTTCTGCATAACTATGAGAAAACTAAAATGAAATCATTCATTATACACGGTCAATGTTTGCATCAGAGGATTACTCTTGTATTTGTTGGCCCATCTATATACTGTAACGAAAGGATACTTTGACCTAGAACATTTTTTTCTGTGTAGCAGTAAAACATGTAGGAATAAACCCACAATCAAATGTAAGAAGCATTGTTTGTTTAACCTTCAACCTGAAGCCTTTGTTTTCTATTAACTCATCTCAGGATCTGTACATCTATGCAATATGCAGAGAAAAGGGCAAGGAAGACATTATTCTTCTTGACACATATACCTACAGATTGTATGCTAGACAATGATAGCTTGCTCTGTCACATGCTAGGAAAAAGATCCAAACTCAGGAGCTGACACACAATATATTTCATGCAAAGGTGAGGCACAATACACACCGGTGATCGACCATCTGCCGTGGAACATAACGGCCTGGTTACAGGGCACCAATGTCATTTTATAAACCTATAGTTCTTACAGGACAATCCCTGTTACCGGTTAAACAACTCATAGCATGAATATATTAAGTTTTATAACTGAACTTTGTGTAATTTCAAGAACAAGTACTTTCACAAACGTAAAAAAAAAAAGTGCCAACAACAAAAAACATACACTAAGCAACTTACTAAAATACAACACAGGATTAGTATAAATAAAATCATAGTACATCCTATATGTGCATGCATATGTGCAGGTGATCAGTTAGTATAGTGACCCCATTACAAATGGACAGCACTTTAACTGATCCACCTGATTCTGAATGCATTATTACTACCAAGCCAGTCCGAAGGAATGTTATTCTAAATACAGGATCGGCCAGATCATGATAAGAAGCCACACCAGAAGGTTCATTGGGCTGACCAAAGAGATTATCACCCCACTGATCAGTAAAAAGTGGTAGAGTACAAACGTTAGTGCAAGACATGCATTAACCACCTGATTAGGTCCTCAGTTACTACGGGGTTCTAGCCATCATACTCAACTGAGCAACCAATAGGTTTACCATGCTGTCAGACCTGAACAAATGGATGATCTGACTGTAGCATCTAGCACAAGAAAAAAAGGAAACACATTTTGTGCTTAAAACCCATGGGAGACCTGAGCGGGCCCACCGTAGAGCAGGCCACTAGTGCTGTTGCCGATTCTCAGGATCCTCACAAACCTTGTTTTTGCTCACTATATGATATACCAGCTAGGACAGTAGAAATCGTCCGTGATCCATCTTCTTTTGGTGGCTTCACTTTTTGATTACACTTAACCATCCGCAAATAGATCTCAACAGTAGAGCACCTCAGTGACGTGCGGTGAGGTCAGTGGCTGGTGAGGCACTGGCTAGTATCAGAGCCAGATACAGTCATGGCCGAAATTATTGGCACCCCAGACATTTTTCCAGAAAATCAAGTATTATCACAGAAAAGTATTGCAGTAACACATGTTTTGCTATACACATGTTTATTCCCTTTGTGTGTATTGGAAAAAAAAACAAAAAAAGCGAGGAAAAAAAGCAAATTGGACATAATGTCACACAAAACTCCAAAAATGGGCTGGACAAAATTCTTGGCACCCTTTCAAAATTGTGGATAAATAAGATTGTTTCAAGCATGTGATGCTCCTGTAAACTCACCTGGGACAAGTAACAAGTGTGGGCAATATAAAAATCACACCTGAAAGCAGATAAAAAGGAGAGAAGTTCACTTAGTCTTTGCATTGTGTGTCAGTGTGTGCCACACTAAGCATGGACAACAGAAAGAGAAGAGACCGGTCTGAGGACTTGAGAACCAAAATTGTGGAAAAATATTAACAATCTCAAGGTTACAAGTCCATCTCCAGAGATCTAGATTTGCCTTTGTCCACAGTGCGCAACATTATCAAGAAGTTTGCAACCCATGGTATTGTAGCTAATCTCTCTGTGTATGGATGGAAGAGAAAAATTGATGAAAGGTTGCAACGCAGGATAGTCCGGATGGTGGATAAGCAGCCCCAAACAAGTTCCAAAGAAATTCAAGCTGTCCTGCAGGCTCAGGGAGCATCAGTGTCAGCGCAAACTATCCATCGACATTTAAATGAAATGAAACGCTATGGCAGGAGACCCAGGAGGACTCCACTGCTGACACAGAGACATAAAAAAGCAAGACTGCAGTTTGCCAAAATGTACTCGAGTAAACCAAAATCCTTCTGGGAAAACGTCTTGTGGACAGATGAGACCAAGATAGAGCTTTTTGGTAAAGCACATCATTCTACTGTTTACCGAAAATGGAATGAGGCCTACAAAGAAAAGAGCACAGTACCTACAGTGAAATATGGTGGAGGTTCAATGATATTTTGGGGTAGTTTTGCTGCCTCTGGCACTGGGTGCCTTGAATGTGTGCAAGGCATCATGAAATCTGAGGATTACCAAAGGATTTTGGGTCTCACTGTAGAGTCCAGTGTCAGAAATCTGGGTTTGCGTCCGACATCTTGGGTCTTCCAGCAGGACAATGACCCCAAACATACGTCAAAAAGCACCCAGAAATGCATGGCAACAAAGCGCTGGAGAGTTCTGAAGTGGCCAGCAATGAGTCCAGATCTAAGGCTAGGGTCAGAGTGGGGCAGTCGGAACGCGCGTGCAGGCGCACTAAATCACGGCGGCAGTAGCAGCACATAACGGCCAATGACGGCCAATATACGCAGTACGTGCGTACAAAAGTGCGCCGACACCACGCAACCGGCAAATGAACGCATTTTTATCAGAACGTGAAACCGCTGCTACTGACGTACAAAGTGCGCTGCGGCCGCATGGCAGCGTGTGTGCGTGATTAGGAGACGTCAGACGCTGCTAGTGTGCGGCCTACATAACGTTCAAACAGCCGGATTTCCCTAGACTTCTTTTTACCCCACCGTCATGAAATACGTCCAGAATGCGCATCGTCTGACCACTTAAGCGTATTCCGTGAAAAAATGCGTGCGCACGCATCGACGTACATTTTGACGGTGGCTGCAGAAAATGCGCTCATCTGTCCCTAGCCTAAATCCCATTGAACACCTGTGGAGAGATCTTAGATTGCTGTTGGGAAAAGGCGCCCTTCCAATAAGAGAGACCTGGAGCAGTTGGCAAAGGAAGAGTGGTCCAAAACTCCGGGTGAGAGGTGTAAGAAGCTTATTGATGGTTATAGGAAGCGGCTGATTTCAGTTATTTTTTCCAAAGGGTGTGCAACCAAATATTAAGTTAAGGGTGCCAAGAATTTTGTCCAGCCCATTTTTGGAGTTTTGTGTGACATTATGTCCAATTTGCTTTTTTCCTCCCTTTTTTTGTTTTGTTCTAATACACAAAAAGGGAATAAACATGTGTATAGCAAAACATGTGTTACTGCAATACTTTTCTGTGAGAAATACTTGATTTTCTGGAAAAATGTCTGGAGTGCCAATAATTTCGGCCATGACTGTATACACAGGGTTACGCAGTCGCAATTTACGCATTTGATTATCGTTATATAGGAGAATAGAGTTTCACTAGTTATAAAGTAAAGTTCGTATTTTTTACAGTTCTAAGAGCATGCACTTACAAGACTGACTAATAGAGGGCACTATTACAATTCTTACTTTACAATAAAGTTTGCATATAGGTGTTTAATGTTCTAAGAGCATGCACTTTCAATAATGACAGAGGGCGCTATTACAACTCTTACAAATAAATTTTGCTTATAGGTTTTTACTTCTAAGAGCATGCACTTACAATATTGACTAATAGAGGGGGCTATTACACACATGCTGATTGCGGAGCTCTGCCTGCCCCCCCCCCACGACTGACGAGGACAGTCACATGACTGTCCTGCATCAATCAATCCATGGGGAACTCTGCCTCCCATGGGGGGTGTTTTTTTTAAAAAAAGAAGTGCTTGAGACCAATGGAGCTTTCCCATTGGCTCAAGCTTTCACTTGCTCTCAGTGCCTCTGGAGGCAATGAAGAGCGTAGAACCAGGAAGCAAAGCCAGCTTGAGCTACGCAATTAGTGTAGCATTCAGCTGCGCAAATTGTGTAGGCTAGGCTGGCTCAGTGCTGCCCCTGCTGTCTGTGTAGTGAATTACACACACACACACACACAGCACCCGGCAAACTGAAAGTGCAGGGGAAAAAAGCAGAGGACAGAGAAGCAGCGAGGGAGCGTGGAGAGGTGAGTATGAGAACCTTTTTCAATAAATAACATTTTATTTACAGTTTAAATATACACACATGTCATTACAGCACAATGAGCACATTAATTTATTGAAAAGGCAGGGAGGGTCTGCCTCCCCTGCCACCCCTGACTGCACGTCCCTGGAGCACCTACGTTCTGTGAATGACCTAGTGGCCCCTCAGAGTGGAACACTCAACCTTTTTATAGCATTAATTTTACTGGAACCAGTTCCTTTCCTTGCCTTGCCTTCCTTACCCTCTTGTTTCTTCTTTAACCTTTTGTGCCATTTATCCTCCCACCCTTCTTCCCTCTCTATATCCTGCACTATCACTCCTCTTTTCTTATCCACTGCATCACTTAATGATTTGAGTTTTCCTTATAAACATTGTGCACAACCTGAGAAGGCTATCTTATGTCACTGAAACATATTTAGTTCCAAAACAATACTTTTTACAGCTGGCCTATACTACTTATGATTATACTTTGTAAGACAACCTACCTGTATATGGAGTGTATACATATACAGGGTTATTCAAAGAGCTTTGAATTGCTGGAGAAAGGTAACTGAACGCTGAAATTTTGCATACGGTTACCTTTCCTGGCCATTCGGCTATTCAGAGAGCAGGCAATTCACCAAATCTTGGCGAATTGCCTGCACATACAGTGCCTGTTCGAGGACAGTGAAATTCCCATAGAGAAGCAACGCTTTGTCTATTCAGAGAGCAAAACCCAGCAGTGAAAAGTTGCCGAATTGCCCTGCCATTCGGTGGTTTAATTCGGCAGGTTTATTCAGGTGAATCCCATAGGCTTCAATGTTAAAAATAATCCCGTTTTAATTCAATATCTAATAAACCGTTCATTATAATATTCTGCAGTAAAAAGTCTCTTTATTTTTAGATTTTTTAGGACCTTTTAGGCATTTTTTGCAAAAAAAATCTGTTTTTTTAAAAAATAGTTTTCTCTTTTTTCTGTATCATTCATTGGACCTCATATGTAAATTTCAGATATTTTCGCTCAGTAGTTTGTTTGCAAACAGCGTTTCACTTTTCAAACATTCAAGCGTACTGTTTATTTTTTTCTTTACCTCCTTCGTCTGCAGTGTCGGGTTTTTCCGGCGGCTGCTCTGCGCTGTGATCGGGTCCTGCTCTGGTTTCTCCGGCGGGTTAATTCAGATGTATTTGCGGGTTTCGGTGTGCGTTTGCCCTAGTTTTGCGGTGAGTTTTTGGTGACTTTTCCCTGCATTTCGGCGGCCCTGTGGTGCTTGCTGAATACACCGAATACACCGCAGGGTGGCCGAAATGGGAAACGCTAAATCGCACCGAATTGAAGAGAACGAAAAGTCACCGAACGTGCGGTGACTTTTCGATTCTCTTTAATATAAACATTATCAGGGTTATTCAAAGTATGTGGGCTAGTTAACCAACTGACATATCAGAGAATCTGGTCTTAAATAAGTATTTGAGTGAAGGTGATAACCTTCCTTATGTATATCAAAGCACATAGTCTTAATCTTGTTAAGGTTTCATTTACTCTTCAATAAATGTTGAAATAAAAAAGGAGAGAAAATAAAATCAGAAGAAAGTAACACAGGAAACTTTTCTCTCAGGTTCCGTGCCACCCTAGGGGTTTTCTAATGTTACTTGCACATTTGCAGCCACCACTAGGGAGAAAATAATCCGTAAATTAAACTGTGCATTTGCAAAACTAAGGCCTTGTTTGTTATATCACAAATTATTTTAATGTAAAAGACGACAAAACCATTGTAAAAGAGACCTTCATTTAGAACAGGAAACTCCAAACTCTGCCTTTCAACTGATATTTAGACTAGAGTGACAAATGGTCACATCCGATCGACAAAGTTTTGAATAAACTGCATTGTTTTACAAAATATGTCACAAGAAAAAATATATTAACTCTAATCAGCCAAAATGGTGTGATTCATTACTTAATTTCAGGGTGCCATGCAATAAATTATACCTAGACTGCCACGACTAATTTTGTAGCAGGCATTTCGCATGACAAATGAAATGTCCAGGTGGCTACAAGTGAAAAGCTTCCATCCTTCTTCCACGGCAGAATATTACTTACTTTAATGATGTATAATGGCCTGCAACAACACTTAACCTGCGCTTTAAATGGCAGTGCAAACTGTATATCTAGAATTATGAGAAAGAAAACAGCAAATCAAGCAAAAACTATCCAGGGTGTACATGTTAACTTCCCACATGCCAACATAATTTTTAAGTCCCAGTGATAGATTGCTGCAGAACTTTAACTTCTATTTCTGCATTGTACATATAAATAGGCAACTCAGGTATTTGGCGTGTCACCCAGCCAGAGATTATTTATTACCTAGGAGTAAAAAAAATGCTTTACTGCTAACAATCTACAGACTCTGATCTTGTTTAGTTTGTCACAGTCAAAAATCCCAGCAAGGAAGTGTTTGTTCGGGGGATATAATTACACATGACCGGGGACCTCTTGTCGATGTCCTTGGTAGCAGAGTTTGATCTGAAGAGAGTCCTTAAAGGCTAGTGTACTGGTGGAAGTCAAGCCTGTTAAATAGTTCTAATCCTGATGTACAATGCGACTGACATCAAAGAAGCATCTCTGTAAGTTGCCTTGTTGAAACTACTTGGTATATGGCTAGAGTTTCCTACAATGTGGATAAACAAACACAAGGAGTTTTACGCAACTCCAACAATCCTCTTTTCAAGGCTAGATTCCATGTTAGAGAAATCTGTACCCGATTTTCGTTGATACCCTCAGTTTAGCAAAACAGATCCAACTGTAATTCATAATTAGCATCAGGGCAGGTGAATATCTACCCACAGACAAAAGGTAATGCAAACTATGACAATATTTCCAGAGTTCACACTAATTTCCATATTTCGTCAGGTCACAGGAAGTGACATCCCATAAATTATGATATTATATGCTGTAATGATATTTTAGAAGCAGAAATCTTAACCCTAACCATAATCCTAACCGTAACAGAAGCCCTAGTCCTAACAGTACCCCAACCTTAAAACTAAAAGTAATCCAATCCCTAATCATCTTCTAGTATGGCGGTAAGAGAGTAGTGTGGCAGATTAGACCTGTATTTCTATCTATATACGGGTCTGCCTGTATATATTTGTCTATCTGCCGGTTCATACATATCTCCTCTCCTCCATATAGAGTTATATTCATATTTGTGTCTGGCCTTTTGGTAAGTGAAGCCCTGTGTCCACAGCTGAAATGTAATCAAAATGTTTAGCTTTCTCCCTTGGGGGGGGGGAGGATATAACACGTAGCTGTAAAAAGGGAATTTCTTTGTACACTAACCTAGAAAATCACACCTTAGCAGCCAGGTCGACCCCAAGAGAGTTGGACCCTATCTTCAAAGACAGGAAGCACATCCTTGTTCTCTAAGGGGGGTCTGGAGGGAAGAGGGACGCCTTTAGGCAATTAAATATTAACAACGAAGTGCACTGGGCATGCTCCAGAGATGGGCACTCTGGGAATTGTAGACAAAGGCTCTGCCAGCTAGGAGGCTGGACGTAGGAAAAGGCAGCCCTATATATATTCTGAATCAAGCATGGCTCAGGGCTGATCACTTGGGGTTCCTTCTAAAGAGGACTGATCTGTCCATGCTCTATCTCCAGATCCCAGGAGGCACCGATGCCAGCTACTGATTAGTCCGTCATAAGTAAGGCTCTGTGATTAACCCTTTTTCTTTCCTTTGCTGTGTATTGTATAAGTAATTGATTTATTCTAGTTATAAGTTTTTATGTAACCAAGCACTGTGATTCTTTTTCTATCATAAATAAACCAAAAAATATTTAAGTTTTGACTCTGGCTGATGAAATCCACACTAACTAAGAGATTGGGTGAATTGCTATTTGCCTTAAGCTCGGTTATATATAAGAAATTGCGTGTTGCGGTCGTCAGGAAACGGCAGGGAATTGTGGGATCCGTAGTCACTGTCAGAGTCTAGGATAGTATGGTTGCTAAGCCCTGCGTCTCCTGTTGCGACGCGCGTAGTGTCCGTGAGGACTGGTGGCGGCGTTACTAATAGAATAAGAAAGTGAGTTCCAGGATTGTGAGAGACGTAGTGAAAACGTGCTTCAGGAGAAGACTTGTGCTGCGTTGCAATCCTGGGATCAGTATATCGCGCTCTACGTGCCTGTTGTGAGAGGTAGTGTGGCCGGGACGGGTAGAGAAGTGCGCGTAATTATCTGGGTCTAGGATAGATCTTAACCCGGCGTCTTTGCGCGGCTTAACCCGGCGTCTTTGCGCAGCAGCGCGCGTAGTAGGTCGTGACAAGTAGTATAGAGGTATGGTGGAACAGAGGAGTATAGGAGGAAAAATATATGCACCTTTGAATATTGTGACCCGGTCCTATATGGAACCGGTCCACAGAATGGAAAATTTCCAAATCCAAATATTTGGATTCCAAGATTTACAAATTCAATTACAGACAGAAAGGTGTGGCCATGCACATACCTAGAATGGAGTCCTTAGATGTGGGGTAAGTTTAACCCCTTAACACCGAGCAAGTGGTGCCTGGCAGTGGCTAACACGGGTGGGACGTACTAGAGCTTGCCGGGCTCTTTGGCGGGCCTGGTCTTCGGCCCACCCAGCCGTTGCCGCACACCGCTGGGTGCAGTGAGATGGCCTGAGCTCAGGCCGTCCCGCAGCAGCCAACGGCGTGGGGCATAGGCAGCCCACAGAAGTCAATGGCGTGTACTAGTATGCCCGGCGTCTTCAAGGCCCACCTGCCGCAGGGACAGCATGGTACGCCCTCTGCGGGAAAAGGTTCAGTGCATGTCTGTTGGTGCAATATGTGATTTTTTTATTTTCGGAATTCTGTTTCTGAATATAGACGGAGCAGGGGAGACCAGTATGGTAGGTCCATGAAATCTTGCCAGACTAACGGAGTAGGACTTGTGTGTAGTAGGTAACCAGCCCTGAGGTTAACAATTGAGCTGCATGTAGGTAGAATAACAAAGGGCAAATGAGAGAGTGGAAGAGAACATAAAAACTAGTGGTGCACCGAAATGAAAATTTGGGACTGAATCTGCAAGATGAGCATGGCCGAAAACCGAAAAGGTCTTTTACCATAAATTTTCCTAAATAGTATTTTTTGTATAATTGTATTAATATTAGACTTAGTAATAACCACACATTTATTCAAAGTAATATGCCGAAATTGGATAGAAAATATCTTGGATGATGTCCAAATCAGCAAACTCCTCTGTACGAAAAAAAAAAAAAAAAAAAAAAAAAAAATCAATAAAAATGTGTCTAAATAATAAAAAAGGTCATTTACAAAATAAAAATATCTTTTACAAAATTAAAAAGTCTTTTACAAATAAAAAAACAAAACAAAAATGTTTTTATAAAAAAATAACCAGGTCCGGAGGCCCAAATCGATCCCCAGGCTCGGTCGGGTCTGGAGGCCCGAATCGGACTTGGCTGCGTTTTGGAGGCCCGGGTCGGACTCGGCCGCGCTTTGGAGGACCGGGTCGGACTCGGCCACGTTTTGGAGGCCCGGGTTGGACTCGGCCGCGTTTTGGAGGCCCGGGTCGGACTCGGCCACGTTTTGGAAGCCCGGGTCGGACTTGGCCGCGTTTTGGAGGCCCGGGTCAGACTCGGCCGCGTTTTGGAGGCCCGGGTCGGACTCGGCCGCGTTTTGGAGGCCCGGTCGGACTCGCCACGTTTTGGAGGCCCGGGTCTGACTCGCCACGTTTTGGAGGCCCGGGTCGGACTCGGCACGTTTTGGAAGCCCGGGTCGGACTTGGCCGCGTTTTGGAGGCCCGGGTCAGACTCGGCCGCGTTTTGGAGGCCCGGGTCGGACTCGGCCGCGTTTTGGAGGCCCGGGTCGGACTCGGCCACGTTTTGGAGGCCCGGGTCTGACTCGGCCACGTTTTGGAGGCCCGGGTCGGACTCGGCCGCGTTTTGGAGGCCCGGGTCGGACTCGGCCGCGTTTTGGAGGCCCGGGTCGGACTCGGCTGCATTTTGGAGGCCCGGGTCGGACTCGGCTGCGGTTTGGAGGCCCGAGTTCAGCCGGTTCTGAATGCCTGAATCAGGCTTGGCTGGGTCTGGAAGCCTAAATCGATCCCCAGGCTAGCCAGGTCTGGAGGCCTGAATCGATCTCCAGGCTCGGCCAGGTCTAAAAGCCGCAATTGATGCCCAGACTCAGCCGGGCATGGAGGCCGCAATTGATCCCCAGGCTCGGCAGGGTCCAGAGGCCACGATCGATCTCTAGGCTTGGCTGGGTCCGGAGGCCACGATCGAGCACTCTGCTCAGTCGGGAGGCCACAGATGAGCTCCAGGCTCAACCGGTCTCTAGGCCCAGGTTTCGGCTGGTGTTTTCAGCCGTTTCTGCCTTTCAGCTGAAAAACAGAACAACAATTTCGGTGGATCCCTAATGAAAACCAAAGCAGGAGCAAGGTAGACACAGAAAGCACAAATGAACCACTGAAAACAAAACCGATATTACAGAAAACCCAAACAGAACTATGCAAAATACTAGGTTATGAGAAAAATAATCTGAAAAAGGTCAGTAATGAGATTGAACAGAGATAGAAAATGGTAGAAAAGTAACAAGAACATGGTGATAGATTTCAATGAAAAAACAACAAGAACAGACAAAATAGCTGGCTAAAGTAGTAATGATGGTACAAGGGGAAGATAAATTTGAAAATTTCAAGACATATGAACATTTCAACAGCAGTCTATTATTGGGGGAGAGAAAAAGGGGGGGAAGGAATGTGAAGCAATGACAAAACAAAGAGGGAAGAGCAGTATCTTAACTACCACCCCACCTTTACAGTCCAAAGTTCTTTGTGCAACAAATAGAGACCATACATCTAGGATGAATGAGCATTCCATGTGTCACTACAAACAATATACTGTATGTACCAAAGAGTAACAACACAGAAACACAAAGGTGAACCATATCAATTTTGTATATCTTCTATCACATGGGAAAAGGCTCCACAAGTGATGTCATAGGAGTCCAATCTTATTCAAATTAAAAAGAGAACTTAGCATAGTGATTTTCAAAAAATACTTGAAAGAAAATAAAATAAGCAACAAAACATTTAAACAATATTATACAATAAACAAATTTCATTAATATGATAAAGCATGGTCCTGAGCAGCAAAACGTACAATGAAGCAAAGCGTACATTATTGCTCTCTTGTGCGCAATATGAATAATGTGTGCCCTCATCCCCTGCATGAACGCAGAATTGCTGCAATAGACCTCTCCAGTATAAAAACTGGCCACCAAGAACAATAAAAAAAATTGAAACATTATTTTGCATATGCGAAATTCTCTGGTGTCTCACAATAGCTACTTTTATGTAGTTTAAAGGGACACTCTATGTAACATGACCACCTAAGCTTTTTTAGGTGGTCATGATGCCCGGAGCATGCCGCCCTCTGTCTCCCCTCCCTCCGCTCAGCCGATCGGCAGAAAATGCTGAAAACAGCTGAGAGAGGCGGAGGAGTTTACTCCGCCCTCCAAGCTGTCAGTCAGCAGAGCGGGAATCATATTTCCCGCTTCTGCCGACTTTTGCCGAGTAGGAGACGTCATCGCGCTTTCAGCGCGATGACATCTCCAACTCGCCGCAGTAGCTGGCGGCAACGGCTGAGGGTTAGTGTTGCGCGCATCCTCTTGCGCGCAACACTAATCCTCAGAGGGAGCTGGGAGGAAGCCTGCTGATTGGCTGGCTTACGTGAGAGGCGCGCATGCGCGCTTCTCACGTAAACCAGAAGGCAAGAAGACGCAAGAAGGACGGGAGCGGAAGAGGAGGGAGGTGAGTATGAAAAAAAAAAAAAGACGCCGCTGGAAACAAGTGAATTTTAGGGTAAGTATTACAGTTACAAAAAAAATTGACGGTTTATTAAGGGAATAGGGATAGATTAAGATTAAAAAATGGGGGGATGATTTTTGATTAGAGTGTCCCTTTAATGAAAGAAAAATGAAAAAACAAAACAAATATACACTCACAATCTAACCTCTAGCAACAAAGTGAATTGTAGCTTGCTTAAACATGTATTTATTTTGTTTCATTACTTGGATATTACCTGTAACTCACATTTGAACATTAGTTGTGCTATAATTCAGTTACAGTTACTAGTTTTTATAAAGCACTAACAAGTTAGATATCGCTGGACAATGGGTGAGACAGAATAACAAATATACATACAAGTGAAACATACAGAGCAGTAGCAGAGAGGACCCTGCTAAAGAGCTTCCAATCTAAGAACAGAGGGGTGACACTCTAGGTGAGGGTAAATGGCAGAGTATGTGAAGTAGTGGGGAGCATGTGGGCTGTGGGGAAAATGAAGCAAGAAACAAACAGGTGCAGGATTAAGAAGAGTGCGGAAAGGCTTCTCTAAATTAATTCGTTTTCAGAGACTTCTTGAAGGGCTGGATAGACGGGGAGAGACTAATGTTTTGGAGGAGGGAGTTCTATAGAAAGGGGACAGCTCGGGAGAAGTTCTGAAGGTGAGAGTTGGGGGTGTGGGCAGGGACAGAATAACATAGTGGCTGATGGAGCAGCAGCTCCAGGCCCATGCCCCATAATAGGCCTAGAGAAAGGATAACTATGTCTGCTTTGATGGACATTTGGACCCCTGTATCTCAGACTTTATAACAGCTACAAGGTCATGTGTGATATCACTGGAAAGGCCAGATCATGCCCTTTCCAAGGATATAAAACATGACAAGGTTTTATGTAACAATAAAAATAAAATAATATTTCTTTCTTTTTTCTTTCTAACACAGCAATATTGCTCACTTTACAATTATAACGTGAACAATGATGCTGCACTAACTCACATCTCATTTCTCATGTCACCAACAAGTGTGGAGGCGATGGCACAATCCGTTGTTACGCATTGTTCCATTAAAAACCTATACCGCTGCACTGTAGCGAGGAGCACTGGTGGGGGGGACTTTGGAACCCTGCATCTCTAATCTTTATACCGCACAAGGTCAAGTGAGGCATCATTGAAAAGGTCAGAGTCTGGCCTTTGCATTAATACCAAACACGACCATGTAAAACCTAAAAAGAAATACAATTTTTTAAATTTATTTACTTTTAGATCCAAAAGTGATGGCATTTTCATGTATAAAACGAGAAATACCACTGTTATTACTCCCCTTCTCATTTCCCACACTGGGAGCAAGTGCAGTATTTTATACATAGTCATATTATTCATAAAACACCATCCACCAAAACTAGGGGATGCACCGATTCCAATAATTTTACACACTGTAAATGATTGAAATCTGAATGGAGATTTACTCACAGAGTATCTGCCTGGTCAGATATAGTCGTATCTGCACTATTAAATAACCTAAAATAGGTTTTCATTTCACTAAATTCCAAAAAAAGTCCACAAAAATATTCAGCTCCAGGCACATAGAGATCTTAATGCGGCCCTGGGTGTGGGTACAAGGAGATGATAACATCAGATCATTGGCTGAGCGAATCGGACAGTATATACCTGCTAATAAAGGGACAAAATGTAGGTAGGGGCGTAGTTATGGAGAGCTTTGTACGTGACCACCAATATTTTGAATTGGATTCTAAAGGAAACAGGGAGCCAGTGCAGAGGTTGACAAAGGGGCGAGGTGCAGGAGGTGAGGTGGATGAGCCTGGCACAGGTGTTCATTACAGACTACAGAGGGAGAATCTGGGATCTCTTAAGGCCAGTGAAGATGTTACAGTAGTCACGGTGGGAGAGAATAAGAGCTTGGCTGAGCAATTTAGCAGTGTCTAGATTAAAAAATTGGCAAACACGTGCAAATTTTTATTGGAGGAAGTAGCAAGATTTGGTTAGCGCCTGAATGTGAGGAGTGAAGGCTAGATAAGAGTCAAAGAGGACCCCGAGGCAACAAGCCTGAGAGGTAGAAGTAATGGTGGCACCATTCACCTGAAGGGAAATGGGCTCTGTTATGTTGACTGTAACGGGAGGGAAGAGAAGTTCAGTTTTAGAGAGGTTGCGCTTTAGGAAACGGGAAGTCATGCAGTTGGAGACAGCTGATAGGCAGGCAGTAACACGGTCTAACACAGGAGGGGAGAGATCAGGAGAGGAAAGGTAGATTTGGGTGTTGTCAACATAGAGATGTTTTTGGGAGCCATAGGAAGAGATGAGGTTGCCAAGAGAGGAGGTATAGATTGATTTATGGAATACTATTCTTACCGCGTGGAGAACAGCTGAAACTGGTTAAATGGCAGCTGATAAATATGGTCTAGTGCACCCATATATATGAAATTATATTAGATGAACATACAGACGTTCAATTAAAAAGACAGGTAAATTATAAATGAGAGAGGAGTGATTTAAATAAATCTAAAAAAAAAAAAAAAATATAGCTTCAAGAGAATAAAATAAAAAAACATTAAATCAAACTAAAAGAGGATTATAATGTTTTCCGTTTAATGACATCTGACCAAGTAGGAGAAACATGAGTAACATATAGAACAGAAGAAAAAAAAAAATTGTCCTTTCGAAACGTTTTTGTTTGAAAATCTGATTAGTTGGCATACTGCAGTACTAGGTATTCTACTTTTGCTAAGGGCTAGCTATTATTATTAACATCATTTGTCTGAATCATTACACTGCACCTTGGTTCAGCAAACACTATGAAGATGGCATGGTAATAAATGACCGCAGGATTCTTTCTTGCTTTGGCCTCTTTTTATCAGCCACCTCTCTACCGTCAGCTCCATCTTTCTGAACCTCTCTGAATCCCCAAAAGGGACGGGGTGTCTATTTGTTTTCCACTAGGTTACCACTTTGTCTATTGTTGTTTGCACTAAAGGGTAAGAATTCAATTCATTCTTGTGACATAAAAGCACTGATACAGTAAATTTTTTTGCCCTAGAGAAAACAAAGTTGCAGAATACAGGGCTTAGGAAGTGCAGCACTCTTGTGAATGTGATGGAGAATTCTGAGCTGCTTTATTTCAGAAACCAAGCATATAGATACACATACACACAGTCATATGTGTCTGTGTGTGTTTGCATATATTAATAACACACAGTTTTTTCATTCTCTTCCTACCAAGTCAAATTTGCTCAGCATCAAAAGGTTGTTTTGGATATAGAAGGGTTACAACGTACTTGCAGAATGATTGCGGAAAAATAGGTATGATGGAGTTTAGCAATCATTATATGACGTAGCAGGCATTGATGTGCTATGGTGATAATGGCGCCTCAAAAGAAGTAGGAAGGATCATATTAGAGTTATTGTTTGTTTTCCACTGCATGGTGAATGGTAGTGTTATATAGTTATTGCCAGTGCTATTAGTCTTTATATGCTGGTAGTTCTATTATGTGGGCTGTATTGTGGCTAGGCAAGTATTTCGGAGCCATAAATTCAACATGCAGTTGTCTCTACAGGCAACCACACCCCATACACTGACAGGGAAAACCCCCAAAGTATAATGGTTGGATCAGTGCACTGAAAAGCTATATTAAAATAATAACTATATTAACTCAAAATTAATACCTCAAATGGTTAAAGAGCAACAACACAAAACCAAGACACATAAAAACATAAATAGAAAATATTGAAACAATAAGAGGTTAGAACCTATCAATGGTATCAAGAGTATAAAGACCGGTGTACTCAAAATATATGGATATCTCAAAAACAGCTGTTCATCATTGTAATATACAGATATAGTGAACTATCATAACAATATCCGACAGCATATCACCATATTGCTATCACCAACAGCTCATAGTGTCTCTACCTCGGCAGCCAATACTGCCTACATATATTCCAGAGACCTATAGGAGAGATCTACAGAGATATTTCAGTGAGTATTAGTAACTTGCTGTCAAACATATTACCCTCACACAAGTACCAACATATGCAAATGCAAAGATCATGGCCATAACCAACTCGAAGAGGTACAACAGCACTGATCATCCTCATCTGTCTCTCCTCATCGTCTGCAGAGGTACAGGAAGTGGGACTCATTTATTGTAACCTACTTCTGTCAGTGGTTCGACATGAACTTGCATGCAGGAAGCCATCATCAGTCACTTCTGGAGGACCTCAGAGTCAGCCCAGTGCTGGATTCAGTTTAGTTTTAATAGAATGACGTAAGGTATAAAGCAGAAGTGATTGTGCTGAGGAGGTCGCAAGGGGTTAATGTTTAACCACATGTCCACCTCTTCTGGTTTAACTGTACAGTGCATCTTTAAGCTCTTTGGTAGCTCTCACAAGTAATAAAGACACATATACAGAACAAGGGGGTTGCTCTAGACATCCATAATTCATTAGGTGCTGCTGAAATCTGTTAATACAACGTACCTAATGCACCTCACCTATGTATTACAGGCATGCTTTCTCTTTAGCAAAATCTATTAATAATCGTCCATACCATTCTAATGTGCTCTAGGGACCCAGTAATGACTACATGGTGTAAGAAAGTAAGGTCTTTAAAACAAATTGATATAAATCTGTAACTAGTTTTTGATAATTGTAATAGCATTATCAATCTCAAAAGGTTTCTGGTAAATATAAATAAGGGTCCATTTACAACAGCTAAATGAAGACCGTGTGAATGAAACCTCTCCCGCAGATTTTCTGTCTCCACCCAGGGTTGGTGTAAATGAGTTTTCCCTACATATAACCATAAACCCTACATATCAAAAGACTCTGCCTCAGTAAAACCTCTTCAGATGTGCATACGAGTAGAAAATAAATATTTAGCACCTCTAAGAGTCTTTCCCCAACTGGTCACTTACTATTAGACTTTTCTAGAATAGCTGACGGGGGGGGGGGGGGTCAGAGATCAAAGGGAAAAAAATTGTTTAAAGGTTGTGCAAAGACTGGGTTTAGCAGTGGTCAGTCTAGTGGAGTCAGTCCAGAGGCTAGTCTGGCCTAGGAGCCAGTGCAGTGGCCAGTCTAGTTGAGTCAGTCCAGAGGCTAGTCTGGTGTGGGAGCCAGTGCAGTGATCAGTCCAGAGGCTAGTCTGGCGTATGAGCCAGTGCAGTGGTCAGTCCAGAAGCTAGTCTGGCGTATGAGCCAATTCAGTGGTCAGTCTAGTGGAGTCAGTCCAGAGGCTAGTCTGGCATGGGAGCCAGTGCAGTGGTCAGTCTAGTGGAGTCAGTCCACTGAAGTCAGTCTGGCGTAGGAGCCAGTCCATAGAAGTCTACCCAAGAGTCTAGTATGGGAGCTGTGAGTCCGGCCAGCAAAGCAGAGAACTGGCAAGACCAAGGGGTGTAGAGCCAAGCCATGAGGACTAAGTATCATAATTCTATCCTGTGTGATAAGTTTTGTTAAGGACGCCATGTGAATCTGTTTGTCTTTATTTAACTGTAACAGTAGGCATATGTAGCACATTTGCAATCAAGAAACACACACTCTATCCTTCAGTTACAGACCTTTTATTATCCTGTGTACCTATATGAAGTAAAAACAGTGTTTTAATATCTTGTAATAGCATGAGTTGCTCAGTCTCCTTCATGCACCAGTGAGATTAACCATAGAGCCGAACACTTCCTGGTACATGACCCTCCACTCCAAACCAGGCTCACGCCATCTGCTGGCTGGAGGTGATACTCACCGCCAAGTACCCTACCATAACTTTACATGTGCGTTTAAAGCTACCATGTCACACATATTTGACAAACAATATCTCTATATATACAGTTGTGTTCAAAATTATTCAACCCCCAATGCTGTAAAGGGTTTTAGGGAATTTAGTGTACATTTGTAATTGTATTCAGAATGAAATCCTACAAGGACGTTTTAAAGAACCATATGCAACTAAAATGACATCAATTGGTTTTGTAATACAGTAGTAAATGTTTCTTTTGTGAATTCTTCATTGACACAATTATTCGACCCCTTAAAGACTACCACTCTGAAGAACAGAGGTTCATTCAAGTGTTTTCAATCAGGTATTGAAAACACCTGTGGATGTCACGGAGCAGCAATAAAGCATAATAAGCACCAATTAGGCAGCTTTAAAATGATTGTGATACTCAGCTCTTTCTAGACATTTACTGGTGTGGTTACAAACATGGTGAAGTCAAGAGAATGGTCCAGGAAGACAAGAGAAGAGGTGATTACTCTTCACAGGAAGGGCAATGGCTATAAGAAGATTGCAAAGATGTTAAACATACCAAGAGAGACCAAAGGAAGCATCATTCGCAAATTCAAGGCAAAGGGCACTGTTGAAACGCTACCTGGTCGTGGCAGAAAGAAGATCCTGACTTCAACTGCTGTGCGCTACCTGAAGCGTAGAGTGGAGAAAAGTCCCAGTGTGACCGCTGAGGAACTGAGAAAAGATTTGTCAGATGTGGGTACTGAAGTTTCAGCTCAGACAATACGGCGCACACTGCGTAATGAAGGCCTCCATGCCAGAACTCCCAGGCGCACCCCCTTGCTGTCTCCAAAGAATAAGAAGAGTCGACTGCAGTATGCCAAAAGTCATGTGGACAAACCACAGAAGTGGTTTAAGCAAGCATGGGATAGGCATAAGGCTATCCTAAACAAAAGATAAATCCAGGTAAAGTATCCATGTAATTGGGCAGACTAGATGGGCCGAAAGGTTCTTATCTGCCGACATTTTTCTATGTTTCTATAGTGTTCTGTGGACTGATGAAACAAAATTAGAACTGTTTGGGCCCATGGATCAACGCTATGTTTGGAGGAGGAAGAACAAGGCCTATGAAGAAAAGAACACCTTGCCTACTGTGAAGCATGGCGGGGGGGTCAATCATGCTTTGGGGCTGTTTTGCTTCTGCAGGTACAGGGAAGCTTCAGCGTGTGCAAGGTACCATCAATTCTCTTCAGTACCAGGAGATATTGGATGACAATGTGATGCAGTCACAAAACCTGAGGCTTGGGAGACGTTGGACCTTTCAACAGGACAATGATCCCAAGCATACCTACAAGTCCACTAGAGCATGGTTGCAGATTAAAGGCTGGAACATTTTGGAGTGGCCTTCGCAGTCACCTGACTTAAACCCGATTGAGAACCTCTGGTGGGACTTAAAGAAAGCAGTTGCTGTGCGCAAGCCTAAGAATGTGACTGAACTGGAGGCTTTTGCCCATGACGAATGGGCGAAGATACCCGTAGATCGCTGCAAGACACTTGTGTCAAGCTATGCTTCACGTTTAAAAGCTGTTATAACTGTAAAAGGATGTTGTACTAAGTACTAAGATTGAATGTCACTTGGGGGTTGAATAAAACTGATAATGATGTGAGCACAGAAAAGACATTTGTGGTTATTTCATTATAAATGTTATGTTATATTTGTCTGACCTACACGTGCCTCTTTGATTTAATTGTAAGCAAGATGACTGAATGATCAAAATCAATGTCAAACTGGCCAAAACACTCAATTTCAGTGGGGGTTGAATAATTTTGAACACAACTGTATATATAAATATATATATATATATATATATATATTCTTTTTACTTACACATGTCTGTGTGGTTTATTTGTCCACAATCCCCAAAGAGGTAACCCAGTAAGAGAGTCATAATTTCTTACAACGGGTACCCTGGTAAAAACAGCTTTGCCACTGATTGACCGTCACAGAGCAGGGATTGGCAGACAGCATGCTGTTTGATTAACAGGATGGGTTTATAAAACAAGCATAATTGCAATATGTATGTGTATATATATATATAATATATATATACACACACTTCTGCAATAATAAACTATATATCCACCTTTAGCCATGTTTTGTATGTTGGGAAATCTGTGAATGGGAAGAAGTGACCTGTGTTTTCATTCCAACAGATCTACACGGAAATCATTTTTTGCACTTAGCTCCTTTTAACACATTTTGCCAGGACTCTCTAGGCCCGAGTTAAATCTGTTCTGAGACATGTAGGCTCGCCTGCCCCCTCATGTACATTACTCTGTGGTACAGCGACAGGATCCACGTTTGTTCTGCTAAAGCTATTCACTACACGCAGCTAAGTAAATATATATAAACAGCCATTCTCTCTGGGAATGTAAGTCATGCAAATACAGAAGTACGGTTAAACAGTCGACATCCCTGCAAGCGTAATTCAGCCATCCAGACTGGCACGTACATAACACAGCAGCCCATCTCACACTAACCCCATACAAAAAAGGAAGAAACGAATGAAAAAAAAATATAGCAGTAAAAATATTTGGCTTGCAGTCTGCAATTTACAAAAATCATGACATAAAATAGAGTACCGATTTCTTAAAATAGTCATTGAGCTCTAAATTAATAAAGAGTACAGCTAGTCTTGATTATAACCTGGGATTATTTGTGCCAGAAGTGATAAAGTTAAAACTTTAAATAAAGGGGGGGGGGGTGAGCACAGGCTAATCTAGCTTGTGTTGAAATGGATTTTTAATGAAACTATAATGAATGATAAATGCCGGTTTCTTGATAAATGTTTAATTATGCCAATAATTACCAACTGCTGAAAACCCACTGTTGTGTTAATAATGGCATTTTAGTACACAAGTTATTCAATGAGTCACATAGCTACAAAATCGCTCTGGGAAGTGGAGATAGAGGAAACAATACTGAAGTTCTTCAAAAAATTGCTGATGCTGAACCTGTATTGATAATTTTGCTGCTTTGCATATAACTCTTTGAATGAGAGAAGCAGATTTGGCAACAGGTAGCTTCCATCCTGACTGCAACCAATATGAGGATCAGCAGGGGAAAGGCATGATGGGAGATTTAGCTCTAGATCAGTCAGCTATTCAGCAGTTGGTCTCTTTTACACGTCACTCTTACATCTTGGCCACCAATGAAGATGTAGTACCAGGAAAGATAGGTTGTACTGCATCAGCTCAAAGGCGATGCAGTTGCCTTTTATTCATTTGCAATCTCATTTAACAAATATACAACCCCTCCCCCAAAACTGTGGAATTAAATGCAATATTCAATTCAATACCATAAAGGCGTTAAAGCAACACTACCACTTACATATACTGTAACTAGATTAATTGTGCACTACAAATAAAACCACTTTATAACACACATGGTGCTGGGTTGTTTTTCTTTGTTTGAAGTATTGCATGTAAGAAGGATTAATAAAGTAAGGTTTAGATATATTTCCATTTTGTGTATTTTTCCATGATGCAACATTTACCACAAGCTTTGCGGCTCTTGTTTATTTAATCTACATTATTTAACAGTTAATGAGGTGGCAGAGGAAATGTTCAGATAGATAAGGTAGCAGGAGGGTATTGTTCTTCAGGCTAACCAAGATAAAACAAGGAGTTTTAAATACTTCTAATCTACCCCCTGGTGATGTCCTTTGAATACAATCCACGCAATACAATGATTTGAATCAGTGATTGACCAATAGACTCCATTCTACGGCCAATGTTACACAGTGAGGACAAAGTGAGGTAAAGATACTGTGGGGGGAAGTTTACTAAAAATAAATTAATTAAAAAAAAATAATATCAAAATGGATGCACCCATTGACCGAGTAAAATATTTTCTTAACTAAACAAACAAGAGAAAAACAAAGCACATGTAAGATATCAGCAACATAAAATAAACACAATAAGGACATTTCATTTTTTTGGTGGTAGTGGCCCTTTAAATAAAAAAATTAAATGGAGACAAAACAATCTGTATATAGAATATATCATTTTATTGGCCTTTGAGAACCTCCATGTAGTAATCTGAAGAACACAGGCTGCTTTAGTCTGAGGGTCATTCATAAAGATAGAGACTGTTAAGGCTAGGGTCAGACTGAGGCAGTGCGAACGCGCGTTCTGGCGCACTTAATTACGGCCGCACTAGCAGCAGATGCCGGGCAATGACGGCCAATATACGATGTACGGCCGCACAAAAGTCCGGCTGCGCAACGCAAGTGGAAAATGAACGCATTTTTTCGAGAACGTTAAACCACTAGTACTGACGTACAGAGTGCGCTGCGTCCGCTAGCGGCGTGTGTGTGTGATTAGGAGACGTCAGACGCTGCTAATGTCCGGCCAACATAACGTCCAGATGCAAAAAGGGTTTTATTGATGATCCGTACAAAATCACGGATGAAACTGCGCATAGTATGACCGCTATTGCGTATTCCATGAAAAAATACGTCCATTCTTCGAACGCACATTTTCACGGACAACGTGAAAAATGCGTTAGTCTGACCCTAGCCTAACAGATATCCGTAACCCAACTGGGTCACATCTGTTAAGGCCACTCCCTTGCCTGATCCCTGTTCTCCCACCAGCAGTTTTTCGTGACTTTCTCGAGCCCATAGCCGAAGCTTAAGGACAGGTACACTGAAAGTGCCGTGATAGCATTCCGCAGAAATGAGTCAGCACACAGATGTTGAGGTTGAGAAGTTCAGACCGGAACTTAGCCTTTAATGAGCTAAATATATACAGTGTCAGAAGGGGCCTTACTGACAATAGGAAATCCCACCCTGGCATATTGCTACAACAGCTCTGGAAACACTGCCTGGAGTCTTACCATCTGTGACATAATTAGACAAGGACAGAGATAATGGTATTAACTCTGGTCACTAAGACGCGTTGGGCAACATACCAACAAAACCGATCAATAGCACAATAGCAGATTGAGAGGATAAACCGGGGGATTCACATTATACAGTATCAGATAATAGTTTATATGTCATGTTTGGAAAACACTCTTCCAAGACCAATGCAACCTTTAACCCCTTCCCTACCAAGTGATTTTCCAAAAAAGCATTGTCTGAAACCAGTGTTTTTTTTATTAAAAAAATCATTTTTAATAAATTGTTCAGTAATGCCCATCTATTACTGTAATAAACTATTTGGCCAGTAAATGTTACCATCTTCTGCCAAATTGAGATACAGAGGTTTTAACAGAAGATTTATTTTCTTCTATTTCTCCTGCATCGGCTGGTGACAGCATCTGAACGCCCGATATTTCAGAACTATCAGCTGCAGATTTTTAAGTTTTAGCTCTTTGGGCATTATACCCACAGGGCTAAAACTTTGGGGGCACCTTCTACAGCCCAAAAGCTAACAAAATAAATTTTCTTTTGGGCTGCAGATCAGCATAATCGAGATTTTGCGATATTGTGGCACCAGATGGTGCCTTTGAAACCCGAGATATCTCGATACTGGTATTGAAGGGGTTAACAGATATACACATATTCTAGATAGGGGGAGTTGGAAAGGGCTACGGCGACACACACAGTAATCCTATTAGCAGATAAACATAGACAATAACGATAAGTTTATTCATGCTTCGCACAGATGACACAAACACCCTGTACCTAGAATTGTAGGTACAGGGTAACTTCAACATCGGAAAGGGCAGGGAAACCATATAAAACATCAGGCACCTGCCAAATGCATTTCTAGGCCCATGTACCCAAGTTCCAAGTGACTCTCGTCAAAGGGACCTTTACCAATAGGGCAGGTGAATAATTGTGGTCATTTTAACACTAATAACTAATCCACCCAGTTTTATTCCCCACTCTGTGTTGAATTTAGACCATCAACGCATTTACCCGGTCATAGAAATAATAGACTTTTTAAACAAAACAAAATAATTGGCTCTATTGCATCCCTGGTATAAACTTAACCAGAGCTGTTGTAAACTTCCCAGCGCCATTATAGTATATGGAGTGCCAAGTTTACAACAAGTCTGGTTAAGTTTATACCGTGGTTGGAATAGAGATCAACTAACAGAGTTATTCAGAGAAAGGTGAAACTCTAAAGAACTTTTGGAGAAGTGAAAATTCTAGGCCAAAATAGCTGATTTGGAAAGTGAGATAAATGGGGGAATTTTTCTGGTTTGGCTATTTTGACCTAGAATTTTCACTTCTCCAAAAGTTCTCCAGAGTTTCACCTCTCTCTGAATAACCCTGATAGTAATATCTTATTTTGCTGTAAATGTAATGTATGAACGTACTTTGCAAGGCTGTGTGGATATAAATAAGTCTCCAGAAACATACCCAATAGGGATGTGCGTTTTCGGGATTTCGTAATTTTCACGAAATTTCCCGATTCGTGCATTCGGATTCGGCCGATTTTCTGAAAATTTTCAAATCCGAAAACGGCAGATCCGAACAAATTTTCGTGCCGAAATGAAAACTTTTCGGAATTTTCGAATGGACTAGATATGTGTAAAATCGAAATTCATTTTCGTTCCATTCGTGATTTCGGTTCCATTTCAGTAATTTCGGACATCGTATTTATATCGCTGATTCCGTAATTAAATTTTGTATCATTCCCATCTCAATGTTTCCTTCCTGGAAAAACAGAGAAATCTCAATGTATCCTTCTTATAAAGCATGAGAAATCTCAATGGCAGAATTATCGTATCGGCAGAATTATCGTATCTTATAATTATCGTATCCGAAAAACCATTAGTTTACGTCAAAACAAATAGACACTTTGAAACGAGGAGAACAGACGTTCCGAAAAACACGAAAATTTCCGAAATCACGAAAAAAAAGTCGATACGAAAAACGAAACGAAACAAAACGAAAATCGTCCGAAACGAGTCGAAACAAAAATTTACGAAATCATGAAATGAACCGAACCGAAAAAAAAAAATCGGTGCACAAGCCTAATACCCAATGGATTATTACTACTGGGATTTACCTAGCGCCTTCCTATTTTTGTAACCTAAAGCAAAGCTTGAAGCAACACAATGTTTTATGAAGTCTCAGATTTCCATCCCTAAACATACAGCCCTCCATAGCATTTGTGTTCTGTAACTAGATGCCTATGTATTACAACCCATCAGGAATTCCTCAGATTTGCCACCGAGGCTCTTGAAATAATAATCTAATAATACATCGACAGTCAAGCCTCTAGTCATGACTGATAGGAGGCTCTACCCACGAAATACCTGATGTGATGTACATAGTACCTTGGCTCCTATGATAACCCCACAACGGTTGCTGACTTCTCGCCATGATTGCCTCCCTTCGGCAGAGACAGAAAATTGTGAAAGGTTACGAATGACACAACATTGGTGGAACAACAATGGTAAAAATGATGTAGTAAAAGGAAACAGTAAAATTACAATGTAATAAGGACTCTGGATTCACAAAAATCTTTAACTGGTGTTTATTGGGCATCATTACAAAAGTAGCAACATTTCGATCCTGCACAGATCCCTAGCATGCCTGGCAGCGAGAATAAGCAGAAGCTTATACCCAATAGACGATTCTTCGTAGAGATGAGTGTATGTTTTAGGTCGGAGTCTGTTCACCAGAGCTAATGATAGCTTGAGGAGTTCTTTGTATGTTTTATTGTGTTTTACTTGTATCCATCTCTACATACAAATATGGTTTAATGTGTTTGCCAGCACGTGAATGAGTTTCAGGGTGTAAACCATTCCTCTGAGACCATTGTAATACTTTACAAATAACAGTACTATGAGAAGTCCATTGCAAAGCTGCAAAACAAAACTAATTGCAGATGTTCACGGCGAATGTTATCACCATTATTCTAAAATCGAAGTAAAACTATTTTTATTTTTTTAGAGAAAAATAAAAACTCAACGAGGAGCATAGGAAACGGCAGAAAAAAGTATTCATTAGATGAGAAACTTAAAAAAAAATATTAAATAACTGCAGTAATGAACAAGAGGAAGAAATATGGAAAAGAATGTCGTATCCATTGGGGTTCTTACACTACGATAAATCTGAAGAAAAACCTGATCAAGAAACCCAAGGTCGCAGATGAATTAGTGACACGATTGTGACATTATTAACACTGGAGAATCTGGTTTTCACATTGTTAACATTAATTTTCAAGCTATTCTGGTACTACTGTGTCTATGATAAAATACATTTATTAGACGTGACTAATGCACTTTGTCCTGTATTAATCAAAGTGATATGCTGTGTGGTCCATGAATACTGAGCTGCAATGCCTATTACTTACAGAGGAATTACAATGCCATGAATCCCGTCTTCCTCCCTTTCTCTGACACAGAAACAAAGATTTTAATAGCACGTAAAAGTAATTCGTCCACCCAGTGAGTCCATTTAATTGTAGTATCATTTTTTTTGTTGTTTTCTGCTCAGAGCAACACCGTACGTCTCTAATTGTCACATCTGGATTTTTAACACAACTTAACTAGCTGTGCTGAATCCCTATGAGCAATGCTTTTTTCTTTAATGAAACTTTTCATTTTTTTTGCAATGGGTAGCATGTTGCGCTGACACATGCAGAATACACGGTCAATAAACAAATTCCATGGTGCTGCGAGAGATCCATAGAAAAAGTACAGCTCAGACCTGCCAAGTCACACTATTTCATGGCGTGACAAATTAGGATTATAAATTTCTTCCAGAGTCCCAACATCCCACTTTTTGTGTTTGAATTTCTAGATATTTTATAATACTCACCTGCCAGCTCCAACGCTGACACCATTAGTACTAGGTCCAAAGGTCAAGTTGAGCAAGAACGCAGTTCCGCCACCATTTCTGCAGGAGGAATGTTGTTTCCACTTAGGCCGGGGTCAGACGAGTGCACTATGTGCGCCTGTACTGACGTGCCTCCCGGAGTCTGTCGCAGCGTTGTGACGCTTCGACAGGGCGTGCCATACACTGTACCACACGCAAGAATCGCACGTGCTACAGCAGGCGTGCTGCGGACGTTCTGAAAGCCTCCCCGTTGAAGTGCTATGATGCACGTTCGACGGGGCTGCAAAGCATGATCCTCCATAACTAACTGCACTCAGCGAGGTGGCCAGACGAGCGTCAAAGTGGAAGGAACGTCCACTCTCACGGATGTTCCTTCCGCTCTGCAAAATACTCGTCTGACCCCCAGCCTTAGCCAACGCACTGAAACATTTGTGTAGGAGCTATTTCATGTTTTATCAAGTCAGAATAAATGATTACCTTAAGCTCAGCTCTCTTTTCTACACATTTGTATCTATATTCAATCTGAGTGGCAGATACTTGGTAATGTGCAAGACGGCAACTTTAAATTTGGGGCCAGAAATACTGATGAGTCCCCACCTTTAATTTTGTAGGTCTTGACCCCTGACTAGGTCTGTGGATGGGGCTTTTTGTCTCCGATTTCGCCAGAAAAATATTAATTATGATGTTCATTATATTCTCGTATCCATTTTTTCCGTATGTACAATTCTAAATTTATGTATGGCCACAAACATCAAAATAAAATGAGAAATGCAAGTACAGCCATATCACAGCTCAAAATATTCCTGTGTGTATCTAGACTGTAAGCACGTTTAAGTAGGCCCAGCCCATTAACAACTTTGAATTCGTTTGCAATTTTTACACTTTCATATCCATATTTTATATTGTAAAGTGCTTCAGAATATGTCAGTCCTATAGAAATGATCACAACACATGTGACATATCAGCAGTTTACCAAGTCCAGATTCACCTCTAAAAATGTGTGATGCAATCTAATCAACAGTCATGGTGTATAGCACTCTCAGCCTGAATTGTTTTTTCCATGAAGACTATCAAACCCTAATATGTGATTTATTTATTTTACCTCATGGAGTTTAAAATACCTACACAAATTAGCTAAATCGGCATTCATAGTGCCATGCCGAGAGACGACTTGACTGAAAATATGGATTACATTACACATAACCTGCTTTAAGTATATGTTTGACTTGACAGACTCACTTCCTGCAATCATATTATAAATCCCTAGAAGATGCATCATAAAATTCAGCATTGCGTGCCGTACAGCTTAGAAATATAATATATGTAATGTAATATGTGTAGTGTGGCACGGCCTGACACTCAGGCCAACACTAGCAAGATTCTTTCCCGCAGTCCGTGCCCTGGTAATGGGAATCTACGTAGCACTAAAGTGGTTAAGACAATCTGATCATTTAAATGTAGATTGACTGCAAGCCAATATGGGGTTTCACCACCCAGGGTTCATTGCTATTCCAACTGAGGGCACGTAGCGTTGCACGGGGTGAGGCATCTCACAGTAATGCCTTTTCAATCCTGACATAAGTACTATGATTAAGTCGATACTCGTTTTCCGCCCGAGCATTATACCACGCATTAATATTTTAATTAATCCTTTTCATATGGAGAGTTGAGCGCAACGGAATAAGTTTCAGAGCAATAAAACGGTTAAGGCCCAGAACGAGCATCTGGGTAATATGCGACAAAGATGTGGTTTTAATGGATTAAATCTAATATAAATCAGCGAGACTACGTTATTTGTTTATAAAGTGCATCAAGCATTCGGAGAGCTTCGCATAAAGCCCTGACATAAGTGAGACATCCTCCTAATGTGTGAAAGTTGACAGGTTTGACACAGCGATTGGCGTGCCAAACGGAAAGAAAAAAAAAAAGTTAGGTAGCGATTGGCCGTCATTATTCACAATTAACCAACTTAACGTGCTTGAAAGTAAATAATTGGTATGGGTTGATGGTAGTGAGTTGTGGTTGTGTACGGTTCATACATCTGTTCGTTAACAATCAACGCTGAGCAACCAATGCAAACTGTTACATTAATAACATTATGGGGGGGATATTCAAATGTTCTGTCTTCGGCTAAAGAAAGATTGAATGCCCTGCTGTTGTGTGGCCAAGATTGAAGAGGTGTCTAGCTGACATTGTTTAAAGTTTATGAAAATATATGGATGCTCAAATGTCATTGGCTTGGCGCCTTCGACAGACTGCGGGCTTTATGAGAAATCAGTCTTTTAATCAAAATGATTGAGTGCTTCAAGGCAGAATCCAAAGATATCAGTTAATATCCACACAAATGTGTGATTTCTTCGAGCTTTGCCAAGCTGTGCATATTGCGGTACCTTTGGAAAGTGTTAATTTGTGCACCGCAGATTGAAAATTGATCTGGAGGTTTTTGAGGTTTTTCCTTTTTTCTTTTTCTTTTTTTCTTTCCCTTTTCAGAGTTTGCCGAGCAAAAAAGCATATGGTCGTGAGCTCTGAGCATGCAATGTGACAGTTGTTGAAGCCGTCACACGTGCAATGTTGATAATCGAGGTGACACGTACGCAAATAATTTGCTTGTTTAGCAACAATTCAAAGACTCATTAGTCATGTAAAAAGAAGGCGGGGGGAAAAAAATCCTTTTCCTCTTTCAATGATAGGAAAAAGTCGTCTTATGTAGCACGCTAAATTCTATTCTTTGAGAAAGCATAAAATGAAAAAAAAAAATCATAATTATAATAATTGTAAGGCACCAGAGCTTTTGCTCATGTTTGCGGGTTGTAAATCGAGCTGCAGCTGAAGAGGTTAACGCAAACAGAATAATATGGTATTTTCACGTAATTATTGAACCAGATGGTGTTTTCTGCTTAATTCTGCCATCAGTCTGGGAGTTTGATGTCTTACATCTGTACTTAGTGAAATAAATTTTGTCACTGACATTATTTCAGTTTTCTTCAAATATTTTAATCACTTTTACACCAAGATTTGCAAACATCTGTCACAACGAATGCCTGTGACAAGGAATTGTTGGGAGAGAATTCCTCTAAGAATACACATTATTATCCCTCCGTTAAAGTTTGAATTTATCGCTGCGAGATGCTGGTGGGTGTTTATGTCAGTGCCTATTAACCTCTTCAGTACCAAGCAGCCTCTATTTATCCTACGGGTGACCCTCTGCATGCCCCGTACAGAAAGCAGTTCTCTAATAGAATACAGGTAACACATTCACATCGTAACCTCTAGATCTCTATATCGAATACACACAGTAACACGAATAATAACTCAGTCTTGCAACATATTTTCTGTCACACTGAGAGTATGTTTCAGAATGTAAAATATGCTGCAGTGGGTCCTCCACGCAGGCCATGGACCACCCTCCAATGTAAATTGTGTACAATATCTGTCGCCTCTGGTCTCACACGGATAAAGACATAGTTTGATGCCAAGTCAGTGTTTGTGATATATCCAAGAGTAAAGTAAAATATATGCAACATATATGTCATCACTTTCATAGAGCCAGACGCGTGCGTGCAGGTTCAAACTCCTTTTTTGAGTACCTTGTAGTTCAGCTTCCTCGTACTTTGAGAATCCTTTCTATCAGTTTGCCACAAAATGCCTAATCTTGCGCCAAGAATATTATTGAGCTTCAAACAGTTAGATGTGTTCCTCATCATTATCATGTGTGTATTAAAGGGATACTTTAGGGTTAAAATTGGGAAGGGGGGGAAGGATGGGGTAACTATGAACCTATCTTGACCCCCATCCCATTTTAATCCCAGAATATTATTAAACACCTTTGGTCTAATGTGGGGTTCCTTCTGCATTGCAGCTTCTTTTTGTTGCAGAAGTCTCATAGCCGGTGAGATGTTGGGCACCTGAGCAAGCATCCAGCCAATCAAAATGGAACTCAATGCACTCTCAAATGGAGGGAGTCAATGGTTGGGCTCAAAGAGCCCTGCTTTCTGAAACTGATAATGAAGTGAAGATCAGAACGCACTGGTCTCAGCTTCTGGATGGAGCTAAAGTCCCGCATACTGGCTGGGTGGAGTAGAGGTAACATCACTGCTCTGCGTGGATAGAGCCTGTGGAGTCATGGGTTCAATCCCGATGAGCACCTCTCCAGTAAGTGTCCTTGGGCAAGACACCTATCGGTACATACTCGCCACCCAGGACATACTTGAAAATGAGAGAAATCTCAATGTATCCTTCCTGGTAAAAATACTTTCTCAAAAAATAGAAAAAATTTGGAGGGCCGCATTAGCCGAAAACAGAAACACCCCATCCATAATAGGATGGTCCAATGGCAAAATGCTATGTTATACTTCCTTTACCTCATATATCAAGCAAAAAATTTAAATACCCAACTCAAAATGAGGAGGGAAAATAGTTACCAGAACAGGATCCCCTTCTTCCATCAACAGTATCTCTCCAAGCTTCTCTGCCACTACTTGTTCTCTGGTAACCGGAAACATTACCTTCTATCGAGAAAGGTCTAGACTTCTCTGGGCAGTGTATTATATAATCACACTAGGGTATCTTTTTTTGTGATTTGAATTCAATACGCTCACTTGACCAATCTGGAAGCCTACTTATGCTCTTCTAAAGTGCGTGTTACTTTACAATACACCTACGCAGAGCAGAGGAGGCTTTATTAGCAAAGCCACTAGGTAATCTAGCAAAAAGCAAGTGACACATTAGGGACATTAGGGATAATGTCCACAGGTACACTTAGCTACAAAGAGCTACGTTTATCAAGAGATGAAATGGATAAATTGTTCCATTATTATAACTATTATAAGGTTTTCTTCACCATAGAAACTAATGGAGCCCCCGTGCCCCTCAACAAGTGATTCACGGTGTATTTTGCAACAAGTTTTTTCTTTTCCTTGAACAAAATGTTAAAAAAAAAAAAACACACTTAATAGTTAAATATTATTACATACATAGCAAAGGGACAGGGTTAAAACAAAAAAAAAACAAAAAACACTTTATCATTGCAAAAATATTCTAAACCGTTAAAAAATATACAATTTCCAGGGGGTAAAAAAGAATGAAAGCGGTTCATGTTTTTTTAGGTCACTTATATTTATCTATCTCAACATAAAAAATACATTATACACCCTAACTAGTAAATTAGGTAGAAACGGATGCAAGGTGTCATTCTGCTTGGATTGCTGATGCGCGGCAGAGTTATCAGCGCCAATATAATTTCTCCATAAACATTATGGCTCTAGTTTTGTACCTCGTAAACAGATGTGGGCGAGCACTTATGCACATCTGACAACTGTATGTGGGGAAAAGGCACTTGGCTCTCTATGATCTAAACTGCAGTTGCTCTTGAATATACTACTGCGGCAGGCCATAAAATACATAACATGCTGCGGTCCTCTAGGGTCAGACATTTATGGAGAAGCCTACATTAGGCTACCTTTTCCCACATAACAATGAAAGCTCTTTCCTTAAATCTTTCTTCCCCCACCCCCCTTGCCATATTCCTGTAACATAATACGCTGTACACTCCTCCAGGACTTAAAGGGTCAAACAGATGTATTTTTTCTTCCATAACAACACATTATGTTATGGATATTCAGTACCGTAATGATGTATATTTGTGTCACTGGGTTCAAGGCATCTTTTACAGCTTCCCAGCAATCTAATTATTTCAGCTCTTCTTTCATTTGTGGAAAAAAATGCCATTGTCTTAAAAGAAAAAAAAAAGTACTTTTTTAAAATAGTTTTTAGTCGAGCAGATTATTTTAACTAATCCTAATCATTGATACTTAAAGGCACCGGGGGTTCATATTACTGACAGAGCAATCTGTATGTCTCAGTAATGCAGTTGATAGAGATGGATTTCATACGGTAATTCCACAAAATGGGCCCTGTAGGTCATGAAATGGCCTTATAGGTTAACTTTAACAATGAAAAAAAGTAGCAACTACAAAGAAATACATTTTGTTGACTCAAAGAGTTCCGTACATAATTAAGTTAAATGGATACTATACTATAGGGTTAAAACAGATGGGGATGGAGACCGAGGGGTTACATTTTAACACTTTCTAATCCCCTTCACACACCTTCTCTTTTTAACCCTTTAGCTTAGCTATGCTCAAACTTAATTTTCTCTCTGCTATTCCACCTGCCCCTACCTCCCACCCCCTCCCCACCCAGTCCTTGCCCTAATTTTATAACTCTGCCTTCCAGGTGCTTTTGCACCTCTCTGATTAACTATCAAGGTCTTGGTGTATCCTCGTGCAATGTCTGCTATACTCTTCTGGTCACCAGCTTCGCCCTCCCCCTGCTCCCTTTTTTGTCACATACTTCTAGTCTTTTAGATTGTAAGCTTATGAGATGGCTGTCTGAGCACTTATATATATATGTGTGTGTCACATAACCACAGGGGGCTGGCCAGTCCATATAATCCACTGGCTCTCAACGCATGAAGGCATAGAGAGACATTGCATGGGGCTGGTTCCCAAATATCCCAAAAGTTCTGGAGCCTGAGCCCAGGTTCTTGGCTGGACTAAGTCCTTGCTTTCTGAGGGCTGAAACAGTCCCCCGGAGGGGGGGAGCGATCAGAAAAAAAAAAAAAGAGGAAAAAAAAATATCACAAAAAAACCCAAAAAAAAACAGTACGCTTGAAAGTTTCAAAATTAAGGCTAGTGTCAGGCGAGCGTCTTTGGAGAGTGGAAGGAACGTCCGGGAGAGTGGAAGGAACGTCCGTGAGAGTGGAAGGAACGTCCGTGAGAGTGGAAGGAACGTCCGTGAGAGTGGATGGAACGTCCGTGAGAGTGGACGTTCCTTCCATTCAACACTGTCTGGCCACCTCGCTGAGCGCACTCCGTGCGCTCAGTGCTGTAAGGCTTGATCCGCCTATGGAGAATCGCTCTTTGCAGTCCCGTCAACGTCCGTCCTATCGGTTTGCCGGAGAGGCTTGGATAACGGATGCTTGTTGCCCGCATTTCATGCGTGTGCACAAGCGTGTGTCCGGCCCCGTTGCAGCGTCGCAACGCTGCAACGGATGCCGGTAAGCATGTCAGTACGGGCTCACATAGCGCACTCGTCTGACGCCAGCCTTAAACACTATTTGCAGAAAAAACAACACAACGAAAATGTTTGGAATTTGCATAGAAGATCCTATGAATGATAATAAAAAGGTCCGTTAAGGAAATTGAAAAAACTATAAAAAAAATTGCAAAAAATTCCTAAATATCGTAAAAAAATTCAGAAATAAAGAGACTCTTTAAAGCAGATTAAAATAATAAACTGTTTTTTAGATATTAGATTAAAACAGGAATATTTTTAACAATGAACTTATGGGATTCACCGGAATAAACCTGTCAAATGAAACCAGGGCATTTCAGCAACTTTTCCCTGCTATTTGGTGTCTTTGAATAGACGAACCATTGCTTCTCTATGGGGGATTTCACTGCCCTTGTACAGGCACCGTACGTGCAGGCAATTCGCCAGAATTTGGCAAACTGCCTGCTTTCTGAATAGCCCTGAAATGTCCCCGTTCACTGAAATTCAGTGTCCGGTTACATTTCGGATCTCTCTGAAAAACCCCCTTAGTCTCTTTCCATTCTCCCTTCTTTTGTTTATTCCTTCTTGTCTCGCCTCCTTCGTTAATTCCTTCTTGTCTGGCCTCTTAGTTAACTCCTTCCTGTCCAGCCTCTGTTTAGTAAGGTCCCTTTCTATCTAGTCCTTCCTTGTTAGCCTTGTTCAGCTTTGTCTATTGTGTTTATTACCCTTGTGTCTCTTAAACTCCCTAGCGTTCCGATTCTGACATATTTTATATGTCAGAATCGGAACAATTTCTTTGGCCCCCTAGTGGTATCAGAGTGTGGCTCGGGGTTAAATGCATTGCAGAAAGTGTTAACCCCGAGCCACACTTGGAATGCCGCTGGATACATACCTGTCCCTGCACTCCCTCGCTGTCCCCATTCTCCAGCTATCGCGACATCCTATTTCCTGGTTCCCTTCTTGCGAGAAGGGAACTAGGAAGAAAAATGCCACGATCGCCGGAGGAGAATGCGATCGCGAAGGTCAGCGAGGGAGCGCAGGACAGGTATGTTTACAGCCCAAGTGTGGCTCGGGGTTACCGCTTTCGGCAATGAAAGTTAACCTCGACCCACACTCGGGAATACCATCAGGGGGGGTTAATAAATATTACCGTTTACCCTGAAATCCGCCTGGCCTCCTCCATATCACCGCATACTGGACTCACTCCACACTCGCATCCACACTCCGAGCCTGACAGGATCTGATTAACTATCAAGCTCTTGGTGTATCCTCGTGCAATGTCTGCTATACTCTTCTGGTCACCAGCTTCGCCCTCCCCCTGCTCCCTTTTTTGTCACATACTTCTAGTCTTTTAGATTGTAAGCTTATGAGATGGCTGTCTGAGCACTTATATATATATATGTGTGTCACATAACCACAGGGGGCTGGCCAGTCCATATAATCCACTGGCTCTCAACGCATGAAGGCATAGAGAGACATTGCATGGGGCTGGTTCCCAAATATCCCAAAAGTATTTTTATACTGCTATACTCTGGTGATTTTAGCATCTGGACTAACATAGCTTATCCAATCTACACTATATATATATTATATATATATGGAGTAATCCACATTTAAATGGAAAGCTATTCTTAAAAATGTTGTTGCATAGATATTTAAATTCCTGCCACAATCTATATATGTGCGATTCCACCAACCCCCCTCAATCATCATACCCTCCTTGCTGTCAAAATCCACAATACTACTCAAATGAATTAAGCTACTCACAAGCATAAGGGGAATCAAAGAGCAGAAGATGATCCATAGTAAATTACTGAGCACAAAATATGAGGACCTTATAAATAGAACACAGAAACCCAGTGTAAAGTGTTTTGCGCTCATCATCAGTTTCTTGAAAAATGATCTACAGCCTTTCTGCCTCCTCTAGCACAGATTTGATAGACTTGGCAAAGATCATCAGTTTACGGTCAATTTCTTCTCTAGGCTGTAGACAGTATAAAAGAAAAAAGTTAAAGAACTAAAACAATTGCTTTCAGTTACATCTTTCCCAATTACTTTGATAGCTGGGGAAGTTCTGAAGCGGTAAAAATCTGTCACATTATAAAAACATGTCTCTTTAAACTAAATGTGAAATACAAGTAATTGAAGAGATAAATCTACAGTGTTATTTTTCCTTGCAATGTTTTTGATGAGGGCTCTAGCAGTTAATTAGAAATTATTCTTCCACCATGATGTTCTGAGTGGAGGCATCTCCCTTTATCTGCTGTCAATCACTCAGCACTGCTAAATCACTCAGATGCCAATCTCAGCAGTCCTATTCTGTGATCAATAATGAGATACAAAGTCAACATTTCCATTTTTATGTTTAAAGACAGGAGATAAGTGAAGATCAGCAAACAAGCTGAGGTTTGCAGAAAGCATAAAAAATGATATACCATTAAGAGAAAAAACTCACAATAACTAGTCAATAGGGTTTACAACGCATACAATGATTATTCTGGAAGCTTTTTTGAACAAATTTATATACCAAAAAGTGAACAGACTGTATTTAGAAAGTACAGGGCTGGATTCCAAGGCTGGTGTATATTTAAACATAGCTATGGCAAATTTACCAGAGCCATTAACATCCAGGGATTTGTCAAGTTTACCAGGGCTCTTGTTAAAAGATGATTGGTAGCACCGTAGGTAATGATCCCAAAATATCGGATGGGTTCGCCAAACACCATAAAGTGATCTCTATCCCTACACACTTAAAAAATCAACGAAACATCAAACCATCAGGTGTAGCGCCTCCTTATATTCCAAATAGATATCACCTTATATCAGTGGGTAAATGTGTGCTATGCCTTATATAAAAAAAGTTCTTATTAAACATAGATGGATATCGAGACTAATCTCAATAACACTAGGAATGTTCACACTTTCTCTTTTCACATAATACCAAAAGGAGATAAAATACAAAGGATCATAGCATAGACTGTGTGGAATGGAACATAAATACCACTTTCAAAAAGTCCCACTCACATTATTCAGAGTCAACCGGGCTCTCAGAGAATTCGCCTGTGGGATATTATAAAGGCCAAGTCACTGCCTTCATCGATAGGGAAACACTTGAATTGAACTCCAATTCCTCTTCTTTCTCACACATATAATGGAAAGGTGTGCCCAATAGTGCAAATATGCATGTATTTGTTAGGTGAAGGAAAGTATACATATACACATCCCGACCAGGCTCTATATTCAGCATTCTATAATAGAGGTACAGTTACAAGTATTTATTTTATTTATAAAGGATTTTACCAGGAAGGATACATTGAGATTTCTCTCGTTTTCAAGTATGTCCTGGGTTCAAGAACATTGAAGTGTTACAGTTACAGAAATACAAAGTAATACAATGCAAGATATTAAAAAAAACCAACATAAATATACAGATTAACAGAAAATAAATATGTACAAAATATAGTCATTATGTTACGTGTATACAGGTGCATTCTGTATTGAGGTATGTTAGTAAGGAGCTCTTGAGTGACTTAAGACTGGTGGAAGATTTGATGGTGTCTGGGAGGTTATTCCACAATTGTGGTGCTCTGTAGGAAAATGAGGATCGAGCCACTGTCTTTTTGTATTGTGGTATTGCAAGTAAGGTGCTGGTCCTGGATCGTAGGTTATAGGATGAGGGAGCTGCTGGGGGAAGCAGTCTATTCAGGTAGGGTGGCAGCTTCCCAGAAATGCTCTTAAACACCAGGCTGGAAAGGTGAAGGGTGCGTCTGGATTCCAGCGATGGCCAGTTTAGCTCTTTTAACATGTCACAATGGTGGGTCATGTAGTTACATTGTAATGCAAAGCGGCAGAATGAGTTATATAATGTAGTAAGTTTCTGAAGATGTGTTTGTGGGGCGGCTGCGTACACTACATCTCCGTAATCAATAGCCGGCATAAGCATTTGTTGTACAATCTGCTTTCTTACCGCGGGACTCAGGCAGGATTTGTTTCTGTACAGGGCGCCTAGTTTGGGGTAAAGTTTAGATGAGAGTTTTTCGATGTGAGGGCCAAAGGATAGATTAGGGTCCAACCACATACAGGGCCGCCATCAGGGCATTACGCCCCATACAGCAGTAAGGGGCCCGGTGCCCGGGGGGGCCCGGGCCGCCGGGGTCCCCGCCGGGCCGCCGGGGCCCCGCTGGGGCCGCCGGGGCCCCCGGCGGGCCCCTTACTGCTGTGACTGCTATGATGGCGGGCGGCCGCTGCCCGCTGCCTTAATTTCTTTGGCCGGGCCGCGGGCGGGCCAAGCAGCGTGCGTCTACTTCCAAGGCACGCTGCTTTGGCACCGCCCCCAGTCACGTGTGTGACGGCGCACACGTGACACGCGGCGCCAAAAGAACTCTGACACCGCGTGGTGAAGAAGCAAGAAGAAAGAAGCAAGAAGAAGCGAAGAAGCAAGAAGAAAGAAGCAAGAAGAAGCGAAGAAGCAAGAAGAAGCGAAGAAGCAAGAAGAAGCGAAGAAGCAAGAAGAAAGAAGAAAGAAGCGGAGAAGAAAGGAGAAGAACCAGTCCAGGACAGAAGACTGTAGCGGGTAAGTAGGACGGGGTCAAGACCGGGCCCATCCCCAGGCACCCAGGCCCATCCCGGGGACCGGGCCCAGGCCCATCCCCAGGCACCAGGGCCCAGGGACCAGCCCAGGCCCATCCCCGGGGTCCAGACAGGGCCTGGGGACCAGACCGGGCCCAGGCCCATCCCGGGGACCAGTCTGGGCCCAGGCCCATCCCCAGGGACCAGACGGGGCCCAGGCCCATCCTGGGGACCAGTCCGGGCCCAGGCCCATGCCCATCCCAGGGACCAGGCCCATGCCGGGGGGACCAGGCCCATCCCCTGGTCCAGGCCCATACCCGGCCGGGGACCAGACAGGGACCGGGGACCAGACAGGGCCCAGGCCCATCCCCAGGGACCAGACGGGGCCCAGGCCCATCCTGGGGACCAGTCCGGGCCCAGGCCCATGCCCATCCCAGGGACCAGGCCCATGCCCGGGGGGACCAGGCCCATCCCCTGGTCCAGGCCCATACCCGGCCCGGGGACCAGACAGGGACCGGGGACCAGACAGGGCCCAGGCCCATCCCCAGGGACCAGACGGGGCCCAGGCCCATCCTGGGGACCAGTCCGGGCCCAGGCCCATGCCCATCCCAGGGACCAGGCCCATGCCCGGGGGGACCAGGCCCATCCCCTGGTCCAGGCCCATACCCGGCCCGGGGACCAGACAGGGCCCAGGCCCATCCCGGGGACCGGGCCCAGGCCCATCCCGGGGACCGGCCCATCCTGGGGACCGGGCCCAGGCCCATCCCCAGGGACCGGGTCCAGGCCCAGGCCCATCCCCAGGGACCAGACCGGGCCCAGGCCCAGGCCCATCCCGAGGGACCAGACGGGGCCCAGGCCCATCCCCAGGGACCAGACCGGACGCAGGCCCATCCCCAGGGACCAGACCAGGCCCAGGCCCATCCCCATGGACCAGACAGGGCCCAGGGACCAGACCGGGCCCAGGCCCATCCCCAGGGACCAGACGGGGCCCAGGTCCAGGCCCATCCCCAGGGACCACACCGGGCCCAGGCCCATTCCCAGGGACCACACTGGGCCCAGGCCCATCCCCAGGGACCACACCGGGCCCAGGCCCATCCCCAGGGCCCAGACCCCAAGGCCCAGTCCCCAGGGCCCAGACCCCAGTCCCCAGACCCCAGGGCCCAGTCCCCAAGGCCCAGACCTCAGTGCCAAGGCGCAGACCCTAGGGCCCAAGGCCCAGTCCCCAAGGCCCAGACCCTAGAGCCCAGACCCCAAGGCCCAGACCCCAGGGCCCAGTCCCCAAGGCCCAGACCCCAGGGCCCAGTCCCCAAGGCCCAATCCCCAAGGCCCAGGGCCCAGTCCCCAAGGCCCAGACCCCAGTCCCCAAGGCCCAGACCCCAGTCCCCAAGGCGCAGACCCTAGGGCCCAAGGCCCAGTCCCCAAGGCCCAGACCCTAGGGCCCAGTCCCCAAGGCCCAGACCCTAGGGCCCAGTCCCCAAGGCCCAGACCCTAGGGCCCAGTCCCCAAGGCCCAGACCCTAGGGCCCAGACCCCAAGGCCCAGACCCTATGGCCCAGACCCAGGGACCAAACCCAAGGCCCAGACCCTAGGGCCCAGACCCAGACCCTAGGGCCCAGACCCCAAGGCCAGTCCCCAAGGCACAGTCCCCCAGACCCAGGGCCCAGACCCCAAGGTCCAGTCCCTAGGTCCCAGACCCCAAGGCCCAGTCCCCAAGGCCCAGTCCCCAGGGCCCAGTCCCCAAGGCCCAGTCCCCAGGGCCCAGACCCCAGGGCCCAGACCCCAGGCCAGACTCAGGGCCCAGACTCAGGACCCAGGGACCAGACCCCAAGGCCCATTCCCTAGGGCCCAGTCCCCAGACCCAAGGCCCAGACCCCAGGGCCAAGACCCCAAGGACCAGACCCCAGGCCAGACCCCAGGGGCCAGACCCGAAGGCCCAGCCCAGACCACAAGGCCCAGAGCATAGACCCCAAGGCCCAAACCAGACCCAGGGACCAGGCCCAGACCCAAAGGCCATCATATACATCCCATTACTGTGAGATTTATTGCTGTGGATTCTGTGATACGTTCATACACACCGCACATTACTATGGAGTTTTATTGCTGTGAATTCTGTGATACGCTCATACACACTACACATTACTGGGAGTTTTATTGCTGTGGTGCTATTTTATGTCCTTTTTTTTTTTTTGAAGGGGAGAAAAGCTGTTAGAGGTTGATGGAGTGCCGGGGGGGGGCCCCATCGTGAGGTTTAGTAAGGGGCCCCATCATTTCTGATGGCTGCCCTGACCACATACCTAGATATTTGAGAGAAGTGACTGTGGTCAGCGTGCCATTTGATTTTGTCCCCACACATAGATGGGGATTTTGCAATTTGTGTAGTTTAGGTTTTGTTCCAAAGAGCATCGTTACAGTTTTGTCATTATTTAAAAAAAGTTTGTTGTGTTTGATCCACTTTTCTACCTCTGTGAATTGTTCTTGCAGCACGGCTTCCAGCTGCCGGAGAGTTGGTTTGCTGGTATAGATTACGGTGTCGTCTGCGTACATGTGTACAGTTGAGGCTTTGCAGACGTTGGGCAGATCATTTATGAATATTGTGAATAGTAGGGGGCCGAGTATTGAGCCTTGGGGTACACCGCAAGTGACAGGGAGGGGGAGGGAGGAGCTGCCAGAAATTGACACATATTGTGATCGGTCAGATACATATGATTGAAACCAGGTTAACGTGCGATCACCCATGCCAGAGTTTTTTAGTTTTTCTAACAAGATGCCATGGTCTACTGTGTCAAAGGCTTTGGCAAAATCAAGGAAGATGGCTCCAGTTAGGTTTCCTTGTTCCATCCCAGCCTGGATATCATTACAGACTTTTAAAAGGGCGGTTGTAGTTGAGTGATTTGGACGAAAGCTGGATTGATCTGGGGTTAAGTAGTTCCAATATTGATAATAATCACGTAATTGTGTGTAGACGCATTTTTCCAAAATTTTTGACATTACAGGGAGCAACGATATCGGACGGTAGTTGGATACCAAAGTACTGTCACCACTTTTATGGATAGGTACCACTCTTGCAGTCTTCCAGAGTTTGGGTATGTATCCAGTCGCCAGTGATTCATTGATTAGGGTTGCGACAGGATTTGCAATTGCCGGTGCACTGATTTTCAGCAGCATTGCTGGTATTTGATCAGGTCCAGACTGGTATTTCATTTTTTGCTTACGGAGAAGTTTAGTAACAACACTGACAGGCACTGGTCTAAAACTGAATTCCTGTCTGATACAGGGACTTTGCACAGTTGGAGGGGCCTGATCTGCATGAGGCCTTTCTGATCGCATGTCATTTCCTAGCTTGGCAATCAAAGTGGTGGCGCATCCAACAAAATAACCATTAAAGGCATTTGCTACATCTAGGGGGTGTTGCAGGGTTTTGTTGTTTACTTTGACAGCAGCTGGCTGGGAGTGGACTGGGGGTGCTTGTATGTTACTTATGGTTCTCCAAAAGTTTCTAGGGTTTGATATGTTATGGTTTAGATTTTCATTGAAGTAATGGGCTTTAGCCATTTTTGTTTGTTTTGTGCATTCATTCCGGCATTTTCGGTATTCGCAGTGATCGTTCATGGAACCAGTACTCTTGAAATTTGACCACAGTGAATCTCTAAGACGGTACATTAGTGTAAGATCAGCTGTAACCCAGGGGAGATGGGTCCCTTTTACTCGCACTTTACGCAGCGGGGCATGGGAATTCCAGACTTTCAGGAGCTCAGACTGAAAGTATTCAATTGCACAGTCTAGGTCTGGGATTAGGTTTAGTCTGTACCAGGGGAGCTGTTTGAGATCACTTAGGAAGGATTCAAGAATAAATTTCTTGAAAGACCTGGTGGTTATTACCTTTGGGGGAGATTTCATTGCCTTTATTTTGCGCACGCAGTACACTAGACAATGGTCACTAAAGCTATTAGCAAGAACACCTGCCTCCTGTATTCGATCAGGAGATGAGGAGAGAATCCAGTCCAGCAAGGTATGGTTAGGGCTTTTCATATTAATGCGAGTGGGGGAGGAGATTAATTGAGTTAGCTGCAAAGTTTTAAACAGTGAGCAGTGTTTATTGTTTTTAGGATTTAGCCAATCTGTATTAATATCGCCGAGGACCAGCATTTCACTTTTTTGGTTTTGGGCAAGTAGGTTATTAAGGATTTGAGATATGTCTGAGAGGGAGTGCACTGGAGAGCTCGGTGGGCGATAGAATCCAGCAACAATGATGGATTTACTGAATGGAATCTCAATTAAACCAGAAAGGAAATCAAAGGTGACAGGGGAGCTAGAAGTCTGTAAGGGGGTGAACTTTATGGACGCCTCAACATAAATAACAATTCCCCCTCCTCTCTTTGCTCTGTCCTTTCTATAACATGAATACCCCTGTATTGATATGGCAGAGTCTGGTACTTTTGGGGTTAACCATGACTCTGTGAGCACAATGATTTTGGGTTTGTAATAGCAACACCATGCCTGAAGCTCATCCAATTTAGGGAGTAAACTGTGGATGTTACAGTGCACAAAAGAGAGGCCTTTTTTAGTGGGGAGACTAAAGCTTGTGTCACCTATAGGACCAGGGTTAGTTTCCACATCGTTTGCCAGGGAAAGTAGCAGGATAAATAGGAATTTGGACAGAGTTTTCTTTTGGTAATAATGTGGTTGCAGAGTTTTAAATCTTTGTCTGGGGGTGGGAGGGCTGGATTTTAACACTCCACCAGCACTCAGCTGATAGGTTAAAAGAACTGAGCAGGCTGTGGTTTATTGGAAATGCTTTTCCATCCTGGGGCAATTGGAAAGGTGTATAGAAGGAGAGAGTAGTTTTAGAGAGAAGGGATGAGAAAGAAAAGAGAAGCAATAGTGGCATAAACATTATAGAGAAAGGTGTTGGGGGTGAGTAAACAGGAAATAGAGAGGTACCAGAGTAAATGGTGTAGGTTGCTGCGATATCACATGATCAATTAGTTGGGTATATATTAAATGAAAACCATGGGGTGGGTGGGTGAGGGGTGGGTGAGGTTAGGGTGGGCGGGAGCAAAGTCCTGCTGGATGAGGATGATTTAGCTTCTCTCTGCCAAGGCCAGGTAGAGAGACTGACTGAGTTTTGGGCGTGTGCTGAAAGAGAAATTAAGATTGCAAATAGCATCACATTGGGTTGAAGTTGTCCAGGAACTAGGGGGGAGTTTGTAGGGGGCAATAAAAGTTAAGGTTCATTGAACAGGGACATGGGGCAGAATAGCAGGCCTCGAGAAAATATAGAAAAAGGGAGTGGAATGCAGAAATCAGATAGCATTACAACAATTCAAATATATAAAAGATACACTTGTGTGCTATATTCTATCTACACCTATATCACACACATACAAACACACATATACAGTGATATTACAATGTAAACATAATATACATCAAGAGAAAAGGCATTAGGCTATGTCAGATCACCTTCAGTGAATGAAGTTTCTAAGCAAGATGCCTCATTGTGGCGAGTCCTGCTGGATGAGGATGATTTACTGTAGCTTCTCTCTGCCAAGGCCAGGTAGAGAGACTGACGGAGTTTTGGGCGTGTGCTTCAGTGAATGAAGTTTCTAAGCAAGATGCCTCATTGTGGTGAGTCCTGCTGGATGAGGATGATTTAGCTTCTCTCTGCCAAGGCCAGGTAGAGAGACTGACTGAGTTTTAGGCGTGTGCTTCAGTGAATGAAGTTTCTAATAAAGCTCTAATAAATTCCGTAGCACTGTACAATGGGTGAGACAGAATAACAAATAAACATACATGTAAAACACACAGAACAATAGGAGAGAGGACCCTGTTCAAGAGCTTACAATCCAAGAGGAGAGGGGTGACACACTAGATGAGGTTAAAGAGCTGGGCATTTGAAGTTGCGGGTGCGTAGGGAGCTGAGTGGAAAGATGGCGCAAGAAATGACAGTGAGGAGATCATGGAGTGAGCTGATAGACTTCTTGAAGGACTGAAGAGACGGGGAGAGTCTAATGATGTGGCATAGGGAGATCCATAGAAAGGGGGCAGCTTGGGAGAAGTCTTGAAGACGAGAGTTGGAGGTGCGGGTACGAGGAACTGATAGCATCAGATCATTGGCAGAGCGAACGGGTCAGGACAGGATGTACCTGCTGATGAGGGAGGAGATGTAGGCGGGGCGCAGTTATGGAGAGCTTTATAAGCAAGCACCAGTACTTTGAATTGAATTCTAAAAAAACAGGAAGCCAGTGTAGAGATTGACAGGCAAGGTGCGGTGGATGAAACTGGCACAGACATTCATTACAGACTGAAAAAAGAGAATCTGGGATCTCTTAAGACCAGAGAGAAGGAGGTTACAGTAGTCAAGGCGGAAGATAATAAGAGCTTGGATGAGCATTTTAGCGGAGTCCTTATAAAGACAAGGACAGATGCGTGCAATGTTTTTTTTAGGTGGAAGTAGCAAGATTTGGTTAGGGACTGAATGTGCAGAGTGAAGGAGAGTCTAAGGCTAGGGTCAGATGAGCGCATTTTGTACGGACTGTGCGTCCGTGCAGTACGGATGTACTTACTGACTGACAACAAGGTAGTGGCCACACAGTCCGTTTTTTTCACTGACGGATTTTTTGACTGATGTAGCAGGGAAAATAAATTAAAATGAAAAAACATTCTGTCCGTCAAAAATGCTGGACGTATAAATGCATCCATCTGACCACGTTTCATCACTCACACACAAAGCTACACGGACGTTGCAGACGTGGCGCACTCCGCACGTCCGCTCTAGCAGTATTACGTTCTTGCCTAACCTGTGTCCGTTTGCCGCGTCCGCCATGCATCCGCACTTCTGTGCGGACGTACTTCGTGTGTGGGGCTCTATTGGTCAGAATGCTATGCTGCCACGGACGTACAAATGTGCGGCAACACGGACGTGATAACTGCGCTCGTCTGACCCCAGCCTAAGAGGACCCTGAGGCAGCGAGCCTGAGAGGTAGAAGTAATGGTGAAACCATTTACCTGAAGGGATGAAGGTTGTCGAGCAGTGGTTCCCAACCACGGTCCTCAAATACCCCCAACAGGTTAGGTTTTCCAGATATCTGTAGCACAGGTGATTATGATTTGCTGCTCAGTGATTGCAGGATTCAGTCAGCATTTCCCCAAAGTAATCCTTAAAACCTGGCCTGTTAGGGGTACTTGACCGCGGTTGGGAAACACTGTTGTAGAGGGAGGAAAGAGGAGAAGTCCTGTTTAAGAGAGGTTGAGCTTTAGGAAATTAGAAGTCATCCAGTAAGAGACCGCTGAAAGGCAGATCGCGAGAGGAAAGGTAAATTTGGGTGTTGTCAGCATAAAGATGATATTTGAGTCCATAGGAAGAAATGAGGTTGTCCAGTGAGTTGGTATAGATCGAGAAGAGTAGGGGACCCAGAACAGAGCCTTGAGATACTTCAACGGAAAGAGATAGACTTCTCTTTCCATATCAAGAAAGATGCGGAGAGCAGCGGAAAAGGTTCAAGTAATATTTAATATAATTATTGAAATACAATATAAAAGAAAATGACGTCACCAAGTCTATAACGAGTGCCAAGATGCATTTTGTTCCAGGAATCTCTCCTGTTCTCGGCTTCTTTAGTCGGTGTCCGACTTATGTTTAATAAAAACTTTTTATATAAAGGCATATCACACATTTTCACCCACTGACATAAGGTGATATCGATTTGGAATACAAGGGGGCGCCACACCCAATGGTTTAATATTTTGTTGATTTTTAAGTGTGGAGAGCTCTTGTTAAGATTAGACACAGATTGGGTCTAGCCTACAATTCACAAATTTAGATCAATCGGTCTACCAGCCGATTAAAACTTTTGACATTACTAAAGGAAGTTTTAAAGTGGTCAGGATATGAGTAATGCCCCCTCTACTCCCCCACCCTGCCCTGGAAGAATCACTGGGTGAAGGAGTTTTCTCCACCCCACCCAGCGTCACTAGAAGACAGGATTTTTGAATTTCACTGTTACCGGTCACCAGATCGGTCACTAGTGATGTCAGTACACAGGGCGGGTGCTGGTGTCATCCTCTTTGAGACCGCCCGCAGTAGAGAACGGTCTTTGAGAGGCACCTGATGGATTGGATCTGCGCATGCACACAGCTCTAATTCATTGTTCTGAGCAAGCACTACAGTTACAAGTATTTATAAAGCGCCAACAAATTCCTTAGCGCTGTACAATGAGAGAGACAGAATAACAAATATACATACACATTACACACACAGAACAGAAGGAGGGAGGACTCTGCTCAAGAGCTTACAATCTAAGAGGAGAGGGGTGACCCATTAGGTGAGGGTGAATAGGATAGGCGAAGTGGCGGGTTGCAGGATGGCTGAGTGGGAAGAGGAGGAAATGACAGTGGGGAGATCATGGTGTGAGCCTATAGGCTTCTCTAGAGTAATGCGTTTTCAGAGACTTTTTGAAGGACTGGAGAGATGGGGAGAGTCTAATGTTGCAGGGGAGGGAATTCCATAGAAAAAGGAGCAGCTCGGGAGAAGTCCTGAAGGCGAGAGTTGGGCGTGCGGGTATGAGGAACAGATAGCAACAGATCATTGGCAGAGTGAAGTGGTAGGGATGGGGTATACCTGCTAATAAGGGAGAAAATGTCTGCAGAGGTGCAGTTATGGAGAGCTTTGTATGTGAGGACCAGTATTTTGAAATGGATTCTAAAGGAAACAGGGAGCCAGTGTAGAGTACGTAAAGTGTGTAAGTCCCATAGTGCAACGTAATTTGCATAGGAGCATAAAATACGCAGAGACGATTCTAGGACTTCAGGAGTCTCTGAACCCAAGAGGAGGAAATACGCAAGGCAAGGTACAAAAGGTGAGTAAAATCTCATAAAAAGAAAAAAAATTCATGAAAAGTAACTGGGCAGATGCTGCCAGCAGGGTCGGCCAAATTATTTAAGGGCAAAAATAAAAACGAACTCTATTTTCAATTGAGTATCTGTTTAATTTGGCTTGCATTTAGTTAATTTGATGAATAATTTGATCAATGTGTTTGGGAAACATCGTAAAAGCATGAGGAAACAGGACTACTTGAATGGGCAGATATAAATAACCACAGAATCCTTTTTAGATTGAACTGGCCAAGATGACAGATACAAAATAAGATATAGAAAGACAGGTTCAAACATTAAAACGATTTTCTATATCTAGGAGGTACGTGATAGAAACAATGTCTGATCCCTACACGCAGATTGGTCGGTAATTCTACCTATTTCCAGAAAGAGACAGAACCAGAGGTATACGTGAACAGAACAATAGACACCAAGGGTTAATGCGAGGGATGCTCGTGAGCCAGACATACAGGGTTAATACCAGTCGGGTAGTAAGAGGAATGCCAGGGGTCAGTTTGCCAGAATAGAACATTAGCCAGATGCCAGGAGTCGTGTGTCAGATTGGGTAGTCAGAGGAATGCCAAGGGTTAAAAGCCAGGAGAATCATAAGCCAAGCCAGAAGTCAAACACCGGTAACAATAGGTAATTACTATGAATGCACTGAGAGGAGGTAAAATCACGTCAGGGCAATGAACATATCTCAAACGTCTGATTTTAAACCTGGCAGGCGCCACGTCATCACGCTGCGCCCGCAACCACGTCAGTCCAATACTTCACTCGGCGGCCGGCTAGCAAGCAGTGAGGAAGGCGCTGCCAGACACCGGGCTACCAGGACGGCACAGGACGTGACAGTTTTAGGGTAAAAACTGCCCAACGTTTAGAACATATTAAGTGGTCAATTGACCAATAGACTACTACATAGGGATGCAATATTGAATTATTATTTTACTACTACTCCATCCAAGCTTTATTGCAAAGGATTATGATTATTATTCTTCTTTCTTTATAAAGCGCCGGCATATTCCGCAGCGCTGCACAATAGGCACATTATAGACAGGGTTACAATAGGATAGGATAATAAGGAATGGTTTCCTGCTTATTGGTTTTGAAGACTACTTGAACAATTAAGTTACAGAATTATGCAAGATTGATTTTGAAGAAACCACTTGTTACATATGAACCGATATTCCGCATTTGAGTTCCTTTGACAGTATCCAGAGTTACGAACGAGATATATATATATACTTGTTTGTCCGAGTGTTGAAGGGTCATAAAGGTGCTAGGGGGTTGACCTCTGACTATTTAGAGGCAAGGCATTCCAGGACAATGGAACAATCAATGAGAAATATTGAAGTCAAGGGAAACATCTTGATGGGAATGGGTCAAGTCATAAACATCTTGGAGTCTCATGTAAGTGGTCAACAGGGGTATAACAAGCCACATTATGAGGAGTAGATAGGTGATTAGGTTTAATGAGGACAAGGGGAATTGGGCAATGTAGAGCTTCAATGGATAACAGAAGATAGATTTGAGTGAGAGAATGAAAGCATGTCGACTACAGTAATTTCAACAGTAGATTTAGAAATAAAGTTAAAATAGGATCTACTCTTTGTCGAACTAGTGAAACAAAATGGGTCATATTTTTGAATGCAGTCTAGCTTACAGAACTGGTAAGGGTTTGAGTGTCCAAAGCTGGTTGATATCAAAACGGGCTACTGAACATCGAAAAGTCTCTTAATACCTGGAGAATATCTTTGTCTCCTGAAAAGACCATTAATTCAGCTTTAATATATTAATGGTCATTTGAAGGCCTGTTACACGATGAAATAATTTTTTATACCTAGAAAGCACTTAACAATACTACCACTACTACAGATCATATCAAAGGGGGCTTACATATGGTATCCAATTATCTAAAAATTATAAATAAACTTTTCATGGTCGTTATCATGAACCAAGTAAAACCCAGGAATTGTAGATAGGAACCTAAAAGGTTGAAAACAGGAGAAATTTCCTGAACAAGCACACCCTTCCCTTCACCCCTATGACTACCACACATGGATCAAGTTTTACGTTATGAATACTTTCAATTTTCTTATTAAAAGCGTGAAGATATTTGAGATTTTGGTAGTTTTTTCACTGCGGATAGTCACAGACAGTGGTAAGGAAGCCTTTACATATATGTCCTGCACAGACTTATAATCAGACTGTGGCCTTTTGTCACCCAGGTATGACATCCACCCACTGTGCTGTATGGAGGGGCTCCAGCAGTTCTCAGGCTCGTGATCATATGTTCACACCAGCACCATGTTCCACAATAGAAGGTAAGTAACAACAGCCATACAGAAAAATAAAGTAGGAAGCTGCACTCCGTTGCCAGGGGTGCACGAATGACACCACATTTATTGTCACAGACCAAACACATAAATATATTTGGGGGAGCACCACTTTTTCAATGCAAGGTGTACACCAGTGGTTCCCAACCGCGGTCCTCAAGTACCCCCAACAGGCCAGGTTTTGAGGATCACCTTGGGGAAATGCAGACTGAATCCTGCAATCACTGAGCAGCAAATCATATCACCTGTGCTTCAGATATCTGGAACAACTGACCTGTTGGGGGTACTTGAGGACTACAGTTGGGAACCAATGGTGTACACACAGCACTTTGCATTGATAAAGAGGCTTCCCCCATTTATAATTTGTCTATTTTGCTCTGTGTAAATAAATGTGGTGGGACTTGCGACTGAGCACCATTTCCTGTATAGTTTTTCTGGTTCAGGTATGAGATATGACTACATGGAATGGAAATAAGAACTAACCGATCATATGAACGTGTTTGACGCAGGCATGAGATGTCTTCATTACCTGTTCCACAGTGAGCTGCAAAATGGGAAAACCCTGGAGGAATGTAAAAGGAGTTTAGTTTTTTCTAATAACCACAAGTGCTGCTTAAACATAATGGTTCTCCTATAAAAGTATATGTTTCTCTGAAAGCTTTACTTTTAAAGTGTTGTGCCTTATTTAATTACTTGACATATTTTAGTTTGGAGAATAGAATTTTTAGACGAATCAAGAGACTTCTCAGGAAACGTTATAACTCTAGTCATAAAACTACAACTTTCCCGATGTATATTTTATTTAAAAACTCCCTTTATTTAGAGAAGGCGGCATAGCAATAATCTCTTTACTGCTATTCAAAGTTATTGGCATTATTAAGTCATCTCCAGTTGGTTATTTTTCAGTCCATTTCATTTTTGCTATAATATGAGACGTGGTTTCATGTGTCCCATGTTACCCGTGTAAGTAGAATGCTACTTAAAAACTTTCAAAAAATAATCAGAACAGCATGTCATTGCAGTTCAAACCTGAAATTAGGAACTTATGAAGCATGTGTTAATTGTAATTAGAAAACTTGTAAAATATTGAAGGATATTTTGTGAAACTGCTCAGTCCCATAGGTGGTATTCACAACAATTACATTTTTATTATAACTATTTAATTGTCTCAAACATTACACTACTAGATTCTCTTTGTTCACTGTATTGGAACCAATTCCAAATGTTTAAGACAGACTTTGTCAAACTTTTTACTCGTCAGGAACTCGATATAATCTTCCAATGGAAATGTGTAGAATATATATACGTATATATACAGTATATATCACATACACCCACATATATACTGCTGACCAACACTGGGAGCACTAGAGTCTCATAAAAACAAGTTATTATTTAAATTTTATCATACAAAACAACTTCGATTTTAAATAGATGAGGATTTGGTTACACGATACGATCATACAGTGCATAAGTCTGTCACAACGTCAATGTACCCCATCAAGGGAGGTCCTATCCCTGCTAAACTAAAGCCTGCTCTTATGAAATTAACTCACTGTTACATCTGGGGCTCTTCGCGTCTCCAACACCGGTCGCTCGTGGCGACCATTTTTTGTTGCCTCCTGTCGCAGCCGCGGAAGAGTGGAACGGTGTGCTGGCTGGGGGCACGGCATTGTGAAATTGCCCAGTGGAAAGCACCCGCCGGTTTAACTGCTGGGATTCCCTTTTTCTCAGTGCCCTGTGGTTGTTTTCATTGCTCGAGAGCGCGTTTATGTTCGGTGTATCGATTTTGGCTATTTCTCCTCTGATTTTTCTGACCTCTTGCTTCCCCATTTGACTCTGGCTTGTACGATTAGAAATATAGTGGAGGCGCTAAAAATAAAAATCACTAAATGTAATGCACAATTTTATGTCTACCGGCTGCTAAGTATAAAGATACACAATAAAACTAAACAAAATGGTGTTTTTTTATAAAACCCTTTTAAACTCAAGTGATTAACATAGGAAGTGGCGAATATAATTGCGCCGCAAGGAATATTTATATATTTTGATTAGGTTGTCACCTATACTGCATGTTGGGATCATGGATTCGTGACACTTACTAGGGACATCAATCCTCCTGGAGCTCTCTGCAGCGAAAGGATTATATAAGCCCTGTGATGGTGAACCTGTAAACCATGTGAAAGGGCGGGGTTCAATGATGGATGTCCCTAGGAAGTGAGTTCATAAGCGCAGGCTTTAGGTTGGTATAGATATGCCTGCTGTAATAGTATATTGATGTTGTGGCAGGCTTATTGAATGTGTGATCACAACTTATAACAAACCTCCATCAGGGGCGTATCCAGACACACGGTGTGGGAGGAGCATTTTTGGCTAAGAAACAGCTGTTGCTCAGTTCAGTGACAGGCATAGCAGGTGTCGGTTCTCAGACTACACTCATAGCACTCACTCTCCCCAGAACATTGCCCACAGGGTCTGTCCTCCGGCTGCTACATTGACACCTGGCAGACCCTGCACAGCAATGTTCCATGGAGAGTGTGACGGGGCAGTCTGCATTCTGGCACATGCTTTGCCTGCCACTGAGAGCATAAATTGCATGCAAGATTTGCGACCCGTGCCATTTACATTCACAGAGGACATGAATAATTTAGGCAACCCCATAAAAATATGTGCACCTCCGGTCAGGTGAGTCCTACCTAATGAAAACAAGCATATCCTCGTGCTGTTTCTCAGTCATGGTGGGTTTACATTTATACCCTCACCAGGGACAATTCCACTTTGGGATTAAAAAGAAAACCACGGAAAGAGGCAGCAGCAATAACGACCTGGCTGGAGATACAACAAAATATACATATATGTGCAGAAAAAAACGGTTCTGCACCTATTCCCTTACAAGGTGGATGCACAGACCAGAAGTATCCAGCCTGCTTCACTGAAACCTTTGATTGTGTTCTGTTTCGCATAGAGCTACAGTGGTGAGCGCAAATGACAACCTTTTTTTCTTGTTAGGTTTTATACATGAAGCAGGCTGGATACTTGTGGTCTGCACACCCTCTTAGGAAATAGGCGCGAATATTTTTTTTCATATGTGTATATTTTGTTGTATCCCCAGCCAGGTCATTATTGCTGCTGCCTCTTTCCGTGTTTTTCTTTTTAATCCCAAAGTGGAATTGTTCCTAGCGATGGTATAAATGTAAACCCACCAGTCTCTCTCATGACTGAGAAACAGCATGAGGATATGGAGTTGCTTAGAAAGCAGCTCTTGGTTTCATTAGGTAGGACTCGTCTGACCAGAGGTGCCGTGACGAGGCAGGTGAGCTTACACTTTAATGGCCATTCCAGTAAACTAAAACCTAGGATTGTGTTTTGTTTCGTATGGAGCTACAGTGGCGAGCGCAAATGACAACCTTTTTTCTTGTTATGTATTAACCCCATAATAATATTCTGGCACATATGCTATGCATTACATTGTACGGTGATAAGTGGTGGATCAAAGCCCAATACTTCTAACATAAGTTCCATCCTGTGTTTGAAAGCTCAATGCCTAGGAATTTAATTTTACAACATCACATTTCAAAAAGGGTTATTTTCTTTCAGCTACAGTACATAATCTTACCACAAATAAAATAAAAAAACAGAAAACAATATGCATAAAAGAATAAATCAGAAACAAAACACAGCATATAATCATATTTAGAGGTTTTTTTTTACTCATCCCCATCTACTATTTATGTATTTATTAAAAAACCTTTTAATATGATTTCATACACCCTCTCCATAAACACAGTGATATATCTTCCTTGTCATAATGTGTTGAAAGTGCATATTCAATATCTGAAAATACAGATAAAGTTTGTGTAAAGGCCTCGACTAAATCAGTTTGCATGTTGTAATTGAATATAAACCCAAAGGCACACAGACTCAGAACAATAGCTAGGAGGGGAATGGCAAAGCCCTTTGTCTTAAGCCCCAGGAATGCATTGGAAACCAAATATAATAAAAAATGAAAATTCAGGTGCAAGCATTACACATTTCATACTGAATAATTATTTCTGTACTGCCCGCAAATCCTCTCTGGTAAGCTGTGCATCTAAAACTCATCGAACTGCCAAGGGGTAAACGTGGCTCCATCCATCATACAGCCACTTGACAAATACATTCCATAATAGAAGTTTATTTTTATGGGAGGCTGAATCAAGGACTTTCCCATGCATACAAAAACTTGTCAAAATTATTTATGAGTCTTGCTGAGACACACAATATGTCATATCAAACTCCTATTTTCCTTCCGAGCACAGACTGTCAATATCTCTACTACTATCAATAATATGGAACACCGCTGCTAAAGGCCCTCAGGAGTTTGAGGTCATTTGCCCATCCTTGTCTGCTGCCAAGAGCTGCGTCTAGCTGCAATGCAGCTAAAAAAAAAAAAAAAAAGCGAGTGTATTTACAACCTCTAGGAGGTGCATTTAAGAGAGGAGCATGTGGATACATTCAAAAGCTCTGGCAACAAAACGACAAAGTGTGTGGAAGCGATTATAAATGATCACAGCGAATATTATTGTGGAGAAATGTGCTAAAAAAACACTTCAAAATATTTAACTTGGAAAATAAAATTTAAAAAACAACAACACGTTTCAAGTGACACAACCCTCAAAATTGGGTATCTAAAGACCATATGCCTGCAAGAAATGAGTATATTACTGAAGCTTAATCACTAAAAGAGACCAGATTGTTATGACATCATAGACAAGACTTGGCCACCAGGCAGATCAACAGACGTTGCAGAATTCCTACTCCAATGATGCTTTTCCAATCTCGACAAGATTGGCAAGCACTGTGGAAGATTCTTTAATTCAGCCTTTTCACTACCCTTGACATAGAAAATCATAGGCCCTCATGAGGTTAGGACTATGGGAACAAATAGTAAAATGAGCAACGACTAGAATAAAAATGGCATTTCTGTTCTGATTAACATAACTGAAGAAAAGATGGTCAAAAATGTAAAAAAATGGGATAAAAGGTGAATTTCACAAGAGCAATAAAGCATCCAAGGCAAACAATGAGCAGGAAATAAGATAGACACGCAATCCATCTATTCCTTCTAAGCATCAGTCCTAATCAAATCTTCTTTACTTATTTACCTCCCTACAGAAATGTTTGGAAGGATGGCCCATCATTCACGTTGGCTGCCTCCGATATACCATGGGCATTGCAATACAATGAGCAGGGCTGGTTTCTCCACGTCTTTGCTGCAGGACGTTTTACTCTTGACACAATTTATCATGTTCTAATTGAAGTAACGCCGTGTCCCGTGTCAACAAAGATTTTCAACACAATTACTTCTTTTTGTCACATCAAATTTAGCAAACACATAATAATAAACATAAAGACTAGCAGAAGGGCAGCTGCTAAGTGTGCAAGCAGTTTCCCAGATACCTCCTAATTAATTAGACAAGGCATGTTCGGAACTTCGGATGCTCTTTCGGTAACTATGATGAAAGAGAAGACACAAATTCCTGCGTCTTTCCATCCAACTTTGTTAGCGTCGGTTACAGGCCGAAGGGCTCCCGCGGCCGCGTCTTAATTGTTCGGCTCTTGGAAAGACTGATCATTCACTGAATTGTTGAGTTGATGGGATTCGTGTAGCCGGTTATAAATTGATAATCTAAATTAATTCATTCAAGCAGAAATCGATTTTGTAACTCCTTGAGAGCTTGTAATAATGCTTACCTCCTACCGCTTGCTGCATTCTCCGTTTCATAAAAGCTGGTCGGAAACAGCTGGATTCAGGTGACCTGCTAGCTCATTAAATCTGTTACATGTTCATCCTAGTAAATGATATTAAGCAGAAATGTCTTTCCGTTGATTTTTTTTCCCCCCTCTCTAATTTTATGACAGAAATAACCTAATTTGTTACACAAAATAACAATCTCCTTGTATTACTTTGCCTTGTTAAAATATTTTATGCATTTTTCATTTACACGGAGGTAATGGAAAAACACTTAAACTATCTGTTATTTAAACCACAAGAGATATGTTACGGAAAGTCTGATAGCTTCCAAAATGATTGCCTCTTCATGGTCTTTGCTTTATTTCCATAATAAAAAGGGGGGACATTTCATAGGTTAGTAAATAAAAAACAATCCTTTCTTTTGTGTGTTCGCTCGCCATCGCCCGTCCTAGAGACCAGATTGCTTTCTAATTCATTTAGGAATAAGGTCTCATTATTTTCTTCTTCCTTTTTTTTCCTAAGTATTTCTACAGCAGAATTTCTTTCTGTCCATTACAAATGTTCCACTTTCTTCATCTGCGGGGAATAGAACCTAATTTTAAACCTCACATTAAAAGAATCATTTTCTATACCGTCCTCTCGCTTTAATGAAACAACGGAAGGTGCGCGTTCGAATTAAAATGCGTCTTATGGATCAGATGTAATTAGAAATGTCTATTATGTAACGAAATTCAGGATCAATGTTCAACACGCATTTTGTAAATGACATACAAACGTGATTGCAGGATGCCATTGATGAGAAAAGTGATTCTTTCAAGATGATGGTTTACATTTTTATAAGGTATTATGTCTATTTAGTGGCTTCTCTTGGCCTACTAATGATCTGCTAGCCCAGAGGGCTCTTAATAAACTGCATAACCCAATCTTCTGCCAAGAGTGGAAAAGAATTGGGATTTGATTGGAATTTTTATCAAGCAGCACAAAGAGCCAGGTGTAAATGTAAAACCACAGGGGTAAGACGATTTAAAAAAAAAAAAAAAAAAAATTGATTTTCATGGAGAAAAGTGCCTCCTTTTGTACCAATACAGCGATGACTGCTGTCCAGCAAGAAGAAGAACGCGCCGCATAAGAATATTTTATAGAACAGGTATTCCATCTGACAGTTCTTGTAAAAATACCCTAAAGCAGTGATGGTAACCTTTGTAGCACAAGGTGTAATACGAGAAACAAAGTCCATCCCTGAACCTTTTATTACCTAGAGATTTTTTTTTTTTATAACATCTGACTTTGTAAATGTATTTTTTTATTGAAATGCTTTCACATAAAACTCAAATATCATGAGCAGAATAATGAATGTAGCAATAAAAAATACCTTAAAGTTTACTCGGTAATCCACGTTGATTTCACTACAAATGGCATTATCCTATAATATGTCATAATCCCTTAATCCTCTAAACAATTAATCTGAATGTTATATTCCCTATATAATATATATGCATTAAACAAGATAGTGATAAATTATATTGGATATATTACGAAGAGACAGTGAGCAATCTGCGATATCAATATGAAAATGTGCTGATTCATTACTGATTTATTACTGAAGATAAACATGTAGTGTAGGGAGGTCCGTTCAAATGGGATTCCAGTAATCGTTGGAATAAAAATAAATAAATGCTAAAATCGCACGGCATATCAAAGGCTAAGGCCATTTTATTTTCATGGGAGGAGAGTGAACTTAAAATTTTCATAACAAAATGACAAACATTTTCAAGAGAGATTTGTGCAAAAGCAAAAAAAAAAAATCTTAAACACAGAAAAAACAAACTAACTTGCAGGCAGCTGTTTGAATAATGATAACAGTCCTGCACCTTACCTTACAGAATCAAGATCACCTATGCCATTGTGCATCTTGCATATATTTTAATTGGACACACACTGCCCATGTAATGTATTTTAACCCCTTCCATGCTGAGCCATTTCATCTCCCCGTGTCTAGCTCATTTTGCCCATTACTTGCTATATGAAGTTATGTTTTATTGCGGATACAACACATTATAGATCTCGGGCCTCCCCCATAGACTCAGATGAAAAATGTATAACTATAAGCATTATTCTTAATAAAAAGAGTATGTATAAAACAGAAGGCCCTATTCCCCGCTTATCTCTAAAATGGGGATGCAAGCGGCGAAAATCGGCATCTTGCCCCAGAATGTAGCACTACTTGCAGTGATACTCGCAGGTGCAACTCCACTCCGCCGCGAGTATCGCCTCCTGGAGTCCGACTCCATGGAGGGTTGTGCTTCCTGGCCACGAGATCGCTCAGCGCAGCGTAACAAGGTTACCATCACTGCTTTAGGGTATTTTTTATAAAGAACTGTCAGATGGAATATCTGTTCTAGAAAATATTCTTCTGCGGCGCGTTCTTCTTCTTGCTGGACAGCAGTCATCACTGTTTTGGTACAAAAATAGCCACTTTCCGTTAGGAAAATCTATTTTTTTTGTCGCCTTACCCCTGTGGTTTTACGTTTACACTTGGCTCTTTGTGCGGCTTGATAAAAATTCCAGTTCCTCCTGTGGAGAAACTAAATTCTGTGAGATCTCATTCCTGTCACATTGTATTACTGTAAAAAGGCTACAAAGAGCAGCCCAACCCAACAGTGTAACAAAAAGCTCAAAAACATTACTGCTGCATTACAACAGCCAAGTAGATGGCAGAATACAGGGAGATCTCTACAGTTGCTCACTACCGCACAGGGATTGGATACAGGCAGTGATAATTGTCAAAAATCTCTGTATATTACAGATGCAATGTGTTATTGTACTTTGTACATGCAGACATTATGCCACAGATATTATTTGTATATTCTATAGGAATTTTTGGAAGCTTCATGGCTAATCTCCTTCTGATCAGTACAAATCCCCATAAGCAGGATGTATGACCATTTTACACCATTCCAGAGATTTTTTGTTTTCTTTTGTTAGATTTCAAATTAGGCATATTTTGTATCATTGTAAAGAACATTACATGACCTTGTGGAATTTTTTAAGAAGTGGAGATAGGGGGAGCAAAAGACTCACCATCCATTACAACATTCAATACAACTTTGCTGGAGTAAAGGGCGATTTCCTGGCATCATGAGGTCAGTGCACTTTGGGGATTTCCCTGGAGCAGCATGACTTGCATTCATACTGTTCCACTGGGTAAGAAGAGGCAGGGCATTGTGCAAATGATCAGTTGGCAAATAATGCATAGGACTTGTCATGCGCACAAAACAGTGAATGAGAAAAACGCACTCCAGATGTCATTCTTATTGTGGTGGTTACTTGGTTATGGGTAAGTGAGCATCCCTAATCTCATCAGCTGGCTGAACATTCCAAACAGGAGGGCTGGTTGAACATTCCAAACAGGAGGGCTGGTTGAACTTTCCAAACAGAAGGGCTGGTTGAACATTCCAAACAGGAGGGCTGGATGAACATTCCAAACAGGAGGGCTGGATGAACATTCCAAACAGGAGGGTTGGTTGAACATTCCAAACAGGAGGGTTGGTTGAACATTCCAAACAGGAGGGCTGGTTGAACATTCCAAACAGGAGGGCTGGATGAACATTCCAAACAGGAGGGCTGGATGAACATTCCAAACAGGAGGGTTGGTTGAACATTCCAAACAGGAGGGCTGGTTGAACATTCCAAACAGGAGGGCTGGATGAACATTCCAAACAGGAGGGCTGGATGAACATTCCAAACAGGAGGGCTTCCCTCCATTCTTGAGTCTCCCAATCAGCCCAAGCTGGATTGCCTACTGGGGTTTAGGTCAGCATTGCACATTTGTGCCCAGTGAGAGGCAGGCACTGTACAGGCTGCTTGCTTGAGCAAGCATCCAGCTCACTGTTCCCCTGCTACAGCAGAAGCAAAGGGTGTCCGAACAGAAAAGTGCTAATGGAGACCTCTGCTGCTAGAGAAAACATAGAAACATAGAAAAATGCCGGCAGATAAGAAGCTGTCGGCCCATCTAGTCTGCCCAATTACATGGATACTTTACCTGGATTTATCTTTTGTTTAGGATAGCCTTATGCCTATCCCATGCCTGCTTAAATTTAATTACTGTTTTGGCCTCTACCACTTCTACTGGAAGGCTGTTCCATGTATCCACCACCCTCTCAGTAAAATAATGCTTCCTGATGTTACTTTTAAACCTTTGCCCCTCTAATCTAAGACTATGTCCTCTTGTTTTGCTACTTTGTTTCCTTTTAAATATACTCCCTTCCTCTACCTTGTGGATTCCCTTTACGTATTTAAATGTTTCTATCATATCTCCTCTGTCTCGTCTTTTTTCCAAGCTGTACATGTTAAGATCATTAAGCCTTTCCTGGTAACTTTTCTCCTTCAAGCTGTACACCATTTTAGTAGCCCTTCTCTGAACTCTCTCTAAGGTGTCTATATCCTTCAGGAGATACGGTCTCCAGTACTGCACACAGTACTCCAAGTGAGGTCTCACCAGTGCTCTGTACAGTGGCATGAGCACTTCCCTTTTCCTACTGCTATGACGAGTTTGAAGTCATGTTTTATTATACAAACCAGACAAATTATATATTCTTTTTTTTTTCAAATTCAAAATATATCATTACTATGTGTATATGTCATGTCAGGATGCTATTACAGAAAAAAAAGGCAAAAATGTAACGCTTTATAATTAATAAGACTATGAATCCACTGAACATGCACCGGCTAAGGGAAATGAGTAATTGCAGTAGCATTGTTAATTTTATATGTGAAAACTAGACAATGCCACTGCCTTAGAAAAAATAAATGAATACTTTCATATTTTGTTTTTCCCATTTTTTATTTTTACATTTTACATGGTCGTGTTTGGTATCATTGGAAAAAACTGAATCTGACCATTCCAATGAATCCTCACTTAACCATGTGGGATGTGAAGAATGGAGATACAGGGGTTCAACACTCCCACCCCAGCTTTCCTTTTGCTGGCACAAAGATTACATTTAGATGACTGGTGTGTGAATACGGATCATGTCATCACCTCCACACTTGCTCCCAGCATGCGAAAATACAAGAGGAGTATTGTAACAGTATTGCAGTACTTTAGAATTGAAAAGCATATTATGCTGATGTATTTGATAAAAAAGACTTTTATTTTTGCACTAAATAACGTCCGGTTTGGTATCATTGGAAAAGCAAACTCTGGTCTTTCCAATTGTACTTCATTTGACCTATTGGGGTGTATCAACGTGGAGATTCAGGGATACTTTGGATACCTGTCTCCAAAGCAAAATTTTATCCAGGTTTGCTGGACTAAAGCGGCTTTCCCTGTTGTCATAAGGTCACGCATCATGACAAAAATGGGCCAGAGTCTCCCTGTCCAGCCTAACCCACGGCAGGGGGAGAAGGTCCTGCTCCATCGCTGGAACGATAGAGAGTTAAGTAATTAGGATGACAACACGCTCAAGTCGTCTACACCAGTGTTTCTCAACTCCGGTCCTCAAGCATCACTAACAGGCCACATTTTAAGGATTACCTTGGGGAAATGCAGACTGATTCCTGCAATCACTGAGCAGCAAATCTTATCAACTGTGGTGTCCTTCACATATCTGGCAAACCTGGCCTGTTAGGGGTACTAGAGAACCGGAGTTGAGAAACACTAGTCTACACCACAGGATTACTTTAGACTATGGGAGCGTCTCGTGAAGAGGATACATTTGCATAAAATATTTTGTAAATTAATCGATTAACAGAATGTGTGCAGAGTACTATTTTTTGTCCAACTGCATCTCAACACCCATTCTAAAGGCTTTCTAGGCATTCCACACAACGTTTTACTTAACATGAAACTCAAGTGAGAAATAGTTCCCTCTTTTTTGCCCATAAATAATTGGGCAGAGGCTGCTGACAGCATTTTCCCAATTATTATTATTATTATTTTCTATGGGATGAGGACACATTTCAGTTGAAATCCATGAGAATTCGATTTTGATTATATAATTACCTACTACTAGTTTCCTATTAGTAGTATAGGTGCAGGTTTTAGGGCCAATAAGAGTTGTCAGAGCTTTCAGTGGTGGAAGTCATGAACATGAGCAAGACCTGACCTGCACACTGAATTCTCTGCCCTTGAAATGGTTTTCAAATGTTGGCAACCACACAGCCCATTCAAGCACCTCGGTATGAGGTTGAATGGGAAGTCAGTTGAGTGTCTAAATGGCACAAGACGACATTAGAACCCCCCTTTACACTTTCCATATATAAATTCTGTATGGAAAATCTTATCTATCTCAACAGTAACAAGGTAATATTTATTAAATATATAAGGTGCATATACTACACACAGACTACTGTTCAGACAAAAGTCACATGGCTTAAATACAAAGTGACATCGGATTCTTCCTAATTAACACATGGATAATTCAGAGTCAAGCTGTACAGTGAATAGAATGTCCTTTCTATCCTGAACACTTATTCTCTGCAGAGTTCACGTTTAAGCCAGACAGATATTAAAGAATAGCTACAATTACATCTAGAGAAATTATTAGTTTTTAATCAGAAGATTAAGCTATTAAGATAATGGTATTGAAGATTTATTTTATTAACTTAATAAAATTAAAACTCTGTAGAAATAAACCATCCTTTTAATTGTCAGACAGAGAATAACTGCATTGATTTTTATCCCGATAATAACAAAATCATCCAAAAATTATTTCACATAAAACGTACTTTTGAGAGTTTGAAGAGCACGCTGACGCGTGTCATCGCAGGAACATATATGGCACTAAAATTATTAAAAAGTCATAAAAACGGAGCCACAAAAGAAAGGAAATTATTATGTGACCATAAAAACAAATGTAACAGTTACTGATTGCAGTTTCGAGGACCCCATCAAAATGAATGCATTACTGTTAATGGAGTAATGAAAAATATGATAATTATTTTGGATATTCATCAATAATATAGAGCGGAGCTCGTATAGTGTTTCTCAAGAGCACTTGGCGTCTCTTTAGACTGTAGATGGATCCTTTAGAAATCTTACAGAAAGTTGTTTTCCCCCCCCCCTCAAAGCATTAAAAAAAAAAAATCCATTTCAGTGCTAGGGAGAGTAAGGTGCCAATTAGGTGCATATCTAATAATACATAAGACAACCGAGGAGAATGTCTACATCATAGATAAATAGCTGAAACATGAGCAATACACATTAGGAGCCCTATTCCAAGGTTGGTGCTAACTTAACCAGAGCTGTTGTAAGCTTACCAGAGCCATTATAGTGTATGGAGTTGTTAAGTTTACAACAGCTCTGCTTACGTTAGCACCAACTTTGAAGTATTGCCTTAAATTTGTAGTATTTATAAATGGCAACGGCTTTATTTATTGTTGTAGACTAAGACCCTGTACTTTTCAAATAATACTTTAAAGGGACACATTGCACATTTTGAATTTCCCAGCTGCCGGTCCCCAGATTGGTTATCGATCTCTTCGAACACTTGCAGAAGCGAGCGTTCAGAGAGTAGGCAGTCAATGGATTGGTTCTGTGCATGAGCGCGCCGCTCCAATCCATCAATCTGTGGAGGTGCTGCAGAGTTTATGGAAAGTGCACAAATACCAAATGATACATAAATTGCATTGTGTTCACTACTAAATTGTGTTAGAAGCTGCAGGAACCTTCTGCATTTTGGAAGCCCTGAGCTCAGAGCTGATAGGAACCGGTACCAAGGGAGAAAAGGTGAGTATTTTACAACTAGAAGAAAAAATATTATATACAAATGGTACAATAGGATTAGAGAAATATCTGTAAGAACTATTATGATATTTATGGGAATGTACATACCCAAAATGTCATCCCAGCTTTTTAGAAAGCCTGACATAATATCGACATGTAATAAATATAGTTGCCCGACAAGAACCAGGCATTTCATACACTATCGCAAAGTGTTAGGAAATGTGACCAAAAGTAATAAGGGCAGGAAAATAATAGTCCAATCTGTTGAAATTCCCTCTAGGTCTGGCAGTTATCACCTATGCTATTCACATATCTATAATCAGAAAGTGTGTGTATGCGCTTAGTGTGTCACAAACAAGGAGGCCGTCTAAAAGGCATGCATGGGCATGCACCCAAAACACATCTGAAGATGGAGTGAAAACATCACACTTCAAGAGTCTTGTTCCACACAGTGAGTTTTCACTTATTTTTCATCCATTAATGCTCATCTGTACAGTGGCTTTGAATGTAAATTGTCCCTGGTTATGCCGAGAAACAAAATAGACAAAAAAAGCCAAAATAATAAAACAATTATTACTTTTTAGTAGTGATGCACCAAATTAAAAATTTCGACCCAAAATTGATAATGGAGACGGAACTTGGCCGAAAACCGAGACCGAAAATCAGTCATCCTAACCCGGGCTTGGAGGCCTGGCTGAGCCGGGGACTCGCCTGAGCCTGGGAGGTCGGCTGAGTCTCCAGGCCTAGGTGAGCCCCCTGCTCAACCGGGCCTCCAGGCCCAGCCGAGCTGAGGGCTCCAGGACCCAGGTTTAGATGACTGATTGGGGGGGGACATACTTACCTACATTCACATCACATACTTGCCTACATTCACAAATGTTGGTTTCCGAGCTCCTCCAGTGCAGTCCTCCTTCACACTCCCCTTGCACGCACAGCACGTGTCAGAGGCACCAGTCACAGAATGACATCATGGGACCGGAGGCCTTTGATCCCCCCCTAGGCTCGTGATTAGTCACTAGCCTGGGGTAAAGCCAACCAGTGGCAAAGCTGTCACAGATCCAGCCGTGCGCAGGGTCAAAGGCTTCCGGCCCAGTGACGTCACGTCATCCCACGAATGATGGACATGTGCTGTGTGCGCAAGGGGAGCATGAAGGAGGACTGCACTGGAGACTGCTGGAAGAGCTCAGAGGCTAACTTGTGAATGTAGGCAAGTACGTGATGTAAATGTAGGTAAAAATGGGAATGTATGTGTCACCCCCCCTCAAGTCATCCGAACCTAGGCCTTGGAGCCCCGGGCTTGGCTGGGCCTGGAGACCCGGCCGAGTCCCCGGTTCAGCCAGCCTTTAGGCTCAGGTGAGCCTCCGGCTCGGTTGGGCCTCCAGGCACAGGTTGAGCCGGAAGCTCACCTAGGCCTGGAGGCCAGCCAAGTCCCCGGCTCAGTTGGCCTCCAGGCTCAGGTGAGTCCCTGAGTTGGCCAGGCCTCCAGGCCCGGATGACTGATTTTCGGCTGTGTTTTTTTCGGCCATCTTTTCCTTTCGGCCGAAAGCACCATTTTTGGCCGATAATTTCGGCGGTCAAAATTTCGGTGCATCCCTACTTTTTTTTTTTTTTTTAGACATATGTACCACTGGGTGACACAAATTCAAACTTATTTGAACAAAAAAGATGCAAGGTCAATAAATTCGTTTTTTTCTTGTAAAATAGAAGACAGTGTTGAGAATTAGCAAAACATAGGATATGTTTTCAGTGTATACCAGGAGGGATTGGAGAAAAAACCTAAAAGAAGGATTAAATCTCTAAATTGCAAGCCTCAAAATATAAGAAAAATAAATATATAGAAGGCATCCTGGTTCTGATGCCTTCTATTAATTTTTCTTATATTCTTGAGGCTTGCAAGGTTTTTTATTTACTTCTGTGCCCATCTAGGATTTAATTATTTATTCAGGACACAGATACCGGGGTTATTTTAGGTATGTCTGATTCTTGATCCTCCCTTCAACCCCTCCCTCTGGTTCATTGTTTTCTACAGACGGGCCCTGGCATTTCTCCCCTGACCTATGAATTGTTCATTAATTGATTGCATTAAGTATATTTCGGCTACGGGGGTACTCTTTGCCAAGCGTCATTGACCAAATATTTGACGGTATCCCTCAACCATTGTTGTTTATTATGTCATAGGTGTCTTTTTGTATTTAATAATAAAAAAATCTGTATTTGTATACCTAACCCAGCTCAGTTTGTTGGATTTTTTGTCCAAGTGAGTCTCTTTCATTCCTTGTTTTTCAGTGTTGAAAATTATTCCAGTTAAAGTCTTATGCAGCAAAGGCCATGACAGGATGACACCGTTAAAAGATTATTTATATTTTAAAACTGGGAACCCCTCGGAGACATTTTAAGAAGAGGCGCAGTTCCTATTAGACATTTCGACACTGTACCTGCTGTGTGACAAAGAAAGAATATAAAAGGTGGTACTCATAAAGAAGATGACAACATTTCCTATATTTAGCACGCAACAAACTGATCACTGGCCACTGGGGTATTCCACCGAATTGCACCACTGATGAATAGCCGAGGGACTCAATTAACAAAATCTAAGCTTTTTAAGTCTTTAATGATTGAGAAAAAAAAATGAATGAGAGCAGTTAGGATTGTCATTATAAAATGCTAATTAAGCATTAGTTTAATAATTAACCCGTAATCATTAACAGGACTTGTAGAGTTTCAATATTCTTATTCTGTTTAATGACATCAAAGTCAGCAACTCAGGTCTTCACAACTTATTTTTAAGATGAATAGAGACATGAACAGCCATGCATTTTTTTTCATACGTTTAAACTACGGTCTATATTTCGGAGTCTATTCACCAAACACTGAATGTGGTTGTGCATGTTTCTCTTTTTTTGATACAGTTATCCGACGGTGTGGATGAATAAACCAAGAGATAAATAACGTGGTGTTGCGTGTGTAGCAGGCACATTTCCACTGAAATTCGGATGAACAACCAAAGACCTGCAGGCCCTATTCCAAGCAGCTTGTAGTATTGCTGGATGAGCCGTTAATCCTTCCTGCTCTACCCTTAAATCCTAATGGGTTAGCAGCTATTCCGGTTCTGTTATGGCTCTTCATGTCCAGTAGCTTACTGTACGTCTGCACACATAGGGCAGTATTCCATAGTGAACGCTAATTTATCACCAGGACCAGAGTGAGACTGGGAATAAATAGTTCCCAGTCTCCCTCCGAGGTACTGTGCGATTTTGTAAGAGCGAGATTGCACAGGGCTCACAGCCTGGAAGCACAACCCTCCATGGAGTCCTATGGACTCTAGGCGGTGATACTCGCAGCAGTACAGAAGAGCTACCATGAGTATTCCAGCGGTTAGCGCTGTGTTCCTGGAGCAAGGTGTCGAGCTAGCGCCTGCCCCGGAATAACAAGCTAAAATGGGTATGCTACAGGGAAACCTGTAGGCACAAATTATCCCAGGCAGCAAATAATCCCATATTAATTGGAAATAAAGTTATCAAAAAAGATGAACAGGCAGAAACTGAACTCATGGTATAAGACCGGTCCTGTTGTGCTGGCTTGGGTTTTCCTTAGTCTGATATTACACTTTTGGGGACACTAAAGGAGAGTCTACCAGCCATGGACAGCGGCCTCACCACATCTACATGGAGTTGGCCCTCAAATGTTTTAAAAAAATTTAGAAAGCTCTCCCGATAAAAATGGCATTAGTTAGGGCTCTTCATAATATGATATTCTGTAACTTGACAGGTCTCTAATATTAAAGTGAACCAAATGTCAAGTCACTTCAAGCCAAGTCAAACATAATCATGTGTAGTCACGTGTCCCTCCTATAAATAGGCAAAATATAACCAAGCACATGCAATTCAGCTAGAACAGCCTAGCTGCACTTGGTCCATTATCTTTGGCACATAGTACACCATACTAGTAAAGATGGTACATTAGTAAGTCCACAATAATGTACTGGTGAATTTCCCCATACGGTGCAATTTTGTGTCCATTCGGCTATTCAAAAAGCCGGCATTTGCCTAATATTAGTGAATTGACAAAGAAATATGATGACCTTCGGTGGCAGTGAAATTCCCCCTAGAGAAGTAACAGTTAATCTATTTAGAGAACGCCGAATAGCACAGAAATGTCGTCGAAAAGCCCTGATTTTCAGTGGTTTCATTCGACAGGTTTAAGAAGGCGAATCTCAAAGTGAGGGAAAAAAATTATTTGATCCCCAGTTGATTCTGTACCTTTGACCACTGACAAAGAAATGATCAGTCCATAATTTTAATGGGAGTGCTCCTAATCTCAGCTTGTGGTCTGTATAAAAAAAGACACCTGTCCACAGAAGAAGCCAATCAGATTCCAAACTCTCCACCAAGGCCAAGACCAAGACCAAAGAGCTGTCCAAGGATGTCAGGAACAAGATTGTAGACCTCCACAAGGCTGGAATGGGCTACAAGACCATCGCCAAGCAGCTTGGTGAGAAAGTGACAACAGCTTGTGCGATTATTCGAAAATGAAAGAAATACAAAATAACTGTCAATCTCCGTCAGTCTGGGGCCCCATGCAAGACCTTGTGGAGTTTCAAGAATCATGAGAACGGTGAAGAATCAACCCAGAACTACACAAGAGGATATTGTCAATGATCAAGGCAGCTGGGACCAGTCACCAAGAAAACAATTGGTAACATAATATGCCGTGATGAACGGAAATCCTGCAGTGCCTGCAAGGTCCCCATGCGCAAGAAAACACATGTACAGGCCCACCTGAAGCTTGCCAATGAATATCTGAATGATTCAGAGGAGAACAGGGTGAAAGTGCTGTGGTCAGAAGATACCAAAAATTAGCTCTTTGGCATCAAATCACCGTGTTTGGAGAAAAAGGAATGCTGCCTATGACCCCAAGAACACCATCCCCGCCGTCAAATATGGAGGAGGAAACATTATGCATTGGGGTGTTTTCCTACTAAGGGAACAGGACAACTTCACCACATCAAAAGGGACGATGGCGGGGCCAAGTATTGCCAAATCTTGGGCGAGAACCTCCTTCCCTCAGCCAGGGCATTGAAAATGGGTCATGAATGGGTATTGCAGCATGACAACGACCCAAAACATCTGCCCAAGGCAACAAAGGAGTGGCTCAAGAAGAAGCAGATTAAAGTCCTGGAGTGGCCTAACCAGTCTCCAGACCTTAATATAATAGAAAATTTGTGGAGCGGAAGGTTTGAGCTGCGAAAAATCTGCCTCGAAACCTTAATGACTTGGAGAAGATCTGCAAAGAGGAGTGGGACAAAATCCTTCCCGAGATGTGTGCAAACCTGGTGGCCATCTACAAGAAACAGCTGACCTCTGTGATTGCCAACTAAGGTTTTGCCACCAAGTCATGTTTTGCAAAGGGGTCAAATACTTATTACACTCATTAAAATGCAAATCAATTTATAACTTTTTTGAAATGTGTTTTTTCTGGATGTTTTTGCGATCATTTTCATGCAATAGTTTTTTTAAAAACTTCTTTTAAAAGTTGCCTTTTTTTTAACCCTTGTTCAGTGGCTGGTCGACTTTTTCCGACAACGTTTGTCAGTTGGTTGGAATCGTTCGTCCGTCTGTTCGGTGGATCGGCGGCTTTTTTCGGTTGGTTTGCGGCTGTGTTTGGTGGTTTTTCGGATCATTTGCTTAATTAACCGCAGGGTCGGAAATTGAACCCCCGAAAGACCCCGAACGAGAGAGTACGGAAATGTCATGTGACATTTCACTGCTGTCTGAATAACCCCTATAGTTCAGGACTTGCCAAGATGAAGTACATTGACATTGTGGTAGGCTTATGCAATACATGATCATATTTGGTAAACAAATCTCCATCATTTATTAACAAAACAACAAGCCAGGAGCTTTTAAAATCGTTAAGCCTATATTTTATTGGAGTGCTCTGAATCTTGTATATATTGTATGTTATGCTTATTGGTCTCTCAGAAGCGGCCTTATAAAATGCATGTTCAGGAGGATTGCAGCCATTCTGGCTTAAGGCTAGGGTCGGACTAACGCATTTTTCGCATTGTCTGTGAAAAAGTGCGTTCGAACGAATGGACGTATTCTTTCACGGAATACGCGATAGCGGTCATACGATGCGCATTTTCGTCCGTGATTTTGTACGGATCATCAATAAAACACTTTTTGCATCTGGACGTTATGTTGGCCGGACATTAGCAGCGTCTGACGTCTTCTAATCACGCCGCAAGCGGACGCAGCGCACTCTGTACGTCACTACTAGCGGTTTCACGTTCTCAAAAAAATGCGTTTGTTTGCCACTTGTGTTGCGCGGCCGCACTTTCGTGCGGCCGTTCTTCGTATGCTGCCCATCATTGGACGTCATTTGCTGCTAGCACGGCTAAACGCACGTTAATACTGCGTTCGTCTGACCCTAGCCTTAGGTTTGCTTTTTGTAAGATGAATTGTTGTTGATTTTCATACCTCACACATTAGAATGGCAAATCATTACTATAAACTATAGAACATAAAGGTTAAAATACATAAACAAGAAAGAATGAGGTACTATCTATCCATTCACATCCGTCTATTCCCTACCAAAATGTATACTAGATCGAATAAATGAGAAGTCATCGTATGACGTTTGTAACTAGTATCAAAGCAGAGCTGAGATTTTTGAAAAATTCAAGAAATCAAAGTAAACTTGTTTTATGTACGATCATTACAGAGCCATTTTACCCTTCGACTTCAGTAGCAGATTAATATTTATATTTTTTTTCAGAAAATTAGAAAAAGGCCAGCATGCCACTGGTCTCACAGAGTTAAGGGAACAATTGCGTATGATCATTAACGTGCATATTTAAATAGACGACTTTCTGCAAGGGGAATATTTGTGAGAAAGTAATTAGCTGAAAATAAAATTATATAGTTCAGTATAACTTATAGTATCATTGAAAAAGATAAATGTAAACCAAATATAAATGACATACCCGCTGAGTAACACTTAATGCTAACAATATATTGCCAACATAAATTGGAGGTTTATAGTTATTACAGACATTTTTTACTCCTTTAATGTATTAGAGATGTCAAAGAGTATATTGCTAATGAAAAAAAGGAGAGAGATATACCCTTGATGGGCTCCCCGCTCTAAATGAAATGTTTGCACCAAAGACTCAATAGGTTCCACAGAGCATTGGAAGAAAATGAATACCAAGTCCCACGATACTGGGACATTATCTGTATGGAGCAATGTGGCATATATTGTCCATAAATGAAACATCATAAAACTTCTACTTCTTTCAACTCACACTGTTCGTGTACAGTGATTTTCATTAATTTGCTATGTGTTCTTCTTTAGCACAGTTCATCATAGGGCAATAAACAGGTTTTTATTTATTTAATTCCCTTGTACCCTTTTGTCCTCTTTGCCTAGCTTATAATGCAATCCTCAGCTTTTTATTTTTATAAAGAGGCTGCAACAAAATACAGAAAACAGAAACAAAAAAATAAGATCTGATCACCATTGAGACTGTAAACACAACCCATTGTGACAGGTGAGTGATAGGGAAAGAAGAACAGGACAGAAGAAGAATGAAAAGAAACCGCTCTAGGTCTCATTAGGATGAGGACTAATGGTAGTGACGCATTCCAGGGTCCCAGACCTTCTGGAATTTATACAGGGTACGGTATATATGTGAGCAGCCAGTTGTCCACTGTGAAAAGATACCAGATTTTATCGTGACAGTGGGTGCCATTGGGGAGAAGACCTCTACAGTGTCAATGCACATATGGGTTGCATATATGTTGACTTTTTACTGCATTTGGTTACTATACGTATGTGTCACCAAATCCCATCGACTATATGTGTATAAATGGTATTATACTGAGAGTAAGACACCTGTATCAATTTTAGCCAATTGTCAATCATTGGAAGCATATTCATACCGCTCATATGACCCAACATAGAGCGGTAGATTCCAGGCATCTTCTCATCAAGATAATAAGGTATGAAAGAGAAGCATGCTGGATTGTAGGAAATCCACAGGATGTAGGATAAGCAAATCATCTCTGTGCGTGACTTTATATACTTTAGGTGTGTTTTGGACATAATTTATATATTTCAGTATGACACTAGAATATCCCCTACCACCAGCACAGGTCACTCATGGGAGACCTACACCATTACGAACCGATAAAAACATAAGCTTCGACCCGATCATAGTAATTATTTTATCATCTAAAAATGACCAAATTATTTTGTATCCATTGTAACCCAAATAAGAAACAGCTGCATTACATCATGCTACAGTTTGACATCAGCTGCATTTGTTTGGTTTTCATGCACTGAAGATTATGGGGCTATAATGTAATGTGATATACATTTTGGGTATATCACAGGCACATCTAACTATAGGTCAATGTGTGAAGATCTAATAAAACATTGACCTCTCCCAACTGAACCCCATCCTTGTACATGTTGAGTTTATTTGTGTACGTTTCAAATGAATTTATCTTGTTGCTACTGGAATAACGTTTATTAAAGTAAAAAAAACTTGGAATGGTAATATTTAATGGGAAATAAGATACTATTCAATGGACACCAGTATACTTTGGAGTGAATGAATGCGAGTAAGGACAAATTTATTGGGATACTTTGTGTACTAGAAAACTAAACAAATTGGAAGTCTTTCACGTACAGCTGAACCCGAAGTTTCCCAAGTGGTAAAATTCAGTTTTTCCTAGTAGGTATGTTGATTGCCTGTAGTCTATGGGCTGCAGTGTAACAGGAGCATTAGAAATAGAATGAGATTTGGACGAAGAAATTTAATGCTGCTATGGACTTTCTGCTTTGGAGCCTCATTTACTTTCTATAAGAAGAACATTTCAGCATTTGCTATATGAATGACTGGCGATTGCAATTAGCAGTATTTTTGTATTGCACGCTCACTCACAATCTGGAATTGTAAAAAACAATGTAATTTGTACTTTAAATCTATCATCCCAATGCTAAACAAATACATAAGGTTTTAGTTTACTTTGAATGATCATTTAAGTGTTAGTTCACCTGCCAAGATCAAGGCTTCATTTTTAGTGCGAGTCCTACTTTGATGTCACCCTTTACTATTATGAGCTCAAAGACTCACAAAGGTGCACAATATGTACGAAAATGGGAGAACTCTGTAGACCAGTGGGAAACTCCGGACCTCGGCCGCAGAGGTCCGCCCGTCCTCCCAAACACACAGGAACAATGAAAACAGCGTGCCACACGGATGTAGTTCCCATGGAAATAATTTTATTAAATGTCCGCAGACAAAAAATGCAACGTTTCAGTCTCCAAAGGCCTTAATCATGCATATATGATTCAGATATGCATGATTAAGGCCTTTGGAAGCCGAAACGTCACGTTTTTCGTCTGCTGACATTCAATAAAATTATTTCCGTGGGAACTACATCCGTGTGGCACTCTGGTTTCGTTGTTCATGAGCTCAAAGACACAATCTCCAAGGAGACTTTCTTTACAATGACCCTTAAGGCTGCGGTTAGACGAGTGCACTTTTCGCGTATGTCTGACTGCACGGTTTGCTGTCCGCCATAGCTTTTCAAAGGAGTCAATAGAGAACAACACACGAAGCAGGTGCGCACTGTTTCACGCATGGGCAACGCATGTTGCAACGGACATCATGTAGGCATCATTGTGAAAAAGCTACAACGGATGTAGAGAAACCCCCGTATATGGTTTTTTTTTATCAACATCAGTCATAACTAAGAAACAAGGAATAAAAGGGACTCACTTGGACAAAAATCCAATAAAGTGAGCTGGGTTAGGTATACAAATAAATACAAAAAAACACATGGCAAAATGAACAACAAGGACTGTGGGATACCTTCAAATACGTAGTCAATGACGCTTGGCAAGAAAAAAAAAAGAGTACCCCCATAGCCCAAATATGAATAATGCAATCAATTAATGAACAATTCATAGGGCAGGGGAGAAATGCCAGGGCCTGTCTGCAGAAAACAATGAACCAGAGGTAGGGGTTGAAGGACCAAGAAACAGACATACTGAGGAAGAGCTAGGAAAATGCCCTATTGTGTTTCCTACTCCTCATTGATTTCAGGTCTGTAACTAAAATAAACCTGGTATCGGTGTTTGGAGCTGAATTGTGATCCGGCACCAAAGGTGTTAAAGAGAGCCACCGCTGGAGCAGAATGTTCCCTTTCCAGCGGTGCCCCTCTTTTTCTTTTCAACTCCTAGCTGTTCGGGAGTGAGCGGGGTCCAAAGGACCGCCCCATCCTTTCAGCCTCTCCCCCATTTCAAGGGTCACTTAGACCCCATATTTTCTTGTTAATTTAACCCTTTCACTACCATGATTGTGTATACACGATCAGCGATAGCAGACACAGCAGCCTGAAATAGTGTTAACACAACCTGAGGCTTTGCTGTATGATTCCTAATGAAATTGGATTGTTGCAAACTAATTTCGCTTGCTTTTGGGCTCCAGAAGGTGTATACATTCTATAGAGGTTTTAGCCCTCTGGACATAATGAACAAATTGCTAAAACTGCTTAAAATCAGCTAAGGAATGCCCTGACATATTGGCCATTCCCCAGCCGACACGTAGCCATGTGCTGCAGTTCTACCTGCGGTAAGTTTATTTGGCCAGCAGATGGCAACATCAGGAAATATTCCCATTTCTTACTGTAGAATTAATTAAAAAAGATTTTCCAAAAAAACACTGGTTCTTGACAGTGGATTTTTATTTAATCACTTGGTAGCGAAGTGGTTAATCCAAAGAAGTCCCAAATAAATATCTTCTTTGAAAGATAACCACATGATCTTTCTAAATAAATATTTTTTATTAATTTGGAGTATAATTGAACACTTTATCGGGGAGGACACCAGGGAAACGCATGCATTCAGGAGTAACATTTCCCGACCTCCAAAGCGACAGTTACTTTCCCTCCAAGTGTGATGACAAAAGAAGTCTTTCGGCCCCAGCAGGGGACCACCAGATCACTGCAGACATCATCATGTATGTATACAGTGACGTCACAAAAACCCTTTAAATTGTTAAAATGAGCTCAGAAAATGGTTGTGAACTGCCTCAGCATTGAAGAGGTTGAAGTGTAAGCACACTTGACAACATCAAGGCCATTTTTATTTTCTTGATAAGGCCTATTCTGGTCATTAAGGCAAAATCTTCTTGAAGAGAAAAGTGACCTCCTTAATAAGGCACTAGGATGTGGGATTTAAAGGGCAGGTTTTCTCTTTTTGCTTTGCACTTTTAAGAAGTAGGGCTGAATACGAAGAACGTTTGCCCCTGACAAACAGTAGGGGGAATTTGAGAGCAGGGCTAATTATTTGGTGAGGAAACGTACTGGTTTAACCTTATTGTGACCAGGCGATTTTACCATTGTCTGTCTGAAAGTACCCACTGCTGTTTTTACACTTCTGCGCTGTTTGTGTTCCAATTGGTTTGTGGTTTTTTTAATTTTTTTCTTACTCGTTTATGGAACCCACACATATTATATATTGTTTTTCTCCCATTAAATGGACTTTCTATACATACCATTATTTACATCATATCGTATTATTTACTATAAAAAAAAATTATGAAATATGGAAAAAAACAAAACACTTTTTCGAACTTTAATCCACAAAATCTACAACCGCCAAAAAAGACCCTGTCTAAATAGTTTGGAAATTTTGTCCTCAAATTAGAAATACCAGATTTTTACATGTTTTTGCTTTTTAACCCCCTCATTTCACCTCTATGTGCTGAGCTAATTTTGACAGTTTTATTCTCATCATGTTTAAACTTGATTTGAAGTTCTATTTTATAATACCCCCAGACATTGTTTTTTATTTGTTCATCAAACATGATCATGTTTGGTATCATTGGAAAGGCCATGATCAGACCTTCCCAATGATACCAAACATGACCCTCTAGTTGGCACTTGCTGTGTCGGGAGTTAACTGGCCAATTGACGTCAACGCACATATGGTGACGATGTCAGTGGGTGGGCGTGACCCTGGAGGCTTGGCTGACAAAGATGTCAGCCACCTCCGAGAGCCGATTACGATCCTACGCTGAATCACGATCCAGCAATGCCTCTCTTTTTTATGTCCAGATGTTTGGGAGAGAGAGGGGTCCAAAGGGGGGGCGCCTGAAAATTACATTACATCCATCAATGACGTCACTGCAAAGGCCGGGGCCCATAAAGCTGTCGGCCTGCTTCAAGAAAGCCAGACAGACGTGTGACCCCGGCCAGAGAGGGGAGTATAGGGAGGGGGGGTTAAAGGATCATGACGTACATAGTACATCCTTGGTACTTAAGGGGAATTTTCCCCAGGACGTACTATGTACGTCAGTGGTCCTTATGGGATAAAAAACGAACAACATGACATATGCCAACAACCTGACATATGCCAGGTATTTCTAACAGTTTATTACACCAATTGTAATGGATACCTGTATGTGGAAATTGTTAAAATCATATGGGTTTATACAATAAATATATTAATGTATCCACTTCATACTGAAAGCCATAGCAGAGCCCAGAAATTAAATAGATAACTTAAAAATAAGTTATCTACTTTTTTTATATCTATCACAAGTGTCTTTCTTCTTGACTTTGTCCACAGCCAAAAAAAAAACGATTTCCATTACTTCTATTCATTCAGACACCAGGGCTAATTTATCTTTAAATATTCCATAAAATTCCGAGACATATGCATCGTCTGACACATTACCAAAGGCTAAAGAGTTAATGGCTCTTAATTACCTTAGTTATTATTAAAGTATATCATTGTTGATTTTCATAATTGATTTTAATATCTTTTTTTCTATAATATTCTGGAATTCTTTCAAATGTGGTCATATAATCTGGAAAATGATAAAATCACATTACTCTTTTTAAGACACTTGCCAGAAATCCTTCATATTCATTCCCCCGACTGCCTGGCTTGAGTAGTTTTATTTGATTTCATTTTAGTTTCGGTCATTGCAGCCATTAATTTTTTTGCACATGCACATTTTTATTCTCATCTAGTTTAAAAGTTGTCCAGGTGCAAATAAATACATGTACATATATACACACTCAAACACATAATTACACATCAATATTTTAATACTATTTGCTTTTGAAATTTTGAAGTTTAAGACCCAAACCATAGGGCCTATTCCAAGTGAGACGTTATGCTTAATGAGCAAGGCCCAGGGAAGGAGACATTGGTGGATTCAGGGAGGGGGCATTTTCACCCCCACCTCCCGAGCTGCAAACCCTATGTAGAAGATATAGGGGAACCCCTTAGAAAAATGCAGTAACAGATTCTCCATTTCTGTGTTGTTTTGTTTTTTTTTTAGAAGGTAGCCTGTCAAATATACATGAGAACATGTGGGAAAATACATTTACATGAGATGATTGAAATCTGAATATAAGTTTACAATTTTTTGACAGCTTTTGATATAGCATTTATTCAGAAAAAGGTGAAGCTTTGGAGAAGTGAAAATTCTAGGTGAAAATAGCCAAACCAGAAAGATTCTCCCATTTATCTCACTTTCCAAATCAGCTATTTTGACCTAGAATTTTCACTTCTCCAAAACTTCTCCAGAGTTTCACCGTTCTCTGAATAACCCTGATAGTAATGATATTATGAATATGTCCACTGAAGAAAAAAAAAAATACTATCGGGGTTATTCAGAGAGTGGTGAAAACCAGGAGAAGGGAAAATTCTAGGTTAAAATAGCCAAACCAGAAAAATTCTCCCAATTATCTCACTTTCCAAATTGTCTATTTTGACCTAGAATTTTCAGTTCTCCAGTCATTCTCCTGGTTTTCAACGCTCTCTGAATAAACCCTGTATTTGTCAGAGTCCTACATGACTTCAAATACGGTTTAACTATCATTAGCAAGAAATGGTCAAAATTAGCTCAGCACCTGGGAAGAGAAGTGGCTCAGAAGTGAAGGGATTAACTTCTATGTATCTGATCTTTCATGGGATAGGCATAAGGCTATCCTAAACAAAAGATAAATCCAGGTTAAGTATCCATGTAATTGGGCAGACTAGATGGGCCGAAAGGTTCTTATCTGCCGACATTTTTCTATGTTTCTATGATCTCTGGAGTTGACTTGGTTTCCTGGATACACTCTAAGGCTAGGGTCAAACTAAAGCATTTTTACACGCGAACGTAAAAAAGTGCGTCCGAACGGATTGATGTATTTTTCACGGAATATGCGAAAACGGTCATACGATGCGCATGTTCGTGCGTGATGTTTTACGAATCCAAACCAGGAAACTTTTTGCGTTGGACGTTATGTTGGCCGGACATGAGCAGGGTCTGACGTCTCCAAATCACGCACACACGCCGCTAGTGGACGCAGCGCACTCTGTATGTCCGTACTAGAGGTTCTGCGTTCTCGAAAAAATGCGTTCATTTTCCACTTGCGTTGCGCGGCCGGACTTTCGTGGGACCGTACTTCGTATATTGGCCGTCATTGCCCGTCATTTGCTGCTAGTGCGGCCGTGATTAAGTGCGCCAGAACGCACGTTAAAAATGCGCTGGTCTGACCCCAGCCTAAATCTATCCACATCTTTAGAGTGCACAATGTGTGACTGAGTGTGTGTCAGGATGTTTGCATACAATTGGGCATATCAACAATGAGTGTGTGTCTGGTGATTGCATACAGCCGAGTATAAGTGTACGACTCATCCAAAGACCTACTTCTTAGGCTAGGGTCAGACGAAAGCATTTTTCCCTGCGAACGTGAAAAAGTGCGTCCGAACGCATTGACGTATTTTATCACGGAATGCGCAAAAACGGACAGACGCGCATTTTCGGGCGTGATTTTGGACGGATCGTCAATAAAACTCTTTTTGCGTTTCGCCACATAAAGCGGCTTCCTCAGTCGGTTTAAATCTGTATCATTACCTGTAAACTGACTGAGGAAGCCGCTTTATGTGGCGAAACGCGTCTGGGTATACTGGCTGAGCCAGATTTAATCTTTTACTTTGTTTTAATAAATTTTATTATCTGCACCAGTCCCCGGTGTGCCGCTGACTTGAGAGGTTTTCTATGGGCTTTACCTTAAATAAGTCCACAGGCGATTGATCCCAGAGCTTGGCTATAAGCTCCAACCCATGTGAGTTTAAATCTTTGCAGATATACTTATAATATATTCCCAACGGATCTGCACTAGGAAGCCTCTCTCTTTTTGCATGTTTCTCTATACATCGAGATCGGAAGAGGATTTCCATAGTTGAAGGTTGTGGGTCGCTTCCTTCAATACAGAAAAAAATGACCGAATGCGCTGACCCGCTCAAAGCCAGTGTTGGGGCTCTATTTTTGTGAGTGGGATCAATATCATGTACATATAGAAACTGAAAATTTGTAATTGCTCTGCACTATTGTATTTTTTTCATTGTTTTTCATGACATATACGGACGGTGCTTTACAAGAGAACCACCATACGATCCGAGAGCGACTACCATCGCGCCGCCAGATACGTATTTGTGAATCAGTCAAAAGTAACTGATACAATGTAACCACAATCTCATCAGTTAGAAAGTAGGTCCGTTACTGTGCGCAGTCAGTGCGCTCGTCTAATCCCAGCCTAATTCGTACTACAAAGCCCACAACTTGTAATGTGGGCACACAGCTTTCTCTAAGACAGTGGCATTGCTGTGCGTGTATAAATTACAGCAGTTAGTTCCATGGATACAAAAAAAAAAAGGAAACTATTGAGTGGAAAAACAGACCATTTTGTGGCATTTGTCACATAGCAGGCTTCATTTAGATTATTTTCAGGTAGAAAGCCAGGATTAGTGCAGATGTTGCAGTCACATTTGTAATCAGAACTGGTTTGTCAATGGAACCATGTGGAAAGGTATCATCCATGATGATTTAAACATGATTAGTGAATGAGACATTTCAAATTCACTGGATTAAAAGGCACATAGGTCAGTGGGTAAAATAAACTATTTTTAAGTAACACAAAAAGTACTCTTTTCAAATGTAAGCAATGTGATACTGGAAAATGCCAGCTTACAAAATGTATTAATTACAAGCACTGGCAGGCTTCAGTATAGGGACTGAAACGAATAATATATATATCCGGCTATGTCCCGACAACTACCTATCAATTAGTCAAGAAATAGGCGCTCTATCAAAACCACGGTGTTTGGCCTAAATTCCATTGTATACCAAGCATTTGCAAGGCCGCACACGTGTACATAAAAGTAACAAACTTTATTACAAAACAGTAAAATATACCAGCGTTTCAAAGATGACTCCTGCGTGAGTCGAAACGTTGGTATAAAATTTGTTATTTTTATATGCACGTGCGCAGCCTTGTAAATGCTTGGTATATACAGTGGCAAAAAATAGTATGTGAACCCTTTGGGATTACATGGAGTTTTGCATGAATTTGTCATAAAATGTGCTCTGATCTTCATCTAAGTCACTACAATTTGAAAAACACAGTCTGCTTAAAATAATACAACACAAACATTGTATGTTTTCATGTGTTTATTGAACATAACATGTAAACATTCACAATGCAGGGTGGAAAAAGTATGTGAACCCCTAGCCTAATGACTTCTCCAAGAGCTAATTGGAGCCAGGAGTGAGTCAACCTTGAGTGCAATCAGTGTGATATTATTGGATGTGTTGCTGAAAGCGGTCCTGCCCTTTAAAAACACACACCAGTTTTGGGTTTACTGGTTTCAAGAAGCACTGCCTGATGTGAACCATGCCTCGCAGAAAAGAGCTCTCAGAAGACCTACGATCAAGAATTGTTGACTTGCATGAAGCTGGAAAGGGTTACAAAAGTATCTCCAAAAGCCTTGATGTTCATGTGTCCACAGTAAGACAGACCGTCTACAAATGGAGAAAGTTCAGCACTGTTGCTACTCTTCCTAGGCGTGGTCGCCCTGTAAAGATGACTGCAAGAGCACAGCGCAGAATGCTTAATGAGGTAAAGAAGAATCCTAGAGTGTCAGCTAAAGACTTACAGAAATCTCTGGCACATGCTAACATTTTTGTTGACACATCTACAATAAGGAAAACATTAAACAAGAATGGAGTACATGGGAGGACACCACGGAGGAAGCCATTGCTGTCCAAAAAGAATATTGCAGCACGTTTTAAGTTTGCAAAAGAGCACCTGGATGTTCCACAGTACTACTGGCAAAATATTCTGTGGACAGATGAAACCAAAATTGAGTTGTTTGGAAAAAACACACAACACTATGTGTGGAGAAAAAAAAGGCACAGCACACCAACATCAAAACCTCATCCCCACTGTAAAACATGGCGGAGGGAGCATCATGGTTTGGGGCTGCTTTGCTGCCTCAGGGCCTGGACAGATTGTTGTCATTGATGGAAAAATGAATTTCAGAGTTTATCAAGACATTTTGCAGGAAAACGTAAGACCATCTGTCCGCCAACTGAAGCTCCGCAGAGGATGGGTGATGCAACAGGACAATGACCCAAAGCATACAAGTAATTGAACAAAAGAATGGCTTCAACAAAACAAAATACGCCTTCTGGAGTGGCCCAGTCAGAATCCTGACCTCAACCCGATTGAAATGCTGTGACATGACCTTAAGAGAGCGATTCACACCAGACATCCCAAGAATATTGCTACACTGAAACAGTTTTGTGAAGAGGAGTGGTCCAAAATTACTCCAGATCGTTGTGCAGGTCTGATCTGCAACTACAGGAAACGTTTGGTTGAGGTTATTGCTGCCAAAGGAGGGTCAACCAGTTATTAAGTCCAAAGGTTCACATACTTTTTCCACCCTGCACTGTGAATGTTTACATGTTCTGTTCAATAAAAACATGAAAACATACAATGTTTGTGTTGTATTATTTTAAGCAGACTGTGTTTTTCAAATTGTTGTGACTTAGATGAAGATCAGAGCACATTTTATGACCAATTCATGCAAAACTCCACGTAATCCCAAAGGGTTCACATACTTTTTCTTGCAACTGTATAAAGTTTATAATTCTAGACATTTACACATCCCACCAATTCAGAGAACTGCTTCACAGAGCTCATGTGCTACATTCCCCATATGCAGGAATGAACTCCGGGTAGGACATAAATGAAGTCCACGATTTCTCCCTTTTATGCAACCTGGGTCTGTTTAAAAACACAGAACCCTCCTTGCCAGTGCAATGCTATACTAGATGGCTTTTTAGGAAAGGTAATGTTATGCAACGAGACACAGCCACTCCTGGACAGCTGTTTTGTGCTTATTATGCCCTCATAAGCAGGAGATAGGCCATGACTCGTTGCAGTTTGATGCTTTACCCCAAGGGGAAAATCAATACACAATTAAGTTATGGTGGAGGGCAAAAAGTGAGATTAAAAGCCTCTTTTCACTCGATTCAATTCCTTTTACGTTATGGATAAGTTTGAAGTTTGGCGACCTCGTTGCCGGACTACAACGCAAAGTAGCCATTTCCGTATAATAAGCCATTAACAAGCACTAGATGCTACACATGATTTGAGGCTCATCTTCCAAAACATACAGCATATATCATAGCATGTAGCATAGCAAAAGATGGTGTTTAAGTACTGTGAATGGGCAGAGAAAGCCTAGATGGATGTAACCACTGACCCAAAGACTAAAGCTCATTAATAGGAGTATCAGAGAAATTATATTAAATTTCCTCATGATTCGGCAATATTATTCCCCACGGTTCAATCTTTAGTGAATAAACACCCAAGAACATTACAAGTCTGTTGCAGAACTAAATTAACAGATCTGAGATAAGATACATTCACTGTGATATAATTATACATCTAAGCAATGTAGAGCAACACATTCCCCCACTGCTGATTTTACACAAATTCTTGTTATAAGGCACTGAGAAATATGCACATGTCATTAAACAGAATCTATTTAGCATTCATATTATCTTCTAATATCAAAGAAGTGAACAAACAGATAAAAAGTTCATCAGCTAAAGAACAGTTTGTTCTGCTTAGAGCTTGAGTAACACTTACGTCATACATGCGCAAAGCAAAGGGGAATTTAAATTCTACCATTGTCCAAACAGATTGCAAATTTAAACCTGCCATCTACTTGAAGTTTCGGTTGTTCTGGTGGAGGACATAGGTTGAAGTGAAGCGCTATTCGCAGTTACTGTGAGCCATGCAATTGCACTGGATTTTAATTTGGACTTTCTGGTTGACTTGGTCCATTTTGTTGCTACCGCTAATTTTCCTTTTTACATAATCACTGGTGACAAACCTGGTGAGAAAAAGAATGTACCATTGTGCATTATAGTGGAAATTTTCTCCACCATTTTACCCACATCTGCACAGACATGCACTCTCATTACCTGGCTATGTGGTTATGGTACATTTTTCTTTAATGTTCCCCTGTGTCCCAATAGAGCTAGGGAATGAATCTTCTACCGAAGATCACCACAAAATCCATGGATAGAAATGTCTTGCAACTTCCACTTCAAACATCCAGACTGGTGGTACATAGAACTATGTATTCAGGTGTTTGCATCAATTGGAGAGCTTGTTGTGGTTACAAGCCGTGTACCTCGATTCTACAAACCCTGTCCCCACTTGTTCTCAATTTATCACAAACCTCTCAATCAATCCCATCCCCTTTCCTTTTCCTAGCTCTTCCTCATCCCCTGTCTGGTGCTTACTTGTCAAGGTTATCAAGCCATGTGGGAGTTTTGTCTTTCCACATACATCACCTGACTTCCATCTTGATACATTATATGAGCTGTGGATGAAATCTAGTTAGGCTTCTGAGACTGAGTCCATGTACAAACATACATTCCATGGCAGGCACAGGTGGCACATTTCTGATGTTTGACTTTCCTGCATCTACACAAACAATATGGTAGATCATTACAGAGTTGCATGCTATGTCTGAGGGATGTGGTTTTCATGAGGTCATGCCTCTTCAATTCCTAAAATGATAGGTTTGTTTCTACATTTGCTGTAAATTAATGATGCTCAGTTGATATAGAGCCTGTTTTCCTGCAATTTGGAACTTGAAACTATTCATCCTTTTCAGGGGGTTAGGCTAGGGTCAGACTAGCGCAGTTTTAACGTGCGTTTAGCCGCACAAAATCACGGCCGTACTAGCAGCAAATGAAGTCCAATGCCGGGGAACATACGACGAACGGCCGCACGATAGTTCGTCCGCGCAACGCAAGTGGCCAACGAACGTATTTTTTCGAGAACGTCAAACCGCTACTACTGACGTACAGAGTGCGCTGCGGCCGCATAGCGGTGTGTGTGTGTGTGATTAGGAGACGTCAGACGATGCTAATGTCCGGCTAACATAACGTCCAGACACAAAAAGTGTTTTATTGACGATCCGTACAAAATCACGGACGAAAAGGCGCATCGTATGACCGCTATCGCGTATTCCGGGGAAAAATACGTACGTTCGTTCAACCGCACTTTTTCACGGACAACGTGAAAAATGCGTTCGTCTGACCCTAGCCTTAAAGGATGTGTAGGTGAGCCCTTTCCTTTTATTGGAAAAGAAAACTAATGGAGATGTAGCTGTAGTGTATGCAGCTGCCCCGCAAACGCACCTTCATTCACTTACTACATTGTATAACTCATTCTGCTGCTTTGTTCTACAATGTAACTATATGACCTACCATTGTGACATGTTAAAAGAGCTAAACTGTCCGTCGCTGGAATCTAGACGCATCCTTTACCTTTCCAACCTGGTGTTTAACAGCTTTCTGGGAAGCTACCACCCTACCTGAATAGACTGCTTCTCCCAGCAATTCCCCGATCCTATAGCCTCCGATCCAGGACCAGCACCTTACTTGCAATACCACAATACAAAAAGAAAGTGTCTCGATCCTCATTTTCCTACAGAGCACCACAAATATGGAATAACCTCCCAGACGCCATCAAATCTTCCCCCAGTCTAAAGTCACTTAAGAGATCTCTATTAATAATCCTCAATACAGAATGCACCTGTAAACATGTAACATAGTCCCTATATTTCCCACATATTTATTTTCTGTGTTTATCTGTATACTTGTGATTTTTTGGTTTTTAAATATCTTGCATTTGTTACTTTGTATTTCTGTACCTACTGTAAACATTCAATGTTCTTGAACCCAGGAGTTACTTGAAAACGAGAGAAATCTTAATGTATCCTTCCTGGTAAAAAAACTTTATACATGAATAAATGTGTAGTAGGCATGCACTCTAGCGTAACAATTTGTATATTGCTTTGAAGGTCCCTTTCATAATCTCAGCATAGAAGGATTTTGTTAAATTAGATGTATTGACAAAATAAGAAAGCTCAGATGTTAATCAAACGATGATTCAGCCACATTACTGTACACCTATTTGGTCCAAACAAGAGTGGACACACGCACAAACTCCAACGCCATAAAGCAAACCAAAACCTGTGTTTATGGGTTTTACGGTGATGTCAAATAGAAAGGATACATGATAAAGAGGTTTCAGAGCCATAAGTCTATGCTGAACATGATTTAAGAGCAGAAAAAAAAATCACAAAACCGAAAATAACTGTCCACATACTTCATGCAATAAGAGAAAGATATTTGTACAGCTGGTACGTGTTATGTGCATGACCCAGAAAACAGGTACAGTAGTGTGAAATTGGATTAATGTGATTTCAGGTGTTAATGCTAAAAGACACAGTGTGAAGATCAGATGCCTTACTCTCAATCTGCTTTGTTCCACTCATCTGCTTCATTTAAATTCAGTTTGTGGTTCCTGAAAAATCACAATATTTAAAGAGACTGTAGGCAGCGTCAGTACCAATAAATTACTTTCCAATCCAGTTCCGGTCTGTAATGTGGTTTTCAAAGGTGTGTATCCCTGTGAACTTTGTTGAAGTCTATGGAAAATGCCTCTCCATGGCTAAAGAATATTTTGCGGCGGTGATGTCCCAACAGGTGATGGGTATTGAATTGATCATAAACATAGAAACATAGAAAAATGTCGGCAGATAAGAACCTTTCGGCCCATCTAGTCTGCCCAATTACATGGATACTTTACCTGGATTTATCTTTTGTTTAGGATAGCCTTATGCCTATCCCATGCTTGCTTAAATTCAATTACTGTTTTGGCCTCTACCACTTCTACTGGAAGACTGTTCCATGTATCCACCACCCTCTCAGTAAAATAATGCTTCCTGATGTTACTTTTAAACCTTTGCCCCTCTAGTCTAAGACTATGTCCTCTTGTTTTGCTACTTTGTTTCCTTTTAAATATACTCCCTTCCTCTACCTTGTGGATTCCCTTTACGTATTTAAATGTTTCTATCAGATCTCCTCTGTCTCGTCTTTTTTCCAAGCTATACATGTTAAGATCATTAAGCCTTTCCTGGTAACTTTTCTCCTTCAAGCCGTACACCATTTTAGTAGCCCTTCTCTGAACTCTCTCTAAGGTGTCTATATCCTTCTGGAGATACGGTCTTGTCATGCCTTACCCCCGCGGCGCGGCCAAGGTGTCATGGCGACCATCGGCGTCTTCCATGCTGGGGAACGTCGGGCATTGGGAGCTCCCTTGCCACGGGTTGCGGTGACCTTTCGGTCCAGCACTGGGGTCCCCCCGCTGCCTCCCCCTCCCTTCCATTGGCCTCTCGCATGGTGGTCGTCGCTCGTGGGCGGCGTGGGGCGCGGTCCTCCTTTCGGGTACCGCGGTGGACTCCCGAGTACGGGGGAGCCTGGGAGGGGTGGCATCTCCCGACTCGCCTGCGGGGCGTGGCTCCTGTGGGTTCCGGATGGAGCCTGGGGAGACCCAGTGGGTAGGAGAGGCAGGGGAGGGGCCTCTTCCCGTCAAACGGGCGGAGCCCATTACCTGCACACCATAAAAGTTCAGAACACCTAAGGAAAGACGCTCAGTCGTCAGCTCCATAAGCTATCCAAGTTCCTTGCATTAATTACCTGAATCCTTGTTAAACGAACCCTTGCTTCCACTTGACCACGTCTCCAGTCTACCTCCTTTTGTACCGCACTCGATTCTGACTGACTTCCCGGCTACGGACTCCTGGCTTCCTCCCTCGCTAAAGAAGGAACTCCGCCTGAACCGACACAAATTCCATCCCAGGTTACGTCTCTTGCACTTTCCCTATCAAGTTATATCTGCATACTGGACTCCAAACAAACCTACGATACCAAAGCATGACAGGTCTCCAGTACTGCACACAGTACTCAAAGTGAGGTCTCACCAGTGCTCTGTACAGTGGCATGAGCACTTCCCTTTTCCTACTGCTAATATCTCTCCCTACACAACCAAGCATTCTGCCAGCATTTCCTGCTGCTCTATTACATTGACTACTTACCTTTAGATCCTCTGAAATAATAACCCCTAAATCCCTTTCCTCAGATGTTGAGGTTAGGACTGTATCAAATATTCTATATTAAGCCCTTGGGTTTTTATACCCCAGGTGCATTATCTTGCACTTATCCACATTAAAACTCAATTGCCACAGCTCCGACCATTTTTTTAGTTTACCTAAATCATTTGGCTGATCCCTCCAGGAACGTCAACCCTGTTGCAAATCTTTGTGTCATCAGCAAAAGACATACTTTACCATTAATACCTTCTGCAATATCACTAATAAAAATATTAAAGAGAATGGGTCCAAGTACTGACCCCTGAGGTACCCCACTGGTAACAAGACCTTGCGCCGAATAAACTCCATTTACCACAACCCTCTGTTGCCTGTCACTCAGCCACTGCCTAATCCATTCAACAATATTGGAATCCAAGCTCAAAGATTCCAATTTATTGATAAGCCTTCTATGCGGAACAGTATCAAAAGCCTTACTGAAATCTAAATAAGCAATGTCTACTGCACCACCTGTGTCTATTATTTTTGTTACCCAATCAAAAAAATCTATAAGATTAGTTTGGCATGATCTCCCTGAGGTAAACCCATGTTGTTTCTGATCCTGTAATCTATGTGTTTTTAGATGTTCAACAATCCTTTCCTTTAACATGGTTTCCATTAATTTCCCCACTACTGACGTAAAACTAACGTGGTGGTTAAAGATCAACGTGGTATTATATCTCTACATTACATATGGCTAACGACTATCTACCTGGGTTTCGCCATCATCTTCCCTCTTGGACTGCACACTTTGAAGGACATTGTGAAGCGCAATTGCCCCCCCCCAGTAATGATATTTGTGTACTGACTGATTAGTCAGCATGTTGACAGCTAATAAGTGCCTGTAGTGCGTGGAGCGTATGCCACCTGAAGTGATTGACAGATTTAGTGATATACCAGAGCAATGAGGAGAGGCACTCAAGAGCCCACTATCCTTTCAGTAAAGTTGTACTGCTCCGGGGGTGGGTGTTACATGATAATCCAGATCGTCCAGTTCTGTCAGTAACTCATGTAAAAAAAAAAAAAAAGTAATCCAGACACTCCAGCAGTACACATTATTGTGTGAATGTCGGTGGTTACGTTTTGGCCAAGAATAGCCTTTGTCAAGGCTGATTTCTCAAAGTCCATTTTAGGTTGAACCATTACCACCAAATGTTGAAGCAATAAAAACTGGAAATTTGTACCTAGATTCCTTCTTTCCTATAGAGATTTATTGATGGAGAATAATTCAAAATGTTACTATATATGTGTTAGCAATCACTCCTTGTTGTCGTATTTTTGCTAAGGCTGGGGTCAGACTAGCGCATTTTTAACGTGCGTTTAGACGCACTTAATCATGGCTGCGGTAGCAGCGAATGACGGGCAATATACGAAGTACGGCCGCACGAAAGTCCGACCACGCAACGCAAGTGGAAAATGAACGCATTTTTTCGAGAACGCAGAACCGCTAGTACTGACATACAGAGTGCGCTGCGGTGGCAAAGCGGCGTGTGTGCGTGATTAGGAGACGTCAGACGCTGCTCATGTTCGGCCAACATAACGTCCAGACACCCAAAGTTTCCTGGTTTAGATCCGTAACAAATCACGCATGAAAATGCGCATCGTATGACCGTTTTCGCGCATTCCGTGAAAAAATACGTCAATGCGTTCGGACGCACTTTTTGACGGTCGCTGCAAATAATGCGTTCATTTGACCCTAGCCTTAATGAGTCCAACGTGTGTTGTGTTCGAGATGTGCATTTTATATATAGTTGCTTAACCTTAACCCCTTAACGCCGCAGGACGTACATTTACGCCCTGCATTAGGCGGGCTTTGACGCCGCAGGACGTAAATGTACGTCCTCGGCGTTTACAGCCCCCCTCCGTTAATACTCACCTCCTCCGGTCGCTCCCACGCTGCTCTGACTCCCGCGGAGTCAGATCAGTGTGAATCCCTCCTCCGGCGCAGTGACGTCATCGCGCCGGGGGCGCGATGACGTCAGTTTCAGGCGTCCCCCCCCGCCGGAGCAGGAGAAGCGCCTGAAGGGGAGGGGGGGGATCCTTTGGATCCCTCTATCTCCCGATCGCCGGGGACCAGGCGGCTGTGGCCAGCATCGCTGGAAGGGTCACAGCCTGACCTTTCCAGCGATGTATGGGGGGGGTTAACCCCTTAGTTGCCAGGTCGCGACCGGGCACTAATTTGTGTCCGATCGTGGCCTATTTCCGGTGGGGGCCGCCATCTTGGATGGCAGCCCCCACCTCTGGGTCCCCCCCCGGTCAACAACAAACTTGTAAACAACAACAACTGTGGAGGAGAAAAAAGAAAATAAATAATAGATATAGCGCTTATTTGATTTTTGGTGGAGGGCAAAAAATGAGATAAAAAGCCTCATGTAAGTAATAACGTTTATTATTGCAGAAGCCATTTGCACATCACAGCAATTCAAAGAACTGCATCCCAGAGCTCCTATGCTACATTCCCCATATGCAGCACAAAACTCTGGGTAAGACGTACAAATGACGTCTGTCTCCCTTTTTTGCATCCTGAACCCTTCAATCAATGCCATACTAGATAGTTGTTTTTTTTAACAGAGATCAGGTTTATTCAACTGGTCAAAGACACTCCTGGACAGCGCTGTTTCGGGTTTATTGGATCCTCTTCAACAGGAGCTAGGCATGACCAGTTGCAATTTGATTCTTGGCCCGTAGGGTAAATTAGTGCGTATTTGAGTTTTGGTGGAGGGCAAAAAATTAGATAAAAGGCCTCCAGGCAATAACCAATAATGTTTATTATTGCAGAAGCCATTTACACATCACAGCATATATGTGCAAATTTATATTATTCTAAAGTACCAACCAGCGTCTTGTCATTTCCATTCTTTGCATGTCTTGTAAACAGATACACATGCTAAAAAATGTCAAGAACAGTCACAGTCAAATAATCACATGGACTCTCTGTTCTAAAAGAACAGCAAAACACCTTTGTCAGCTGGATACGTTGAACGCTTTGCATGCAAGTGATGTTCTGGTGACAATGTAGGTTCACTTGTCTAACATAATAAAGCCCTTACAGGTCTGCCATAGACGAGCTTGGCACTCGAATGAAACCCCAGCGAAGCCGAGCAAGAGATCATGCTGTGCCGGGGCCAGAACGTGGTATAGCACCATGTCAAATTTCATTCTCGACAGACAACTACAACAACTGATGCCTTGTAGTCAAAAGGCTGTTAAATTACCTCTGAAGGGTTACTGGCAGCCAGAATATTCTTCTCATTTTATTTAGTTCCAAAATCTCTTGGTCTCTGTGTTGATTGCCCTTACTGACAGCACAGGAAATCTGGACTTTGTAAACAGGGCGCCGCTGTATTGAATTACAGGTAACAAGTGGGTAATCAACCTGCTCTCCTCCTAACCTTTCGTGAAGAAATTCTCCACCGTGCAGACGCGCAGGGTATGTTCCTGCGCAGGAAATCAATTAGACTTTAAAGCAGTTGATAATATAAAATGAGATAGATTGAAACGTGAATAGCTGATTACTTTTAATGGCATTGTGCTTGAGAAAACACAGCCCTGACTTGAAGACTATTAAACGTTTTATTGACGACAGTTATGGCTGTGGGGTGAAAGAAAACCAAGGAATGCGACATTACCTGTTGTGTGAAAAGTGGATTTTTATATTGCTTTTATTTTAGCATGTTTACTGCACATTACAGAGGAATTCTAGCAATGCATCTAGATGTAGGGATTTTTAAGGCTTTCAATGATTTTCTCCTATCAGAAACAAGAGAGACTTGAAGGCTGGAATATTTTTTAGATTGAGAACATCAGGGTCAGGATGCAAACAGCTGGTTAACGGTGAAATCTTTTTATAAGGTTACAGGTTTTTGAAAAAGAAAAAACCCATCACGACTGAATAGTTTTCCATAAAACCAGTCAGAAACCAATGGGTTTATGGAAAAATAACTTCCATTACATAAACTGAAACCACGTATGTAACATCTATACATACAGTACATTCTTACATTCTTAGAGGAAGTGTCACGTCACACGCTGCCGTTCAGGTTGCTTGCTGGCCGGGCATTATGCATGCTCACGACGGTCACGTAGGTGGCCGGGGCACGGCATGATGATGCGGTGCCGCCAAGTTTAAAGCCAGTCTGCGAAGGCATACTCATTGCCCTGATGTGGTTTCACATCCCTCAGTGCTCTTAAGTTGATTGGCGATTTATCGTTGTTTGACTTCGGTTATTCTTGAATACCCACATTATGTACCGACTTTTGGCTCTGACAACCCTCTAGGTTTAGGATTCCTGGCAAGTCTGAGAAACCACTCTGTACCAACCCTAATCTACATAAGAACCCTTCGGTGTACTGACTGTGGCATACGGCTGACTACATCTCCTGGTGCTAGGACCCCCTCTGTCCTTCTGACCAAGTATAACATCATTGCCTGGTGCCGGCTAACCCTTTGTGGTTATATTACTGTCTGCTCACTGATATTAGGTAGTTTTGCCGACCATCAAAGGATCGGAAAGGTAGATAGCAATCTGTATACAGGGACCAGTACCATAGATCTTATGGGAAACTAACAGAAAGCTATAAATGAGGAGGGTAAAAATAGACATTGGTTAAAAGGGGCATGGGGGGTTAAAGAAAGGTGTGGGAGCTAAAGACAGACATGGGGTAAAAGAGTGGCATGAATGGTTAAAGAGAGGCATGAGGGATTACATCTATACATACAGTACATTCTTACAGCACAATTCAATAAAGTAAGCTCATTTGATCGGCAAAGGGATCCCCCTGCTGGTCAGATTTTGCTACTCCTCGGCTGGAAGCCAAAAGCCTCCTGCAGCTCACCATCCACCCCCCCCCCCTGCAGCAGCCGTGCTCTGTGCAGGCAGTGAAACTCTGTTCCGAGGAAGAGGAAGGACACTGTACAGAGAGCACGGAAGCGAGGAGAGAGGGAGCTAAAGGAAATTGAGTGTTTCACAGCGCCAAAATTGGGTAAGGAGCGAAAAAGCAGAAAAAAAAGGAGAAAATATTAAAAGAGGAAGTGTCACGTCACACGCTGCCGATCAGGTTGGGGTTAAAGAGCAGTATGGGGTAAAAGAAAGACATGGAAGAGATAAAAAGAGGCATGGTGGTTAAAGGAAGGAATGGGGTTAAAGAGAAGCATAATGGGAGATATGGGAGTTAAGTAGAAGCGGAGGTGGTTATAGAGAGGCATGGGAGTTAAGAAGAGGCATGAAATGGTTAAAGGGAGACGTGAGGGGGTTAAAAAAGGCATGAAGGACAAAAGAGGCATGAGGGGGTTAAATTTATTTTCCCCAGGGCCTCACAAATAGTAAAGCCCTGTCTCCAGCCTCCCCATGGAGTCCCCACATGTGGTGCTATTTACTTTTTATTATCATTTACTTAGCTCTAATAGTGTCCGCAGAACTGTACAATAAGGATTGTGAATTAAACTAACAAACAAGATATAAGAGGTGTAGATGACACTGTTCTCAGGAGCTTACAATCTAACAAAGCTGGGATGGAAAAGAACAAGGAGTTACAATTTACCATAAAAGGCTCTGCATTAAAACAAGAGACTGAAGAGTCTGTGGAACAGAATAGATGCCAGAGAAAATGACTAAAATCAAGAAGGATTCTGTATAGTCTGGAAAGGAAGGTTGGCGACACCACACCTAGTGATGCTACTGGCTGCATTTGTCCATGAGACACTTGCAGACAGGTCAGTGTTCATTATGGATACTGCGAACCATTCCATGAGTTGCAACACATCAGCTGTAAGGTCTGGTATCCTGCAACTTTAGGAACATATTCTGAAGATTATGTGCAAATGTATTTAATTTTTTTTTTACGTTGCTGCAGAAAAAGCCCGGATCGTGTATACTCGCTCTCTGGGCACTTGGAGGTGCTTTTGAAGATCGAGTATATTTGATTATAGTAGTGAAAGTGTTAAGATGACGCCTTTCTTAAGGAAGAAATTACCTTTACTAGGAAGGAGATAAGTAAAAAGGCTCAGAATGTCGAGGTTCATGCAGAGCTTCCCCATTCACAGCCACTCATGTGACATCAAGCAGGAAAATCTAAAGGACTTTCTGCACGATACGCTACTTGACTCAGTCTTACAAATTAGATGCTTGAAGAGTTCTTTACAATTATGACATAGACAAAACTGTTTGCTTGTGTCAATCCTAGAAAGTGCTAATTTTTGCAGCTCCTCGATCTGTATTCTGAGAAAGACACACGGTACTAGTCTTCAGATTCATGGCCGCAGAAATAACTTGTTATTCACATTCCACAGTGCATGAGCTATCCTGCCAGCCGATACCGTGCTCTAACTAGATTCACATTGATAATATATTGCCATAATTCTGTTCAATTAAAAGCATATTTCAACTGAAGCCCAGAATATGATGGCTGCTCTATGCATTTTAATAACACGAGGACGGAGCTGTGCTTATAGTAAATGCACATTGCTCAAAAGGGCTCAGAATTATGTTTTACATAAATAAAGACTGATCATATGAAGACAAAATCCTGCAAGGACTTGATGTACATCGCTGGAACGCGCCCAGATTCTACTGGAACCTGAATGAAGCCAGGAAAATAAAAAGAGGCAAATTGATTTCACCTAATATCATTTTTATATGCAATGCTATAGACCACATTGTATTGTAAATATAATGTGGGCACTGAGCTGTACAGAATCATGTACTAAAACTGAAGACACCTTCCGTAAAGTGCACCTGTAGTGACCACCTGGTGCAATTTAGCGGTGATATCCCTTCAGGGGATTGACATCGCCTTGGTAATATAGATCTATATGGTATCTTATACCTTGAAGAAATGTCTCACATTGTACTTACCCCGATCCAGCATCTTTTGCCCTATGTAGGTGGAGCTAGCTGGGTACTGTTGCTCACCGTCAGTCAATTGACTGCACTGAGTGAGCGGATGGCTGTCCTGTAGGACAGCGCTCTGCTCAGAGATGTGACTCCGCCCCCATGGCATGCCGCACAAATGTGAGTGATAACTCTATATTTAACAGGGAATTACTGACAATTTAACAGGGAGTGATTCCTATTAACCCTTTCCCACCGCGGGACGTTCTATGCCGTCAGTGCAGCGGGTGGGCCTTGAGGTATGCACCACTGTCTTCAATTGCCCAACACGGCCCCTCCACGCAGCAGGCGCGCACCGAGCATCATTGGCTGCAGAGAGACGGCCTGAAGGTAGGCCATCCCCCTGCAGCCAATGACGTGCGTCGGCTGCATAGGTGGACCAAAGTAGAGGCCCGCGGTGGCACATGCAGTTGAGGTGTACCTGTACGCCTCGCTGGCGTTAAATCCCACACGATGGATGACACCCGCCCTTCATGAAGGGGTTAAATGAGCTCACATTACGGCGGGTACAGCAGGTTCATTTTAATGTAAATATACCTATTTTCAACAATTGTACTGGATCAATGTAATCTTTTTTTCTAACATTTCGACTTGGAAAAGGCTCTATTGGGACTATTGACTAAGAAAGCGCTTTGGGAAGGACTGACTATATAGCACCATCTCAAAGATTGGGTTTTTTTACAGTAGGATTTTAGGGTAAATCTGTATTGAGGTTATTCGTGAAGTGCTTACTGGATTCATTTGCAGGCTCTATGGAAAATGCTTAGGTGCACCCAATTACCAGACTACAGTACACAAAGACTTCAAAGAATAGGTATAAGTGAGGGCTTGACGGCATATTTACTGACGAACGCATGAACATTTTTATTCAACTAAACGTAACTTTTCAGTAACAAAAAAACAAGGACTATAGTATTAGAAGTTGTCGGGCGTAAGGCCACGTATGTATTTAAATATTCCAGTCCAGTCATTGGGATAATACAGTACTATTACTGAATACAGCCATAACTGTATTCAAAACATCATACATATATGGGTGGACTTGAGTATATAAACCACCGTCATAACAGTCTTGGCCAGTGATGACCAAGCCTGCACTTGTTCGATGCACCACTTACCATTATAGGGAAATTTGGTTCAAAGCATTGGCTGGTGAGTTATTACTGGTCTGTGACAATGGGTTTTGCCCCTTGGTTCCTAACTACAGACCAAAGTAATAACGTGCTGTGATAACTAACCCCAAACTCTGCCAGGTGGTGACAGAACCACGGAAACTGTATTCCTAGAAAGGTGGGGGCTAAAGAACAACATCCCTACAAAATGCTGCACTAAACAGCAGTATCTGTAACAGGGTCTAGGAAAGTATCAAGAAAACGGAAAGACATTTCTAGGGATACCAGCCCATTTAACATGTCTTTCCAAGATGAGTTTTGCTGTGTTAGTACATCAATCCTAAAGGTTATTGCTGAACAATGGTAAATTCACAAAGTAAGAATATAAAATATGTGCATACAAAGTATTGAATGTGAAATAAAAATATACTGCACATACAATAGTTGTTACTTTTAATAGTGCTCGACATACAAAACAAAAAAATTGAATATGTGTGTAATTATAGAGTGTGTACACATTTTTGCATTGATGGTCACAAGAAAAACCCAGGGCCCAATTCCAATGTTGGCTTTAAGTACAAAGCTTGAGCCATACAGAAGAGCATCTCACGCTCTGTGCTTTTATTTCTTAACAGCATATTCCATCGGAGATACGAGCTCAGCTTGTGTCTCAGATGTTGCACATGGTTACTGTACATTAGCGTCTCCTGTACTTTGTATGGGAGATGCTAATGTGGCCCTCAGAAGATGGAGAACGAGCTATTCCAACGAGTCCGTTCTCCATCTGCGTCTTTGTTTAGAATAACTTCTTTCAGATTCTGGTGCTAAGTGTTTGCGCTTCAGCACAATCACATAACACATTGATTTAACTAGGGCTAAAACAACTAATCGATTAATCGACAACTAATCGATGAATAAAATAGTTGTCAGCTATTTCCATTATCGATTAATCGGTGTCGCTTAATCGTCCTGTGTACAGCACACACTATTTAGAGTCAGACGGAGTTAAATGTAAATAACCTCAGCTTCGGAGCTGATTGGAGAAGACGCGCTGCTGCTTTACTAGATATGATTTAGTTCTAGGGTTATGTCAGACACAACCAGTTTGTTTTTATTCCGTATAACACAAACCATAGGATACTGCCACTGGGTGAAGGAGCTGTACGACTGTGTTTTATCCTTGCTTGAAGCTGGAGTCCTGTGCCACCACCTCACCATCCCTGCCACACCCTCTTTGGTCGGGAACTGCCATTCCCTCTCTTTAGTCTGGTCCCTTTCCTCAAACTCACTCCCACACTCAGATCCGGTCTTTTTGCCATACCCACTCCCTCTCACTCAGGTCAAGTCACTTGAGCAAAGTCACTCCTCCCACTCAGTTTGTTCACAAAATTATTTAAAAGGGACACTCTACGCACCCTGACCACTTTAGCTTATTAACCCCAATGTCATGCTGACATCATCATCTATGACCAAGTGCTTGTAGCCGCGTTCATTTGAGAAAGCAAACATCGGCTTAAGGTGCGCATGCAGCATCAACCCATCCCTCCGACCAAGCACTCGCATAACTTGTGTGAAAAGTACGCAATTTACATATGTACATACGAAAGTTACGTACACTATGCAAATTGCTTATGAAAAAAGGGTGAGGGGGCGTGGCCGGCTGAGCAGGGAAGAGGACGCGTTTACATGGAGCTCCGCTTATTGCTTTGCTGAGAGGGGTCTATAGGATGACCCCATTTTGATCTTTGCCCTTATTAAATCCCCTGACCAGTCGGCCATCAGGTGTGCGACCTCCGTAGCCTGAGCTACCCCCCCTCTGGAGCCGGGGCGAGAATTTAGGCGGCTTATTTATTTGCTGTACCACGCAGCCGGCGGCCATCTTGAGGCATACTCCGGGGCCCTGCCGGATTTCTGCCTCGCAGCTCCACTGTTCCTTTGCGGTATCTACTGCCGGGCGGGTGCCTATTGCAGGCCACTGAGATGGAAGGGACCCATCTCTTGACTGCTTTGGATGTCGGCATGGCGGAAGCCAAAGACAGAACCTGGCGGTGCAGTTTTCCCCCTCCACCCCCTGACGCGAAGTTGGGTCTGATTGCGGGCCTTGATGCTTGTCTGGAGATATTAGGGGAGGAGGACTCAGAGCCGCTTACCCGGGGCACCTGGAGACAGATGATCGCTGCGCTACAGTGCTGTGGGGGAGCAGAGGCTGCACTGAAGAGAGAGCCTGCAGAGAGCTGCCCTGCTGACGACCTGGCTGGTCCTGTGGAGGCGGCGGAGGTAGCGGCAGCCTTTGCCGTCCTGGAGGTTCCGGATGCCGTGCGAATGCCATCCTCGATGTCTGCAGCTGCAACTCCTGAGTTGTGCGGGGAGGATGTGCTGGATACGGAGGTGGCCTCAGCAGCGGTGGAGGTGAAGGATCGGCCAGACGTTAACCCTTCAGTGGTATCCGAGGTGGTGGATTCCCAGCACAGTGACGGACTGTCCACCAGAGGGTCGCGACGTCGCTCCCCGTCCAGCGACGTGGCTTATACCGTGATCGGAGCTGTCGAGAGGCAGGTGTGCCCTCTGGGCTCTACAGGCGATGGATCGTCCAGAGAGGGTGGCTCATACAGCTCTTTGGCGGGATACAGGCTGAAGAGGCCTTTTGTCCCCCCTTATTTTTTCTCCCCTCGGTTTCTGGCCTGCCTGTCTCCCGGTAATCCCCCCCCACCAGATGACATTCTTGCTGACTCTCACCCGCCTTTTTTCCTTTTTTGCCTATATGCTGAGACATTTTGTTAGCTGTTTTTTTATTTGTTTTTCCCCTCCCCCCACGCTTTTCTATGATAACCCCCCCCCCATCCGGGGATGTTTTTGCCTGCCCCCTTTTAAATTTTGGCGTCCACGGGTTCCATCGGGCCGTGCCAGCGTGTTTTGTTGCCCGTCTTGGCTCCCCCGGGTCACGTGCCATTCGTTCCCCTTGGCTTCCTGCGACTCTCCGGACTTGCGGAACGGTACCAGGGACGGCACAGTACTGGCCTTTGCCAATACCCCTTGTTCCTTCTTCCCCCCCCTTATTTAGCCAGATGTCTTTAGCTGACTGTTTTTTTTTCAAGATGAGCTATACTCGATGACGGGGTTTTGTCTTTTTTGGCGGATACAGCTGACCTTCTTTTTCCCTAGCTGTTGTTTGATTTTATTTTTCTCTGATACCTGCTGAGTGCTAGCGAATGTTAATTTTCTCTTATATATGTTTGCCGTCATACGAAGGCCCTGCGACGCCTTCACCGCTCATGTGATTTCTATGAGCTTGTGCAAAATCTATAAAGAATTTAAAAAAAAAAAAAAAAAAAAAAAAAAAGGGGTTGTGGTTTTTTTTTTTTTTTACATAAAATTCCTTTTAAGTACGTTTTTTTTTTATCCGATGAATCGATTAATCGAAATAATAAATCGGCCAACTAATTGATTAAGAGAATAATCGTTAGTTGCAGCCCTAGATTTAACCCCAGCATTAAAATCTAATACTCACCTTGATCCCTCTCTGGTGAGAGCAGCGTGATAAATAGTTCCAAGTGTACCTCCATGTATAACTTCGCCGCCCGGCTGGATCTCATTCTTGCAGAGCTTGCATCCCATCTCCATTGTCTATTGACTCATGGAGCTGATAACACCAGCAGCACTAAGTGCCGCGGTGTTAAGTATCACCTCAGCAGTATTACGCCTGGAGCTGTTGAGAAAGTGTCTCCTTCGTAATACAGGTGTTAACGCCTTAAGGACCGCTGACGTACCCTGTTCGTCATGTCCACGGGTCTCCCTTAGACCCGCGGATGTACAGGGTACGTCAGCGGCGCCTAATCCCCCTCCCGCCCGATACTCACCTCCCTCGCTGGATCCCTCGGCGATCTGTGTGAGGATGTCAGTGGGCCAGTTAACCATCTAGCTGCCATGTAGAGATTAGGGGATCCTAAGGATATGATGGAAATAATGGTATATCTAGAAAGTCCATTTAATGGCGGGAAAAAGGGTGTATAATATGTGTGGGTTGAATAAACGAGTAAGAGGAAAATTTGACCTAAACACTAACAGCGCAGAAACGTAAAAACAGCAGCGGTCACTAAAGGACGGATTTGTGTAAAACCGCCCGGTCACTAAGGGGTTAAATGGAAGGCGCTGGTGGAAAACGGCAGACGCTCAGATTTTCCGTTAGCGTCTGCCATTTAGCACCAACATTGAAATTGGGCCCGGAAGTTAGCTATATGGATTATAATAAACTGGAGTACCCCTAGTTATGTACCTTTTCAATCCAGGACAGATGTTCTCCCTTGGAAAAACAAAATTATCATTAATCCATCCCTCCTTTTACCCGGTTTTGTGTTTTTTTTTTGTTTATTTAAAATAAATGTGGTAGCACCAGTGCACCATTCCTTGCAGCGCTGGAGGTATCTTTTTTCCAAACTTGCTTAAGATTCATTACCCTCTTGGTTGGATGTACAAGAGTGAATTGCCTCTCCAGCTGCAGCTGAGTATATTTTCATAAATTTTCTTAAAGAACTTTCTTTTGGGTATTGTGGATACCCAACCCCATACATAATTTTTGTGTTCCTATACTCCTTTTACCCTGTACTGAGACAGATGCTGCACTCACTCAAGGAGGGGGAATAATACGAAATGTTATTGCGCTTTACAAAAGTCAGGAATTATAGGGAAGATACTTTGAGGTCACTCACTATTGTACAGGGATAAAAGTTTATAATAGAGGTGAAACCCTGTATTTTGCAGATATAAAAGGTGACACTATACTTTCTGTATGTAGGCTTTATGTCTATATAGAACGTTTATATTATATTGGTAGTTTGTGGAAGCTGCATTGCTAATAATCTCATTATGATCACTACAAATCTCCATAGACAGGAGATCTGACCATTTTCATCACCTATCCTCATTACATTGACTGTATGTTACCCAAAGGCTATTTATGTCTGTATGCCAAAAATTAAGGACTTTTGAAATTGACTATGATAAGGTATGCCATCTAAGATCTGCAACTTTTCATCCCAACAATATTTCTGTAAAATGAAGACAACTAAAAATGAGCAAGTTTAAACTACTTGAATATTGTATTTCAGAATAACTAATTAAAATAAAAAAAATCTTGTGTTATAGTGTCAACATTTATTTTAAAGACTGGTTGAGAAGTTATTAATATATTTTCGACAAAAAGTACTCGTTAGTAAAGACTTAATAAAGAATCAAGTGTTCTTCAGAGAAAATTAACTTGTTCATCATATTTTGATGACTGAGCTATTTCACATATATGTTTTAATTATGAAATATGTAACAGATTGTTCTAATAATTCCAATTATAAAAGACCATTATTGACATGAAAGACCACAGCTTCCCTTTGCATTTCGTTGTCCGTACCAGTGTTCCCATCCAGTATGTCGACATGTCCCAAATTTTTTGTGGATTTGCAAAGGAAATTTCTATTTGAGGCAAGCTAAAGCAGCCTCTCGGTATGGGCACAGACTTGTGTTCCAATCATGCGCTTTTACAGTGCAGTATAAATGGCAGCATCGCCTATGGACAAGCATTGGATAGAGGATGTGGGATGGCTGGAGTGATGGAGCACTGTGGATGCCTAAATAATCCTAATCTCTTTACTATCAGCAAACCACAGGAAATGTATATCAATACTGTGTTGAGTGTTTTCCTAGGGCCTTGACGTCTAGCTCTTTTGCAGTCCTGCTTACAAGAAGATCCAGTAGCACCTGGGACCCCGCTCAGCAAGTTCCACCTGTATCCCTATGTCAGTTGGTGATGTATATGTGTTTACTGCAAGCAGGTTTTATGTACACCCTCATTAATTAGGAATGATCAGTCCTGGGAGCAGACTGACATTTCCCTCTAGGCCTCTCTTGTTTGAAGAATCTAGGCCAGCAGTTGTGCCTGTTATCCTTGTAATTCCAGTTGCAGAGAGCATCCGAAGAAATTATCACTGCGCTTTAGAGTGCACCTATTCTCATCTCTCCTTTTGGAGGTATAATTAAAGCCTACAGTCGCGTACTAATTTCTTCAAGAATGTATGATTTCCCAAAAGATCTAAAAAGTGTATGTCGGACCAGCGATCCCCAAGCTTAAAACAGTACAAGGTATCTGTAAGCAGAATCCCTTATGATACACAAATTGTCTAGACAAAGTAAGACTATCTAGTCTCAATCAGACGTATCAGAGTCATTTGGGGTTAAATCCTCCCTGACTTCAGTTTAATGTAAGTGATTCAATGAGAATCCAGATCAGACGTGCATGTTATGTTTTTTTTGTCGGCTGCTACAAAGTAAAATCCTTGAATTTAAGCAAAAAAGCCTTTTTTTTGTACTGGTAGGATATAATGCAAGGCAGAACTGCAAATCAGTTTTATCTTAATAGAAAACAAAATGCTAAGAGAGAATAAGGTCAGTAGTACATTCCTCGGCGCTTATCGCCATATGTTGCTCGAGAGTGAAGGCAGCTTTGCGGACGAGATTTTATCCAGAGGCCCCAAGGTATAGACGCTGGAATCGTGCCACCCTAATGTTGTGGGCAGTGAAAAGGTGATAAAAAGGAGGGAAATGGAAAACAAGAGAATAAAGGGACATAAAAGGGATATAAAAATGCAAAGTCAGAACATGCTGCCGCTGAGCCATAATTTATACAAGGCAGGAATGAGCTTCAAACAATGTAGTGTAATAAAACAGAAGAATGCCAAATTAATGAGTAATTAAAGTAAAAAAAAAAAGGAAAGTTACCTGAGAAACTCGTTTCTTACACTTATTTGAAAAGTCCTTTTGAGCTCTGGAGTTATGTTTGATGCGTCCAATACGATTGCACATAAAAGAAAAAGCATTTTTGGGTTATGGACCTACACTCGCACATCCAGGTGACAGGCCTCGTGCAGTATTTATTACTGGTATAAGAACTCGTTTTTCAGCAATATCTGACTGGAAATTTTCAGCCATTTCAAAATATAATATGCCTTCTACGATACAACAAAAAAGCCTCTAGTATAGATTTCACAGCCTTTATTTGATGCCAGATGCTTGATTTGCTGTGCTTTGTCTTGCTAACTTGTAGCATGGACAGGGGTGAGTGAAGTGGGGAGGATAGGGGGACAGACCACCTCCAAAGCATTGATATAGGAGGAAGTTAAAACTCTTTTCGTGTTCATTCCACCCCAACTCTTTTCGTGTTCATTTCACCCCAACTCTTTTCGGGTTCATTCCACTCCAACTCTTTTCGTGTTCATTCCACCCCAACTCTTTTCGTGTTCATTCCACCCCAACTCTTTTCGGGTTCGTTCCACCCCAACTCTTTTCGGGTTCGTTCCACCCAAACTCTTTTCGGGTTCGTTCCACCCCAACTCTTTTCGGGTTCGTTCCACCCCAACTCTTTTCGGGTTCGTTCCACCCCAACTCTTTTCGTGTTCATTCCACCCCAACTCTTTTCGTGTTCATTTCACCCCAACTCTTTTCGGGTTCGTTCCACTCCAACTCTTTTCGGGTTCGTTCCATTCCAACTCTTTTCGGGTTCGTTCCACCCCACTCTTTTCGGGTTCGTTCCACCCCACTCTTTGCGTGTTCGTTCCACCCCACTCTTTTCGTGTTCATTCCACCCCTCTCTTTTCGTGTTCATTCCACCCCACTCTTTTCGTGTTCATTCCACCCCACTCTTTTCGTGTTCATTCCACCCCACTCTTTTCGTGTTCATTCCACCCCACTCTTTTCGTGTTCATTTCACCCCAACTCTTTTCGTGTTCATTTCACCCCAACTCTTTTCGGGTTCATTTCACCCCAACTCTTTTCGTGTTCATTTCACCCCAACTCTTTTCGTGTTCATTTCACCCCAACTCTTTTCGGGTTCATTCCACCCCAACTCTTTTCGGGGTTCATTCCACTCCAACTCTTTTCGTGTTCATTCCACCCCAACTCTTTTCGTGTTCATTTCACCCCAACTCTTTTCGGGTTCATTCCACCCCAACTCTTTTCGGGTTCGTTCCACCCCAACTCTTTTCGGGTTCGTTCCACCCAAACTCTTTTCGGGTTCGTTCCACCCCAACTCTTTTCGGGTTCGTTCCACCCCAACTCTTTTCGTGTTCATTTCACCCCAACTCTTTTCGGGTTCGTTCCACTCCAACTCTTTTCGTGTTCATTCCACCCCACTCTTTTCGTGTTCATTCCACCCCACTCTTTTCGTGTTCATTCCACCCCACTCTTTTCGTGTTCATTCCACCCCACTCTTTTCGTGTTCATTCCACCCCACTCTTTTCGTGTTCATTCCACCCCACTCTTTTCGTGTTCATTCCACCCCACTCTTTTCGTGTTCATTCCACCCCACTCTTTTCGTGTTCATTCCACCCCACTCTTTTCGTGTTCATTCCACCCCACTCTTTTCGTGTTCATTCCACCCCACTCTTTTCGTGTTCATTCCACCCCACTCTTTTCGTGTTCATTCCACCCCACTCTTTTCGTGTTCATTCCACCCCACTCTTTTCGTGTTCATTCCACCCCACTCTTTTCGTGTTCATTCCACCCCACTCGTCGTGTTCATTCCACCCCACTCGTCGTGTTCATTCCACTCCTCTCTTTGCATTTCACACTCTTTTCATTATTTATTTCACCCCCTCCTTTTTGTTCAACAATTCACCTTCATTTGAAACTGAACCTAGGAGCCACTGCTTTGCTCGTTCCTCTGCGGCACCGTCTGCACGTGTATGAACACTGGGAGGAAGTGATGTTATATGAGCACTTTCTCCCTGCACTGCCGCGGCGCAGTGAACATGGGTGAAACTCATCACTGGCAGGAAGCAGGGTCCCGGTGGCTGTGTTTTGCATAATGGCAGCGGTTGGAAGCGTGGCAACTGAATTGATGGAAGGCAAGTTTTTATTTTTTTCACTTCCCGCAGACGTCTAGAGTATACCGCGACCCCTCCGATTTTAAGGCGGTTTTCTCAAAAATCTCACGGTATACTCGAGTATCTACGCTAACTAACCCTATAACAAAAAAAACAAATACAGAAATATGCACATGCTATAAAATGATGAGTACATACAGTGTAAATACATTGAAAATATCACAATATTTTAACTGTATGTAACCATAATACAGTCTATCAGTACTGCAGAATGCACACATACGAAACTAGTGAAGGAATAAAGTGGAAAAGAAACAATAAAAAACTTAAATTCTAAGGGTATTCCACATTCAAATCTAACAGCCAATGTCAGGAAACAAAAAAGTCTTCAGTGAAGCTTCTGCTGCAGATGTCTGGATTATTGTTTTGCTGGTTTAACAACAGAGATTCTGCCAGCGCTTACCACATTGGGAAACACCCGAGGCTTTTTGATTAACCCCCTCTGTGGTTGAAGCAGCTATATTAGTGCCACCTTCATTTTATTTTTATTATTATATATTTTTTGCTCATTACCTCGCTGATTAGCATCACACTTGGATGCAAACAGGGCCTACCTTGAAGGCTGAAATCTGACGGAATGAAAGAAGCCGACAGGTGGTAGTATTATGAAGGCAACGATCTAGCAAAGAGTTCCTTCAAAATTAAGTACCTTCAGGCACTACAAACGTCAATGAATAACGTCCTGTACAACATTATACACAAACCACCATGTTACAGTAATGTATTCAATTGCACATTTCAAAACTGTGAACAAAATGCACGGCTGTTTGCTGCGTTCTGTTGGAAGAATTATGAAGATCTACAGATGATTAAATATTACATTAACGCCAAGGCATAGCGACACAGTTAGTAAAGAATGTTTCTGTATTTGGATGGTGTGGGGCTTTTTATACCGCCTTGTGATGTTAGCGTCTACAACATGGTTAATTTAAGTTTTCTCAGACAGGATGGAAGTTAAATATCTAATAAAATTAAGATATAGGCATTGAATGACAGACCCAAAGTGCTTAAGATGTGAAAAATGAGAATCTCTTCAATCAAGATTATTAAATGAGAGTAATAAATATAGATCTTGCTCCTTCACTGCCAGGACAGAGAAATCCATGATCAGACATTATTCTGAAATTAGATTTCATGTTCATAATGTATCAACCATTGATAAAAAAATAAAGAAATAAAATACTTTTGTTAATAAAGGAGGTGATGAACATGCACAAGGATTCCATAACATATACATGGAAATAGCAGTGCATATGCCAAGCAAAACCAGACCAAAGTGAAATTATCTATAAAATGTCCATTAGGACCTCCTGCCGATGGGGCACATGGATGTTGTGGTGGGCAAATGCAATGTATGTTCAGAAATTGTAACTAAATCCTCAATTATCTAAAACTTAAGTCAGGTGTGTGTAACTGTTTGGAAGTATATTTGGGTGGAATACGCAGAATTTTGTGTGTTAGAAGTATAGATTATAAAACTCCAATGCCATCTCTAGTTGTACCACAAAGACTGAACATCTAGTCAAGTATATTTCATACAGTGTCGCAAAAGTCACATATGTGTATTCAATGAAGAAGCACATGCTGAATTCTATTATAAAAGCGTACGGGTTTTAATTTTAATTTCTCAACTTTTCAGTCCAAGACAACTTGCATCAAGAATGAACTAGTGATGTGTGTGTTTGCCACCATTCAATTCATGGACTTCTCATAGTACATTCTTTGGAAGGCGGCTGGTTGATGTGACACTGGGTACACATGCTGGGAAACTCTATAGACCTCAAGTAGGACTTCTACTTTGAAGAGTCACTACAATATATAGTGATAGGGAGGAAATTGTCCAGATTAGCTGAGTTGTCATGGTGCCTAGAGTGCCCCTTTAAGGCTGGTGGCACAAGAGCACATTTGGTGCTTGTGTGCGCCCGCACTCCACTGCGTCCGTGCCGTTTTGACAGAGAGGGCCAACCACCGGATGTGAAAAAGCTCACCCCGTCAAAAAGCTAAACGGATGCTGACAGGGATCCTATGGAGGATCGCGCTTTGTACGCTGAGCGCACAGAGTGGAAGGAACGCCCACTCTCACGGACGTTCCTTCCTCTCTCTGTTAACGCTCGTGTGCCGCCAGCTTAAAACAGAACAGGAGATATATGTGTAATAGTTGGATTAGTAGGGCAGGTGCAATGTTACATTTCTTTTCTGGAGGACCGGCCTTAGCAACACTTTTGTTTGCACAGTAACAATGACAACTATCAAATATATAAGTACACATTCTTTCATGCATGCTAAACCACATTATTTGCAGTTATGCACATTATACACCCAATTGGCACTTACACATAAATAAATAAATAGCTTTAGCCACAAGATTAATGATCCCAGCCGTAGCACTTCTATATTTTTTCCGTAGAAGAAAAAAAAAAGGACTGAAATCTACACGACCAATACCATTATTATAGGAGGGAAGATTTACCTATCTGCAGCCCATCTCTCCTTCTGTTGCCTGCATCAACCCGTCTACCTAGGAGATGCCACAACTGACAAAATATGACAGGATCAGACTGTAATTATCACTAACATGACTATTCAAACAATAATGCAGCTGCTTTCGATACACAATACATTTCTTTGATTGACTGATTCATCTGCTTTAGGAAATTTATATCAGATTCTCAATTACAAGAGAGGTGCTCTGAATGGTACATGCTGAATGGAATCTAGATTTCACTCTTCACAAAAAAAACCGGGATAGGGGCTTCATTGAAAGGCGTACAGTGCACGTCGAGCTCCTCACAAAGGGATGTGAATGATCAACTGCCAATCAATTTGATGTGCTTTATGCTGTGACTGCCTGACACCAACAGCTGTGACAAAAGTCAATCTCTTTGAATGCACTTCTAATGCAGGATAAAACGGCTCGGAAACACGCTTTCCGATTACAAGTTTCCTCACGTTTTAACAAACAAGCTGCAGGTTCATTTAGAGGTCTAAACTTTCATATCTACAGGTATTCACGGGATGTTCTGACGTGTTTATGGCCTCTGAACTACACGGGACTAAACAAAAGGGGAACAATTTATACCTTCTGGGTGATGGAACGTCACAGGACATTCCATTTTAGGATTATATTTGTACAAAATCATCTTGAAAAAACCCAAAGAAGGATATCTAGAGACACACAAAACATGTAATATTTTGGTACGCAATTGTTTTATATTCAAAGATGTACTCATGACACTTGTGATACGTCTTCTTGCTACACAAAGATTTTAGAATTGTCTTATTCATTCCTTATTTGAATGAATTTTATGGAAAATAAAGGGGGGGGATAATCTGAAGTTGCAAAAAAACAAGCTTGGAAATTCAAACAATTTAAAGGAACACTCTACGGAAAAGTAAAGTCTCCTTTACTTCTCTTAAATAATTGCTGACTGCCTCTGCCCAATTTTTTTAAATTTTTCTTATTTTTGGTGATTTTACTCACGTTTTGTCCCTTGCCACACACAGCTCCTCCTCTTCAGGGAGTCCCGAACCCCTTAGGCTTTTCTGCGCAGCATAGGAAATGCAAATTACGCAAGTTCCATGGGCGCCTACGCAGAATGATGGATCCATTGGGTCCTCCCTGAGACCAATCGCGTGTGCGCCGAATTATTAACCAAACTAGTAACCAGCAGTCGGGAAATTCAAATTCCCTGGATCCTGGTGAGGCTGGGTCTGGTGGAGAAAACTCCTGCACTTCACCCAGCTTTTTAACCAGTTAGGCTGGGCTGTAATTCCGGTTTCCATCACGTTTCCAAATTTTCCATTCAATATCTTGTAGCTTGATAATAATCGTAAAGAAGAAAATACCAACGTTTTAGCAATTTTACTCTTAAATATTTTGATATATGTTGCTGTCAAATCAGATTAAGATCACAATTGTATGTGGGTTTAATGATATGAATTTTGCGGATTGGGTTTATTAATATTGCAATGGCTGGTGAGATACAGTTTTTACTCAATTTAACTCTTTTCAGTACCGTTTTGGATTCAACCTTTTCTTCCAGGGATTCTGGAAAAGCAGATCTAATACAGGCTGGAGATCAAACTCCTTGCTTGAACAAAGGTTTACTTACACTCTTACAGTCCCAATTTACAGCTGGGTTGTCACCTAGACCGTAAATTAATTTTGTTTCCAATTAACCCTTTTCCAAAATTTAAGACCATGGTTTTTACATAAAATATGTTTCCATGGTTAATGTGTGTATGTAAAGGGAAATGTGGAGGTGGGAATGGAAATTTAATGTACCTTAACAATTAAATGAATAAAAATTTATTATAGCTCAGCCATTGCATTAATAAAATAGAATATTTTCAGAATTAGAAGCAGATCTTACTTCATCAGAAATGATGAGTTGTGTGATTTTTTTTTGGGGGGGGGGGGGAGTAAATTTGTTATATAAAAAAAAATAAGCTTTGAAAAGGGAGTTTGGGTTTTAATATTGGGAAGATGAGAGGAGTGCTTGACTTCATGTCCAGGATTAACACAAAAATAAATTTTCAAAAAAGAAAAATTTTGTCCGTTGTTTCTGTCCTGTAACAAATAGTTTAAAGTAAGTGGTACCCCACCCCCCAACATAGAATTCGAAAGATAGGTTTGCACCGGTAAAAAGTTGCCTATTATAATCGATCATAATGATAAGATTTGACAGGGATAATTTGCCAAAGTTTAAGAATAAATCTACAGGGTTATTGAAAGAGAATCGAAAAGTCACCGCATGTTCGGTGACTTTTTATTCTCTTCAATTCGGGCCGATTCGGCGATCCCATTTTGGCAACCCTGCGGTGTATTCAGCAAGCACCACAGGGCCGTCGAAGCGCAGGGAAAAGCTGCCGCAAAAACCCGGCGAATGCACGCCGAAACCTGCAAAAACATCTGGATTAACCCGCCGAAGACGCCGGAAAAACCTGAGCAGGAGTCGATCACACGCAGCGAAGCCTCTGGAAAAAGCCGACACCGCAGACGAGTGAAGTGAATAAATTAGCAACACAGTTTGCTTGAATGTTTTAAAAGTGAAACGCTGTTTGCAAAGAAACTACTGAGCGAAAATGTCTGAAATTTACATATGAGGTCCAGGGAATGATAATAAAAAGGACTGTTACAGAAAAAATAAGTAACCTTAATAAAAAAAATGGACTTTTTAAAAACAATAATAAAAAAAATGCTTAAAATTTCCTAAAAAAAAAATCTATAAATAAAGAGACTCTTTACTGCAGAATTTTATAATGAACGGTTTATTAGATACTGAATTAAAACGGGAATATTTTTAACATTGAAGCCTATGGGATTCTCCTGAATAAACCTGTCGAATGAAACCACCGAATGGCAGGGCATTTCGGGAACCTTTCACTGCTGGTTTGTGTTCTCTGAATAGCCGAAGCAGTGCTTTTTTATGGGGTTTTCACTGCCCTCGAACAGGCACCGAATGTGCAGGCAATTCGCCAGGATTTGGCGTATTGCCTGCTCTCTGGATAGCCGAATGGCCAAGAAAGGTAACCGAACGCTGATTTTCAGCGTTCGGTTACCTTTCTCCAGCCATTCGGATCTCTTTGAATAACCCTGCTAATGTTCTCCATAATGTCTTTGTGTGTAATGCATAACCATATAAAAGGACATAGAAAGCCTTGTCCTTCAAATGCTTTGATATCGTACACGTCATGTCTGATAAAGAGCCTCCTGGCCCCCATTCCATGAAAAATATAGTTTTTTGCATAAAGTACGGGTCTGTAGGTCATGACTTTTCCTGATCCTTCTCAATGATGAACAGCCAGTGCCAGTATTGATCGTGAAAATTAGGGTCACACTTTAATAGTACTTTTCCCTTGCAATCACATAAAACACTGGGATATCTGAGGTCCCATGCGATAAAGAGCGAGACAGTTATACAACTTGCTACGACAGCACTAGTCAGAAAACGCTGAGTTCATCTGGAAGGAATATCCAACAGGTTGTAAGCAACAAGAGAGGCACGAGAAAGCTAAATTCAATGAAATGGATCGAATATATTGGGAAAGAAAACAAAACTATCAAGCATCTACTATTGAAAGGGACACGCTTTGCATTTAGAGGGGAATGAAAATCCTTACCAGCGTGTAGGTATGCCAGATCTGGGTTCTCAATATCCAGATGTTGTTCCTTCAGGTGGTTTCGGAATTCAGCAGGGGCATTGGTCGCATAGTCGCATTTGGGACAGTTGTACATTTTCACGCCTTCGTGCTTGCCGGTGTGTAGAATATGCTTGCGGACATTTTCCGCACAATTGGATCTAAACAACGGAACAACACAAAGAACATTTAAGGATAGATTATGCCTGTATGAACGATGTAAACATTCAGTGTCCAACATCTGTGAAAGAGTTCTAATTAAAATGAATTTAAGGCTGGAGTTTACTCTGTGATACATCAATAGGAACCTCCTATAATAAAATAAAAATACACGCCTTTAGCTCCTTCATTACAGAGATCAACATAACTCAGGTCTTCAAAGGCACCATCAGGTGCCCGATATCAAGTTATCCCAATCTGCAGCTGTGCAGGACAAAAGCAGATGAAATTTGTTTGCTTTTGGCCTGCAGAAGGTGCCCCCAAAGTTTCAGCCCTGTGAACATGATGCCCAAGGTGCTAAAACTGTTTAAAATCAGCTAATTTAATGCCGTTATTGGACTTTCAGCAGCCGAAGCAAGGAGCCACGAGCTGCAGTTCTACTTGCCGTAACTATTTGACCAGTAGATCCACCTGCCAAATAGATTATTACAGTCAGTAACTAATACATTGGAAATAATCACAAATATTTCTTACCGTATAATTAAAATGATTTTTCAAAAAACCACTGGTTCGTGACAATGGTTCTTTGGAAAATCACTTGGTAATGAAGGGGTTAAACCATGTAGTTGCATAGATTTAAATTGCAGCACAGTATATATATGTCACGAACAAAGCAGGGAATTATGGGATATGCAATACATGAGTCAGAAGTGGTTTCATTCATAGGTAGATTTGAACGAGAGCAAATTAATTACAGGTGGATAATGAAGGGCACGTGCCTCTAAAGCAGATCAGAAACTAGCAACTACAGGTCCAAATTATCCATAGCAACAAATAGTAGATCCGGTCACAATGAAGGGATCTAAGAAAGTAGTTTAATTTGTAATAAGAACGCTTACAATGTTTCCCAATTACAATCAAGACTTTATTAAACATATTCAAATTCAAGGGTCAAGGGCAGAGTCGCCATGGTATGGGAATATGTGAATGTTTGAATAAGAGACCAAAATGAGTTGACTCAATGGCGTTTCCAGAAACAGTGATATGCAACCTTTATAATTGTTGTGAGGTCTCAAGACTTCAATGTAGATGGAATGTCTCAGAGAAGCAGAAGATGCTGGAACCCACAGAAGCTCTCAAATGTAGTGTTAAAGGACAAGCTGGTACACATGAAAAGAGACTCCAAATATTAATATGGAGATTCAGAACACTTTCTAAATATACAGTATGGGTGGGATTTGGGGCAGTGCCTCATTATGGAGTCTAACGTCATCACAGAAAAGCTAGCTTCAGAAAAGTCTATCAAAAGACTATACGGTAGTTGTAACTTCAGAAGATCCTTAGCATAGACAAGATGGACCTTCAAGACAGACGCCCAACAGTCAGAAACATGGAGTTTTAAAATGAATCTCCCACCTGATTCAGTAAGGACATTCTAAAAGGATCAGGACTAAAAGGGAGAAGATTTCTCTTTACAGAAGCAGAAGCTTTAGATACAAATTACTCTTTGTGATATGGCAACAGAAAAGGGAAAAGAAGAAAGGGGGCAGACTGCGCTGACCAAGTAATTCTTATCTGACAGCGACTTGCGCTTTATATATGGAAGTCACGAGGCAATCGGTCTTGGAGCTAAAAGAGATCCATTTCCCATAGTTATACTATCATCAAGCAGCTTCTACCCACATCATCCAACCCAGCACCCTACGAGAGCGCACATGGGAAATATATTACTTAACAGCTCAAAAAAGCAATATGTTATCTATAGTGGAGGATACCAAGAGGAAATGATCCTGGTATAAGAGGAAACATCACTACGTTTATTTTATATTCTATGTCACAAAAATGCTCTAGGTTATTCGTTTAAAAAGAATAACCTGTTCATTTCGGGCCCCGTGCAACACTTCTTTGTCCCCTGTAAGTCTCTCAAATGTCTTATTTAAAAGGAATATATAGTACTCCCAGAAGACATTTTCCCATTTCTATTCTCTTCAACTCCTGTGAGCCCTTGTTCTGTGTGATAAGGCAATCTCCTTGGGGAATCTGAGCTGTGTAGTTTCGTACCACGAGTGACAAGGACTCGACTTGAATAACTGCTGTGCGCAGGTTGTAATTATGTCAGCTGGAGTGTTGAACAAGGGGTCTGATTAATGTACGCCCCGGTCCAAGCACAGTCCCTATCAAAACCTTCGTGCAGGCCAGCAGTGGGGATGGGTTAAAGCACAAAGACAAAAAAATGTTGTATCGCCCATGATAGATGAATTGCTCCAACAGTCTTCAGGCAGATGTTCCAGGACAGTATAATATACAATTACTCTGCCTTATCACCTTCCCAGGGACAATAAAGCTTCCTCCTACTATAGCTCATGTGAGTGAAGGCAAAATTAGTTTTACTTTTACAACACTGACTCACTTATCATAGTGCCTTGATTGTGATTTTATAGTTAAAGCTAAATATTCCACCTTTAAACAATAAAGAAGTTCAAAAGTAGCTTTTTTTTAGGAGAAAATAAAGCAAATATTTACATTATTTTAAAGAATTTCTGTAAAAAGAAAAAAAAAATGCATGATGTCTCTTTGTGGAATCCCAACAAACTTCACAAGACACCCATTCAGCAGCGTAGACTGTGATCCAGTGCGATGGCACAGGATGTGATGGGCACATGTAGATTCAGATAGCTGAGTAAGGGATCTAGGACAAGACCTACAGATGTCACAGCCGATAACACCAAGTATTTATCAAAGTATCACCTCCATCATGCAGCAATGAGGTTCATTCGAACACTAATCTCAAGATTGATCTTAATAACATTCTCGTTACTTTTTAATGTCCAATCTGATTGTGTTGTAAAACCCAAGTTATGTCTTGCATCTGGAATCCACAGCTGCTTGCAAACCCGTGCTTGCTGAATCTAACCGTACCTTTCATATACATGTCTCGCACAATGCTAAAAATATGACAGGTTTCTTACAGCCACTACCTACTTGTCTTATTCTTTTTTAGAGTTAAAAATAAAAAAATCTAGTTTATCAACATGTCAACTCAACCTCGAGGAAGACACTGAAAGACATTGAGTAAAAATATAAAGAACGGTACGCCCAGCAAATGAGAAAACACCATGGGCCTTATTATAAGCGGAGCAGTAACCCTCTACTAACTTTATTGCCAAATCATCATCGCCAGTGTAGTCACAACAAGTGTTGAACACTAACAGAGTTATTCAAAGAGTAACGAAATTCCACAGGAATTTTGGTGCTCTTTTGTTCCCTGCACTTTGGGGAATCAAATTCGCTGACCCTACCGCGAATTTAGCATTCACTGCAGGGAAAAGCCACCAAACCCATCCGAAAAACTGCCGCACCGAACGTAAAACCCGCCGCAAAACATTGCATCAATCCAAAAAGCCACCGAAAAAAACGCAGAACGCACCCGATGATGCGCCAAACGCATCCTAAAAAAGCCTTAGATCCACCGAACAGAGTGCCAACCAGCCAATGAACGGGGTAAAAAAAATAATAATAATAATAATCCACTGCAACTTTTAAAATGTGTTTGCAAAAAAACTACTGCATGAAATTATCTGGAAAGAATATATCAGGTCCTATGAAGAATAATAAAAATGTCTGTTACAGGAAAACCGCCCTCCGTTATTTAATCCCTTCACTGCTGGACCATTTCACCTCTGTGTGTGCTATGCTTATTTTGACTTTTTTGCTCATCATGTTTAATCAGAATTTAAAGTCACGTTTTATTATACGACCCAGACTTATTATTATTACTATTGTCCTCATTTATATAGCGCCAACAGTTTCCGCAGTGCTTTACAAGAACCAAAGGGAACGAGATAAACCGATATGATGGAAACAAGAGGTGTAGAGAGCCCTGCTCATAGGAGCTTACAATCTAGAGATAGATCATTTTTTTTGGGCAGATTCATTATTATATGTATACGTCATGCCCTGCCAGAATGCTATAACAAAAAAATGTAAAAAAAATAATAATTTGAAATTCCAATCATCTACAACGTGTAAAATTATTTATTTTTTTCACATTTCATCATCCGAGCCTTTGCGGTTATATATTCTATGGGGTGCGCTTGTTAAAAATAAAAATAAATCTGAAATGAGAACGCCTTACTTTATATTTCTGAGAAATTACGTGATTTTAGCCAAAACTGAAAAAAAATCTTTAGTGCAGCATCATTCTTCACATTATAATTGAAATGTGAACAATAGTGCTGCATCAATAATAAAAAAAATGGTTTTAACTTTTTTTTATTATTTACAACATGCTCTGGCCTTTCCAATGATACCAAACATGACCCACTAGGTGCCACTGATCGGGAGATACAGGGTCCAAAGGACCCTCCTATTTCCAAACGTCAGCTAGGGGGTTACCTGCCCAACGGACATCCTCGCACATATGGCAACGACATCAGTGGTCAGGGGTGGCCCTAGACGCTTGGTCAACATCCAAGATGTCAGTCTCCTCCGGGAGTGGACTGTGATCCGACGCCAATTAGCGCTGAATCGCGATCCAGCATCTAAGGGGAGAGAGACAGGCATCACTGGAAAGGGCAGACTGTGCCCTTTTCAGTGTTGCCTGCCTTTAAAAAAAAAATCCAGCCAATCGGGAGGGAGAGGGATCCAAAGGTCCCCCTCCCTTTCAGGCTCTCTTCTGGCAGTGACGTGGGGTGCCTCAAAATTATGTTATCCTGCCCATCGTGATGACGTCAGTGCGCCGGCACAGGACCCCAGAGAGAGGGGAAAGTATAGGGAGGGATACCCTTGATAGTGGTTGACGTGTGGGGAACGTCCTTTGCATATAGCGGGGAATCCCAATGACGTTCCCCCACATCATCCGCATCCAAAGAAGTAAAAAAAGATATGGAAAAAAATAGCCAAAAAAAGCCTAAAATATCCTTAAAAAAAAAAAAAATATAAAGAGACTTTTTGCTGCAAATTAAAAGAATATTTAATAAAATTTGAATATTTTTTACATACTATGGGAGTAAACCTGCCAAATGAATGCACTGAAAATCAGGGCATTTCACTGACATTTCTCTGTTCTCTGAATAGATTAACCATTACTTCACTACCGGGAGTTACTCTTCAGGGGCAATTTCGGAGCCAAATCAGCTCTCTTTGAATAACTCCTCTAGTGTTACTGTGAAATTGCAACGACAAGAGGAAAAAGTGGATTCTGATCTCCCGGTTACCAGTATTCGGGGCAGGTTTCCAGATCGCTCGCATTATCCTGTAACATATTAATAACTCCTGCAGAGGGCGAGCCCAGGGAAGGTGCTGCCCTGTTTTTTGTATAATTCATATGCTTCAGGAGGGAAACCAGTTGGCTAACCAATAAAGTAACCTGGGTTTCCTCTTCAATTTCTGAGTGTCAGTATGTGAAATCTACATGCTGCACAAATTCATGCTGTCCAGAAGAATAAATACATTATATCTGGCAAGGAAAACAAGGAGGACCTGGAAGTCTAAATAGGGTGTGTTTGGGTGGTAGTGGACTTTTTTTTTTTTTAAATAAAAGATTAGTGCAACACAGGCTAATGGAAGCTAGGATACATTTGTGTGTTAGAAGATAATATATATATATATACACAGAGTCTGGTTTTTTTTTTATATATCTTCATATACACTCATTTTTATTGTAATTTATTTATTTTCCAGGTTGAATGTGACCACAAATGTCACAGTCCACATTCTCAAAGCATCTAAGAGTTGTAAGCGATAAAGCATATAGTAAGAAAGCTGAAAATAAGAGGAAGGATATGATTTTGAAGGTCGGAGGAAAGGTCAAAGGATAGGAATTCTAGGAAACTAGAATCTAGTAACATCTTGCATATTTTCAATGCATCTTTGTTGACAAGATTTGTACACCTCTTATGGGTTCAGCCATTCAAACGTAGTTACTTGGGGCTTGATGCTGCAGTGTTTACCTGCAATATGGACGTGTCTGCAGACCAGTACCAAAAGTCTAGATCTAGGAGGGCAACCACAAAAGTGATCCCACCTGGGACCACTCGACGGTGCCAAACCATCACTCGCTAAGGGCCTAACCCTCCTAACTAATCCTTGATTCAGTGACCAGATTAAAACTTTTAAGACTACTCCATACATGCAAAAGGGCCAGAATTTTATGATGAATCAAACTTCGGCAGCATCATCTTAGGCTGGAGTCAGACGAGCGCAGTGTTCACGTCCGTGTTACCGCACATAAGTACGTCCGTGATAGCATACAATTGTGTTAAATGGAGCCCCACACACGAAGTACGTCTGCACAGAAGTGCGGGGGCTGACGGACGCTGCAAACGGATGCAGGTTAGGCAAGAACATAATACTGCTAGAACGGACGTGCGGAGTGCGCCACGTCCGCAACGTCCGAATAGCTTTGTGTGTGAGTGATGGAACGTGGTCAGACGGACTGCATTTATACATCCAGCATTTTTGATGGATAAAATGTTTTTTTCATTTTAATTTATTTTCCCTGCTACATCCGTCAAAAATAACGTCAGTGAAAAAAACGGACTGTTTGGCCACTACTGCATCTTCCGTCAAAAAGTGTGTCCGTACTGCACGGGCGCACAGTCCGTAGAAAACGCGCTCGTCTGACCCTAGCCTTAAATGGTACAAAGCACATCGTAAATAAAACATATTATAGCTTTAAGAATACGCCATACATGCAAAAGGGCCAGAATTTTATGATGAATCAAACTTCTCTCCACATACAATATACTCCAATTTATGTGTTTTTTTAGCATGTGTATTTATGGGCTTGATTATTTACACCCGCAATAAATTGTGTATTATTGGGGACCCATATCCCCCCTATTAGCAATCCATGCAATTTTTCTATTGGTTTACTATATGGTTGTTCTTGGTTTCTTAGATCTAGGAGGGCCCCTGTAAAACGTACAACCTTGATCCTGTCCAGCTCTTCATGTGGAAGAAGTTGGAGGAAAGACATCTTCAAGCTGACGTCAGAGCTCTCCTGGACACCCAAGGGAGATGGGTACAGGCACTCAGATCACCATGTCCAATTAACGGAGTTAAAATGGACATGGTGACTTGAGTGTCCCTTTAAAGAATCTTGTTTTTGTACATTACATGACAGTAAGCAAGCATGCCTAATCTATAGAACATAACCAGATTAACTATTTTTCTTTGGAGATTTTGTTCTACGATAAGAAGTCACAAAACAAAGGCCAAGCAACGAAAATGCAAATATTGTATATGGCTTCTACAGTCTCCAGAGTGAAGTCATGCCTCTCTTGTTTCCACAGATCAGGCATAGATTGTATCAGGTCTTCTCTGAACAGTAATAAATGATTTGGGAATGATCATGATTTTTAATGTGCAGGATATTTATGATTGCAGTCAAGTGTAAGGAAAAAAGGCTACAGGCAGTTGTAAAGTAAGCCCACATACTTTATCTACATATCCGGAATGGATGATATGCCATAAATATTTATATGCAAATTGAGCAAGGTTTTATATGGCAACATGAACACACTGACTTGAAGCATGGCTAAGACACAAGACCGACATAACATCTTTTGTTAAGTATTTATCACTTTCTCCCACAGTTTAACAAGAATAAATGCTTTGCATTACCCAATCGCTGTTTACCAGGTTCAAGCGGTATTTAAAAACAATGACATGGAATATGTCGAACCTTGGAAAGCCTCGTATTGGTCAACAGTCCACGATCACCATTTATCGCAGGGATACTGGTTTTCATGAATATTATGTGTTTGAATGTTCTCATCTTAAGGTAGTATTACAAAGCTGGTGCTAACCTAACCAGAGCTGTTGTAAACTAGCTACTCCATAGACTATAAAGGCTCTAGTAAGTTTACAACAGCTCTGGTTAAGTTAGCACCAGCTTTGTAATACTGTCCTTAAGATTTTATATGCTCTGAAGATTTTCTTTTTAACAATGATATTCATTTACAGAAAATAAAAATAAAACAGAATTTCAATCAGGGCGACACAGTGAATCACTACATGAAATGTAAATTAACGTGTAGACATTCACACACAAAAAGAGAGAGTTGTCCCTTGCTGCAAAAGTCATACAGGTCTATTCGCTAAAGGTGAAACTCAGGAGAATTGGCAGAAGTGAAAATTCTAGGTCAAAATAGCCAAACCAGAAAAATTCTCCCATTTATCTCACTTTCCATATCGGCAATTTGGTCTAGATTGTTTTCTTCTCCTGAGTTACACCTTTAGGGCCCATTCACACTGAGCAACATGAAAATCATGCGTTTTTCCACGCGATTTTCATATAAGCGACAATGAGCGATAATATCGCGCAATATCTCCGCTATGTGCGATATTGCACGACACCATGTTAAATCGGCAAATCGCAGCGAATCATGGAAAAAATGGTCATGTACCAGCGACATTAATAGAAACTAAAGCCTCGAATTGTGTTTTGTTTCACACGGTGTAATGGGAATGAGCGCAGATGACACTTTTTTCTTGTTATGTTTTATACATGTTGCTGGGCTGGATACATTTGGTGGTTGCCGCCGCCCCATTGGGGAATAGGAGCGACCCTGCTCCTCCTGTACTATGTACCAGTGACGAGCTACATGCGACATTTAGCTGTGAGATGTGGACAGCTCCATTGAAATGCATTGGAGAAGCTACATAGAGCGATATCGCAGCAAAAATCGTGCGATAAATCGTGCAATGTGAATGGGCCCTTAATGAATAGACCTGATAGTTTACTTGGAGTTTGGGGAATGCTAGAGACAAACATTGATACAACATACAAAAGTCAGAGCACTACAGCACTTCATATTATTATATTTTGAAAGATTTTAAAAACACAGATTTGGTTACAGATTATGAATCGCACATTGCATATGCCTGCCAGAACGTCAATGTACCGCCATCACTACAGGTTCTTTCCTTTCGAACATAATGATTGCCCTTATGAGTTTAACCCACTTACTTGGGACATACATTCTCGAGTTCCTGGCAATTCAAGGTAAATAATAAGCCATGCAATGAGGCACCTGTGACAGGAAGGGTGCAAGCCAGGGAGAATGGGCAGTCCTCAAATGTAACATGGTTGCACTCAAACAGAACACGCATTTTTCATAATCCGGTTGAGTGCAGCCTTTCCGACTTTGTATATTATATGTTAAGGGCTGACCATCCTCCCTGATTTTGCGCAGTTCCTCGTCATAGGAGCCTCATTTAGGTCCTCTCTCTCTCAGTTTAAATATATACACACACACACTCATTACAATGATAAGTGGAAAAGGCACAGATTACCGAAAATCAGGTCTGAAATAAATCTGGATGGCCATACCCGAAGCCCCTAAGGATTTCTTTGTACTTAACAACTTCACTACCGTCTGGTTTTCCATAAAACGACTTTCCATTGCACACAGTATAAAATGTAGGTGTACCCTTCTTACATATATTTTGCAGGCAGTAAGCTTATTTGACAGGAAGAGTGCTCCTCCTGATGGTCAAAAAGTGCTTCCATAATAATACAACTGGAGCTCCATGTTTCGGTGTAAAAAAAACAGAATTCGAAGCTGTTCAAATAGCTCCATCTCCTAATCAGACATGACCAAGGGGCAGAAGATTTGTGGGCACATTCTGGATTGCTCCAGAACATGACCAGATCGATGCGCTGTTAGGCTCCTGCAGGAGCTTTTGAAGATGGAATTTACTTGTAATGAAGTGGTTAAAGAGCAACAGTCATACTTATCTGTTGGGTGCCACCACTGGGGGTCTCATATAGATCGGCACCTCTGTCCCCAAACGTGACAGTAAAACATTTCCGATTGGTCCTCAGAGAGCATTGCCGATGCCAGCACAACGATGGCAGTGCCATGTAGGCACGTATGACAGGTGTAACTCAAACCATTGTGTTTGGTGACATCTTTGACAGACTCCGCTGTCTCTGGGGCAGTTGGAGGAGCCTGCGGGCTAGCCTCCTTCCTACTGACTATGGACCAAGGTGCTACCTGGGGTCCAGCTTGGAGAAAGATAGAGTTTGACAGTAGCACACAGTCAGTGTGCCAGGCGGTCTGTCACAACGTCTCTGCTGAACATTTCACAAGAATATCAATGAGACATTCATGATTAATAAACACATCTAAACCATAATTAATGCTGAAGAAAGAAAACATCTACTACCTGTATTCGCACCACGGGCACCTGTAGGGTTTCTCTCCGGTATGGACCCGTTTGTGTCTTGTGAGATGGGACTGCGTTGTGGAAGCAAACTCACATTCATCGCACTTGAATGGCTTTTCTCCTGCAGAAGACATTATTTCCCAATTAGAGACAAAAGCACAAATTAGAAGTAGATAGGCATAAACCCCCAACAAATCATTTCATTTAGTTACCTTCGCACTTCTTACATCATAACAACCCGTAAACCGCTTAATATTAAAGGATTATTCACAGGGTGCTAGAACTTGCCAGGGTTTTGCAAACACTGGGTAAAATAGTATTGCAGCACCGACAAACACTGTCATTTCACAAAACTGAAATGCAAAGAGCAATAGGAGTAACTTTTCTCTGAAGCTTCTCCTGTCACACTTTGGATATTATTTTCATAGAAAGCCGATGTTTGTTGGTGCTGCAATACAGATTATTTTTGTCGGTATTTGCTACACCGGCATTTTGTGAATGAATATCCCCATAAGTTTTGATTTGGAGTAACTGAAAGAGTAGCTATTTTTCAAAGATCCCGTTAAATTCAGGTCACCAAATTTTTAAAATGAAATCCAGGGACTTTTTTTATTGGCAAAAAAACTATTTTATTTATCTTTTTTTTTGCTTTTCTTTAGTCTCTGTAGGAGTTAAAATAAAAATCAATGAAGAACATTAACTTCTTTATTAAAATAAAACACATCCATAAATGCATACTGTACATGTGGTTTTAACAGACATATTACTGAAGTTTGAAGCAATAACTTCAAACCAGTATTATCATCGTAAAAATATAGAACATAAATAATAAATTATGTTATGCATTAAATAATAAATTATTAAAAAAGTACCTTTCTTTCAGAATTTAGGATCATGGGATATGGGATGGGCAGCTGACTTCCCTGCAGCATTTTATTGGACAGCAGGACCAATGGTGCTTTTTCCATTGGTCCAGACATCTGGACGGACTAGCTCAATTTAGCGGGGGGCAGCAATTGCCCACCTGTAGCGAAGCCAATGGTAGGGATACAACATGTGCCGGTTACTATTTAAAGTGGCGCGTGTTGTATGCAGCTTCTGACAGGCTGCGCTATTAGCGTAGCGGGAGCTACACAAAAACCGCAGCTGGCTTCTTCACCACGCTAATAACGTATCTTCTCAGAAGCTGCATATACAGCGTGCGCCGGTTTTAATAGTATCCAGCACATGCTGTATGTGGCTTCTGACAGCGTGGGAGATGGGACACTGCGCTTTTCAGTAGAGGGTTTAAAAAAAAGAAAGAAAAAAAGTTCCGGGGACAAATTTTGGGGACTGTCCACGGAAATCAGGGACAAATGGTCACCCTACATTAAATATATCATCAGACACATGAACTTCTTTTTAACCAGATATCACTAACAAATACAGCATGGCTCATCCATTATCTCTCTTAGCTTCCGGTACAAGATTCTTTTTTCTTTGGATTTAAAAAAAAAAGGAATAGAAAAAAATAAATAAATTGAAACTTTGAGCAGAGCAACTAAAGGGCTGATTTATTTCACCATATTAACTGAAGTGCTTGTAAGATGAAGGCATTATGGATTTTTAATAATTTCCTCTTCTCTTTTCCCGCCTCTGAGCTTACTCCCAGACTTTAAATGGGTAGCGTATAATTAATAGTTAGTATTAATAGGGATATTATTGGTATAAAAGCAACAAACGTCTCTCCTCTTCCGAAGCACACGGTTTCATTCTCTTATTCTTGGATTCAGAAGCTGGGTAGATGTTGAATCGTCAGGGTAATATTTTATTTAGATGATATAGTATATTTTTTTACATTGCTAAGCCATAAAGCATTGATTAGCAGGCACTGATTGTTCAAATACATCACTTAATATTATTAAATAATGTAGCAAATGCTGAACAAAACAAAAAATAAATAAATTAAAGAAATCCCTCAAACTTCCCTCGACGTTTGGAATATATTTTGCTCCCCAGAAGTTATCACTACAACATTTTAAATTTATTTCCAGGGTATTTTTTTCAAAGCGTTTATAATATGTTTATTATTGATTTTCATGATATTTGTTTTCTTAATACTGAAAGAGACTGTCCTCCTTGCCCTGGGTGAAACTCGATTTATGGATTTCACCCTGGGGTAAAAAGTTAACCATCAGATGGGAAGTTAGAAAGTCATGCAGGGATTTGAGCCGGGAGATTCATTACAGAACTCGTCTCCCACCACTGGGATGAACGGTTATTATGGCTAAAATAGCATTAGAATTCGCAAAAGTAACAAAAGAGAAAACAAACCCCAAGTAACTGCTGATAAAACACATAAAAGTGTGCTGCTCCAGTTTACAATGTTTTCTTTAGCTCTTGCATTATTTTACTTTTACAATACTTTAAATGCAGTGGGATTAATGAGATGATAATATGAAATACTTGACTAGTCACTGCTTAGAGCTAAATAGCATTTCAATAAAAAAAACAACAACCAACCAATACAAAGCATGAGGGAGTCCCTCCAGTTCTGTTTTCTCATTCTTTCCCTTTTTCCACATAATAAGGCTAGTGTGTATTCCATCCCCTTTATTGTATGTTCCATTTTTACTGTTGGTCTGTTCTCTTTCCTCGATTTTCCATTTTTCTCCTTTTCTATCCTTTCATGCTTCTTTAATTCTTCTAGCATTACATGTTGTGCAGTTGCTGTTTTAGCCCTGCAAGTGGACCATTAAAGTACACACCATCCAGAGCCGGCGCTGCCGCTAGGCGAGCTAGGCGGCCGCCTAGAGCGTAGTGCCCGCCTAAGGCGCAGCCGGGCCCAACCACCGAAAAATCATTGTGTCCACGCCACTGCGCGGCGCCACAACGTACTCGCAGCTGGCATACTCAAACACCAGCCGCAGGCCCGCAGCATGCCTCCGTCACCCACGAGCCAATAGAAATGCTCCTCCTCCTTGATGCCAGCGGCTGACGCCGGCACGTGTTGGGGCTGGCGGCAGTACACGCGCGCTCACATCAGTCGCTAGCTGTGGGGGTCTCATGTGAAGGAGGCGAGCAGACGAGGTGCCGTGAGAGACAAAGCTGCACAGTGAGCTGGGGGCAATATATATATCCATGTGTGCTGGGGGCAATATATACCCATGTGTGCTGGGGGCAATATATACCCATGTGTGCTGAGGGCAATATATACCCATGTGTGCTGGGGGCAATACATACCCATGTGTGCTGGGGGCAATGCATACCCATGTGTGCTGGGGGCAATACATACCCATGTGTGCTGGGGGCAATACATACCCATGTGTGATGGGGGCAATACAGTCATGGCCGAAATTGTTGGCACCCCAGAAATGTTTCCAAAAAATCAAGTATTTCTCTCAGAAAAGTATTGCAGAAACACATGTTTTGCTATACACGTTTATTCCCTTTTTGTGTATTGGAACAAAACAAAAAAAATTAGGAAAAAAAGCAAATTGGACCTAATGCCACACAAAACTCCAAAAATGGGCTGGACAAAATTCTTGGCACCCTTTCAAAATTGTGGATAAATAAGATTGTTTCAAGCATGTGATGCTCCTGTAAACTCACCTGGGGCAAGTAACAGGTGTGGGCAATATAAAAATCACACCTGAAAGCAGATAAAAAGGAGAGAAGTTCACTTAGTCTTTGCATTGTGTGTCTGTGTGTGCCACACTAAGCATGGACAACAGAAAGAGGAGAAGAAAACTGTCCTAGGACTTGAGAACCAAAATTGTGGAAAAATATCAACAATCTCAAGGCTACAAGTCCATCTCCAGAGATCTAGATTTGCCTTTGTCCACAGTGCGCAACATTATCAAGAAGTTTGCAACCCATGGCACTGTAGCTAATCTCTGAGCGTGGACGGAAGAGAAAAATTGATGAAAGGTTGCAACGCAGGATAGTCCGGATGGTGGATAAGCAGCCCCAAACAAGTTCCAGAAAAATTCAAGCAGTCCTGCAGGCTCAGGGAGCATCAGTGTCAGCGAGAACTATCCGTCGACATTTAAATGAAATTAAACGCTATGGCAGGAGACCCAGGAGGACCCCACTGCTGACAGAGACATAAAAAAGCAAGACTACAGTTTGCCAAAATGTACTTGAGTAAGCCAAAATCCTTCTGGGAAAACGTCTTGTGGACAGATGAGACCAAGATAGAGCTTTTTGGTAAAGCACATCATTCTACTGTTTACTGAAAACGGAATGAGGCCTACAAAGAAAAGAACACAGTACCTGCAGTGAAATATGGTGGAGGTTCAATGAGGTTTTGGGGTTGCTTTGCTGCCTCTGGCACTGGGTGCCTTGAATGTGTGCAAGGCATCATGAAATCTGAGGATTATCAAAGGATTTTGGGTCGCACTGTAGAGCCCAGTGTCAGAAAGCTGGGTTTGCATCCCAGATCTTGGGTCTTCCAGCAGGACAATGACCCAAAACATATGTTAAAAAACACCCAGAAATACAGTTGTGTTCAAAATTATTCAACCCCCACTGAAATTGAGTGTTTTGGCCAGTTTGACATTGATTTTGATCATTCAGTCATCTTGCTTACAATTAAATCAAAGAGGGACGTGTAGGTCAGACAAATATAACATAACATTTATAATGAAATAACCACAAATGTCTTTTCTGTGCTCACATCATTATCAGTTTTATTCAACCCCCAAGTGACATTCAATCTTAGTACTTAGTACAACATCCTTTTACAGCTATAACCGCTTTTAAACGTGAAGCATAGCTTGACACAAGTGTCTTGCAGCGATCTACGTGTATCTTCGCCAATTCGTCATGGCAAAAGCCTCCAGTTCAGTCACATTCTTAGGCTTGCGCACTGCAACTGCTTTCTTTAAGTCCCACCAGAGGTTCTCAATCGGATTTAAGTCAGGTGACTGCGATGGCCAGTCAAAATGTTCCAGCCTTTAATCTGCAACCATGCTCTAGTGGACTTGGAGGTATGCTTGGGATCATTGTCCTGTTGAAAGGTCCAACTTCTCCCAAGCCTCAGGTTTGTGACGGACTACATCACATTGTCATCCAATATCTCCTGGTACTGAAGAGAATTCATGGTACCTTGCACACGCTGAAGCTTCCCTGTACCTACAGAAGCAAAACAGCCCCAAAGCATGATTGACCCCCCGCCATGCTTCACAGTAGGCAAGGTGTTCTTTTCTTCATAGGCCTTGTTCTTCTTCCTCCAAACATAGCGTTGATCCATGGGCCCAAACAGTTCTAATTTTGTTTCATCAGTCCACAGAACACTATCCCAAAACTTCTGTGGTTTGTCCACATGACTTTTGGCATACTGCAGTCGACTCTTCTTATTCTTTGGAGACAGCAAGGGGGTGCGCCTGGGAGTTCTGGCATGGAGGTCTTCATTATGCAGTGTGCGCCGTATTGTCTGAGCTGAAACTTCAGTACCCACATCTGACAAATCTTTTCTCAGTTCCTCAGCAGTCACACGGGGACTTTTCTCCACTCTACGCTTCAGGTAGCGCACAGCAGTCGAAGTCAGCATCTTCTTTCTGCCACGACCAGGTAGCGTTTCAACAGTGCCCTTTGCCTTGCATTTGCGAATGATGCTTCCTATGGTCTCTCTTGGTATGTTTAACATCTTTGCAATCTTCTTATAGCCATTGCTCTTCCTGTGAAGAGTAATCACCTCTTCTCTTGTTTTCCTGGACCATTCTCTTGACTTCACCATGTTTGTAACCACACCAGTAAATGTCTAGAAGGAGCTGAGTATCACAGTCATTTTAAAGCTGCCTAATTGGTGCTTATTATGCTTTATTGCTGCTCCGCGACATTCACAGGTGTTTTCAATACCTGATTGAAGAACAGAGGTTCATTCAAGTGTTTTCAGAGTGGTAGTCTTTAAGGGGTTGAATAATTGGGTCAATGAAGAATTCACAAAAGAAACATTTACTACTGTATTACAAAACCAATTGATGTCATTTTAGTTGCATATGGTTCTTTAAAAAGTCCTTGTAGGATTTCATTCTGAATACAATTACAAATGTACACTAAATTCCCTAAAACCCTTTACAGCATTGGGGGTTGAATAATTTTGAACACAACTGTAGATGGCAACAGAGTTCTGAAGTGGCCAGCAATGAGTCCAGATCTAAATCCCATTGAACACCTGTGGAGAGATCTTAAAATTGCTGTTGGGAAAAGGTGCCCTTCCAATAAGAGCGACCTGGAGCAGTTTGCAAAGGAAGAGTGGTCCAAAATTCCGGGTGAGAGGTGTAAGAAGCTTATTGATGGTTATAGGAAGCCACGGATTTCAGTTATTTTTTCCAAAGGGTGTGCAACCAAATATTAAGTTAAGGTTGCCAAGAATTTTGTCCAGCCCATTTTTGGAGTTTTGTGTGACATTATGTCCAATTTGCTTTTTTTTCCTCCCTTTTTTTGTTTTGTTCCAATACACACAAAGGGAATAAACATGTGTATAGCAAAACATGTGTTACTGCAATACTTTTCTGTGAGAAATACTTGATTTTCTGGAAATATTTCTGGGGTGCCAACAATTTCGGCCATGACTGTATATACCCATGTGTGCTGGAGGCAGTAATGTGCTGTGTTTATGAGTGTATCACAGAGCTCCACAGTAATGTGCAGTGTTTTTTTTTTGGGGGGGGTGGCGCAAGTAGCTGGTCTTGCCTAGGGTGCAAAATAGTCTAGCACCGGCCCTGACACCATCTATTGTTTGAAGGGCCACTACCACCAAAAAAAAGAAATGCTCTTTCGGTGTTTATTTTATGTTGCTGATATCTTACATGTGCTTGGTTTTTCTCTTGCATGTTTAGTTAAGAAAATATTATACTCTATATGTGTCACTGGGTGCATCATGTGATCCTTACATCGCTAGCTCCTCACTTTGTGACTTTGGCCATAGAATGGAATGAATGGGTCAGTCACCAACTGACATCATTGTATTGTGTGGGAGGTATGTGAAGAAAATCACCAGGAGGTAGATTAGAAGCCTTTTAAGCTCCCTGTTTTATCTCATTCAGCTGCCACCTCTTATCTCAGGTAGCAGAGGCAGAGCAATGCACCCCCTGCTTCCTTTCCAAACATCCCCTCCTCCACCCCATCAACTGTTAAGGCCAGGGTCAGACGAGCGCACTATATGTGCCCATACTGACGTCAGTCGCAGCGTTGTGACGCTTCAACAGGGTCGGCCTCATGCTGTAGCGCGTGCACGAATTGCGCGCAAGGCTCGATTTTCTTATGGAGGATCGCTCTTTGCAGCCCAGTCGAAAGCGCGTCATAGCGCTTCGATGGGGAGGCTTTCAGCACAGCCACTGCAACAGTGGCTGTGCTGAAAGCCTCCCCATCAAAGCGCTACAACGTGCTTTCAACGGGGTTGCAAAGCGCGATCCTCATAGGAAAATCAAGCCTTGCAGTGCTGAGCGCAGTAACTGCGCTCAGCGAGGTGGCAAGACGAGCGTCAGAGTGGAAGGAACGTCCACTCACACGGATGTTCCTTCTGCTCTGCAAATGCTCATCTCACCCCGGCCTTAACTTGGTAGAGATATACCACAGCAGTAAAGTAAAACTTTTGCACAGATTTTGGCAAGTTTTGCATCATGGGAAAAATCCACAAAATGGAAACCGATAAAAAAACCACCTAAATTTATTTTCTTTTTAACATGCAATTATTTCAAAGAAAAAAAACACAGCAGAATGTGCTTTATAAAGTGGTTTTATATGTATTGCACAAGTAATCGAATCATAGCTTATGTAAGTGGTAGTGTCCCTTTAATAGTCTCTTCTCGGTTTCTTTCCATAGTATATAGGAAGCTGTGCTAGAGATCGTAGACCACAGATCATACATCCATGTATCTGCTTGGCAAGCCCATGTGAAGACACAGAGCTAAGATTTACTAAGGCTGGGGGATGTGATACAGCAATCATAGGATAATTAAGCATTTTTTAATCTGACTGTAATACTAACCCTAACCTTAAGACTGGGTTCACACCTAAGCATTTTGTAACGCGCGCAATACGCACGTTTTTTGACACGCGTATTGCGCAAATGTTAAAAACCCGCGATCGCGCATTGCAGAGCGTTCCCGTCCATGTCTATGGCCACGAACGCGCTGCAGTACGCTCCCGTACTTCTTTGGGCGTAAGGTGTTTTAAAGCGTGTTCCTGCGCGCTTTAAAACGCCCGGGTGTGAACGGGTCCCATAGGAAATCATGGGATTTCCCTGTTCATGCGTTTTATAGCGCGCAGGAACGCGCTTTAAAACGCTTAGGTGTGAACGGGGCCTTAATGTCATTCTAATTGTAGGTCTCAAACATAACCTCAAACTAATTTTAACGCCAGCCTTTAATCGAGCTTTAATTGCAAGGCTGTAGCACGACTCTAATCCTCACCTCCAGTGTAACATGCGAGACAAGCATGTACCACCCTCCGGATCATCTCAGGCTTCTTCCACCCATACAGCCGTCATTCAATATTGCAGGATTTGAAAACCCCACCTGCAGGGGACCAAAGACGTCAGTGTTCTTGGTATGTTCGGATGTCTGGTCCTCTACAGGTCTTTGCAAGTTCTAGCCGTCACAAATATTTGCAAAGCCAAGTGCCGTCCCATACATCTCATTGCAACTCATTGTGTAAGCAGTGCATCCGCGGTTCTCACGCAAATGCAGGGACTTTTGATTTCAGGGAGCCTGGAGCAGAAGACCGGGTGGACCCAAAAAAAACATTACCTGAGAAGGGGAGGGGGGGCAGTTGTCTTTTTATTTCACTAGAGTGTTCTCTTTAAGAATATGGTTTGTTTATTTATTTACTTTATTGTTTATTATAAATGTGGACACAGGAGACCAGGAAAATTAAAAATCCAATATCCTCAGTTTAGGGGCACACTCTTCCCCAGTAGATTGCCTAAAACGGTGAAAATATAGTATGAACTTATTATGCAACTCAATTGGCGCAGGTGGTAGCCTGGCATGCTCCAGCGGGGTCTCGCAGGTGGGTTGATCTGGAAGCGTCCCTTATGCGCCCGAATAAGATACATCACTGGATATGGCTGGCTCGGGAACATCGTCCTTTAATTACCACCACATGCCCTGCCATATTAAACTCTCTACGCCTTTGGCATAGATTAGCAGTGAAGTGCGAGTTGACGTCTACACCTTCGCCTATGACCCCGATCTTTGGGAACAGAGACTTCCGCCCCGGTCTACACGTGAGACCTTGGCGTGACCTATTGGACTCAGGTGTGTGCAGAATACTTAATCTATACCACAACGGAACTTTGATTCCTCTTCAAGATGTTTCGGGACTATCTTTTCTTCACATTTTTCAATTGACATCGTACGCCACACAGGCTCACATCAAGCAAGCTGCACTGGCGCCGCCGACTCGCTTCGAGCGTTTATGCCTGGCTGGCACATACCCGAGAGGCCTCATATCTTCGTTATACCGGGATCTTACCTCACTGTTGGACTGGAAAGAACTGTCCTATATCCATGCTTGGGAGAGAGATATTGGGGAAACCCTGGACTCAGAGGACTGGCTGGACATATGGGAGATGTCTCGCTCCGTGTCGGTGTGCGCCTCATTGCAGGAACAGTCCATTAAAATGATTATGCGGTGGTATATTACACCATCTCAACTGGCGCACATGAATAGGAATCTACCGGATGTTTGCTGGAGATCATGCGCTTTTAAGGGCTCCTTTTTCCACATGTGGTGGACATGTCCACGAATTGTACCCTTATGGAAGGAAGTCCAAGACCTACTGATTTTAGTCCTATCTAAACCCATCTCGTTGGATCCTTGGGCATTTTTACTCTCCAGACCGCTCCCTGAACTAACTTTCCATGAAAATAAATTATTAGCAAAGATTACATTGGCTACAAGACGGGCCATAGCGGAAGTCTGGAGACAACCCCTCCCGCCCTGTATGGCTAAAGTATATGGCAAGATCAGGGACACCCAGGTTATGGACGAACTGACTGCTATAGTCCGTTTTACGATGCCATCATATAATAAAACTTGGGGGCCCTGGCTGGATGCGGGGTTATGATCTGTGACGGGAGTGTGGGCTATTGTTGCATATATAGAGCTGCATGACCTCCCTTTTGCCTGCTTTTTTTTCCCCTTCTCTGGCACTCTCTCCCCTGCCTCCCCTCCCCCCTCCACCTCTCTACATATACCTCTATAGCACTCGTCAGGTTGAACGGGTATTTGTGTCTTAGGATTCTGGCCTGGGCCGGGCCACTCCTTCCCCTTATTCCCCCCCCCTTTTTTCTTTTTCCCTTTTTCTTTCTTCCTCACCCCACCCTACCTTTATCTTATAATGTGGACGGGACTATGGTTTACTTGGAGGCATACGTTTATTGATGTCATCTTTTTGGCGCTGCGACGCCACGTATGCATTCATTTTATTCTTCTTGTCCTCTCGTTCAATAAAATTATGTTTACAAAAAAAATATAGTATGAACCAACAAACCCATGTACTGTATTCATAGTTGGCTTTCCGTTTTTACCTCCTCTTAAACCAGCGTGCCTTTTAATAAAAACAGTGTTAAATAAATTTAAATAAAAGGAAAAAACCAAGGGTTATAATGATGTGCGTGTTAAAAAAATACACCAAAACATAAAAATGCTAATAAAAAAATAATTCTAATACTAAGAGATTGATTTTAATTCAGTATTACTCATGGCAAAGCTTTAACAGACCACTGGGCTTCTCTAATATTAAAGGAATTCCATTTAGTGAACACCTTCATACGCTCCTCTTAGAGACATATCTTTGTGTTAATTGCCCCAGTGTTTCGTCAGGTCATACTAGAGAAGCTTCCCAGAGAGAATTGAGGACACACAGGTACACCTGTCTATCTGTGATCCGCACTGAATAATCATGCTGCGGATAGCGGTTCAGCACGTGTACATATATATGTGTATAAATCCCTCAAATGCATTCTTGAATATTTTGTCTTAATATCATCAGGAGCAGCTTGTTAAAGGGGACAAAGTAAAACCCGTGTGATATATCCTCTCTTATTACTTTCCCTATAATTAATGAATGTTGCTTGTCAGTTTTAGAGAAAAAACAATCCCTAGTCATTTATGCCACAAATATCTTTCAGAGAGAAGACAGTCACATAATTCAGGAAGTTCCGTTTGCTAGCTATTTGTCAATCATCCCCAGTATAATTGGAGGTGGCTATGCTGTTGATTGAACAAAATACTACTATATGTCATGATGTCTCTTGAAACTGTCAAGCCTGTGTAGCCTATGAAGTACAAAGCAATCTCCAAATGAATGATGAACTGACTAGGTGCTGCTATGATCGGCGCACGGCTGAAAAGGCTGTTTTTAATTCACTTAAGTGAGGAAACGGAGAGTTTGGGTTTATTGGCTTGTTTTGAAGACGAAGGAAAAAAATGAAAAAAAAGACTCAAGAAAGGAAATTCATTTTGCAGTCATATGTTTGACACCGCTAGTTTAGATGTTACCAGTTGAATATCGTGCCTTAAACTACGTGACATTTATTGAGGTTTCCATTTGCAGACAGAAAGGTTTTGCCTGTGTTTTCACTATTTAAAAGAGATGCTAAATATCTAGATTTACTTTTAAATAAATCCACAAGGTAGAGGAAGGGAGTATATTTAAAAGGAAACAAAGCAGAAAAACAAGAGGACATAGTCTTAGATTAGAGGGGCAAAGGTTTAAACGTAACATCAGCAAGCATTATTTTACTGAGAGGGTGGTGGATACATGGAACAGTCTTCCAGTTGAAGTGGTAGAGGCCAAAACAGTAATTGAATTTAAGCAGGCATGGGATAGGCATAAGGCTATCCTAAACAAAAGATAAATCCAGGTAAAGTATCCATGTAATTGGGCAGACTAGATGGGCCGAAAGGTTCTTATCTGCCGACATTTTCTAGGTTTCTATGTTTATTAACATGTGCCTACCTAGGGGCTAAGCAATGTGAACCGCTTATGTACTGCACAAGAACGTTTCACATCCAAAGGATAATGGCGTAATTTAAGATCTGCTGATTATGCCAAATAATCAAAGGCATCTGTATAGTGTTACGTAATATGCATTGGTAGACATATGCTCAGGCATTATACTGCCATCTGTATTTTCCCACAAAAGTACAGAGATCTAGTGACCTCTCCTTGGTTTAGCACAGTTCCTGTATGAGCACTATCACAGTCTGGCAATATTTAAAGTGAATGTGGGCTCATTTGATAGGGATTCACTCTATTTACATATGAATTTTTTGCCAAGATATAGTTATTCCCTATCCACATTGCTGTCACTCACTTTTAGTGGCATGCATGGGTTTGTGACAGCTGTGAGTGGAAGAGATGTTCTACAGGATGGCACTACACTCACTCCATACACTGGCTTACAGGTCGGCACGCTGATGGCACCATTGTAGGCCAATCACAGAGCACTGTGCGCTGACCCTCTTGGAGATCCACCCATGGGGAGGAGCATGGCGGCACACAGGGCTGGAATGGGCCTAGTACTCGCTGCAAAATATCATTAAGACCAGTGTCAGAGGAGCGTTTTACAGAGCAGAAGAAACATCCATGAGAGTGGACTTTCCTTCCACTCTGAAGCCCATCTGGCCACCTCACTGAGCGCAGTTAGTGCGCTCATGCTGCAAGGCTCGATCCTATGGAGGAATGCACTTTGCAGCCCCGTCTAATGTGTGTCATAAGGTGTCAACGGGGAGGCTTTCAGCATGACCGCTGTAGCGTGCGCAATTTGTGCGCGCTACAGCGTGTGGATGGCCCGGTCGAAACGTCACAACGCTGCGACGGGTGTTGGAAGGCACGTCAGTGCGAGTGCACGTGGTGCGCTCGTCTGATACTGGCCTTAGGGATGAGATATTGCATTGACCAACATGATATCCCTCCCTGATGGGCTATTGCAGACCAAGGGTACCAGGGCTATACAAGTCCACTTTAAAAATCCTCTGAAAAGTGTAGTGCAGATTATGACATCATAAAGTGACATGCTATGAGTTACTCTGATGAGAGCTGCAGTTTAGGAGGGATAATAATAAGCACCTTCACTGTCTCTTAGTGCTTGTTGTTCTAGCTTGCTTTAATTGCCACGTCAGGAATGAGAAGCCATTATAAGGCAAATGAACTTTATGTTTGGCATAAAAAGCATAGGTAAGAGGGGGCGGAGCTAACTCTCAACGAGAAAAGACGCGTGTTGGGGAGCTCTCCGGCTAGAGCTTTTACTTTTGAGGTTTTGGACGCTTTTCTTCTGAGTTTTGGGGGTTTTTGCAGGTAGGGGAGCATCTGTTACCTCTGCTCCCCTGCTTTTAATCTTTTCCGCTGACTTTTTGGAGCTGATTTGCGGACTTTGCCGGACGCGGCCTGCTGCAGCAGCCTTATCGGGCGTCCAGTTGGTGGTATCCTCCGTATCCTGGGATACTCGTGTACCGATTCCAGCCCCTCTCCTCGTCGGATTATGGGCAAGAAAAATGGGAAAAAGTCCTTGCTGCCGGAGGGCCCACGGCAGCGGGACATTCGTGAGGCAATGGGCGAGAATCGGCGTCGACATCAAGGAGACCAGCGGGAATGTCCGGCTGCTGAGGGAGGCTCCTCGGATGATGAGGATTACTCCTGGTCGGAGAGCGCCTCAGCACCTTCAAAGTCTCCCTGGAAGGTGGGTAAGGCGACAGGGAAAGCTGACAGACATGGTGATGTGAAAACTACACAGGTACGCAGGCTTTCAGTGGCCTCGTGTGACTCGGCGGAGACTCCCCCGAACTCACCTGATCCCGGATCCAGCAGAGGCCTCCCACTTCATATGAAGGCTGATCTTCAGCGTTTGTTTGAACAGATGTTAGGTGAGATGAGAACGGTCTGGCGAGCTGACTTTGCCGACGTGAAGACGGAGCTGACGGCTGTCCAGGGAAGACTACTGGCTGCAGAGACGCAGGTGGAAGGAGTTGTGGCAACGCAGGCCCTTCTTCAGCCGCAGCTGGAGTCGTTGCGGGCACAAGTGGCGCTGCTTACTGGTGCGGTGGAGACGGCAGAAGCCCGCCACCGTCGGAAGAATGTCAGGATCAGAGGAATCCCAGAGAAGATTTCTATGGCTGGGTTGCTGCCATTCGCCAACAGACTCGCAGCACGTGTCTTGGAGTCACGGCTGGGAGAACCCGCCATTTTTGGTGCCGTCACTCGGCTGCGGAAGGCGGCTACTGCACCAGGGGATGCCCCACGCGATGTGCTGGCGGTGGCATTGGAGGAAGCTGATAAGCGCCGATTGCTGTCGTCCTCTGTGACTCGTGCCCCGTTTATGTTTGAGGACCTTTCGGTGTCTTTCTTTAACGACCTACCATTTTTGACCTTAATGGCTCGGAGAAGATTTCGGGACGTCTCGTCTTTTCTGCGGAATAACGAGATCCGCTACCGGTGGGGGGTGGCGGGTACCATGACTATTACTTATGAGAACCTGACCCATTTGGTCGCCTCTCCTGAGGAGGCATGGCAGGTATTGCGTTCACTGGGCCTCTCACCGACTCCGGCCCCTGGGGGTCTTTCGCCTGCTGCCTCTGACCCGGGCTACACTGGTAGGGACTCTTATTTTATTGGGACCCTCTTCTCCACGGTTCTGTATCCCTTCACTTCCCGCAGTAACTTTGGGACTTTATTTTTTACGTTTATGCCCTTCAATTAGCTGTTTTTCTGAGGGAATTTTTATTTTTACCCCCCCTCTTTTTTCGTTCCGAATTTTGAGACACTTTCTTTATTTGCTGACTTTCTGATTTCTCTGAGCCGTAATATGCGAAACATTTTATTTTATTCCCCCACCCCCCCCCATGTTGAGACTTTGATTTTTCTCTTACTTTTATTTTTGTATTCTTCTGAAGCCCTTTTGATGGCGATCGTTACTACTCCCCCCCCCTGTTTTCTGATATCCGGCCGTTTTTTCGTATGACCCTCCCCCCTTTTTGTTATTTTCTATTAAAGTGCTTATGTTGATAACATTACCTGTGGCCCTGCGAGGCCCTCATTTTCTGTTTATATGATGCCTTCATTTCAAAATAAAAAAAATTTAAATATAAAAAAAAAAAAAGCATAGGTAAGGCTGATGAAATATAAGGATTTCTGAAGGATGCCCACTATGATTTACATTACAATCAAAGAATTACTGGCATTTTGAAATCACTGCATCATTTAGACAACCTAAACTAAAATATGGCACCTTGAGAAATACACACATATAACTTCTAATATGGATGTGTGTGACACATGCATGTACACATTACGCCTTCCTTTGGCATGTAAAATACTACAAGGCAGCTTCTTTTATCCACTCGGATTTGGAAATGTACTTTTGTGCTGCACAAGCTGAATTAAATAAGACAATTGTCAAAACCTGGAGAATCTGCCTGTGCAGGTCATTTGTGTTTCGCACTTACATTAATCTTGCTGCAGTACATGGCCTACACAACGTCACTTCTAATAGTGACAGAATTCAACCCATCACGCAGGATTCTCCATCCCATCACACATTAGAAGCAGAGCAGAAAGGTCACCGTGAAAGGTGACAAACAGGAGTACTATTTAATTACGGTTCGCAAATTAACCCCTCTGTGTCAACAATTACGCCAGCTCCTGGCTGCTCAGTGTCAAAATGTTTAAATGACCATAAATGTGGATGTAACCGCTCGGTAATTACAGATGTAACTGTCCCGACGGTCTCTCTGTAGGCATGCTCCAGCATAATGCGATGTTCTGTGCGAAACTAAAGTGAAATTCGGGGATGACAGTGACAGGAAGGGGATTACAAGAATATTGTTCTATATGCACATTAAATCATGCTGAAATTGTCATGCAACATTTTATTTATTTTACATATATATATATATATATAATTTCCTTTTTTAATACAGGCAATATCTGTAGTGTATATAGTAAACACTCCCCCCCACAAACACATCGCGATGACGTCAGTGTCAGGCGCCCCCCTCCCCCGGCACTACCGGGGGAGACCATGAAAGGAGGGTCTTCGGACCCCTCTCCCTCCCTAACAGCAAATAGTAAAAAAAAAAAGGAGGCACCACTGAAAAGGGCACAGTCTGCCCTTTCCAGTGTTGCCTCTCTTTAACCTCTTAGTTGGCGGATCGCGATTTGGTGCCACTCGGCACCGGATGGCGGTCTGCTCCCAGAAGTGCCAGCCAAGCCTCCAAGGCCACCCCCGCCCACTGACGTTGTCGAAATATATACAATGACATCAGTTGGGCAGTCAACCCCCTAGCTGATAAATGCAGATAGGGGGGTCCAAAGGTGGCAGCTAGATGGTCGTGTTTGGTATCATTGGAAATGGCCAGATCATTTGGTGTAAAAATAACAAAAAATATATATATTATTTTTAAATTGGTCTGGGTCGTATAATAAAATAGTGTCACGTTCAGCCATTATGGCGGTACCTGGTATTCGCCAAGTAAGGCCCAGGTAAGAGGAAAAGCCGCTATACGCAGAGATGCGTGACACAATAATCAGGATAAGGAAATTAACCACAGAAGACACTGGGGACCTCTGCACGGCTAAGGCTGGTGTCAGACGAGCGTAGTGTTCACGTCCGTGATTGCGCCTAAAAGTACGTCCGTGATAGCATGAAAGAAGGTCCATTGGAGCCTGACACATGAAGTACGTCCGCACTGAACTGCGGACGCACAACGGCCGCGGCAAACGGACGCAGGTTAGGCAAGAACGTAATACTGCTAGAACGGACGTGCGGAGTGCGCTGCGTCCACAACGTCTGCATAGCTTTGTGTGTGAGTGATGGAGCATGGTCAGACGGACTGCATTTATACGTCCAGCATTTTTGACGGACAGAATGTTTTTTCATTGTAATTTATTTTTCCCTCCTACATCCGTCAAAAATAACTTCAGTGAAAAAACGGACTGTGTGACCACTACTGCGTCATCCGTACTGACGATGTCCGTACTGCACGGACGTACAGTCCGTAGAAATCACGCTCGTCTGACCCCAGCCTTATACCGAAGGAGCCCTATACTGATAGATCGGTCCTTAGAGTGGCCGAATCTGCACTAATGGAAAAGGGTTACCTTGTAGCCGTGCAGAGTCCTGGGAAAAACACAGACACCTAAAGAAGATATACTCAATAACTTGCAGGGAAGGACTATAATAAACTAAAGCCGTGGTCTACAGGGATACACAAGAAATAATACGATAAGCACAGAACCGCTAGGGATGTCCAGAAGAATGGTCAATATTTAAGCCAGGGGTCAAAACCAAAACGTATACCTTGAGCCAAAGCGGGGATATAGCACCAGAGAAAATCCGTCAGCCAGGCCAGAGGGTCAATACCAGGAAGTCAATCAGAAACCTAGAACTCCGACAAGGGGGAAACACTGAGAAAGCACTAGGATAGAATAACAGGGAGCTCTCAGGAACAAATCTGTAGCTGAAGTGAACCAGGATGCAAGAGCATGGTGATATGGGCCCATGGCTTTATATAGGGGAGTAATCAGCCCATATCACCAGCAGAAGCTCAACGAGCAATGAACTTAACCCCTGAGCTGCATGTCAGGGAAAGCAGCACAGGTAAACACAGACATAAGGAATACAGAGGGCAGGGAGACAGGGTTGGAACGTGGGAACGTGACAAATAGGACTTCAATTCACGTTTAAACATGATAAGCATAAAACGGTCAAAAGGAGCTTAATAGTGAGGGGTTAAAAAGCAAAAATGTGTTAAAAGTGGGTATTTTTAAGCTCCAGACAAAATTTCTAAACTATCTAGCCGGGTTCTTTTTTGGTAGTTGTAGATTTTGGGGATCAAAGTTCGAAAAAAATGTGTGTTTTTTCATCATAGTTCATATTTTTTTTTTTAGTAAGTTATATAGGATATAATGAAAATAATGGTATCTTTAGAAAGTCCAATATAATGGCGAGAAAAACGGTATATAATATGTGTGAGTTCCATAAACGAGTACGAGTGTCACGCTGCCAGCCAGGTCGCTCACCTCAGGAGGCGGCTGGCCCCGGGAGGGTGTCGTCACGGCAGCCCTGATGGTCAGCTTGAGGGGCATTCCAGGGTTCCGTACCGCCTCTCGTGGGTCTCTCCATGCCTGCTCCGGCGGGGTCGGCATCGCAGCTTTGTCCACACTGGGCGGGACAGACCTTGGTGTCTGACGTCATCAGGTCGGGTACGGGCACCCAGATTGGTTGCTCGGGCCCAGGTAGAGGGTCTCCAGACGCAGCAGACCCGATGGGGGACTCCACTGGTCACCTCCGGTTCCTGATTGGCTGGTGGGGTGCTCCTGGGGAGGGGCTAGACTACCTCACCACCTATATAAGGATTTGCCACCTGCCCCTGACCATGCCTTTTGGAATACCCCTTTACACTGCGATTCTTACCCTAACACAGTCTTTGCACTTGGGTTCTGCCTCAAAGCCCACCGACCCTGACGAAGAGGAATATTAGAGCTAAACACAAACAGCGCAGAAATGTAAAAACAGCAGTGGGTGCTTTCGGACAGACAATGGTAAAATCGCCTGGTCGTATGGATTTAAAAGACAAATAAGGAAATAAAAATATCAGTTTTATCATGGACGATATCTATGTCACACATATTATTCTTTTGATCAATCATTTCTATGCAGGTTCAGCAGCAGAGCAGCACTGGATGGATCCTTTGTTTTTGAGCCCATGGACAGAATTGGGATTTGTATAGTCAGTTGCATAAAACCAGCCGTGATGGCTGCTAACAAGCTGTACTCGTACTGCGGCATTGATGAGATGCGGGCAAAGCAATAGAGCATGAACCCACCTGTGTGTTGCCTCCGATGCTTGGTGAGGGCGTGACGGGTCCCACCGGCAAAGCCACAAAGGTCGCACAAGAACGACTTCTCACCTGTTGCGACAATAAACAGATGTGGGATTGTAGAGGTCACAGATCGTTAAAACATATCTATCAAGGCTTTCAGGCTTACTAATTCCTCCAATCAAATGTTTCCATGTAAATATGTCAAATGGGAATGAAATTACCACTGCGGTTTATTGACTGTGATAAAATCTGAAAAGCACCACTGAACATAATTACATACTTGTCAGACCCATAAAAATTAGCTTTATTATCAATGGAATGGTTTTGTACAACTTCATTTCTGTTAGATGCCTTCCAGATGGGGCTGCTTTATGCACTTGAGCAGTTTTTATGCATATCCTGATTTTTTACAATTCCCATACATCTGGCCTTTCTGAGCGCACTAAATAGGGCCTGGAAATTTTAATATCCAAATATGTATCTGATTGTGGGTTAACTACATTTCCGAGTCACTGTCGTGTTCCGTTTGCGTCTATTGATGGCTCCATTTATCTGTCGTTATTGTGCTCTGTGTGATGCTAACACTCTTCCTTGGCAATAGGAATTGTGAGATGTATTTTTGGGCAGAATTTGTTGCTCTGCCAATCATTAAATAAGCCCCATAAGCAGGATGGCAGGGTTAATGGAAATTGCAACTCGTTTGGTTTCTCGATATTTGCATCGGATTAATGTTCTATAGGACGGGCTGCATGTTGGTGGCTAAATCAACATGTTTATATAGAGGTTACAGCAAGTGCTTCTCAGTAAAATCATATGTAGAATCACTTTGGATCAGATGCTAAAAGAACTAAATATTTTTTTCCACCTACTTGGAATAAATACAAGTTTTATGGGACGGCTGCCAGAGAGCTAACCCTTAACATTGCTGAGAAGCAGAGGGTTAATGGCTGATCTAAATATACTGGTATGTTTCAATTGGTACATAAATGCTATTAAAAGAATAAGCAGAATCCGTTCATATATTTGATATAAATTATGTACATTTTCATTTCCCTTTCTTTCTGTTATTTGAGATTATGACGACTCCCCTTTTTGTGTCCTTTGTTTCTGTTAGGGACATTCAAAAATAATTATCTACTTCCATGTTATCTGCTCTTGATTCCACCATAAGTGCGTCACAACTTTTTTCGACGAGACACTAATGTATTATTATGGAATATGCAGAGATTAGTGGAAGCATGTGCCCGGGCATCAATTATCACAGGTTCCACATAGCAGGGCACAGCTAACAATCATCAGATGTTAGTAGCCAAAGAAAAAAGTAATGCCGGTCACAGCGTAAAATCAATATGGCTCCTTTAATGTGAATAAGGAAATACAACATTACGGCTCGATACATGAGCCTTTATCAAGTCAATGTATAAATAAAGTGAAGCGCACACATGGAATCACCCCAATAATGACGTACTGTATGTTTTATATCGCTATCAATGGTGAAGACGGTTACCTAACTCCAGAGGTCAAGGTCCTCAGTGCCTCAAAAACAAAGTATATAACAAACACAGGGCAGTATAGTAACTACACTAGAGCCGAATAAGTAGTTGGATATAAAGCACTCACATACTGCAGAGCGCGAGGCTCTTTCACTTGTGTGTTATGGGTAATTAGGGGCTTGCACATATGCCACAAACTTGAAGAATTAGACGTCTCTGGTCTTTAAAAAGAAGCAATAGGGAATTCATAGCGCAGCGTGTTTTAAATGGATATAAGGAAGTAGATCCAGAACTACTCACCCAAACAGAGTCTTTTATCGGCTCAATGTAATCCACCTGTGGGTTGTAGGTATAAGGCACAACCTGCAGGAAAGCCATCAATTGGATGTTTCACTCGTTTAGAATATCCAAGAGAAAAAATCCAAGCCATAAGAATATATATAAGGGAAATGTAATGGCTAAAACCAGTGGATGGAAATAAATAAATATAGTAGTGTAAATATGTAGTATAAAAAGAAGGTTATACACTACATATTGAACCACTGATGAAGCCCAGTGGTGCAAGGGCAAAACACGTCTGGTGACCTTTAATCTCTATTTTATATATTATCTATTTGTTATTTATTTAAGTTTGATATATATAGCGCCATCTAGTATGGCATGGCATGGATTGAAGGGTTCTGTGTGAAAATAGACCCAGGATGCAAAAAAGTGAGATAGATTTAATTTGCATGTCTTACCCAGAGTTCCTTGCTGCATATGGGGAATGAAGCACAGGAACTCTGGGATGCTGTCCTTTGAATTGCTGTGATGAACAAATCGCTTCTGCAATAATAAACCTTATTGGTTATTACGTGGAGTCTTTTTATCTCATTTTTTGCCCCCCACCACAACACATATATATATATACACATATATATATATATATATATATACACTGAATGCTTAGTTAAGGTTGAGTGCAACCCCCCCATGTGTTTTTCATATGAATTTCCAGGGTATACACCCCTCCCTGCCACAGGTACTCCTCCTCCAGGTTCTATTTAACCTTGATCTGCGGGAGCTCCATGAAGGGGACTTGTTCCTCAGTAAGTGAGATTATCCCATGATGGGCAGTTATTAGGTTTGCAGAGTAGGACCTGCCAGAGGGTGGATTACATTGACGCTGTTGGCAGGCTTAAGCAATTCACGGCCGTTCATTGCGAACCAAATTTCCACCATTTTATTTGGCAAAGCTCAGAGTTATGAAATTTTCACCATGTGGTAAAAGCTGGTGTTATGCACCCATGCATGGAGCTGTTGTTGCAGGTTTTTGAATGTGTTTGTCTGGAGTGCTCTCTCCGTGGTTTTGTTTTGTATTTTATTTTTGAGACGCACCCGCACTGAATGCTTAGTTAAGGTTGAGTGCAAGCCGCCATGTGTTTATGTGTTATATATATATATATAACATATGTATACAGTGGCAAGAAAAAGTATGCGAACCCTTTGTGATTACGTGGAGTTTTGCATGAATTGGCCATAAAATGTGCTCTGATCTTCATCTAAGTCACAACAATTTGAAAAACAAAGTCTGCTTAAAAAAATACAACAAAACATTATATGTTTTCATTTGTGTATTGAACATAACATGTAAACATTCACAGTGCAGGGTGGAGAAAGTATGTGAACCCCTAGCCTAATGATTTCTCCAAGAGCTAATTGGAGCCATGAGTGAGCCAACCTTGAGTCCAATCAGTGTGATATTATTGGATGTGTTGCTGAACACTGTCCTGCCCTTTAAAAACACACACCAGTTTTGGGTTTACTGGTTTCAAGAAGCACTGCCTGATGTGAACCATGCCTCGCAGAAAAGAGCTCTCAGAAGACCTACGATCAAGAATTGTTGACTTGCATGAAGCTGGAAAGGGTTACAAAAGTATCTCCAAAAGCCTTGATGTTCATGTGTCCACGGTAAGACAGACTGTCTACAAATGGAGAAAGTTCAGCACTGTTGCTACTCTCCCTAGGCGTGGTCGTCATGTAAAGATGACTGCAAGAGCACAGCGCAGAATGCTTAATGAGGTAAAGAAGAATCCTAGAGTGTCAGCTAAAGACTTACAGAAATCTCTGGCACATGCTAACATTTTTGTTGACACATCTACAATAAGGAAAACATTAAACAAGAATGGAGTACATGGGAGGACACCACGGAGGAAGCCATTGCTGTCCAAAAAGAATATTGCAGCACGTTTGAAGTTTGCAAGAGAGCACCTGGATGTTCCACAGCAATATTGGCAAAATATTCTGTGGACTGATGAAACCAAAATTGAGTTGTTTGGAAAAAACACACAACACTATGTGTGGAGAAAAAAAGGCACAGCACACAAACATCAAAACCTCATCCCCACTGTAAAACATGGCAGAGGGAGCATCATGGTTTGGGGCTGCTTTGCTGCCTCAGGGCCTGGACGGATTGTTGTCATTGATGGAAAAATGAATTCCAGAGTTTATCAAAACATTTTGCAGGAAAACGTAAGACCTTTTGTCCACCAACTGAAGCTCCGCAGAGGATGGGTGATGCAACAGGACAATGACCCAGAGCATACAAGTAATTCAACAAAAGAATGGCTAAAACAAAACAAAATACGCCTTCTGGAGTGGCCCAGTCAGAGTCCTGACCTCAACCCGATTGAAATGCTGTGGCATGACCTTAAGAGAGCGATTCACACCAGACATCCCAAGAATATTGCTACACTGAAACAATTTTGTGAAGAGGAGTGGTCCAAAATTACTCCAGATCGTTGTGCAGGTCTAATCTGTATCTACAGGAAATGTTTGGTTGCGGTTATTGCTGCCAAAGGAGGGTCAACCAGTTATTAAGTCCAAAGGTTCACATACTTTTTCCACCCTGCACTGTGAATGTTTACATGTTATGTTCAATAAACACATGAAAACATATAATGTTTGTGTTGTATTATTTTAAGCAGACTGTGTTTTTCAAATTGTTGTGACTTAGATGAAGATCAGAGCACATTTTATGATCAATTCATGCAAAACTCCACGTAATCCCAAAGGGTTCACATACTTTTTCTTGCCACTGTATATATATATATATATATTTCTTATGGCTTGGATTTTTGCTATGGAATATTCCTGCCGAGGGAAACATCCAATTGATGGCATTCCCACAGGTTGTGCCTTATACCTATAACCTGCAGGTGAATTACATTGAGCAGATTAGGGCTGAAACAACTAATCGATTAATCGTCAACTAATCGAAGATTAAAATAGTTGTCAACTATTTCCATTATCGATTAATCAGTGTCGATTAATCGTCCTGTGTACAGCACACACTGTTTTAGAGTCAGACTGAGTTAAACGTAAATAACCTCAGCTTCGGAGCTGATTGGAGAAGACGCGCCGCTGCTTTACTAGGTATGATTTAGTTCTAGGGTTATGTCAGACACAACCAGTTTGTTTTTATTCCGTTTACAACCGTAGCAGAACTATAACACAAACAATAGCATACTGCCACTGGGGGAAGGAACTGTATGCCTGTGTTTTATCCTTACTTGAAGGTGGATTCCTGTGCCACCACCCCACCCTCCCTGCCACACCCTCTTTGGTCGGGAACGGTCATTCCCTCCCTTTGGTCTGGTCCCTTTTGTCATGCCTCAGCCCTGAGAGCCTGCCGTGGCCAGCCTGGGTCACTAGCTTTCCATACTTGCTTCCCACCAAAGGGTTAACTCCTGTGTCTGAACCTGAGGTTCTGCATAAAACCAGACCACACCCTCCTCCCCTTTGCTCTGTCATTTTGTGTATTCCCTTCCCTAAAGAGGTCCAGAGAGCTCCCGCTTGTTCATTTTCCTTGTCTCCCGATTTATTCCACTTTGCCGTGTATACCAGTATTGTTCCATCCTTGCTGTGTCTGCATGACCTGGTCCCTGCTTGTTGGAAGATCCACTGCGTGGCCCACAATCCAGTGGGTCCAGAGACTCTCAAGGGCTCCCAGCCCTCAGCTCTCTCCTAGAGGTATACCTTCTATCAAGGTACTGTTACCTAACGCTCCTGCTTTTCCTCATAAGGATCCAGAAAGAGAGACTACGTGGCCCACCATCCACTTGCCATTGCTTGTATTTTTGTGTTTTGCAAGGACTGTTTGCTGTGTACCAGATTTTACAATACAAGCTTATTGTGCCAATACAGCCTCCATTGTCTGTTTGCCTGCTCGCCCCCAGCGCTTGGGAATATATCACTACACAGAGGCTGTGCCATGGCTCCTTCATGGCGCCAGCCTGACACCTTTCCCCAAACTCACTCCCACACTCAGATCTGGTCTTTTGTCCATACCCACTCCCTCTCACATTCAGGTTGAGTTACTTGAGCAAAGTCACTCCCTTCCACCTCCAGTCCCTCCTCCCACTCAGTTTGTTCACAAAATTATTTAAAAGGGACACTACGCACCTTGACCACTTTAGCTTATTAACCCCAATGTCATGCTGACATCATCATCTATGACCAAGTGCTTGTAGCCATGTTCATTTGAGAAAGCAAACATGGGCTTAAGCTTCGCATGCAGCATCAACCCATCCCTCTGACCAAGCACTTGCATACCTTGTGTGAAAAGTATGCAAGATATGTAATTTGTACGGACGAAAGTTACGTACAATACTAAAATTGCTTATGAAAAAAGGGGGAGGGGTTGTGGTTATTTTTTTTACATAAAATTCCTTAAGTAAACTAATTTTTTTCTATCCGATGAATCGATTAATAGAAATAATAATCGACCAACTAATCGATGAGAATAATCGCTAGTTGCAGCCCTAGAGCCGATAAAAGGCTCTATTTGGGTGAGTAGTTCTGGATTTACTTCCTTATATCCATTTAAAACACACTGCACTATGAATTCACTATTGCTTTTATTTTACAACAAGCGACGTCTAGTTATAGTTTGTGGCATATGGACAAGCGCCTAATTACCCATAACACACAAATTGAAGAGCCTCGGGCTCTGCAGTATGTGAGTGGATTATATCCATGTATTTATTCTGCTCTGGTGTAGTTAATATACTGCCCTATGGTGGTTATATGATTTTTGTTTTTGAGACACTGAGGACCTCAACGTCTGGAGTTAGGCAATAGTCTTCAGCATTGGTGACAATACATATATATTACTGCAAGACGTTGCCCCTCAATTAGTGATAAACTTGTCCACAGCCATTTCTCTGACACCCAAAAGTATCAAACATGGTTAAGAACACCAGCAAGTGGGTCGTTTGCATGTGGCAAATGTAAGGCCTGTAAATTAGTACATAAGGAATCAAAAAATGTGACCCTGAAAGATGGTAACATTTGGCAGATTAAGGAATTTTTTACTTGTAACACAACTGGTGTCGTTTATCTCCTCAGATGCCCATGCAATAAGGTATATGTAGGAACATGCCCGAGCTATTGATAGAAACCTGGATACCCCTGTAGCAAGACATTTTGCGAATTACCATCAGGGTACATCCAGGGATTTGAAATTTATGGCCTTGATAAAAATGTTTTGGGTCCTAGAAATGGGAACATTGATAAAATGTTATTAAAAAAAGAGAAATCAAATGGATTTACAAACTTAATTTGCTGTCCCCATGAGGTATGAATCAGAGAGAACTAACATATTATTCATTGATACCTCCCCTACTTTATGATTGATTCTGGATTGTTTTATTTACGATGTGCTTTGTTCCATCCAAGATGATGCTGCCAAAGTTTGATGCACCATAAAATTCTGGCCCCTTTGCATGTATGGAGTATACTTAAAGTTACAATACGTTTAATTTACGATGTGCTTTGTTCCATCCAAGATGATGCTGCCGAAGTTTGATTCATCATAAAATTCTAGCCCTTTTGCATGTATGGAGTAGTCTTAAAGTTTTAATATGATCACTGAATTGAGGATCTCACTATTAAGAAGATATGCCATTAAGGAGTGTACCGCTAGTGATTATTATTTGGCATTATATAAACAATCCCTATAGATCTCATATGACACTATAAAAGAATGTGCCATGTAAATTGATTTGAGTGGGTACTAATTATCTTAACCCCTTCCCGACCACTGACGTACTATGTACGTCCTGCCCACGGGTCTCCCTTAGACCCGTGGACGTACATAGTACGTCAGCGAGCTTCTAACCTCCCTCCCGCCGATACTCACCTCCTTCGCTCGTTCCCTCTGCGTTTATGGCAAGCTGGAAGCTCGCCATTTCCTGAGGGCTGGCGGATCCTATGACGTCATCACGCTGCATGATGACATTATCGGCAGGTGCCGGTAGTGAAAATTCATGAAGTGGAGGGGGGCTCCTTTGGAGCCCTCTATCTCCCCAACCATGTAACCTACAGTGATGCTTTTTGCGCCGCTGGAAAGGGGAGAGTCCTGTATAGCATTAACATTTTTGATGCTAAAAATCGGTGCCAAAAGGCAATTCGAACCTGGAGGGGGCTGACATCTTGGATGTCAGCCAAGCCTCCAGGTCCCCCTCATGCACTGACAACCTCACCATATGTGTGGGGATGTCAGTGGGCCAGTTAACCCCCTAGCTGCCATGTGGAGATGAGGGGATCCAAATTATCCCCCTATCTCCCGATCCGTGGCAGCTAGATGGTCATGTTTGACATAATTGGAAAGGCCTGATCATGGCCTTTTCACTGATCCCAAACATGACCAGGTTTGGTTTAAAAATAAAATTTAATAAAAATAATTTGAAAAAAAAAAATTGTCTGGGGGGAGGGGGTTTAGTTAAATAGGACCTAGACTGTCATCTAAAAATAATTAGCACAAAACGCTCAGAATGAGCGCAGCGCACATAGGTGAACTGGCTCAGCAGTGAAGGGGTTAAAAAGCAAAAACATGTAAAAATTGGGTATTTCTATTCTTGGGACAAAATTTTGAAACTATTTAGCCGGGGTCTTTTTTGGTGGTTGTAGATTTTGGGGATTAAATTGCAAAAAAGTGTGTTTTTACCATTTTTTCATCATATTTCATATTTTTTTTATAGTAAATTATTCGATATGATGGAAATAATGGTATTTTCAGAATGTCCATTTAATGGCGGGAAAAACGGTGTATAATATGTGTGGGTTGAATAAACGAGTAAGAGGAAAATTTGACCTAAACACTAATAGCGCAGAAACGTAAAAACAGCAGCGGTCACTAAAGGACGGATTTGTGTAAAACCGCCCGGTCACTAATGCCACTAATTATCTTCATATAACTACATCACCACTATTGGCTCTCCTAGTCATGTGATCTGTAATTATAGAATGATTTAAGATCTGACACCTGGGTTTAATTGACCTTTTGAAATCATCTAATATAACTGACTCCTATAACCATGTGACTAATAATCGATAAAAGGTATTTATACCAGACTAGTTTTTCTGTACACTCATTCTGGAAAAAGCCTGCCATGCAGGCGAAATGCGTTGAGTGTATCCTGATGTTTATATGTTTTTAACTGGGGTGCCTTCAAATCCCCTGTCTTTTTCTGGTTGTCTTTTGTGGTTCCCTTTGGGAATAATGAGTCTATGCACAAGATGGCGTGGATAATTTGATACTTTGATGTATATTTGGTGTGGTACATCAACTGGTGTTGAGAATTTTCTTTTTTTCTTATTGTTCCCTCTCCTATATATGGTCATATTGTGTAATTACTGGATGGCGTGTGTATGCCAAGTTCATCTGACACATGCAACTATAATGACCTTGCAGTAGGGGGATAGAGAATATTGTTGGCTTTTGATTGATGTAGCCACATGAGCAGTTTTTTCTTTCTCCCCTTTTTTAAAACCATTTTTGCTTTGTATGAACTTCAGCACCATTACTTTGGTTTCTAAGAGTCTCCACCTATCATTACACGCTGTGTGTTATATTCTCTCCACATACAATATACTCTACTTTGTGTGTTTTTAGCATGTGTATTTGTGTGTTTTTATCATGTGTATTTATGGGTTTGATTATTTACACCAGCAATAAATTGTGTATTATTGGGGACCCACATCCCCTCTATTAGCAATCCATGCAATATTTGTATTGGATTACTATATGGTTGTTCTTGGTTTCCAGTATAGTAACTACACTAGAGCAGAATAAGTATTTGGATATAAAGCACTCACATACTGCAGAGCCCGAGGCTCTTTCACGTGTGTGTTATGGGTAATTAGGGGCTTGCACATATGCCACAAACTTGAAGTATTAGACGTCTCTGATCTTTAAAAGGAAGCAATATGGAAAAAAATAGGCAAAAAAATGAGATAAAAAGCCTCCACACAATAACCAATACCAACGTCTTCGTAGGCAACAGTCTTCACCATTGGTGACAATATAAAACGTACATCATTATTGGGGTGATTCCACATGTGCGCTTCAATTTCTTCTGCATTGTATATTCTCTTTGACGTGCTGGGGGCACTTTTTTTTAGTTGTATAGCAACAATGGTTACCCGATTTTCTTTAGCACAGCAGGGATTTTTTTCTATTTTGCCTTTGCTTTATCAAGTCAACTCTTGGTAAAGGCTCCTCTATCAAACAAAAACATTGTTTTTCCTCACTCACATTAAAGCAGTCATATAAATCTTGTGGTGTGAATGGCTTTACTTTTTCTTTGGCTACTAATGTGTTACACACTGGGGTCCCTATACTGATGCAACTAGTAGGAGAGAGCCATTAAAAGGTAAATATTGCTGCGAGTAGTTAACCCTTGGCCACCCCGGTTACTGGCTATGGTACAACTGAGACACTGTATTAGTGACTCAAGTCATAACAAAAGTGGAGCCACCACTGGTATTGGCTCCTGGAGTCCACAGGCCTCCATGAAGACAAGCGTCATCCTACATGGTTGTGCAAGTTCTGCAGTAGGACAGTTAAATATTCCCAGTGTTCTTCTACAATCAGAGGAGGTGGCCGATCACCCAGTCCTCCGCACTGCAGGACCGGAGGCAAGTATGGGATTATTTTCAGTGGTTCAAACTAATTATGAAGAGATTCTGCAAAAGCAACCTCATTTAACATCAAGGTGTCTGAGCAAATAGTTATTTTTGATAACTGGTTCCAGCAAAGAATAACGTGCTACCAAGGAATAGCGCATTATTTTCCAGTTAACCTTGTATAGGAACCATTCCTGTTGGCTAACAGCCCCAAAGCTTGCAGCTCGGCTAAAGAATTGCAGCTCAGCCATAAACTTTAGGGGTTTATCAAAATATTATTATAAAGGTTATGGTGGAATAGGGTCTTAGGTTGGTTGAAAGAAAGGCCACCCTGAGATGTCAGATATATTATCTCAGTATATACATGGTATATATGGACTTCACTCAGTGGATACTATTTATTATATTATTACAGGGTACGCTAGGGTAAAAACAAGGTGGGGGAACAAAGCGTTAAATGTTAACCCCTTCTGACCCCAACCACTAACCGATTTTTTACAATAATAACAATGTCTATTAATCTAGAAACTGCTCTAGCCACGCTGCTCCAGGTCTGGTAATGTTTTGGGTATTGGATAGTAGAGTAACAACAGAACTGTGCATTACAGCCATAAACCCCAGAAGGCTGATCAGCTCAGGCTGACTGACAGCTTTCTGCGTGGGGAGCAATCTTCCTTCCAGGAGACTGAATCAGCCCGATGTGACACCCAATAAAACAAAACACACAGGGTTATTCAGAGAGAGGTGAAAACCAGGAGAATGGCTGAAGTGAAAATTCTAGGTCAAAATAGCCAAACCAAAAAAATTCGCCCATTTTCTCACTTTTCAAATTGGCTATTTGGTATAGATGGTTGTCTTCTCCTGCCATTCTCTTGGTTTTCACCTCTCTCTGAATAACCCCCACAGTCTGTTCACATTCCCAGTGCAGCAGTATTCAGTAATGAGTAGGATAAGTAGGATAATAGTATGTACTATTTGGGATAGCAGGTTTAAGGTTACAGATACTGCTCTGTGTCAGATCCAAACACAAGTGTCAAGAGGTATTTTTAAATAGTGAAAGAGTGTTCTGAGAGTATTCATACGGAGTCTGTTACTAGAGACTGAACTACATATACGGTTAAAGCCAACATGGCAGGAACATGGCAGGGATCTGCTCATCTGCTCATCCACTATGGACCGAAATGAAATGCTAAATCGGCTGAGCTATGCTCACTAAAGGAAACAAGCAAGAATGGGGTTTTTGCTGCAAATCAAAAAAGAGGAGGGTTTCAAAAGTAAATGCACTTTTTAAGCATTTATAGTTTGTTTTTTTTAATCTAAAGAATGCATTAAAATTGGTTCCCATCAAATACTGAGTGTTCCTATAAAATACCTTGTATAGTAAAAGCGGTGTTTAATTTCTGTCAAAGCAAAAGGTTTATGGCGAGAAAAATATTTATATGTATCTCTAGATTGTTGTAGTAAGATACATTTTGGAATATATTGATCTCTGAAAAATGTGCTTAATAACTACTCAATTATCAGTTAATCAATACCTACTTCTGTTAGAATACAGAGTCACAAATGCTCAGACTACGCGATATTAATGACATAATTTATCATAGCGTTATTAATGGAAATTTTTCATATTTTGACAGGTTATTACATACTAATTTGACATAGTCTTGAATGTCAAAGGCTTCTATTTAAATTATAGTCTGGCTACCACAAGGGGGATGTTAAACCTTCCTATGTAGACAGGGGGAACTTGAAGAAACTAATGGCAGGAACGTCCTGGATGGCTTTGCTTGGCCATGTAGGTATGACCTTGTCCTCAAATGTCACTGATGTGACCACTGCAGAAAACTCTGAATATCCTTTCTCATGAGCAAGACATTCTTGATTGTAGACCCTCAACCTTGTGGGGAAGGGATCATGAGCTGCTATTTATTCCTCCAGGTAAAATCTACCCCTTTCATCTAGCTATATAACATTGCCCATTACGACTGATAGGATTAAAACATGTCTGAGAAATATGAACTTTAAGTACAAAGTGGTTTTCCATAAAAACACTGTTAGGATCCAGTGGTTTTATGGAAAACCAGTTTCCATTACAGACAATATAAAAATGTATTTAACAGCTGTACATACATTTTAGAGAAATAAGTCTGACTGGCAGAGAGCTTTAGCACCTTGACTGACATACAAAAAGGTACAGAAAATTTGGGAGCACATTCTGGACCCATTTGCAAGTGCATTTCATTTGCAAACAAACAAAATTTCTTTGCATTGCTCCTGAATATAACCAGATTGAGTTTAGACAATGTTGAGCTCCTGCAGGTGTTTTTGAACATGTAGACTTAATCATGGTAGCGAAGGGTTTAAGTCAGTGTTTTCCAAACCTGTCCTCAGGACCCTAGACCAGGCCAGATTTTGCAGATCATGTTGGGGAAAAGCAGACTGAATCCTGCAATCACTGAGAAGCGAATCATATCACCTGTGCTGTGCTTCAGATATCTGGAAAACCTGGTGTGTCAGCAGGTCCTGAGGACAGGTTTGGGAAACACTGGTTTACGTCATCAGGTAAATTGTGCATCTTGGAATAACTGTGCCAAGTTCCACCTGTTAAAGCTTTCTGTAAATAAATTTTCGGCATCTTTATAAATTCTTACTACATTATTTTAACTCTCCAAGCCCCTTTCTCCTCATCAAGCCCATCCACCTACTTAATATGAGGTACCGTCTCCTAACCCCGTTTAGAAACAGCCCATAATGTATAAAGTAACGTTCTAAAATTAATGTACTGTATACCACATCAATAACACTGAGCAAAATATTAAATCAGATCAAAAGGAAAGTTGAAATTGTGCAGTTTTTCTCATTAAACTGACCCTAGAGGCTACATTTAATAAGTGGTGATGAAGATCATCATAGCTACACTGGCCTGTGATACATTGTTTTCTCCTCTGGCAAGAAACGGGTCGAGGCTCATTGGCTTCAAGGAATTTTAATACATCATTCGTCACATAATGACATTCTATGCCCCACTTTACCACGCAAACTACCACTTTAACAACTGGTTAATCATTGGAGATTGTATCGGTGTAACAAATATTATTTAAAAACTACAGGTCAAACATTACACAAATCTGCACTTTTTAACTTAATAGTAACAGGAAGAAGACATTTCAACCTCGGCTCTCCAGATATTTTGGAACTACATTTCTCAAAAGCGCTGTTGACATAAGGAGTAGATGAGTATCATGGGAGATGTAGTTCCAAAACATCTTGAGCACCACTGCGCTAGGCGTTAACCTCCCTGGCGGTCCGATTCTGACATATTTTATATGTCAGAATCGGTCCAATTTATTCTGGCCCCCTAGCGGTATAAGTGTGGCTCGGGGGTTAACTTTCAATACTGAAAGCGGTATCCCCGAGCCACACCTGGGCCGATACTTACATGTCCTGCGCTCCCTCACTGTCCTCGCAGTCACACTGCAGCCCATCGCGATGTCGCTCTTCCTGGTTTCACTCCTCGCGAGAAGAGAACCAGGCAGTGTGACTTTGCGAGCGGCTGGAGGAGACTATGGGGATCAGCGAGGGAGCGCAGGACATGTAAGTATACAGCCAGAGTGTGGCTCGGGGATATCGCTTTCGGTACAAAAAGTTAACCCCGAGCCACACTCGGGAATACCGTCAGGGAGGTTAAGAGAGAGAGAAAAAAAAAAGTCATTCACGCCACACTTTTTTGAGTATGGATACTGAAGACATATATGTACTTGAACAACCTTCGGTATTCAACAATATTTATGGAATGCAGGCTTGAGTGTGCAGGAACATGAATTTTATAGGCGATTCCATATAACTCTATAGGAGAAGGACTTCCATGGCTTTGCTAGAACATTGTGAAACATATATTTCTCCAATTTTGCTAATTACAGCTTTTGCAGGCAATGAGCATTTACCCCCCCCCCCATTTTTCTCTCCTACTGTCGTGGATGTGAAATATTTCCTTGCTTGCTTCCTTAATTTCACTCATTCCAATTTAGGTAGGAATGGGGGGGGGGGATAACCGGAGAATCTGTGTCATGTATAGTTCACGTTAATAAATAATCCGCATGAACCTACACTGCAAACAGCAGGATGTCTTGTTTATCTCACGTGAAACGAACACAAGTTTCTAATGAACAGAAACCAATGCCTTGCCGGAGATGCGTTGAAAAATCACAGATAATTTATTTTTTCTTTTGTAGTAAAATGTGATGTGTTTTCCATGAAGGGATGTTGTATCTGTCGGCACCCAGAACTTCTCCGGAGCATGCAGATTCTAGTACACGAAGCCTCGCTGAAGCTGTGATCTCCTATTAGCATGCTCTACTTGTGAGCAGAGGGGTTTTAACGAACACATGATTACCGCGTTCTCAGCTGTAACCTTAGCATTTCTTGGACAGTCACAATGAATGATTGCTTTGGCTAACAGCACCGAATGTTTACACGATAGCAGAAACAGGATGGGATTTTTTTTTCTACTTTTCTTAACACCTCAAATTAGTTTCTAGTGTGCCATTTTGCATTCAAATCCAGAAAGACGTGGAAACCAATCCTTTATTTTCTATTAGAAAACAGCCACTGTCCCCTCTCTCTCATTATGGTGCAGACTACAAGACCTAACAACAAAAATCTATATTATTGATCTAACCAAGTCTCCACAATTATTCTTTAGAAGGAAACACCGACGATAAATTACATCTGCACTGGCTTTTCATCTGCTGTTCGATATAAGTGATCTCTCAGGGCAGGCTGGAGACCTTAAATCGTCAACACCCTTGTCAAAAGAGCTAAGGAGACCGGAGACCTCCCACAAACCGCTCTGGATATTTCTCTATACAAGAACTTTCCAACCTAGAACAGAGTCGGAGCATCTCCTGGCAGGCACGACACCTAACAATGAGGATTGTGTTTGTGCTTTTCAAACAAATTAATCTCTTACTTTTAAAACTTGCAAATCAGTTAAGTCTTAGAGATTTCCAATGTATTTAATGACTAAACAAAGTTAAATATAAACGTGTTGATGGACAGAGGCAGCCCTGGGGCCAGTGAGACCTTAGGCAAAAGGCAAAGCTCATAATGAGGTTCACCTCTTTTTAAGTATAAAACACAGAAAATACATGGAAGTATTTTATTTCATTAACCTCCCTGGCTGTCTGATTATTACTTTATTTTTAATGTCAAAGTGGTACTTTTTTTGCATAGGAATTTTCTTGCATCTTCCGCCAGGTACCACCCCCCTGCATCGCGACACACACGGGGAAGGGAACCCGGAAGCAGGATGCCACGATTGGCCGGAGGACACAGCGGGAGGACATTGAGGGAACGCAGGGACAAGGTATGTACAATCCCGAGTGAGAGTCGGGCTGAAAATTAACCCCGAGCCACACTCAGGATTACCGCCAGGGAGGTTAATGAAGCCTCACGCAGCTTTCTTAGTAGCAAAGGCATGTGAACGTAGGAGTGTATTTACATGGATTGTTAGTCTGCCAGTACAAATATACTGATATTTCAAACAAATTAGGTCATCTGAGGTCTCTGTTTGATTAAGGCCTTGGGCGACTGCCTGTTTTGTCTAATCATAGAGCCATCTCTGTCAATGGATACATAAAGTATGGATAATTAACCCAGTTAAAGACGTTTTGATTGCGTCGCTTCATAAACTGGAAACTTATCCAATAGACCAGTGACCCAAGTATCGTCGCACTTTTTTTGTGAAGCGCACATGGATTACATATACATATACATATATATATATCTGCAAAGACAACTAAACAATGCGTCTGGTGTAAAAGAGACATGCGGCAAAAAGGGACATGATTATCCTTATTAGGTGCTGCATATATAAACAAGCCTTTTTTTTTATCCGCTGTATCGCAGCCGTGAGCTATTTATTGTAGCGGCTGGACACCACTAGATATAAATTAATAAAGGAAGAAGAGGAGAGTGTTTTACATTATGGCAAAAATCAGACAAAAAAAAAAAAGAACGACAATAAAGAGTGCAAGGGATTGCAGAGCAGGGAGAGTGCTAGTTAAGGATAGAGCGAGAAGACGACGGCATTCATCTCGCACGACTAAAATAAGACGCCATAAAGATTCAATTTTCATTTACGGCAGTAAGAACTAAAAGGATGTTTCGAGGTGGACAACGTTTGCTCTCTGCATGTTTATGTTAATGGTATTTGTTACAACATCTGGGTTTTAATTAAAAAAGTATGACTCGACTATAAATGTTTTTTTTTTCTCTCTCTTTTTTACCTCCTTTTCCTTCGTCTATATAAAACAAACAAGATAATTAACACATATTTCTAAACAGACCTGTGTGAGTCCGGTAATGATCTTTCATGGCGGATGCTGTAAGGAAAGAGTAATGGCACGTAGGCCAAGTACATTTAAATGGTTTTTCCCCCGTGTGCAGTTTCATGTGGTTGTTCAGAGCCCACCGTTCTCTAAAACTTCTGTCGCAGAGGGTGCACGAGAATTTCCTATGGAAAAAAAGAAGAAAGAGAGGGGGAAAGGTAAGTGTGATTATTTAAAAATAACAAAAAACAGTAAACACTTAGAGAAAAAAAAAAACACGAAACAGTAGGCAAACCTTTAAAAAGCTGAACCACGGTATAAAACACAGCGCCTTTGTTGTAGGGAATTGCAGCCTAGGTCTGTCACGTCTGTATAACCAGGCATTGATTTTTCTGTCGAGGCCTGGCAAGTCAGCCATTTATTCTCCGCTTTGCGGTTGGGCCCAACGGGTTTGAAAAATTCTGTTACAGTCCAGTCGCCCCTGAGGCAAATGTGAGAATAGATTTCACCTGTACAGACCCATACCACTTATCCAGGGCATGTGTTGTCAGAGCAAAGGCTAAATGAAAAGCTATCTGTTGTGCGGCGCGCAGACAGTCAAGTGGTGCTAAATGCTCGTCTCTGGCTCACATACATCTCTGCTACGCGATCACGTTTCACTGCTGTGTGCGGCGCAGGGAAGGACAAGGTACCTAGTACAGGTTTTCCCGGTCAGGTATCCAGTGTAATTAAATGAGGCTGATGTCAACGTAACTTGTATTCTAGTTATTCCTAGAAATTAAATAAACCACAGAGTGTCTGCAGCTGCATGCAAGGAATACTGAAGCATAAGAGTTGGCCGTGTAATGCAGCTGTACGTGTGTGTGTTTACCTCATTAGAAGGATATAGTAGCATTACCACTTTAGTTTTACTATTGTAATTAGTGAAACTTATTTATTTATTTATTTATTTATAAAGGATTTTACTGGGAAGGATACATTGAGATTTCTCTCGTTTTCAAGTATGTCCTGGGTTCAAGAACATTGAGTGGTTACAGAAATATAAAACAGTAAAAAGCAAGATATTAACACAAAAACAAATATACAGATTAACAGAAAAATAAATATGTAGGAAATAAAGTCATTATGTTACCTCTGTTTTTTTAAGATCATAATTTTTCATGTAAGAAGTCTATTAAAACATAAATAGATTTTAGTTTGGACTATCCAGCCGCTTTGAACAGTGTGTTGGGCGCTACCCGGGAAGAGCATTAACGTCAATCTGAGTCAATGGACCGATAAGCTCGTAGACATGTGAGTGGGCATTTTTTAACATTTGCATCTATTTCTGATTGCCTGTGGGGTTCGCATTATGTGGTCTCTCAGAATTTTTCCCAACAATGTCAAACAAAAGATTGAACGAAAGGAATAGGATAACACTTATTGACTCTAAGCCTACAAATGCAGCAATTAATTGAAGAGGCTCATTGCAATGAGGAATATATATTTGTACTACACTGCTACCACTACATTTTTTTAAATGGTTTTATTAATGATCAGGCATATAACAAATATAAGTGAACCCATTTAATCGGACTTAGCGATTAATCATAAAAAAGTTTGCCACTACAATTTTGCATAATTTTTGTATATTTTTGGCACTATGCACTGGTGAACGCCAACGCTAGTGTTCGGGTGAGTAAGTGTTACGTCAGGATAAGAGACTTTAACGCATGCCACCCATATTACATTTCTAATGCTAATCAGGGAAACAATCCGTTAGCGCATCGGTGCTTGCGCGATCTTACCATACCTTGCAAATCCTATACTTATCATGGGGAGCGCAATCAGTAATTAGAGTTAGGATAAGTAAGGTATTACAATGTCCTAGTGCTAATCAACGCACCAATGAGTTAACAGATTTTTTTTACCTTCACCCAACAGCTGGTTCTGCCTGACTCTGCTTTTGCAGAAAGTGGAAGCGCTACAGCGAGTATCACTGCGGGTAGCATAAGGTTTCAGGGCAAGGTGCTGAAGTAGCATCAGACTGAGAATCTCACACTGAAATGGGGACACTACTGGAAAACCTTCAGGCACAGGTTTACCTCGTTAGTGTCCCCATTTTAGCATTCACTAGTGCAGCCCTTTGTGTTTTATATGTGTGATGATCCAATCCTAAAACAGTACAGTACTCAGGAGATTATGACATGAAGAAAGGGTATATAGGCAATATTCACTGCTGTAAAACCACCAATGGATGCCTTCAGTCGCGCACGATTAATATTATGCACACAAGTATAATTTTTTGGGAATTACTTCCTGATATACCATGTTTTGACGTCACTGTTCCACATAAGACAGCTGTCAAGTCTGTGTAAGGAATCTTCTCTTCAGTGTTTGTAAATGAATAATAACACTACATCTATTTTTGAGCTTCTTCCCTTTTCCGCATATGAATACAGGTTTGCAGCAAAACCCAGTTGCTTCTGATGTGCAGAGAGACGAAGCACATCAATCTGGTGTCCAAGAAAGCCAGATTCTATCTTACAAACAGATCCGTATTAAAAGTCTCATTTATTTACACCCCCTGGGCTCTATGTAGGCTACATAGCAGATGGATTTGCATACAAACTGGGAATGCCATAAATGCCGACCACGGGTATCAGACACTGACTGCATCATTTCCAAGACGATGTTTCAACCTTCCATAATTATCGCCTGCATCCAACAACCATTCCTATTTATCTCTTGTTAAACAAATGTGAGTGTGTCCAGGTACCTCTTAATTGGACTCTGCTCTGTATGTTAAAAACCATGCACCAGGAGCAACATTTATCTCTAGACATACACATCATTTGTTTTTGTTTGTACCATGTCACTACTGCTCGTTCACATTTTCATTAAACACTTGCACACTCAAAAAAGTATCAGAAATATAATTTTATTCTCATTCAATTGTATAACCATTTATACAAGCATATATCCCATTTATTGCTTCCTCTCTGTGCAATTAAAAACAAATAGATTGTATTAATATTGAACGTAAAAGATTACGCAAAAACTAAATCGGAGGGTGCAAGCAACATGCGGAGAAAAAAATGACAAGGTCAGAGTCGTGTCTATAAATGCTCGCAGTTTAGTCAATAAAATCAATGAACTGGAGGCAATGATGGCAGCTGAAAAAGTAGATTTAGTGGCGGTTACTGAGACATGGTTCAGTGAGAAAAATAACTGGGACATAATACCGGGGTACTCTTTATATAGAAAAGACAGAGAAGGTAGGAAAGGAGGAGAAGTGGCCCTGTATGTGAAAAACAACATAAAAACGAACCAAATAAAAGTGAGCGAGGTGAACAGAGTCAGTTTGGGTTACGCTAACATTTGGCAATCATACAGTAGCACGTGTAGGTGTGATCTATAGACCTCCTGGACAAGTAGAAGAGCTAGATAATCTACTGTTTGAGGAAATAGCCAAAATGGCAATGAAGGGAGAAGTTATTATCATGGGGGACTTTAATCTTCCGGATGTGAACTGGAAAACCAAAACAGCTGGGTGCACCAGGAGTACAAATATTCTAAACTCCCTACTGGGATTATCTCTAACACAAGTAGTTGAGGAGCCGACCCGTAAAGAGGCCATATTGGATTTAATACTCACAAATGGAGGTTTGGTATCGGACGTTGTTGTAGGTGAAAATTTGGGATCTAGTGATCACCAGTCAGTATGGTTTAATATAAGAACAAGGATGGAGCCGCACCACACAAAAACAAAAGTTTTAGACTTTAAAAAAACAGATTTTTCTAAAATGAGATTTTGTGTGAAGGAGTCATTATGAGACTGGAGGAGTTTAAAGGGAGTCCAGGAGAAATGGGATTATTTAAAGGAAGCATTATTGAAGGCCACAGGCAATTGCATTAGGCTTGTTAGCAAAAACAAAAAAAGGGAAGAAACCACTGTGGTACTCTGCAGAAGTGGCCAAAATAGTGAAGAACAAAAAGATAGCATTCAATAATTATAAAACAACTCAGAGTGAAGAAGATAGGCAAACCTATAAGATTAGGCAGAAAGAGGCAAAGCAATTTATAAGAGCTTCCAAAGCACACGCAGAAGAGAAAATAGCTCAGTCAGTAAAAAAGGGGGACAAAACATTTTTTAGATACATAAACGAGAAAAGAAAAGTAAAACAAGGATTAGTTAGATTAAAAACAAAGGAAGGAAGGTATGTAGAAGAGGATAAAAGTCTCGCTGACTGCCTCAATGAATATTTTTGTTCAGTTTTTGCAGAAGAAAAGGAAGGAAAGGGACCTCAGTTAGGAGGAAACACTAACGAGACATTTACATATCAGTTTACAGAGGAGGAGGTTCTACAGCAGCTGTCTATAGTAAAGACAAATAAGTCAATGGGGCCTGATGGGATCCACCCTAAATTATTAAAAGAGCTCAGTGCTGTAATAGCAAAACCATTAACAGATTTATTTAACCAATCCTTGTTAACGGGAGTCGTCCCAGAAGACTGGAAATTAGCAAATGTTGTGCCCATTTACAAGAAGGGTAGTAGGGAGGAATCGGGGAACTATAGGCCAGTTAGTCTTACGTCAGTAGTGGGGAAATTAATGGAAACCATGTTAAAGGAAAGGATTGTTGAACATCTAAAAACACATAGATTACAGGATCAGAAACAACATGAGTTTACCTCAGGGAGATCATGCCAAACTAATCTTATTGATTTTTTTGATTGGGTAACAAAAATAATAGACACAGGTGGTGCAGTAGACATTGCTTATTTAGATTTCAGTAAGGCTTTTGATACTGTTCCGCATAGAAGGCTTATCAATAAATTGCAATCTTTGAGCGTGGATTCCAATATTGTTGAATGGATTAGGCAGTGGCTGAGTGACAGGCAACAGAGGGTTGTGGTAAATGGAGTTTATTCGGCGCAAGGTCTTGTTACCAGTGGGGTACCTCAGGGGTCAGTACTTGGACCCATTCTCTTTAATATTTTTATTAGTGATATTGCAGAAGGTATTAATGGTAAAGTATGTCTTTTGCTGATGACACAAAGATTTGCAACAGGGTTGACGTTCCTGGAGGGATCAGCCAAATGACAAATGATTTAGGTAAACTAAAAAAATGGTCGGAGCTGTGGCAATTGAGTTTTAATGTGGATAAGTGCAAGATAATGCACCTGGGATGTAAAAACCCAAGGGCTGAATATAGAATATTTGATACAGTCCTAACCTCAACATCTGAGGAAAGGGATTTAGGGGTTATTATTTCAGAGGATCTAAGGGTAAGTAGTCAATGTAATAGAGCAGCAGGAAATGCTAGCAGAATGCTTGGTTGTGTAGGGAGAGGTATTAGCAGTAGGAAAAGGGAAGTGCTCATGCCACTGTACAGAGCACTGGTGAGACCTCACTTTGAGTACTGTGTGCAGTACTGGAGACCGTATCTCCAGAAGGATATAGACACCTTAGAGAGAGTTCAGAGAAGGGCTACTAAAATGGTGTACGGCTTGAAGGAGAAAAGTTACCAGGAAAGGCTTAATGATCTTAACATGTACAGCTTGGAAAAAAGACGAGACAGAGGAGATATGATAGAAACATTTAAATACGTAAAGGGAATCCACAAGGTAGAGGAAGGGAGTATATTTAAAAGGAAACAAAGTAGCAAAACAAGAGGACATAGTCTTAGATTAGAGGGGCAAAGGTTTAAAAGTAACATCAGCAAGCATTATTTTACTGAGAGGGTGGTGGATACATGGAACAGCCTTCCAGTTGAAGTGGTAGAGGCCAAAACAGTAAATGAATTTAAGCAAGCATGGGATAGGCATAAGGCTATCCTAAACAAAAGATAAATCCAGGTTAAGTATCCATGTAATTGGGCAGACTAGATGGGCCGAAAGGTTCTTATCTGCCGACATTTTTCTATGTTTCTACATCAAATAATCTCGACATTATTTTTTTTAATGCAGATTCACAGATTTATAGTCAAGATAAAGGAATATTATTGTAGTGCCTGAAGGGGCACTGTACACACAGACACACACACAAAATCCCAGAAGACTGATCCTGCCTAGAAAGCTGTCAATCAGCTTGCACTTATCAGCCTTCCTGGATTTCGGTCGGGAACGTACATTCCTGACCAGCCAGCGGCTCTAAACACGCTTAAATGGACAGATATTGGACCAGCTGAATGCATGTCAGGAACCCAACCGCAGACGGGCTTGTGCCCGCCCCAAAAACATCAGCAACATTTTTCCTAACTACAGGCCTGATTTTTGGAGTGGCCTGGTTTACCAACTCCAGATCCCACATCTCTCAGCTGCTTTGCCCTGCCTGACTTGTCCACAGGTGCACTCCTTGAGGCTATCAGAACACAAGAAAAAGAAGCTATGACTGAGCCTCAATGTTTCTGCATTGTCCTACAAACCAGCAAGCCAAGACGGTTTCCAGTTTATTGATATACTTACCCCCTGTCTTTGTGACCTCTGCCATCCAGAGCCTCCTGGTTTCCAAGTCCCACCGTGATCCCCTGCATCCAGGATTCCAAGTCCCACCGTGATCCAGTGCCTACTGTCTTCAGTTCCCCTGCAATATGAGGCGTAGCAGGATTGATCACAGCGTTCCTTTGAACTGAGGACAATTGTTGCAGTGCAATCTCCAAACTTTTAAATGTATAGGTATTGATTTTGTTGTTAAGGACTGGAGAGGAGGGGATTTTTTTAAGTTGCTAGCCAGAAGGGAGACCGGGTGGATCGACAGAATGGGCACTTGGAAAAGAGGAGGTCTCAATGTAGACCTAGACATTAAGGGGTACCTATAATCTCCCCCCTATGAGATGCCATATGGGCACCAGATAATAGTTCTCTGTATGTACAGGTGGGATCCATTCGGTCTTCTTTTCTTTATATGTATATATTTTTATATATACATTTATGGATTATGTATATGTTTTTTAGGATTTTATTTTTTAGTATTCTGTTTTTTTGATCAATGGCTTTTTAGCCCTTTCGGGAGTATATTGCAGATCTGGGTTAGCCCAATACTCCCGAAATATAGACTATAGGAAAAGGGGTTTTATTTATTTTTGTATAGATGGACTACATCCCCCAGGAATATGTGCGAGAGTCGCCGTCCGGAGGATCGTCAGATACTTCTGTTCTCACTTACGCTAATGACTAAGGTGACCCAACAATGTCACTTCTGGAAAGAGAAGATTGGATTTCGGATATACACAAGTGGATTGTACAGCACCGGAAGTGACCGCAGAGTTCTAGAATTGTTTCACACACTATTTAAAAGATTGTTAAGGATGGTCCAATATTATTTTCTCCCTGATGAAGTCTATTTTCTGTATGGACGAAACGCGTTGGAGTTTGTGTCCACTGCTTTTTTATTATTAAATTTCTACTGCTATTGGAACAGCCTGGCCTGTTTTTTTCCTGTGACGGTGGGGTATCCAGTCCGAGCGATTGCATCCAGCGGAGCGGTAACACTGCAGCAGTTGGTTGATTATATGCCTATTATTTATATACATCTTGTGAGTGTAACCCTTTGGGGCCTCAATTCCTTTAGATTTTATTTTCCTGCACCATGATATGTCTTTTTGTTTTTTGTAGAGTGCACTCCCCAAATTTCTTTCATATATATATCTGTACGGCAGTGCCAATAGGAGGACACGCTGGGGGAGCCACACTTACTCCAAAAAAGCTAAACTTGTTTAAACCCTAAGTGTGATCTCACGATTGTGTTCAGTTCCCCTGCATCCTGGTTTCCAAGTCCCACCGCGATCCCCTGCATCCTGGTTTCCAAATCCCACCGTGATCCCCTGCATCCAGGTTTCCAAGTCCCACCATGATCCAGAGCCTTCTGTCTTCAGTTTCCCTGCATCCTGGTTTTCAAGTCCCACCATGATCCTCAGCATCCTGCCTTTGTGACCTCTACCATCAAAAAATCTCAGTGTGACCGTTGAAAAATAAATTGGGCTCTCAATGGTTTCCTCCTCTCAATGAAAGTCTATGGGGAATTTGGGGATTTCAGAAGAACCCTACAGTAAATCTGTAAGACTGATCAGTTAAAAAAAGCATATTCGGCAAAGTCAGAACATGGCGAAAGTCTGTACCAAATTTGGTGATCGTAGCTTGAAAGCTCTAGGACGAGTTAAGTGGCATAATTTGGGTCTCGGAAGAATAATGAGCCTAGAATGGATAACAGTATGTTGGCTTTGTCAAGTCACCAAAATAATGTACATCTGCAACACAGAAATGACATACATCACTACACAGATATGAAATTGTCTGCTATACAACTTTATTTGGAAGTTAATACTGTCCTTTTATTAACCTTTCCTTAAGCATCTTCAAAATGAGTTACCAAAAAGTATATTTTTGGCAGGAATTTGAAACAAAGCTCTGCAAAATAATAATTAAAAAAAAGAGAGGGTAGTCCTCAACTAAACTACTTTGAGTTCCCATTATAAACTGTATCTGGATTTGGCACCCATGCGTTTTTGCAGCTAACAGGTTCACACTAAAAACCATATCCGTAGTCCATGCCATGTACAAACTCTGTCTGCCTGGAGGGGTTCCAATGTTGGATTTTCTGCTTCCAATGAGTGAAAATGTACCTATACCCAAACCTGTAAATCAGATCTTACCAACGAAGCCAGGAGCACAATAAGAATAACAAGAGTAATTAACCAGGAAAGATATGTCTAACCTTTTCTAGTTTCTCATTTGTCCTGAGATCTAGATTGCATTACAAGTCCCAAAAAGATCTGCCTGTTCATCACAGAACTCACTGGCCAACCTCAAACCCTGGCAGATATGTACTTTATATTAATTTTTTTCCCCTTGTTATGATGATACAGATTTCTGAGCTCTGATGTCTAGGAAGCCTCAGGAAGTTGTCAGCAAGCCTGCGGGAATTTAGTGTATCACAAAATCCTGCATAATAACGACATTTGTGTCAATCTAAAGTGGGACTAAATCTCATGGAAGGGAGACATGCATACACAAGGACATTACTTATTCAAGACATGCTTACATCTTGTCGTCTACACACATACATACACATCTAAACAGCTCCAGGTTCATCAAGAAAATCATGTCACTCAGTTCCTGTTTTTTTTTCTTCCCATCAAGTCTTTCCCCTTCAGGAAACCTAGTACAGAGAGTCAAAAACACAACCTTATACACAGGATTTCCTGAACTACCTTGACCACTTACATTTAAACTGGCCATGGTGGAAGGAAAAGAGTTACCCCCATCCTCTGGCTGACTATACTTCAGCAATTTGAAACAAGTCTCTCCTCACCTTGAAAACTATGAATAAGCAGCTGCTGGACAGCCTTCCAGGCTGGGGTGGGGGCAATACTAGAGTGCTATTGCACAGCAACGTGATTTCAGGAGTAGGATGACTGAATCAATGTTCAGGAGTTCTTAAACATGCCTCTCATTGCAGCATTCGGAGCATTCTGATCAGCTGCATACATACCAGCTGTGAAAGAACAGATAGATTTGGGGCTGGCATCAAAGCTACTTCTTGCAGGAAGATGCAGACACCCAATAGAGAAGCCCACATTGTGGGACATATGGTGAGTTTTTACACTCACCAGCCTTCCCGTTTCTTTGCTTATTGTATCACTGCACACTGCACTCATGGAAACAGGAGGATGTAACCGGAGGCACACAAGGGATAAAAGACACAATACAGATGAAACATTACATTTCATAAGAAAAAATGCTTTATATTTATTGAGTCATATAGCCCAATGAGAAAAGGATTATTATTTACTATGTCACCTGTGACAGGAGCCCCATTGCAGGGCCGGTTTAAACCTTGAGTTGCTGGTAGCCTGAAGATGTATGTCGCAAGTAAGTGGGTTAGTCTCATAAGAGCAAATATTAGGTTAGGAAGGACAGGACCTGCCATTTTGAAGTACATTGACATTGTGGTTGGCTTATGCAATGTATGATCATATTTTGTAACTAAACCCCCATCATTCATTGCCAAGTTACTCTTTAAGCTATATTAAACTGGAGTGCTCTGAATTTGGTACATACACACACAGTGCATTCTCATGTTTGGCCAGTCAACCAGGCAACTTCCATCACCTGTGCAATACCATGCCAACAGTGAAGCATGGTGGTGGTATTATAGTGTTTGAAAGTAATTTAAATAAGCAAGGAATGTCAGACTGCTCAGGGATGAGGTAAAGCTGAATGCAGCAAAATACAAAGACATCACTAATGAAAACCTTGTTCAAAACACTCAATCTCAGGCTGTGGTCCATCCATGACAGGAAAGTCCTTGATAGACTAAATGTCACAAGTATTTGGCACATTGTATTGGCCGTGTGCTTCATTAAACAACACGTTAGCTATTAAAAGTGCTTTCCTTGTTGGTATATATACGCAAATGAAATTATTACATTTACACATAAATAATATATATATTTTAATATATCTATACATATATTTACGTGTATATTCTGTATTTGCTAAAGTGTGCTTGCACATACTTATGAACATAAACACACAAATTATCTCTAGACATTGATAATAAAAAGGAAAAAGCAGAACTAAAATGCATTAAACATAACCACCATACACCAATTTATCATGTGTATTTACTCCTTGCTACATATCCCAGCTCATTAAGGAAATAATAAAGCTTTTATTAATATGTCCAACATCTTTCACGCTAAAAGGGTCAAGAACAACAAGCTGAAAAGGGACTGAAGGTATTCCAAATATATTCATCATCGATTATATTTTATTTATGTTGTAACTGACACATCACACTGTTACCTGTGTCTTCCTGAGGTAAAATTAAACTCGCCTGCCGAGAGCTGTCATTCTAGTGAAAAATGATTGACACGTTCGTCACAGTGGTAAAGCTTCACAATATTTTCCCTCTTAATATAATAAAGAGAGCAGCTGGAAGAAGAGAAAATCACCACCTTGCTACGTTGGAGCGAGAAGGATAAAAGCTGTTTTTCACTTTCAATACAGAACTCAATAAAATATACACTGAGCGTGAATGGTCACCTTTTAACCAATGCATAGGGCTACTTCATTATGTGTCATTCCAATGAAATGTCAGCGGACCTTCATTTTCCCATATTACGTTATGTTGTGTGTATCTCTTTTTATTGAATTAGATCAGAATCTTGCTATAGAGGACTGATGGATATTTTGTAGCATTTCGAGGTTTCCATCTTTGAGTTGCACCTTTTCCTTCCAAACTGACAAAGAGTAGGGGGACGAATCAAACAATTTGAAGTATAAATAACGTCTCCCTGGGTCTCTGGATTTTGTGCAACCTTGACTAAGAGTCTCAACAACCCACTTGTTTGTGATTGAATGAAACCCTACGTGACACGATGGTCATTAATGTATGAGGCTGAGGTGTTCTAGTATCTCCATGTGAGTTCAGATATAAAGATACATAAGGCAAGTGAAAACGGGAAATACTCCTCTTTACTTGATGGATCTTCCCTAGTAGAAGGAATGAACAATTAGGAGCTCCTCCTGGGACCCACTACAAGTGGGATTGCCCACAAAATATTATTCATGTAGTTTAGCAGCGGAGAGGCTCAATTTGCACAAGAGGTACATCATAACAATAGGCAAAATGGTAATGCTCTCCCCATTTAGGTCCTTATCTGCACATTTGGATGCTCGGTGTCTGGTTCATTATAAATAGCAGAAATATGAATTGCAACTCTGCTTACACTTAATTATATGGAAGAAAAAGTGTTTATTTTGTGCAAAATTTTAAACAAATGTTTAACAGCTGCACAACTTAATGAAATGTATTATGCACACCAGTGGAAAGGCCATTGTTTGGGTTGCTATTCTTTAGTTCCTATGGACTTCAGTATCCTCTCTATGCCGACAACACACAAATCTACCTTTCTGCTCCCGATCTCTCTCCTCCTGTGCTGGACTGTGTTACTGCCTGCCTGTCAGTGGTCTCCGACTGGGTGACTTCCCGTTTCCTAAAGCTCAACCTCTCTAAAACGGAACTTCTCGTCTTCCCTCCCTCTAAAACTAACATTCCTGCACCCATTTCCCTTCAGGTGAATTGTGCCACTATTACCTCTACCTCTCAGGCCCGATGCCTCGGTGTCCTCCTTGACTCTTCACATTCAGTCACTAACCAAATCTTGCTACTTCCACCTAAAAAACATTGCACGCATCCACCCCTGTCTTAATCAGGACTCTGCTAAAATGCTCATCCAAGCACTTATCTCCCACATTGACTACTGTAACCTCTTCATCTCTGGCCTTAAGAGATCCCAGAATCTCCCTCTGCAGTCTGTATGAATGCCTTGTGCCCAGCTCATACACCTCACCTCAAGCACCTCCCCCCTCTGTCAATCACTGCACTGGCTTCCTGCCTCCTTTAGAATCCAATTCAAATTACTGATGCTCACATACAAAGCTCTCCATAACCAAACCCCTGCCTACATCGTCTCCCTAATTAACATGTACATCCCATCCCGGCCACCGCGCTCTACCATTGATCTGATGCCATCAGCTTCACGTACCTGCACCCCCAACTCCCGCCTTCATGACTTCTCCCGAGTTGCCCCCTTTCTTTGGAATTCCCTCCCTCGTAACAGACTCTCCAGTCCTTCAAGAAGTCTCTGAAAACACATTACTTCAGAGAAGCCTATCATCTCACTCCCTAATTCCCCTCTGTTCATTTTCCACTACATCTTCCTACACAGCCCACATGCACTCTATTATTTCACATTCTCTATTAACCCTCATCTACTGTGTCACCCCTATCCTTTTAGATTGTAAGCTCTTGAGCAGGATCCTCTCGCCTACTGCACTGTGTGCTGAAACTGTATTTATAATTGCTCTGCCTCCCATTGTACAGTGTTACAGAATCTGTTTGCGCTTTATAAAAGCTTGTAACTGTAGTTAGCTGGTGTGGGTGGAGTTTAACTTCATGAAAAAGCAGTGAACTTGTAAATCACCCTCACAGCCTAGGACTGGAAGACCCATTCCCTGTTTTCACATGGAAACCAATGTATTGTGAATTTGGATTCTGTACTGCTGTTGTGATCTTTATTTTGATGCCAGAAGACTAAGAAGAGACATAGAGATGTAGGCGTGGATGTTGAGTGTAGGTAGTTAGTTTTTAGGGCAATTTTGTATACAGTCATCTGACAACTGGAGTTGTTGTTGTAAAATGTTGTTTTTTAATGTTGAGCCTGCCACACATCTGGGATACTGGGAGCTATGGCATTCGGCCATTTTTAACTTGCATTCTAGATGCCATCGACATATTACCACCAACGATAACGCAGCTAAATGCATCAGAAAGCAACTAGCTGAATAGACTGTAGCAGCCGATAGTTACTCTGTTTAACTCAAAATGTTAAGCCCCTTGAGAAAACTGAATTGGCAAAGGGGTAGGAGTATTTCCATAACAATCCTTTCCTGTTGCCCATGATAACTGGCACTTATGGAGGAGTGGGAACAGGCTTCTACCAACTGGACTGTTGGGGGAAAAGGTAAAGTGACTGACGAATCCTAAAACCATGCTTTACCCAAGGCAGGAGCTTAGTCTTTTTGATTAAAGGACTATAATCAAAACACATTTAATATCTAAAAAGGACATTTTGTCGTGTACATTCTTATGCAATAATTAATAAATAACTGAATCGACATTGGAAAAACATGATGCTGACATCACAATCATGAAGGTATCTGGCAAAAAAACAAGTGGATAATAAATTCATTCCCATAAAACGGACACATGATGAGAGATAAAAGCGCGCCCTGTGCAGTTTCGGTTTGATCAATATTTGTCTTTTAAACGTATTTATTATTATACATTATCATACTTTATTATTTTAGGGGAAGGCATTTTTTTTTCTTCTTCAATGAGGAAAAAGGAGAAAAAGTAGCTTTGAGCTGGCATGACGCGCCTCCCACCCACATAAATTTAAACATATCTACTTCAAAGATAAATTGGATTTATCCAAAGAATAGGTCAAAACATTAATCTAAATAAATTTATGCACACTTCTGGTGCATGAATCCATCTTTGACCTTACTGTATTGTACTGAAAAGCCAGGCTTCTCACAAGTGCCATTTATTGTAAGGATTAAATTCCTAGAATTGTTTCTTCAGCTGCCATGAAACAGGTCCTTAAATAATAAAATCGCTAGGTGACAGAGCATTTATGTGACATCTCCTGAAAGCGCTATAAAGTGTGTATATATATATATATATATATATATATATATATATTTATAAAGTATTTTACCAGGAAGGATACATTGAGATTTCTCTCGTTTTCAAGTATGTCCTGGGTTCAAGAACATTGAAGTGTTATATATATATATATATAATGTTGTGGTGGAGGATAAAAAGCCTCCACGCTATAATTCGTTATGTTTATTATTGCAGAAGCCACTTGCACATCACAGCAAGTCAAATAATTGCATCCCAGAGCTCCTGTGCCACATTCCCCATATGGAGCAAGGAATTCTGGGTAGGATAAGCAAATGATATCTGTCTCACTTTTATGCATCCTGGTTTTGTTATTACACAGAACCCTAAAATCAATGCTATGCCAAACCATGGCTTTGTAGCAAAGATAAGGTTTATGCAATTGGTCAAAGCCACTCCTAGGACAGCGCTGTTTCGGGTTTGTTGGACCCTCATCAGCTAGTCCAGTAACCCCTGTGCTGCACTGACTACATAGAAGGGACAGGTCATGTGACCAGAGGACCCTGCTGTGCTGATGCTGGGACACAACCAGCAGGAGGAGCAGCTGGAAGAAGCAAGAATCTGGTGAGTATTGAGGGAAGAGGTTTGTCCTTCTGTCTTCTGTTAATCCACTCCTGTCTCTTCCTATCTGTTTATGCATCTTTCTGAATATATGTTTATCTATTTTTCCACCTGCCCTTAGATAAAGGAAAAGAGAACTATTTCTCTAATTTTCACTTTCAATTGGACTCCTCATTTCTGTCCTGTTTCTCCCCATCACACTCTCCCCTTTACTTTTTCGCTCTACATTCCAACTCTCCTCCTTTGCTATTTCTTCTCTATCACTCTCTTTTTCACGGATTCTTTCTGACTATATCTCCCTCCCGGTCTAATTTCTAGCACTAATCTAACCAGAACGCCTAACTCTAATTCCTAACCCTAGTTTCTAACCCTAAATGTTTAACCCTAATTCCTAACCCTAGCTTCTAACCCTAATCTTACTCTAATACCTAACACTAGCTTCTAAACCTAATTCCTAACCCTAGTTTCTAACCCTAATTCCTAACCCTAGTTTCTAACCCTAATTCCTAACCCTAGTTTCTAACCCTAATTCCTAACCCTAGTTTCTAACCCTAATTCCTAACCCTAGTTTCTAACCCTAATTCCTAACCCTAGTTTCTAACCCTAATTCCTAACCCTAGTTTCTAACCCTAATTCCTAACCCTAGCTTCTAACCCTAATTCCTAACCCTAGTTTCTAACCCTAATTCCTAACCCTAGTTTCTAACCCTAATTCCTAACCCTAATTCCTAACCCTAGCTTCTAACCCTAATTCCTAACCCTAGTTTCTAACCCTAATTCCTAACCCTAATTGCTAACCCTAGCTTCTAACCCTAATTCCTAACCCTAGCTTCTAACCCTAATTCCTAAACCCTAGTTTCTAACCCTAATTCCGAACCCTAGTTTCTAACCCTAATTCCTAACACTAGCTTCTAAACCTAATTCCTAACCCTACTTTCTAAACCTAATTCCTAACCCTAGTTTCTAAACCTAATTCCTAACCCTAATTCTTAACCCTAGTTTCTTAACCCTAGTTTCTTAACCCTAATTCCTAACCCTAATTCCTAACCCTAGTTTCTAACCCTAATTCCTAACCCTAGTTTCTAACCCTAATTCCTAACCCTAGTTTCTAACCCTAATTCCTAACCCTAGTTTCTAACCCTAATTCCTAACCCTAAATTTGTAACCCTACTTCCTAACCCTAGCTTCTAACCCTAATCTTACTCTAATACCTAACACTAGGTTCTAAACCAAATTCCTAAACCCTAGATTCTAACCCTAATTCCTAACACTAGCTTCTAAACCTAATTCCTAACCCTAGTTTCTAAACCTAATTCCTAACCCTAGTTTCTAACCCTAATTCCTAACCCTAGTTTCTAACCCTAATTCCTAACCCTAGTTTCTAACCCTAATTCCTAACCCTAGATTCTAACCCTAACTCCTAACCCTAGTTTCTAACCCTAATTCCTAACCCTAGCTTCTCACCCTAATTCCTAACCCTAAATTCTTAACCCTAATCTTACTCTAATACCTAACACTAGTTTCTAAACCTAATTCCAAACCCTAGTTTCTAACCCTAATTCCTAACCCTAGCTTCTAACCCTAGTTTCTAACCCTAATTCCTAACCCTATCTTCTAACCCAAATTCGTAACCATAGCTTCTAACCCCAATTCCTAACCCTAGCTTCTAACCCTAATTCCTAACCCTAGCTTCTAAACCTAATTCCTAACCCTAGTTTCTAACCCTAATTCCTAACCCTAATTTCTAACCCTATTTCCTAACACTAGCTTCTAACCCCAATTCCTAACCCTATCTTCTAACCCTAGTTTCTAACCCTAGTTTCTAACCCTAATTCCTAACCCTAGCTTCTAACCCTAGTTTCTAACCCTAATTCCTAACCCTAGTTTCTAAACCTAATTCCTAACCCAAGTTTCTAACCCTAATTCCTAACCCTAATTCTTAACCCTAGTTTCTTTACCCTAATTGCTAACCCTAATTCCTAACCCTAGTTTCTAACCCTAATTCCTAACCCTATCTTCTAACCCAAATTCGTAACCATAGCTTCTAACCCCAATTCCTAACCCTAGCTTCTAACCCTAGCTTCTAAACCTAATTCCTAACCCTAGTTTCTAACCCTAATTCCTAACCCTAATTTCTAACCCTAATTCCTAACTCTAGCTTCTAACCCTAAATTCTTAACCCTAATTTTACTCTAATACCTAACACTAGCTTCTAACCCCAATTCCTAACCCTATCTTCTAACCCTAGTTTCTAACCCTAATTCCTAACCCTAGTTTCTAACCCTAATTCCTAACCCTAGTTTCTAACCCTAATTCCTAACCCTAATTTCTAACCCTAATTCCTAACTCTAGCTTCTTAACCCTAATTCTTAACCCTAATTTTACTCTAATACCTAACACTAGCTTCTAACCCCAATTCCTAACCCTATCTTCTAACCCTAGTTTCTAACCCTAATTCCTAACCCTAGTTTCTAACCCTAATTTCTAACCCTAGCTTCTAACCCTAGTTTCTAACCCTAGTTTCTAAACCTAATTCCTAACCCTAGTTTCTAAACCTAATTCCTAACCCAAGTTTCTAACCCTAATTCCTAACCCTAATTCTTAACCCTAGTTTCTTTACCCTAATTGCTAACCCTAATTCCTAACCCTAGTTTCTAACCCTAATTCCTAACCCTATCTTCTAACCCAAATTCGTAACCATAGCTTCTAACCCCAATTCCTAACCCTAGCTTCTAACCCTAATTCCTAACCCTAGCTTCTAAACCTAATTCCTAACCCTAGTTTCTAACCCTAATTCCTAACACTAGCTTCTAAACCTAATTCCTAACCCTAGTTTCTAAACCTAATTCCTAACCCAAGTTTCTAACCCTAATTCCTAACCCTAATTCTTAACCCTAGTTTCTTTACCCTAATTCCTAACCCTAATTCCTAACCCTAATTCCTAACCCTAGTTTCTAACCCTAATTCCTAACCCTAGTTTCTAACCCTAATTCCTAACCCTAGTTTCTAACCCTAATTCCTAACCCTAGTTTCTAACCCTAATTCCTAACCCTAGTTTCTAACCCTAATTCCTAACCCTAGTTTCTAACCCTAATTCCTAACCCTAGTTTCTAACCCTAATTCCTAACCCTAGTTTCTAAACCTAAATTCCTAACCCTAATTCCTAACCCTAATTGCTAACTCTAATTGCTAACCCTAAATTTGTAACCCTAATTCCTAACCCTAATTCCTAATCTTACTCTAATACCTAACACTAGCTTCTAAACCTAATTCCTAAACCCTAGTTTCTAACCCTAATTCCTAACACTAGCTTCTAAACCTAATTCCTAACCCTTGTTTCTAAACCTAATTCCTAACCCTAGTTTCTAACCCTAATTCCGAACCCTAGTTTCTAACCCTAATTCCTAACCCTAGTTTTTAACCCTAATTCCTAACCCTAGTTTCTAAACCTAATTCCTAACCCTAGTTTCTAAACCTAATTCCTAACCCTAGTTTCTAACCCTAATTTCTAACCCTAGTTTCTAACCCTAATTCCTAACCCTAATTGCTAACCCTAAATTTTTAACCCTAATTTCTAACCCTAATTCCTAACTCTAGCTTCTAACCCTAAATTCTTAACCCTAATTTTACTCTAATACCTAACACTAGCTTCTAACCCTAATTCCTAAACCCTAGCTTCTAACCCCAATTCCTAACCCTATCTTCTAACCCTAGTTTCTAACCCTAGTTTCTAACCCTAATTCCTAACCATAGTTTCTAACCCTAATTGCTAACCCTAGTTTCTAACCCTAATTGCTAACCCTAGTTTCTAACCCTAATTGCTAACCCTAGCTTCTAACCCTAATTCCTAACCCTAGCTTCTAACCCTAATTCCTAAACCCTAGTTTCTAACCCTAATTCCGAACCCTAGTTTCTAACCCTAATTCCTAACACTAGCTTCTAAACCTAATTCCTAACCCTACTTTCTAAACCTAATTCCTAACCCTAGTTTCTAACCCTAATTCCTAACCCTAATTCTTAACCCTAGTTTCTTTACCCTAATTCCTAACCCTAATTCCTAACCCTAGTTTCTAACCTTAATTCCTAACCCTAGTTTCTAAACCTAATTCCTAACCCTAATTCCTAACCCTAATTGCTAACCCTAAATTTGTAACCCTAATCCCTAACCCTAATTCCTAATCTTACTCTAATATCTAACACTATCTTCTAAACCTAATTCCTAACCCTAGTTTCTAACCCTAATTCCTAACCCTAGTTTCTAACCCTAATTCCTAACCCTAGTTTCTAAACCTAATTCCTAACCCTAATTGCTAACCCTAATTGCTAACCCTAAATTTGTAACCCTAATTCCTAACCCTAATTCCTAACCCTAGCTTCTAACCCTAATTCCTAAACCCTAGTTTCTAACCCTAATTCCTAACACTAGCTTCTAAACCTAATTCCTAACCCTAGTTTCTAAACCTAATTCCTAACCCTAATTCCTAATCTTACTCTAATACCTAACACTATCTTCTAAACCTAATTCCTAACCCTAGTTTCTAACCCTAATTCCTAACACTAGCTTCTAAACCTAATTCCTAACCCTAGTTTCTAAACCTAATTCCTAACCCTAATTCCTAACCCTAGTTTCTAACCCTAATTCCTAACCCTAGTTTCTAACCCTAATTCCTAACCCTAGTTTCTAACCCTAATTCCTAACCCTAAATTATTAACCCTAATCTTACTCTAATGCCTAACCCTAGCTTCTAAACCTAATTAGAGAGAGTTCAGAGAAGGGCTACTAAAATGGTGTACAGCTTGAAGGAGAAAAGTTACCAGGAAAGGCTTAATGATCTTAACATGTACAGCTTGGAAAAAAGACGAGACAGAGGAGATATGATAGAAACATTTAAATACGTAAAGGGAATCCACAAGGTAGAGGAAGGGAGTATATTTAAAAGGAAACAAAGTAGCAAAACAAGAGGACATAGTCTTAGATTAGAGGGGCAAAGTAACATCAGAAAGCATTATTTTACTGAGAGGGTGGTGGATACATGGAACAGTCTTCCAGTTGAAGTGGTAGAGGCCAAAACAGTAATTGAATTTAAGCAGGCATGGGATAGGCATAAGGCTATCCTAAACAAAAGATAAATCCAGGTAAAGTATCCATGTAATTGGGCAGACTAGATGGGCTGAAAGGTTCTTACCTGCCGACATTTTTCTATGTTTCTAATTCCTAACCCTAGTTTCTAACCCTAATTCCTAACCCTAAATTCTTAACCCTAGTTTCTAACCCTAAATTCTTAACCCTAATCTTACTCTAATACCTAAAACTAGCTTCTAAACCTAATTCCTAACCCTAGTTTATAACCCTAATTCCTAACCCTAAATTCTTAACCCTAATCTTACTCTAATACCTAACACTAGTTTCTAAGCCTAATTCCTAACCCTAGTTTCTAACCCTAATTCCTAACCCTAGCTTCTAAACCTAATTCCTAACCCTAAATTCTTAACCCGAATCTTACTCTAATACTTAACACTAGCTTCTAAACCTAATTCCTAACCCTAGTTTCTAACCCTAATTCTTTAACCCTAGCTTCTAACCCCAATTCGTAACCCTAGCTTCTAACCCAAATTCCTAACCCTAGCTTCTAACCCTAATTCCTAACCCTAGCTTCTAACCCTAATTCCTAACCCTAGTTTCTAACCCTAATTCCTAACCCTAGTTTCTAACCCTAATTCCTAACCCTAGCTTCTAACCCTAATTCCTAACCCTAGTTTCTAACCCTAATTCCTAACCCTAATTCCTAACCCTAATTCCTAACCCTAATTCCTAACCCTAGCTTCTAACCCTAATTCCTAACACTAGCTTCAAAACCTAATTCCTAAGCCTAGTTTCTAAACCTAATTCCTAACCCTAGTTTCTAACCCTAATTCCTAACCCTAGTTTCTAACCCTAATTCCTAACCCTAGTTTCTAACCCTAATTCCTAACCCTAGTTTCTAACCCTAATTCCTAACCCTAGTTTCTAACCCTAATTCCTAACCCTAATCCTAACTCTAAATTCTAACCCTAATTCCTAACCCTAGCTTCTAACCCTAATTCTTACTCTAATACCTAACCCTAGTTCTAACCCTAATTCCTAACCCTAGATCTAACCCTAATTCCTAACCCTAGCTTCTAAACCTAATTCCTAACCCTAGTTTCTAAACCTAATTCCTAACCCTAGCTTCTAACCCTAATTCCTAACCCTAGTTTCTAACCCTAATTCCTAACCCTAGTTTCTAACCCTAATTCCTAACCCTAGATTCTAACCCTAACTCCTAACCCTAGTTTCTAACCCCAATTCCTAACCCTATCTTCTAACCCTAATTCCTAACCCTAGTTTCTAACCCTAATTCCTAACCCTAGCTTCTAACCCTAGTTTCTAACCCTAATTCCTAACCCTATCTTCTAACCCAAATTCGTAACCATAGCTTCTAACCCCAATTCCTAACCCTAGCTTCTAAACCTAATTCCTAAACCCTAGTTTCTAACCCTAATTCCTAACCCTAGTTTCTAACCCTAATTCCTAACACTAGCTTCTAAACCTAATTCCTAACCCTAGTTTCTAAACCTAATTCCTAACCCAAGTTTCTAACCCTAATTCCTAACCCTAATTCTTAACCCTAGTTTCTTAACCCTAATTGCTAACCCTAATTCCTAACCCTATTTCTAACCCTAATTCCTAACCCTATCTTCTAACCCTAATTCCTAACCATAGCTTCTAACCCTAATTCCTAACCCTAGCTTCTAACCCTAATTCCTAACCCTAGCTTCTAACCTAATTCCTAACCCTAGTTTCTAACCCTAATTCCTAACACTAGTTTCTAAACCTAATTCCTAACCCTAGTTTCTAAACCTAATTCCTAACCCAAGTTTCTAACCCTAATTCCTAACCCTAGTTTCTAACCCTAATTCCTAACCCTAGTTTCTAAACCTAATTCCTAACCCTAATTGCTAACCCTAATTCCTAACCCTAATTGCTAACCCTAATTTCTAACCCTAATTCCTAACCCTAATTCCTAACACTAGCTTCTAAACCTAATTCCTAACCCTAGTTTCTAAACCTAATTCCTAACCCTAGTTTCTAACCCTAATTCCGAACCCTAGTTTCTAACCCGAATTCCTAACCCTAGTTTCTAACCCTAATTCCTAACCCTAGTTTCTAAACCTAATTCCTAACCCTAGTTTCTAACCCTAATTCCTAACCCTAGTTTCTAACCCTAATCCTAACCCTAATTGCTAACCCTAATTTTTAACCCTAATTTCTAACCCTAATTCCTAACCCTAGCTTCTAACCCTAAATTCCTTAACCCTAATTTTACTCTAAACTAACACTAGCTTCTAACCCTAATTCCTAACCCTAGCTTCTAACCCCAATTCCTAACCCTATCTTCTAACCCTAGTTTCTAACCCTAGTTTCTAACCCTAATTCCTAACCATAGTTTCTAACCCTAATTGCTAACCCTAGTTTCTAACCCTAATTGCTAACCCTAGTTTCTAACCCTAATTCCTAACCCTAGCTTATAAACCTAATTCCTAAAACCTAGTTTCTAACCCTAATTCCGAACCCTAGTTTCTAACCCTAATTCCTAACCCTAGCTTCTAACCCTAATTCCTAACACTAGCTTCAAAACCTAATTCCTAAGCCTAGTTTCTAAACCTAATTCCTAACCCAAGTTTCTAACCCTAATTCCTAACCCTAATTCTTACCCTAGTTTTCCTTACCCTAATTGCTAACCCTAATTCCTAACCCTAGTTTCTAACCCTAATTCCTAACCCTATCTTCTAACCCCAATTCGTAAAACCATAGCTTCTAACCCCAATTCCTAACCCTAGCTTCTAACCCTAATTCTAACCCTAGTTTCTAACCCTAATTCCTAACCCTAGTTTCTAACCTAATTCCTAACCCTAATTGCTAACCCTAATTGCTAACTCCTAATTGCTAACCCTAAATTGTAACCCTAATTCTAACCCTAATTCCTAACCCTAGTTTCTAACCCTAATTCCTAACCCTAGTTTCTAACCCTAATTCCTAACCCTAGTTTCTAAACCTAATTCCTAACCCTAATTGCTAACCCTAATTGCTAACCCTAAATTTGTAACCCTAATCCCTAACCCTAATTCCTAATCTTACTCTAATACCTAACACTATCTTCTAAACCTAATTCCTAACCCTAGTTTCTAACCCTAATTCCTAACCCTAGTTTCTAACCCTAATTCCTACCCTAGTTTCTAAACCTAATTGCTAACCCTAATTGCTAACCCTAAATTTGTAACCCTAATTCCTAACCCTAATTCCTAACCCTAGCTTCTAACCCTAATCTAACCCTAGTTTCTAACCCTAATTCCTACCTAGTTCTAACCCTAATTCCTACCCTAGCTTATAAACCTAATTCCTAAACCTAGTTTCTAACCCTAATTCCGAACCCTAGTTCTAACCCTAATTCCTAACCCTAGCTTTCTAACACTAAATCTAACACTAGCTTCTAACCTAATTCCTAAGCTAGTTTCTAACCTAATTCCTAACCCTAGTTTCTAACCCTAATTCCTAACCCTATTTCTAACCCTAATTCCTAACACTAGTTTCTAACCCTAATTCCTAACCCTAGCTTCTAACCCTAATTCCTAACCCTAGCTTCTAACCCTAATTCCTAACCCTAGTTTCTAACCCTAATTCCTAACCCTAGTTTCTAACCCTAATTCCTAACACTAGCTTCTAAACCTAATTCCTAACCCTACTTTCTAAACCTAATTCCTAACCCTAGTTTCTAACCCTAATTCCTAACCCTAATTCTTAACCCTAGTTTCTTTACCCTAATTCCTAACCCTAATTCCTAACCCTAGTTTCTAACCCTAATTCCTAACCCTAGTTTCTAACCCTAATTCCTAACCCTAGTTTCTAAACCTAATTCCTAACCCTAATTGCTAACCCTAATTGCTAACCCTAAATTTGTAACCCTAATTCCTAACCCTAATTCCTAACCCTAGCTTCTAACCCTAATCTTACTCTAATACCTAACACTAGCTTCTAAACCTAATTCCTAAACCCTAGTTTCTAACCCTAATTCCTAACACTAGCTTCTAACCTAATTCCTAACCCTAGTTTCTAAACCTAATTCCTAACCCTAATTCCTAACCCTAGTTTCTAACCCTAATTCCTAACCCTAGTTTCTAACCCTAATTCCTAACCCTAGTTTCTAACCCTAATTCCTAACCCTAGTTTCTAACCCTAATTCCTAACCCTAAATTATTAACCCTAATCTTACTCTAATGCCTAACCCTAGCTTCTAAACCTAATTAGAGAGAGTTCAGAGAAGGGCTACTAAAATGGTGTACGGCTTGAAGGAGAAAAGTTACCAGGAAAGGCTTAATGATCTTAACATGTACGGCTTGGAAAAAAGACGAGACAGAGGAGATATGATAGAAACATTTAAATACGTAAAGGGAATCCATAAGGTAGAGGAAGGGAGTATATTTAAAAGGAAACAAAGTAGCAAAACAAGAGGACATAGTCTTAGATTAGAGGGGCAAAGTAACATCAGAAAGCATTATTTTACTGAGAGGGTGGTGGATACATGGAACAGTCTTCCAGTTGAAGTGGTAGAGGCCAAAACAGTAATTGAATTTAAGCAGGCATGGGATAGGCATAAGGCTATCCTAAACAAAAGATAAATCCAGGTAAAGTATCCATGTAATTGGGCAGACTAGATGGGCCGAAAGGTTCTTACCTGCCGACATTTTTCTATGTTTCTAATTCCTAACCCTAGTTTCTAACCCTAATTCCTAACCCTAAATTCTTAACCCTAGTTTCTAACCCTAGCTTCTAACCCTAAATTCTTAACCCTAATCTTACTCTAATACCTAAAACTAGCTTCTAAACCTAATTCCTAACCCTAGTTTCTAAGCCTAATTCCTAACCCTAGTTTCTAACCCTAATTCCTAACCCTAGCTTCTAAACCTAATTCCTAACCCTAAATTCTTAACCCTAATCTTACTCTAATACCTAACACTAGCTTCTAAACCTAATTCCTAACCCTAGTTTCTAACCCTAATTCTTTAACCCTAGCTTCTAACCCCAATTCGTAACCCTAGCTTCTAACCCCAATTCCTAACCCTAGCTTCTAACCCTAATTCCTAACCCTAGCTTCTAGCCCTAATTCCTAACCCTAGCTCCCAACCCTACTTTCTAACCCAATGCCTAACCCTAGCTTCTAACCCTAATGCCTAAACCTAATCTAACACTAATTCCTAGCCTGGAGGGGGCATGATGGCTTATTAGCATGCGAGTCCAAGTCCAATTTTATCTTAGTTAGAAGAAATAAAATCTGTAACACAGCAATGTACATCTGGGTGTAGCATTTTGTGGTTTGAGTTTATGAAGGTGTGACCTACTGTTGCCAAGGCACAAGGGGGCCCCATTATTGTCTTGCCTGTTGGCCCCACTATCATCTCGACGAATCATAACACGAACACACACTCAAATCTGTTATACAGTCAGGTCCAGAAATATTGGGACAGCGACACAATTCTAACCTCTTTGGCTCTATACACCACCACAATGGAGTTGGAATGAAACAAACACAATGTGCTTTAACTGTAGACTGTCAGTTTTAATTTGAGGGTATGTACATCCAACTCAGGTGAACGGTGTAGAACTTACAGCAGTTTTCAGATGTGCCTCCCACTTGTTAAGGGACCAAAGGTAATGGGACAATTGGCTTCTCAGCTGCTCCATGGCCAGGTGTGTGATATTCCGTCATTACCCCAATTAAAATGTGCAGATAAAAGGCCCAGAGTTCATTTCAAGTGTGCCATTTGCATTTGGAATCTGTTGCTGTCAACTCTCAAGATGAGATCCAAACAGCTGTCACTATCAGTGAAGCAAGCCATCATTAGGCTGAAGAAACAAAACAACCCATTAGAGAGATAGCAAGAACATTAGGTGTGGCCAAAACAACTGTTTGGAACATTCTCAAAAAGAAGGAACGCACCGGTGCGCTCAGCAACACCAAAAGACCGGGTAGACCACGGGAAACAACTGTGGTGGATGACCAAAGAATTCTTTCCCTGGTGAAGAAAACACCCTTCACAACAGTTGGCCAGATCAAGGCACATCTGCAAACTGCTGTAAGTCCTACACCGTTCACCTGAGTTGGATGTACATACCCTCAAATTAAAGCTGACAGTCTGCAGTTAAAGCACATTGTGTTTGTTTCATTCCAACTCCATTGTGGTGGTGTATAGAGCCAAAGATGTTAGTATGGTATTGATGTCCCAATATTTCTGGACCTGACTATATGTATGTATATGTGGATTTTAGCAAACATAACTCCTAGATTTGTTGTGACTTAACAGGCAAAGATAGGATTAAACACCTGAATGCAAGCTTTATAGTGTATGGGACCAATGAGAACTCTGCTCCTTCAGTAAAAATAGTGGAGGAACTGTGTTCCCATGCGTTTACCCTCGACTTGACCTCTACAGCCAGGCATCCCCTCTGTGCAAGTCCATAGTGACCTTGAGTAGAAAAATGACAGATGGGGCATAAGAACATTATCCTATACATGGGACATTCTCTTGAACAAATTGAAATAATCATATTTAACCCCTTAAGGACCACTGACGTACCCTGTACGTCCTGTCCACGGGTCTCCCTTAGACCCGCGGACGTACAGGGTACGTCAGCGGCGCCTAACCCCCCCCCTCCCGCCTGATACTTACCTCCCTCGCTGGATCCCTCGGCGATCTGGCAGGGAGGAAGCCTGCCCATGTGATTTATATGGGCAGGCGAGGCTGATGACGTCGCCACGCTGCGTGGTGACGTCATCAGCAGGCGTCCCCATGCAAATCAATAGAGGGGAGGGGGGCTCCTTCGGAGCCCTCTATCTCCCCAACCATTGAAGCTAGGGAGATGCTTTTTGCACCACTGAAAACCGTTTTGCCGTCGAATCACGTTTTGGCGCTAATTGGCGCCAAAACGCGATTCGAACCTGGAGGGGGGCTGACATCCTGGATGTCAGCCAAGCCTCCAGGTCCCCCCCCACCCACTGACAACCTCACCATATGTGTGAGGATGTCAGTGGGCCAGTTAACCATCTAGCTGCCATGTAGAGATAAGGGGATCCTAAGGATCCCCTTATCTCCCGATCCATGGCAGCTAGATGGTCATATTTGTCATCATTTGAAAGGCCTGATCATGGCCCTTCCAATGATACCAAACATAACCAGGTTTGGTTTAAAAAAAAAAAAAAAGTTTTTTTTGTCTGGGGGGGTTTAATTAAATAGGACCTAGGCTGTCATCTCAAAATAATTAGCACAAAATGGTCAGAATGAGCACAGCGCACATAGGTGAACTGGCTCAGCAGTGAAAGGGTTAAAAGGGAAAAAATGTAAAAATTGGGTATTTCTATTCTCGGGATAAAATTTTGAAACTATTTAGCCGGGGTCTTTATTGGTGGTTGTAGATTTTGGGGGTTAAATCACGAAAAAGTGTGTTTTTACCATTTTTTCATCATATTTCATATTTTTTTATAGTAAATTATTGGATATGATGGAAATAATGGTATTACTAGAAAGTCCATTTAATGGCGGGAAAAATGGTATATAATATGTGTGGGTTGAATAAACGAGTAAGAGGAAAATTTGACCTAAACACTAACAGCGCAGAAACATAAAAACAGCAGCGGTCACTAAAGGACGGATTTGTGTAAAACCGCCCGGTCACTAAGGGGTTAAACAGTGACTTTCAGCACTTATGAGCCAGAGGAGAAACACGCGTTGGATGTGCACTATATTTGACAGCTCCTATTTCAGAATATGGGTAGTAAAACACTATATTGCAACCTGTGATTAAGAATGGAGTTACAATCATACTTTATTGGAAGACTTTTGTAACCTATTTGTGGCACAGAGCGAGAGGGTATGATTAACCCTTGATGGTGTAAGGAAACTATTATTAATTACTTGTTACTACTCAAGCAACCCTGAATATCCACAAGAATTAGATAATTGGGATAGGATATATACTTCTATTTAGTATCAGGGTAACAATAGCAAAAGGTAACAGTGAGTCTATCCTCTCTTGCACATATTAGTAGTAGGGCTAATTTTTTTTCCGATGAAATCGACTCATTGGAAATTTTTTTTTTTTTTAAAAAAAATAATCTGTTTACTGTAGATACCCGAGTATAGTGCGATCCGATTATAACACAATGGATAGAGATTTATTATGGAAATGAGAGAATACTCAAGACTCGAATAAAACGCGAGGAGCAAAATTTTACTGTACCGTAAACAATTAAGATCCTTCCAGGTGCTCTTAACACAGTCAGGCTCCCCCTCAGGCCAGGGTGCTCTGCTCTAGAATGATTGCAGTTGTTACTAAGTATGAAGCCGCCATCCACCCGTCTACTTTACCAGCGATTAGATGGCCGGCGGAGGTGAGTGAGGTGAAAGATTGTCTTGAACCCAGCGTGCCCTCTAGCCGTGATGGATCCCACCTCTCCTGAATCCGGGAGTTCCTGAAGTGTTTGCAGACATCAGGGAGCCCGCATTCACTTCAGCGAGACTACCGGAACTTCCGGGAGATTTGGGATCCAGAGCTAGGCAATTTTTTTTTCTTTTTCTACATGAGATGCAGATGTCTCTAATATAACGCGACCCCTCCAAGTTTAAGTTCTTGTCACCAAAAACTAGCAGTATACTCGAGTAGCTACAGTACTTTAAAGCAGTGTTTCTAAAACCTGTCCATAGGACCACCAACCAGGCCAGATTTTGCAGATCACCTTGGGGAAATGCAGACTGAATTCTGCAATCACTGAGCAGCAAATTATATCACCTGTGCTGTGCTTCAGATATCTGGCAAACCTGGCATGTCAGCGGGTCCCGAGGACAGGTTTGGGAAACACTGTTTTAAAGGAACATTATGTAAAAAAAATTTAAAAAAATCAACCCCTGCCCCTCATTTTCTTAAGCAATTATGAACAAACGCTACCATGAGCACTCTGATGGACATGATGATATCAGAACGAAATTTGGGTGAGAAGGGGGAGCACTCAACGCAACCTGACCACTTTAGTTCATTATAGTGGACAGGGTGCATAGAGTGTTCCTTTAACATGATTTAATGAACAAACTGTGTAGGAGGAGGGTCTAGAGGTGCGAGGGAGTTTGGGAAAGAGACCTGACCTGGGTGTAAGAGGTATGGGATTGGGCGAGAGACCGGGCCTGAGTGTGGGAGGGATTTTGGGGGAAGGGACCAGCCCTTGAACTGTGTTTGCATATTTTGTATGTCTTGTTTTATGTGATCCTGGCACTGTGTCAAGTTTTGTTTGCCATTAAAACTATGTAACCCAGTCCTGTCTTTGCGCTAGATGGTTCACATTTCTCCTGTATAGCTTGGGTTTCTGCGTTACCATAGAATTTACCATTTGGGATTTTTTTAGCTGTACATGGTGAGGCTCCTGGATTGGGGCAGTACACAGTTAAGGAGGTTTTGAAAGTTCCCCATCCCTAGGGTGTGTACGGTTTTGGCGGGGGGGGGGGGTTGGTTGGCATTACTTGGAGCCCTGTGAGGGGGTATAGTAAGTCCAGATGCTTGAAGCTGTTAACCCCTTATACACTCTCCCACTCCACGTGACGACTGGATAAATAGCGGGTGGTCGTCACAAGGACTGCTATTTGTGGGACATTATTGATAAAATTATATATATGTTTAGAGCAACGGATGTTTAATTTAACAGTTATCCTCTATGTATATCAATATAAATTGTGTTAAGAGTGGATGACTGTAGGAGGCCTTTTTTAATGTATATTAAGTCATGAGGTAAATGGGTTTGTTGCTTTGAGCAAGTGTTATATTTTTTGTTTGATATGGGTTTTGTGTTTTTATATATGTCATTTTTAATTCAGTGAATAAAAGGTGAAGTTTTATTTACAAGGTCACTTTAAAGAAGCCATTTTAGGTTAGGTGAGCAATTGACTCTTGTTTTTGCTCAAAGCAAGAAAGAGTAATGGGAATGAGACAAAGTGGTCAATAGAGCCTGACTGATAACACAACAGGCAGCAAGATCTCATAAACACAACATATGTGATATTTAAGATTAAAAAAATACAAGCGAGGACACTGCTTAGTGCCACCTACACTTGACAAATTGAGGCTAAAGACTGTGAAATATACATATCATCTATTCAAATCTCTCCATTGTTTTCTTCCATTTCAAATTTCATATATGTGACAAATGTTATTTGGGAGATAAATCCCGCTATCTGGCTGTTTCTCTGTGTATTTATTTGGAGTCAATCCTGTGTAAAATAAATAATCAGGTTAAAGGGATTCTGCCGCTTCGCGTGCATTTGTTTCAGAGAGGTTTTTACAGTATCATAAATGATAAAATATGCCCCTCATTTTCAAACCTGCAATCATTTTTAGATTTGAAAGACCTAACACTTGGATATAAATAGCATTCATACATCTATTTTACATCACACGTGTTTGATTTAGCATCTGAGAATCACTCGCAGAATGCTTATGCCGGTAATAACCATCTTACACAATGACGACAGGCATTGTTTCTCAATGATTTGTGTGTCAGTCATGCACCTGCTTGTTAAAATGTAACTCTGGGCCTTACGGATGGCATTGTGGACTTTAAATGTGGATGGGTCACCTGGAAGTCCACCAGCTTAGCAACATTTTATCATTAACGGATTGGTTTCTCATGGAAAATTAAAACATGGGGATCCGGGTAAGTGCACTAACCCCAAAGTATCATTTAATGAATTGACCTGAGGCCAGGAGAGAGTGGCAGGCTGAAGGTGGCACTTTTTTTCCGAGCCAAAACTATGAGGTTACTTTAGGTGAGAATGACAGCAGTAGCTTGAGCAGAAGCTGCCACTTACCACATCTGAATTTTTGCCAAAGGGAGCCCGACACTGGATTTATAGAGAGATTTACACAGATCAAAGCATTAAAACAGGAGGAAAGGTGCAGCAAGGGCAGGAGGAATCAATGCTTAGCCCCTGCGTTCCCACACGCTTTAGGGCAGTAATGCCGAACCTATGGCATGCATACTACAGCTGGCATGCAGAGCCCTTGCTGCTATATGGTATACATGTCATGCTCTGATGAGGTGTTAGAGCATCATGGTGCTTTGACTCTGAGCGCAGAATTCAGCTCGAGAGACACTTTGCATTCTGACCTCAATGGAAGCAGACCACATTGCTGTGGAACATTGGCTGAAGGGGCCAGGCAGTTGTCTCATTAGACCACCAAGGACACGAGAGATTGGTCAGCCGCACTGCCGCTGGGCCACCATGGATTTAGCCCCCTTCCTGCAAAAAGGTAAGCGGGAGAGGGGACAACATGTATTTTTTTTTTTAGAATATATTAAATAAAAATTTTTATTGTTTATATATTAATATAATTATTCTAATGTATAATTATACAATACATACAAAACTGCAACAGATTTATATAACCTGCCAGCTAATATAAATTATAATTTTTCTCCTTTTCTTCTCTGGCAGGTCAGCTTTAAATATTACATTTCAGTTTTATTAAATTAGTCACATCGCTGCTCGAAATATCCAACTGATGTGCCTTTTTAAATAGCTGTGAAAAGCTTTCCTAGAATAAAGGCAATAATATGAAGGTATTCAAAAAAGGTTAAAACAAAGTATATGTGGGTGACAAAACTTTGTGATTCATCACAGAGCTGGCAGGAAGGGTCTCCCAAGTGCCAACGAATACATCACAATCTGCACATGTCAAAAAGCCATTTCATTGTGAGTGACATGATGCGCTCTGGAAAGACTGCTTTGTGTGTGTCAAGTGTCATGTTGAAGTCACTAATCATCACTTAAAAAGTAGTGTTCAGCTCATCTATAAATGTTTAGCATCTATTATTTATGTGACAGTATAGCTCTGTAATACAGTTGTAAATGTGACAGGCATTTTGAAGGAAAGCTTTAGATGGAAAGAGGATTCTTAACCTCATCAATACTGATGTGCACCAGGACTAACAGCTATAAGGGACATGTCGAACCCCAAGCACGAAAAGGTTAAAGAAATGCTTATATAGAGATAAATATAAAAGAAAAACAGGAAAAAAAAAAGTAATATGCAGCTGTCCTGGATGAAACGTAACCATAGTGGCCTGGGTGGAATAATTGTCAGGTTTTACATAAATGTATCCGTGCAGCTCAAAGCAGCCAAATCTAATAAAGTAGACAGGTACAGAAAACAGAAATACAAAAGTATCAAAAAGAAAACAGGGGAGTGGATCATTGTATATGCGCCAGACACTTGTTGGTACTCTACATGTTGCAGAACAATACTAGTGCAAAGGATATCTTGGCAAGCTATAGGGGTAGGCATCAGCTATTACTGGAGTTCACTATATTAGACATGTTCTGGTGCTATACATGTCTAATATAATGAACATTCTCATCTACTGGTACTCCAGTAGGAGAGGATTACTATATTAATAAACTCTTGGGACTGTACAGTGCAGGGGATCTCTATATTAGTCATCTCTTGGGACTCTATGGGGGAGAGGATTACTAAATTAGACATAACCGGGGTGTAACTAAAGCTCCCTCTACCTTTGTGCCATCACCCTCCTTGGCATCCTTGCCCATACTATACATGTTGGATAAGTGTGGATGATGTCCTCCTGCCAAGAGATCATGGACCAAGGTGTCAAAGCCAGTTCTCAAGGACAAAGGGCATAAGTGGGCGCCTAAGAGTCAACGAGTTAAATGTATTTATATCTTGAAATTGAAACGGTTTGTATTTTAAGAGTTCGTTTGTGTTAGCAAGAACAATAAATCTACATTGTATCTCTGTCGGTTTGCCCTTAGAATAATCTGATGCTGTGTATTTGCTAATCTCGTCTAGTGTGTACTAATTAGGTTTCTGCGTCTTCTGAAGGAATTTAACTCCCCCCTCATGTAGACAATGTATCCTGTTGATTGTGTTATGTTACCTCCCTCTCCTCTCGGTTTCAGATGTAACTGGACCCATTTCCACTAAAGCATTTCATTCCCCTGGCATTAAGTGGTGTCTGATGTTTGGGGAGAGATACTTAGAAATATACAGCTCTCCCTCAGGTTCTAGCTGAGGGTTGTGAGAAGGAAATATGCTGCAAATCAGCTTCACTGAAGAGAAGGGACGGACGCTGTAACAGGTTTGGGTCTGGTCCACAAGCCGGACACCCATAAACCACAGTTGATGTTACACGGGGTCTCTACATGGCAGAGGATCACTATATTATTAGACTCCTGGCTCTCTACACGGGAGGGGATCACTATAAAAGTCAACTTCTGATTCTTTACGGGGGGGCAATCACTAAATTAGTGACCGACATCTCCAGGTACTCTGTTGAATTTTAATTAGACTCCAACTCACTTTCTTTCTTTTGCTAATAGAAAGCAATACTGATTTAGACTTTAAAGACCCAATAATATGTGATGTGATGCTTTCTATCAAGCTGCATAATTAAATTGCTTCCGTCTTGGGCAAAATTATGTTTGCCCATTGGACTGGGAAGGCTTCCTTTTATACAGATGAGCATTTTTCACTGACATACAGGGTTATCCAAAGAGATTCGAAAAGTCACCGCACGTTCGGTGACTTTTCGTTCTCTTCAATTCGGTTCCTTTTGCCGATTGCATTTCGGTGACCCTGCGGTGTATTCAGCAAAGAGCACAGGGTCCCCGAATTGCAGGGAAAAGCTGTCGAAAACCTGACGAAAACTAACCGAATGCACGCTGAAAACAAGCAAAAACATCTGAATTAACCTTCGAAAAAGCCGAACAGGAGCCGAACAGGAGCCGAATCACACAGAGCCGAAGCAGCTGTGACGTAGAGGAGGCAGTGAAGAAATTAGAAAAACCATTTGTATGAATCTGGGAAAAAGAAACGCTGTTTGCAAAGAAACTACTGAGCGAAAATGTCTGAAATTTTCACAGGAGGTCCAGGGAATGATAATAAAGAGGGCTGTTACAAAAAAATAAGTAAACTGAAAAAAAAAAAATCAAAAAAAAATCGGACTTTTTAAAAAAAAAAAAAAATCTGAAAAATGCTTAAAGTATCCTAAAAAATCTATAAATAGAGACTTTTTGCTGCAGAATTTTATAATGAACGGTTTATTAGATATTGAATTAAAACGGGAATATTTTTAACATTGAAGTCTATGGGATTCTCCTGAATAAATTTGCCGAATGAAACCACCGAATGGCAGGACATTAGGGGAACCTTTCACTGCTGGTTTGTGTTCTCTGAATAGCCGAAGCAGTGCTTTTTCATGGGGATTTCACTGCCCTCGAACAGGAACCGAACAGGCACCGTATGTTCAGGCAATTCGCCAGGATTTGGCGAATTGCCTGCTCTCTGGATAGCCGAATGGCCAGGAAAGGTAACCGAACGCTGATTTTCAGCATTCGGTTACCTTTCTCAAGCAATTCGGATCTCTTTGGATAACCCTGATAGTGTATAATGTAAAAAAGCAAATATTCTTTTTAAGATTTTGCCGTCCCCAAGTGACTGCGGAATGCCAGAGGGGTAAAATGTCTCTGCGCAGAGCGCTGTCGTACAGGTGCTGCATGGTCTGCCTGCCAAGGCTAGGGTCAGATGAGCGTGATTTCTACGGACTGTACGTCTGTGTACATACGTCAGTACGGAAGACGCAGTAGTGGCCACACAGTCCGTTTATCACTGACGTATATTTTGACGGATGTAGGAGAGAAAATAAAATAAAAAGCAAAACTATTTTGTCCGTGAAAAATATAACCGTCTGACCACGTTCCATCACTCACACACAAAGCTATGCGGACGTTAAGGAACGCAGCGCACTTTGTGCGGCCGTTCTAGGGGTTGTATGTTCTTGCCTGCCTTGCGTCCGTGGGCCGCGGCCGTTTTGCGTCTGCAGTTCAGTGCGGACGTACTTTGTGTAACGGGCTCCGATGGGCTGTCATGCTATCACGGACATACTTTTAGGCGCAATCACGGACGTGAAAACTACGCTCGTCTGACCCCAGCCTTAGATTTAGCTGTCAGGCAGCGCGGCACACCGATCGCGCAGGGGGCCATCCTGTAAGATAGCTCGCTGCTCATTGAGCCCCCCCGTAACATGGCGCTGGCTTGGGGAGAAACATTGAAATGGAATATTTCTTTTTGTATGTAGGTCAGTGAAAACACATGCATTATATGAGAGAGACAGACAGACACACACAGACATGCCCTATCAAGTGGGCAATACTCATTTAATGGGCACCTGTCAAGGGCAAAATAAGTTCAGTTTAATATAGATCATTTCCATTACAGTTGGAGGGGATTCTGCAACTGGGCAAATAAGACCAATAAAACAGGCGGATGACTTTTTTTTTTTTTTTAAATAAATAAATAAAAGATTCATGTGTAATGGAAGACTAGTTCTGATCTCCAGAGGCAAGATCTGAGCCTTTAATCCACACAGCCAGCTTGCTGCAAATGATTGTCTCTAAATCCATTGCCCTTTGGGTGTATCTGGAACTGGGATATGTTTACTTTACTGGTGCACCCAGAAAAAGTCATGTTCTTGATTATAGATAGGAAAATTAGCATTACTCTCATCTCCTGCTAAAGCCCATGTAGCAGCTGTAACTTTTAATAAAAACCCTTCAAAACATTTAGTGCACCATTCTTATTTAACATTAAAACAATCATCTAAGAATAGAAAATACATTTTTGAAAAACACAAATACAAAATTCTTAAAAAATTTTACTGTTCATTATCCCATAAGTAATAACCCTTATGGGCCCTATATAATGAACAGCATGTGTAAAACCGGAGTAACCTCATGAAACCAAGGGGAACCAAGATGGTAGCCAGTGCTGGATACGAGGAAAGTCACATATAGTGACGTCTGTGCTATATCTTTACTTTTTGTAATCTTTATGGTCAATGAGACATCCATGGCTTGATGAGATCTTGCACGGAAATAAAGCTGTCCATGACCGGCTCGCTCTAAGGAGTGACGCAGAAACTATTAATCACCCATATTACAGCTGAATGGATGGGCTGAATCCGCAATGCAGAGGACATTGATGGGTGTGTGTCCTTCCAGCACAAAAGGGCGATAGGATGATAGGCAAGCCCGCTGGCCAAACAGTATTACCCATGAGGAGAGTACTGCAATAGAGTCTTTGTATGGACAGAGGTGTCCTGAGAAGTAGCATTGCAAAGCATATTTGTTTTTAATGAGGTCATGGGGAGTTTTCACTGCTGCCCACAATACAAATGAAGGCCGGCTTTCAAGCTTGTCAAGGTGAAGACGTGAAGCTTGAAACATAGCATCTCCCTCTCACTGACATCTTGGCAGTCAGGACAATAGGAGGAATAGAATTAACAGCAGCAACAGAAACCAGGCAGGAGCTTGGTAAAGCGAATCCCAGCAATCTCAGGCACACGGGCAACTATAATGCTCAAAACTCATTTTGACTGGTAGAATAACTGGACAAATATACAATAATATGTTTGTTGACATAGGTGTGAGTAGGGAGTATGTCTGGTATGCACAGGCACACCTTAATGTCAGGGGGGGGGGTCTTCTTCCACCTTCTACATTGACATTTTTGAGGTCCCTTATTCATGATGAATTGCATAAAACAGACTGTATCTCCGATTACAGGCTGGTTATTTCTAATTAATAATTTATTAAAAACGTGCATTTTTGCAAAACCTTGTAAACATAAGGTCTCACTTAATAAATGTTCCATTTGCGCACACCCTAAAGCAACAGGCTGCACACGCCAGTGTTTGTTGATATTGCGCTGTCCTAAAGATCAATTGATACGCCCCTTGAGGAGATATTGCAGCAGATACTTTGCTCCAGCGTCGGGTACAGCCATGTTCCTCCTCCAAGGGTGGAGCTCACAGAGGAGAGATGCACAGTGATGTTACATAGTTACATAGTTATATAGGCTGAAAAAAGACATGCGTCCATCGGGTTCAGCCTCTCCCACATAACCTACTGCTGTTGATCCAAAAGAAGGCAAAAAAAACAGTCTGAAATATGCAACATACTGGGAAAAAATTCCTTCTTGACCCCAGAATGGCAATCAGATTTCTCCTTGGATCAAGAAGCTTTTACCCACATATTAAATATTATAACCCTTAATATTCTGTGTCTGCAGGAAGTCATCCAGTCGTTTTTTAAAAGTCTGTACAGACTCTGACCCAACCACCTCAACAGGCAGAGAATTCCACAGCTTTATTGTTCTCACCGTAAAATAACCCTTGCTATGTTTTAAGCTAAATTTTCTTTCTTCCAGTCTAAATGGGTGACCCCGTGTCCTGTGTATAGACCTGTTAATGAATAGGTTATCAGACAATGGTTGATAATGGCCCCGTATATATTTATATAAGGTTATCAGATCCCCTCTAAGGCGCCGTTTCTCTAAACTAAACAGGTTTAAGCTTGTTAGTCTTTCCTCATAACTTAACCCTTCCATTCCCCTTATTAATTTAGTTGCCCGTCTCTGCACTTTTTCTAGCGCTATAATATCTTTTTTTAAGACAGGTGCCCAAAATTGCACAGCATATTCAAGGTGCGGCCTGACCATTGATTTATACAGAGGCAAAATTATGTTTTCATCCCGTGAGTGAACTCCCCTTTTAATGCATGCCAATACTTTGCTGGCCTTGGCGGCTGCTGTTTGTTACTTAGTTTGAAGTCTATGATTATTCCCAAATCCTTCTCCTGCTTGGATTTCCCTAACTCCGTACCATTAAGGCTGGGGTCAGACGAGCGTAGTGTTCACGTCCGTGATTGCGCCTAAAAGTACGTCCGTGATAGCATGAAAGTAAGTCCATTGGAGCCTGACACATGAAGTACGTCCGCACTGAACTGCGGACGCACAACGGCCGCGGCAAGCGGACGCAGGTTAGGCAAGAACGTAATACTGCTAGAACGGACGTGCGGAGTGCGCCACGTCCACAACGTCCGCATAGCTTTGTGTGTGAGTGATGGAGCGAGGTCAGACGGACTGCATTTATACGTCCAGCATTTTTGACGGACAGAATGTTTTTTCATTGTAATTTATTTTCCCCTCCTACATCCGTCAAAAAATAACTTCAGTGAAAAAACGGACTGTGTGACCACTACTGCGTCATCCTTACTGACGATGTCCGTACTGCACGGACGTACAGTCCGTAGAAATCACGCTCGTCTGACCCCAGCCTTAGGGTATAAATTACTTGTGTGTTCTTCACTCCAAAGTGCATAACTTTGCATTTATCTAGATTAAATCTCATCTGCCATTTAAGTGCCCAGTCTCCCAATTTATCTAAATCCCTCTGCAGCGAAGTAAGATCCTGCTCACATTGTATTACTTTTCCTAGTTTTGTGTCATCTGCAAACACTGATCCATGACATGATGTGCTATTGGCGTTCAGCCCTAATGTCCGCCTGCTGGCTTTTCAGACAGAGCACCAGCCTGCTGTCAGAAGTCCTTTTTCTAGGCCAGTTCTACCACTTACAGATGTCACTCACCCCCGTGGTATGCCACCTGGAAGTGAGTGACAGCTATTTTTTTTTTCTAAAAGGGAAAAACTCAAGCTTTGCTATACACCTGCTAGCAAAAAAAGCTAACACCTACATGGGAAGAAATACCCTGTCAAATAAGCCAACATCCGTTGGGCAAGACAGGTGCACTTTGAAGACCTGCAAGTGTGCCCAATCTGCCAATATCTTTATATACTATTTCATATTAAGGCATTTATCAAAGAGGGACAGAACTGGTGTTCTTTTTCTTTGACGTTATATAGTATACAAAAACACGCGCACGCAGGATTCACAACACCCCCAGATGATCCTTCCTTGGCGATGGTTAGTATTAATTGTCAGGATTCAAGGTAGACACACTGCTGTCTGTTTCAGTATCAAGGCCATGTCTTTTCTGTAGCTGGAAGCAAACCTGTAAAATCCTATTTATCTCCTTGCCAATCACACGGTGACTGACTGACTACAACATGGCCTTATCGGGGCCCGCTGTCTGCTGCGCGCTCTGCTAAATGATGTCATCACTCCAACATGAGAAAATAAGCAGATTATTACAGCAACGAGGAGCAGAACCAAACATCTGGGCTCTTTGCATAGACAGATTTACACACTGACTGTCAGATAAAGAGCAGTTTGCCTGCTGCTTACACAACAAGAATGTGCCTGACAGCTTCTTCCAGGCTTAGTATCTGATTACATAAATAGGCCATTTCTCCGCTGTTCCCGAGGACTGACAGTCTGTCTTGGTTTAAAGAGCATTTTCTTAACCATCAGCTCTGCTGTCCCATCCACAAGCCAGCCTGATTAATATCTCCACGCTTTCGGGAGGGCTAATCAATTCTCTCTTTTTTTATTATGATAATCAAAAGATGTTTTATAGAAAACCGCTTAAAAAAAAAAAAAAAAAACACGGAAAAAAAAAAAAATAAGTGTCGCATAAGTAGGGCTTGAGGCGTCTATGGCGATGGGATGGACCAGGGATTTGCTTTATTGCTGGAGCTAATTGCCTCTCACGGTGTAAATTGCAAGCCAACACATGGTATTAATAGGAAAGGAAGCTGTTTGGTACTAAAAATCAGATACATAAATGTGCCGCTCACATTAAAAAGTTGTTCAATTTAGCAACATCAAATGCTATGTACTACAGTTTAATTAACATGAAATATGCCTAATTAACATTTTAAGAACCTAACTCAATATTTGTGCATTCTTTATTCCTTTTTTTTACCCCCCTTTTTAAATTAAAAAGCACTTTGGTCTTCTACTAATTGGTTGTAATAATTGTTTTACTTCAAACCTTAAAATACAAATGACAGAATATGGCGTATCGGACTCTGTAAGCACATGGATGGCAGCGCGCCGTACGCTAAGCATTCTTGTTCTCGCTGGGGAACCCTCCTTACTTCTAATGATACCATTTACCGAGGCACTGCATTGATTTATCAATAATTTAAATTAATTAACATTCCTATAAAATCGAAGAAAATAAACCTCTAATAGCCTTTAAATTTCACACATAGAATAATATTTACATTTCAAAAGTACAGATCCTGACACAATATGCAGCTGGGACGACTGGAAAGTAAAATATTTGAGCAATAATTGGCAAAAGAAAAAAAAAATCTGTTGATTGATAATCCTCCCCTGTTAGACTTCAGACGCATGTCGGATGGGCTCGGTATTGATCAACCTTGGTCGCAAGAAAGGGGTCCAAGATTTAGACGTGCATTTGAGCAATGACGGTTTGAAAGCAACATGGACGGCTGTGAGAAAAAAACAACTGGAAAGGGTATGGGGAGAAAAAAAAAAGAAGAAAGGAATGGATCATGTTTATGATGGTAACCGCTTTAGAATTCATAACCACAATATTGTTGCTTGTTATTTAGGTCATAACTTAAAAAGCTTCATGCGTAGACAAACAGGATGAGTTATGATGCCTGAGAACTGCTGTGATGTGTCCCCCTGAAATCTCCACAATATTGCTTTTATTTTATTATGTAGCACACTTTATAACCATACGCAGCTGAGTGCAATAAAAACCTTCCAAGCCGGCTTTACCTACTTATTAAATAGGTTAAGAAGTTACCATAACAAATAACTCCTCTCGCTTCGGGAGACCATTTATAATGCGTCTCGTTGCGGGCCTACCTTCCAGTTTCAAAAGCTCTTTATCGGAGAGCAGTTGGTCGCCCAGTGTGCAATTCTGATTTAGAAGCTACGGCTACTTTCATCACGCCGGGCGGCTATATACAATGTAAGCCTGCGCTGTGACTATGATTATCAATAGAAAGACTCTCCCAGCACAACAGGCTTACAAGATCAAAATGTATATTACGCTGTATCAATATTTCAGCATGTCCAAACTGCGGATAAGTGAAAACACTTCGTTGAGCGAGAAGGCGACTTTGGCACGTCGGAAAGAAAAAGGGTAGAGAAACATCACATCAAAAGGCACTTTGTGCCAGATTACCCTTTCACCATTCCACATTACCTTCAATATACTAAAGATATATATTCTTGGAAAACCCATGGGTGGAATGGTTCCAAAATAATATATCTGGGTGTGGAGATGAAAACCACTTGGCTCCCAACGAGTGCGCTTAGCAATCCAGATATTATAGAGAGCCACTGTTTGAAAAGATCCTTCTTTCTCCATTCATGGTTGACTACTGAAACAAGAAAATTACATTGCTCATTCCAGATAGTTGCCTGGTATTTGCAACTTCGACAAACGTTGTTGGTTCCGGAATAACCCCCTAAATGTTTCTTCCTGTTTGTAATTACAGGTCGCTCAGCATCACTGGCTGTGCAGCCCATTGTAGTAGGTGTACACCCATGGAATATTTATTAACCCCTTACCGCCGAGCGGGTTGTGACCGTCGGGAGGGTGTTAATGCCGTTGGTGCATACTAGTACGCTCCACCTGCTGCGGCAGGCCCCTCCTCCAGCCTGCTAACACACAGCACGCTTCAGCAGGGGATGTCACTGGGCGGATGTCAACCTGCACCGGGAAAGCACTGCGGTTGACGCTGAACTGCAGTGAGCATGTCCTCCGAACCCTAGCAGGAAAGCAGGGGACGTGCTCAGCACTTTATCCGCAACCAAGTAGTTAATATTTGTAAAAGGAGCCATAAGGATTAATGGGTCACTTTCAAATGATAATGGCTCCTATAGAACAAGCCTTTGGTATTTGACAATAATGGGTTATTTATTATTCAGTAATGATTGCATGACTTTTCTAACCTGTTTTCTGGATCACACCCTAAGACAAGTTCCCAAGAGCCATAAAACTCATACAATTCTGCCCACTTGTCAAAATAGGAATTACTTCCCAACTCCTCAATGTTCCCCTTGCGGTGAGATGTTTAACATAAATAGCTGTCATCTTCCCATGAGAGAATTCAGGCTTAAAATATAAATAAAAGCTAGAAAATCTGATAAAACAATCACTCCACATCATTATTGTCACATCATTATAGAGTCTCTACCTCTGTAGTAGATTTATCTTAATTCTTCAGTGTATTTGTCCGGCTACAGTTCTGTTAAATAACAGATTATAATGTAGCCGTTTTTGCAATTCCTGTAAAAAAATTTGCATTGCTGCTAAAAATGATTATGCAACAGTAATAAGAAAAGGCACAAAATTAAAACTGCTGGATTAAAGTTATATAAAAAAAATACAGGAGGAGGGGGTGCAATGGAAATTATATCCAGAGCTAGCACTTTTGTCTATGTAGTGTGCACATAGTTAAAGTGCACCGGACATGCCTAACACACGTTTAGCTCATTTCATGGAGAACCACCCCTCATTTTCTGTCAACACGTGCATGGAAATTTGGAGTAATTCCCTGACAAAGTTTTATAGTCACACGCTTACAGTGGCATGCCGCCAGAGTGAGTGACAGCTGTGAGAGGAAGAGGTACACGACTGAATACCGACCTGTTGATTCACTGCTGCAGTGTTGCAGGATGGTGTGTTCAGCATTAGAATCAGGTAAGTAAGTACTGTGTTTCCCTGAAAATAAGACACCGTCTTGGCCCATCCCAAAAAAAACACACTAGGTCTTATTTTCGGCGTAGGTCTTATTTTATTTATTTTTAATACCAGTAGAAGACTTGCAAGACAGGAGTGGCAAAGTTAAGAATAGGGTGATCAAAGCAATCAGGGGTGCCATACCTTTTCAATAGCAATTTGTTAAGCAATCACTGGCCAGAACGAGCGAAACGCGCTTTCACTATCGATTCCTCACAGGCGGTGCACATCTGGTATTGCTCCGCCTGTAACAGGAGCCGGCGCTAAAGGAAGCATCGGCTCATGTGGCTCTGCTCCCTCGTTGCCCTCTCGCATCCTCTGGCATCGCTGATTCTATCCCGACTCTCGTGTGGCTCTTCAAGTTGCCCTTTATGCCACCACCAGCCCTGGGAATCATCAAAATAGGTCTTTAGCAATTATCAAAAATAGTACTAGGTCTTATCTTCGGGGAAACAGGAAACCGCAGTACATCATAAGAGGATGAGATATCACATTCATCTTTATGAGCTCAGTGGTATCTAAGTCATATTGAAACAACGGAGGCAAAGTGAACATGGCAGCTACATGTTCACTTTAACAGGTAATCACAGATGCCGAGGTATCTGTTGTAACCTGCTTTACCCTAATGCACATCTTTAGAGAATATTGGGCCATTTTTGTGATTAACCACACACAAATCTATAGGTGAATCGGCATACCCATAAAAGCATCCAAACAATAAGAATACAATCCCTATACCTGGAGAATTCAACTAAGAACATCAGAGTTCATCAATTAGTGTGAAACAGAAAATAAAGTCTTTGTTAAAACATTATTAGTTGAAAAGACTGTGTCCATCAAAGCATATTAAAAGTTGATTGGGTTTAATATTAAAAATAATAATAATAGAAAACAAATGACCACCGACCAAATTAATAAGTTCTGATATCTCTATAATATTTAAGATATTAAGACATGATGTGCCTATGAATAGACAGTCCTTGTACACAATGAATGTTATAATTGGTTTAAATCGGCCTAGGCTATCCATCTTCAATTCTCTTATTAGAACGCAGTAGGGAGAATACTATTATGAATGCTAGAGAATAGGCTGCAAGTTCTTTACCCGTTCTTAAATCATTTCAAAATAATGAGAGCTTTAGCCTTTATCTAATTAACGAGTGCCTTCTTTGAATTAGGAGGGGGGGAAAAAAAACACGTATCATTTAGCCCACGGTTGTTTAGTAAATTGGCTTGGTGGCATGTAATGCTGGGTAGCAGTGGCGGCATCTTTTTTTCTTCTTCTTCTTTCCAGGCCTTTTATTGCTTGAATTATAATTCAGTGATCACCTTAGATCACAGGCTATTCATAAATCAGACGCCTGACATAGGATGAAAAATTGTATTAATATATGAAACTTATTATATAGTACAAAAGCGCTCTCTTGATAAATTACATTGTTCTGCTTTGACAATGATTGCGTTTAAAACATTATTTCTGTTTGCGGTTTTACGGACTGAGACCTCTTCATGAAAAATTTACAACGCTCTTCTGTGTTTTGGAGTCAAAGGGTAATAGGAGCAATCGGTAGCTAGAACGCAATGCTTTAGACTCGCTGACAGTAGTGGGACAAGAAAATAGATAGTTAGCCCCCCTTTGTGCCCGATGTGTAATAATGTCACCCCTAGACTGTGTTCACAGCATTGCTCTGCGTGTTCGGTGCTATGAAGAAAATGTCATCCGTAGGTGTGACAGCGGGGGCCTGATTCGTCAGTTCTGTTTTCTTTAAAAATAAAGCAGTATTATATGGAAAAATTACACAAACTATCCCAATGATTTCCCGTGACATAGCGAGATATTAGAAACCTTTTTATTCTGTTCCATTCCAGCCATGGCGACGCTCGGCGCTGAATAAAACGTGATTATTTATCAGATTGGTGCATTGCAATATACCAGCCTGGACGTTTATCAGTATATTTAGCGGTTAACCTTTCAGATGTCGTGGTTGGAGATGAAGTTATGTAAGGTGTCTTTGCGGGTTAATGTACAAAAACAAGCCCATTAGCGGGAAAACAATCTGGAATATATATGTGCTAGCTGGCCTTTCAAGCCACGTTCAGCGTTCTTCTCGAAATGCCTTTCCCGACTCTTCAAAGACACTAATTGCCCTGTGCGGCAGAAAACACAGTAAATATTGGAAATTTCACTTTGGTTTATGGATTGAATTCACTCCCCCCTCTTTTCTTCCACCTTTTTGCATAGGTGAATGTATCTTACAAATTTATGGCATATGCGCTAAAATGAAAGGGGGAGTCGAAACCTATGAAGTTTAATCTAAGACCAGGCTGATCTTGCATGATGCGGTATGACAAATGTCTTTTGCCGAGGCTGGATGTGTTACTTGTGCCTTGGTTCCATATTATTTACATTAATTACAGGAAGTCTGTATTGTTAATAGTGCTCTGTTCTGTAGGTCACAGCGTGATATGCTAATGACAAAAATGCACAACAACAGCCTCTTTGATATTCATGTTAATTAGAAAGATGAAGGGATTATGTTCCTTCACCCATGACTAATCATGGCACCAGGGAGTTTGAGAACTACATTTCCCATGATGCCTAGCAAGAACAGCCTGTGTTAACTAGAGCCACCTAATTCTTTTGTGTCTCAGGACAAAAAATGAAGAAATTCACAAAAGAATTGCAAGAGACACATCCATTTACATCAATTTAATTGATCGGTTTCCCCTAATATACTCCTTTCTCATTTAATTGTCCATTCATTAAGTGGAGTGTGGTTTCTGAACGCTATACATAAATGTAGATATTATATTTTTTTCTAAACAAAATATTTTTATTGTGGCACAATACATCTGGACGAAATGACAGCGTGTATTATATAGCATAATGTCAAGAAGAATACCATACAAAAATGCTGTAGACATATACTGGAACAAGAACAGGTGGACTTGGCGGTTCTGTAAGGGCCATGACGTGTTCTGCTACGAGTATTTTTTTTATTTTAAAACAAGGATAAGGAGAGTAAGGAAAGGTGTCGATCAGACAGTCAGTAAGACAGCACCAAAAATGCGGAAAACAAGAAATCAGAGATGTGAGACGTATTCTAGGGAGAGTGACCGATGGCACCCAAAAGAGGGCCAGATCAGACTGGCCGTGGTGGGGGAGCCGCCGTTCTCAGGGGGGCGGTGGTCGCTTTGACAGGTAATCTCCCCACCAAAAAACACGTTCTGTGGAACTTATATTGGTGGTCCAGGGTCAAGTGCAATTCCTCCATTTGTTTCAACCATTCCACTTTATCCAGTTGAAATTAAAAGGGGGGGGGGGTTGTCTCCAGGACATACTTGAAAACGAGAGAAATCTCAATGTATCCTTTCTGGTAAAATACTTTATAAATAAATAAAATACAGGGATCAATGCCTTAGTGGCGTTAAATAGATGTATTAAGATTTCTGGTAGATGGAGGCTAAAAAGGAAACCATATGCAATAGGGCTGTGGTTGGGGATTTTGGCAGGGTAAAACCAGTAATCTCTTGTATGCCACCAAATACCACTTCTCAGTACGTTGCAATAATAGAGCAGTCCCACCATATGTGAAGAAACATGCCTCAAGCTGATTAACATCTCCAGCGCATAAAGGGAACGTGGGATATATACAATGGAGCACGGTCGGAACCACATAACACAGAGTTAAAACCTTAAAATTGGACTCTTGTACCGCAAGGTCTCAGGAGGAGTGAAAATTGAGTTGGAAAATTACTGGAAAACTAAGAACCACTGTACCAGCAAAACCCACAGCTTAGTTGGTGAACACTGCGACCAGTCACAAAGTCGTGGTCTTTTTATGGGCCCAAACAAATGATAGAAAAGCGGTTTTACGGTGGGTGAAAAAAAGGAGGTGGGGCCTGTATTGGCACATTCTGGAATAAGTAAAGGAATCTGCGTAGAATATTAATTTGGTCAAATCAAGAGAAATGGCGCTTATTCCATTCTTGTAACTCTGAAAGAATATGGGTAAGGTTAGGGTCAGACGAGCGCATTCTGAGCGCACTGTGGGTCCTTTCCCAAACGGACGTACTTTTTGACTGACGACAAGGTAGTGGCCACACAGTCCGTTTTTGTGACTGACATTTTTTTTGACTGATGTAGATGGGAAATAAAATATGAAAAAACATTTTGTCCGTCAAAAATGCAGTCCGTCTGACTACGTTCCATCACTCACACGCAAAGCTATGTGGACGTTGCGCATTCCGCATGTCCGTTCTAGCGGTTTTACGTTCTTGCCTAACTTGCATCCATTTGCCGCGTCCGTTGTGCATCCGCACTTCTGTGTGGACGTACTTCGTGTGTGGGTCTCTATTGATCGTAATTGTATGCTAGCATGGACGTTAAAATGTGCGGCAACATGGACGTGAAACACTGCGCTCGTCTGACCCGAGCCTTAAGAGGTCCGCGTAGTTAAGTCGGTACATGTCCACTGGTTGCACAGTGATGTGGATCCCCAAGTAGAGAAGTGCAGAGGATGCCAAACGCACATGCTTATTATATGATAGGAAATCAAATGCGGAGATCTTTAGAGGCCGGGAAGATGTATATCAGACATTTGTAATGCAGTAGAAATCCTACATGCAGATCCTCCAAAGAGTAGCAGAAGGTTGTCACGACCCATGCTGATTCCCTGGCAGGCTCATTCCTGTGCTGCACATTTCCAGACCAGATGCTCATCTCATAAGCCCTGGTATCCTAGTAACACAAACACACTGATCACATGACCATATAGTACTGGTTGAATCCGACAAAAGGCCACACCCCCATTCAACCAGTGCCGCATCATTGAAGCTCTTGAACCATAGAGGAAAAGGCCTATGTGCTATTTCTCCTGTGAATTACCCTGCTTTCCCGGTCTTCTCAACTGGACCCATGTATCTTTCAAGATCAAAGCATGTATCTTTCAAGATCAAAGCCATTTCATCACCATCCTCAGGTCTCCAGATTCCTGTGTTTAGTCAGTGTATTAACTATGTCTCCCACTATCCCCACCAGTGTCTCAAGTCAGCCTTCTGAGTCCTGCTTCTTGGAGACAATGAACTGATGAGAACCCTCCGATTATCTTCAAGGATATCTGCACCTAATTGTCTCAAAGGAGAGTGAATGGATGAGAAATTTCTTACAGAGGCTGACTGAGCATGTGTGAAGTGCTCTCCGACAGGACAGATTTAAAAAATGCCCCTTAGTCTGAACATGCACATTTGCCATTGTTGCTTCTTCATGCTACTACCAGTAAGGTATAACAAAAGAAATCCAGCTGCAGGCTAGTTTCCAAAGCTTGTATAAACTTAACTAGCATCCACTACTTCGGAAAGTCTAGCTTTTGGTGGATAGTACCAATTTTTTCAGCCCTGTGTTGACATCCCCTCTGTTTCCTTTGTTGTCCCACGTCTAGTGACACTGGGAAGAATTGTCCTTTATAGCAGTGTAACCAGGTTGTTAAATATTTTTTCTCAAATGAACTCAACACGAGTTAAGCCTCCCAGTAGGATTAGATTGTGAGCAGACACACCTCCCAGCAAAAGGCATCACTCCCTGTTGTAGTGATAGTGTTACAGGAAGTTCAGTACACCAAAGATCCTGTCTATTTCACAGCCCACTTACAAATCTCTCAATGCTCAGGGAGAAGATGTGAAATCGCACATATTACCACGTGTACATGAAACCTCCGTCACTTTGGCTGTGCAGTAAGGATGAACCTTTGAGAGAAATTCGTGAAAGAGTGCATCTGAGGTATCAATATATATGGGGGTCACTGTAAGCAGGCACAACTATTTCTACTGCAGTTCTACTGCATAAACAGGGTTTCAAGAGCACCAAACATTGAAGATACATGTGGATCATGGCCTAATTTTCTTTATACAAAGTACACATATCAAGATGTGCCTGAATTACCTTTTGCAGTCTATTTAACTGTGACTAGATGATTATTAGAATTGAGAAAGGCTGATGCCAGAGCCGAAAATGTGTGGCACACATGGAATAAAGCTTCTGTCTGATCCAACCAGAGTGCATGGTCCATTTTCTTAATTTGAAGATGTATCGGGATTGACCCGCCAGTTTGTGTGGCACCTGTGCTTTGGTCCATTCTGCAGGCGAGTGCCATTTCATCTTTCTATGGCAGAGTAATTACTGAACGAGTAGAATGATTGTAAGGAATGGTACCGGGTGGGTACTGGCTTGGAAGGTTTAGGAGTCCAAGGTGCAGTGATGCACACACAGGAAGGGTGGAGGAGAACCAGCACACTGGAGAGCAATCAACAGGACGTAGCTGAGGAGCAGGACACAAAGGTAGAGACCACAATAACTGTATGGATAGTAGAAACAGGATCTGGAGACACAAAGGTACATGGATCCAGGGGAGAAGGATGAGAGTGCAGAGGGATACACAGGATACAGAGCGTAACACACAGGTCTTGAGTCTGGGTTTGCAGGCAACAATGAAGAAGCACCAGCTAAAGGAAGGATATCCCTTTAACAAGGTCAGCCGGTGCTAATTGGTCATGTGACTGTGTTTTTGCAGGGTGAACTGGGGAATAAGGGTACTCAAACACCTGGTCTGAAAATGAGTAGCACAGGAAGGATGCTGCCAAGGTCTCAGTTGCTCAAGGAAGAGTAATGTCAGATTTGGCCTTTTTGAGCCGCCGGCGGCGAGAGCCGTGACAATGATAAAGGAGCCTCTTGGGTTTCAGACCTAAGTCATATTTAAATGTACTGGCAACCCTTCATAAATGCCCTCCTCCTTGCACAGCTTACCAGGACTGGTTCATCATTGGTTCAATAACTAGACTGCCAATATCAAGGCTTCTCTGACTTGGTGACATGCCTATGTTCTCTACCACACAGGTTGGCCTATTGCCAAGCATTCAGAAAAATAACAGAACATCAGCAGCCAATGATAACTATACATGTATGACATCATGAAAACAGTGACGCAGCACAATTCCCTCAAATGTATCCATTAGTGCAGTGGTTCCTCAACCGCAGTCCTCAAGTACCCCCCCAACAGGTCATGTTTTCCAGATAACTGAAGCACAGCACAGGTGATATGATTTGTTGCTCAGTGATTGCAGGATTCAATCTGCATTTCTCCAAGGTGGTCCTTAAAACCTGGCCTGTTAGGGATACTTGTGGACCGCGGTAGGGAACCACTGCATTAGTGTGATGGGTTTCCTCCTGCAATATAAAGCGAAGAAATGGATTTTGTGGCGCTCGAATCCAGATACAAATAAGTGGTGCTGCTAGTAACCTCCGATAGGTAGCCTAGCCTTCCACCAAACCAGAAATTTTAGACAAAATATAGAAAAAGGGGACATCGCTTCCCGGGCACCCAATTACGTGTGGTGATACAAAGTGCAAGCTTACATGGGCACGAAAACAGCAGATGTCAGTAAGCATCAGAATTTTTCTTGATATTCAATTTTGTCCTCAAAGAAAACATAAAATAGGAACCAAAGCATAATACTGTAGATAGAATTAAAGATCTCCAAGTGGACAAGATGTGCACTCATATATTCAGAGAGCAACAATCCCTCTACTGTAAACGCCTTACGGACAATTCAGTGGCCGGCCGCCAGTGTTGCCCTTGCAATATATTCAGCATCAGCACGTACAGGCTGGATGGAGTAGAGGTAACATCACTGCTCTGTAACTGTAGACACCCAGGTTTGATCCTGGCCAGAGCACCTCTCCAGTAAGTGTCCTAGGGCAACACACCTAATGGTACATACTGGCCTACCACACAATATAGGCTGTGGAGTCCAGTGGTAACATCTCTGCTCTTTGACCATGGGGAAGCAAGTCAAATCCCGTTTAGCACATCCCTCCAATACAACTGTGGAGAAGCAAGTCTCGACTTTACGAGAAGCGGGTTCAACCTTACACCCAGGTCGCTGATCTATACTCAAGAAAATCAGACACCACACCACAAGCAAGAAGACACCACAAGCAAGAAGACACCACAAGCAAGTGTTCTTTGTCAAGACACCTAACGACATGGATGCATTGCACCTACCACACAAAATACTTGTGCATCTTATAGATTGTAAATTCCCTCTGGAACAGGGTCCCCTGAATCAGGCCGTATCATCCATGTGTGGTATTCTAATGTATCAACCCCTTGTACACTGATCTTGTATAGCACTGCAGAATATGTGGCGTCACATAAAAGATAATAATAATTCAGTCGCGTGGCTTGGGTGCCATTCGGAATGGACGCGTGAGAGAGGAGCTCCGCACAGACTCCAGCTTCCCTCGGCTTTCCTGCACTTCCTGACCGGCAATGGGGAAAACAAATAAGACCCCCGGCACCCAGAAGTCCCAGGGACCTGATCGGTTGACAGATACCCCATCCCTGAGACATTTTCTGGTCGGGCCTGCAGATCTCCCGGCGGGGCCACCAAACAAGATGGCGGATGAGGTGAGGGCGCAAACGGAGCCTGGGCTCCCCCTGGCTTCTACAGCGAGCAATGAGGAGGCTATATCGGTAGACCCAGCGACCTGGCTTCCCCTGCTCCGCAACCTGCCCACCAAAACTGATCTTAAGGAGACCAACACTGAGCTACGCTGCTCCATCATGGCGGAACTACAGCATGTACGCCAGGACATACAAGGCCTCATACATAGGGTAGACACGATGGAACAAGGGACTGATTCGTTGCGGCAAGCCCATGAAGTGTCAGCTTCAGTCTTGCAATTGCACTCCACCCAACTACGCAACATGGCCCTCCACCTGGCCGATTTGGATAACAGGGGACGTCGCAATAACCTTAGACTATGTGGATTGCCTGAAACGGAGACGTCTGTGAATCAACTGCAAGGCATGCTCTCTTCTATTTTCAACTCGTTTTTGGACAGACCTGACTCTTCGAGCATTGATTTTGTTCGGGCGCACAGGGCACTCCGACCCAAAGGCCCACCAGGGAGCCCACCGCGAGACACAATATGCTGCCTTTATGATTTCAGTCTCAAAGAAGACATATTACGCAAAGCACGTGAGGCTACACAATTCTCATATGAAGGGACTGAGCTTCAACTGTTCCCAGACCTGTCGCCAGCTACCTTGGCTTACAGACGTGCCTTGAAACCCCTCACCTCACTTCTGCGAGATCACCAGCTGCGTTATCGTTGGCACACCCCCACAGGTCTGGCGGTCATCACTGATCAAGGCACCCATATTCTACAGTCCCCAGAAGATGTTACGGCCTTGTCGGCCGACCTCCAACTAGCCCCCCTGCAACTCGCCTGGCCGGATCCCCTGGCCCTGTACAACCAGGCAGCACGCGGCCCACGCCAGCCCCTCAACCACCACGCCATGGGAGAAACCGCGGGCAAGCGTACCGGCTCGCAGATGTGAAATGGAATCACTCCGCTGTCACTACCTGACCCCCCACAGCAGGATTCTTACCTCCCGGACCCGCAACGAGGCACCGCCGGGCTATTACAAGTACTTGGAGTCGTGCTACTCACATTGCACACCCCTCCTCAGCTGGATGTACCTTTCAGACCCTAATAACGTATTTCGCCGGATTATTCCTAGGCTGCTGATGACTCTTACAGGGCCTTCATACGTGACTCTTTTTACTTTTCTTGAGACTACCAGGGGTCCTGGATGACACTTTCTACTGGCCTTTTCATGTTTGGTATACCCCTCTAATCACCTCTTGCACAGACTTTCTGGCAGGTCCTTCTTGTGATGTTTACCCAGGTCAGTGAGGAGTATTCTTCACGTCCCCCTGCTACTTGCCCCGGAACCGAAAGGAGGCTATAGGGCTGGTGAAGTCCTTTGTTCTTGATGAAGCACCTATGTAGACGCGCTCTAGCATAATTTGTCGATAGACCCCCATCTCGAACCTGAGTCCGGTCAGGTTCGTTTGTGATATCAATGTTGGCCTTAGGCCTTATGCATATTTGATTGCCGAAAATGTTTCATTTAACTGCTTTATGAGTCGTTGTGCAGCTCTGCACAGTTTGGTTTCTCATTTTTTCTTTTGTGTTGTCGGTTCCGATTGGGGCTCGACCACGTACCCCACCGAGGTTAGTGGCCTTGCAGAGTGCAGTCCTCATCTGGCGTTTTCACCGGTGTCGTTACCGCAACCGCCGCTCGTCACCTCTTAGTGTTTGTATATAGTTACCCTTTTTTTCGTGTTCCTTCCCCCTTCCCTCCCTCCCCCAAGAGAACTGTCAGGAATCAGTCCCAGACTAAGCCTGTGCCCCCACCTAATCCCTGGCAAACCTTTATTTACCTGCATTTGCTTGTCATTAACCTGCTTATATTTGTATACAGGTTTCAGGATCCTCTCTGGCCGTTCATCTGCTATCGTGGTGCCTTCAGGTGTATGCCATGACCCCTAATGAAGCCTGTTTAAAAGAGGGATCCACCCTTCCATCAGGGCTTCAACATTAACGTTCTGGAAGTACAAGCAACCAGTCCAGTTCCTGAAGCTCTATGCTATATTGAACCTGAACTCCTCCTGTGAACTTGGCAAGTGCACCCCTGCTTTCAACCATCCTCGCTGGCAAGTGCACCCCTGCTTCCAACCATCCTCGCTGGCAAGTGCACCCCACTCTCAAGACTCCTCGCTGGCAAGTTAAACCCTGCTTTCCAGCAAACCCTGGAACCAGCATACAGTCTATTACTTGCTTCATATAGACTCTGGTCCGTTTATTTCCTGTTGTGTTTATGCTTTAAATAAACCTTTTTATGCCTGGTAGACATGTGCATTCGTTTTAGTACTAAAACGATTTAGTCCAAATTTTGGGATAATTTAGTTTTAGTATGACTCAAGAGATACGAAACTGCTCAGTACAAAAAACGAAAGAAACTAAAATAAAATGCACTACATTTTAGTTTCAGTCCTTTTTGTAATATTACATTGATGAGTGAAGGAGACCAGTAATGAAGTGCAACATCGCAAAGCTACAGAAAAGGTTTGTATGCGTAATCCTTCCCGACCCCTACCCGAAAATCTGACAGTGATAGAGCTCCAGAATACTCACTCGCAGCACAGACAGCCAGCACAGGAGAGGAAAACTTTACTTAACCCTTGCATGTCTATGAGGCAGACAAGATGATAAAAGCAGCTGGAGAAGGAAAACATTCAAATAAATCACACTGAAAGCTAATGACAGAGGAGGGCTGGAAGGTAAAAACCCCTTTATAACAAGCAGCGCTGGGAGAAAAGAGGGACTTTATAAAAGTGTGTTATCTCCCCTCCTGCTCTGCATAATAGGGGCTTAGGTCTGATACATTTTATATTATCCAGGAGCACTATCCCCCTTTCCTCATCTATAATACACGTTTTATATAAAGTCCCTCTTCTCTCCCAGTGCTGCTTGTTATAAAGGTTTTTTTACATCAGATACATTTAGTATCCAGCTCTCACAGTTACTCTGTCATTAGTGTGATTTATTTCAATGTTTTCCCTAGATTTAAAGTGCTTTATTTTATTATAAAAATCAATTTGCACTAGTCATCTCTTCTCTGAGCTTTCAGACCGATTTACATTAATATTTTCCCCCTCCCCTGCTTTTATATTCCTGTGTCTCCCCCACAGAGATACAAAGTTTAAGTAAAAGTTCCCTCTCCTGTGCTGGATAAGCATTGCATTCCGAAGTTCTGCACCCTCCACATGCCAATGCAGTAGGATGTTCTATACAGAGAGGGGCATTAATTAATGCAGGTGGTTGTTGTATACATTATACAGAGAGGGGTATTAATTAATGCAGGAGGATGTTCTATACATTATACAGAGAGGAGCCTTTTTTCAGCCCTTTAAATCCAGTTGCTGTGAGCACTGAGATCGGCTGCTTGTTATATTATCTCTCAGTTCAATGTATCAGGCTCACCTTTTACAGTAACTGACTGTAACAGCGCTCAGAGTTTCAGTAAAATAAGGAAATAATATTGTTCTAACCTCTTATAAATAAAAATATTATTTACTAGTTTTACTGAAACTCTGAGCGCTGTGATGAGCAGCAGTCAGTTACTGTAACAGCTTTGCCTGTCACATTGTGCTGAGAGTGAGAGATACTGTAACAAGCAGCGATCTCAGCCCTCTGAGGAGCCACTACAATAGTAATTGTATCCACTGGTTTTCGGATGAATGAAATTAGTTTTCATACTAAAGAACTGAAAACGAATTTCTTCAGCAACTAAATAAATTGCTTTTTAGGACTAATCCATTAGTTCAAAACGAAATTTTGTGCTGTGCACATGTCTAATGCCTGGTAACCTACGCGACTCCTCCAATCACTGCACCATGGGCTCACCTCACCAACCGTCGCACTCCATTCCTGACAGAATGTTGAAGCCAAACTAGCCCGCAGTGATCCAAATTATGGTGGAGATGGTCAGAAAAACTTTCACCGAACTATTCTCACACCTGGCTAACATCATGAAGGAATTGCTACAAGCTATATGGGACTCTTCAAAAGTGAGTAAACCTGAAACAAAGAAATTATCTCCTGAAGAGCGTAAACGTAGAGAAGAGTTTACTTTATGCTGGTACTGCGGGGATCAGTCTCATTTATTATGTGACTGCCCAAGAAGACCCTCCAAAAAACCAGCTCCGGTGTCCAAACCAGTTGCGGTTCCTAAACCAACTCCAGTATCAAAGCAACCTCCCAAGAAACCTCCCATGTCTAAGCAGACTCCTACAACCAGTAAATCTGCTCGTACTAAACCTAAGAAGAAGGTGATTATTGACAATGAGTATGCTAGTGATGAATATCCTGCATCCTCCAGGGCAGAACTTCCTGATTCTATAAATCCTTTACCTGTTATGCCTGAAGAGATTGATCCATCTACAAGCATGGAATATGAACCCTCTGTGCATCAGGACTATGATTATGCTGAACCTATGCAGATTGGAACTGCTCTAACTACCGGGACTACAATTCCCATCACTACCAGCCAACAACCTATGAGATCAATATCACCAGATTGCGCCTATACATCTAATGGAGCTGTAATCCGCAAGAAAGACCTGCAAATATATGAAGAGGCCTTAGCAATCAGAAAAGCTGCACAAAGGTCTGAGTTCATTACAGCAACAACTGTAACTCCCATTACTCTCAGCCAGCAAGATCAATCATCATCCTTACCTTGCCACCTGTCTTGTGACTATGGATCTAATGATGGAAGTGATGCTGACTCTGATGAAATACCATTACAGTATGCCAAACACCCCCATGGTGGCCCAGGTCAACAAATAGGACATATTAATTGTACTATGGGTACTCCTTCCAAAAAATTCTGGAGGAAAAGTCTACCATATGACCAGTGTATGTCTGACTGTTGTGACGAGGAGCTTTGTGAAAAGACTGCCACTCCTATACCCAGTGGTGTATTTTGGCCTAGGCCGACTAGGCCCAGGCCTAGGGCGGCACTTTCCAGGGGGCGGCAGCCCGCACTGGGTGGCCCCACCCCTAAAAAAATAATAATAAAAAAAATAAATTATATATATATATATTTTTTTTTTTTTTACTTTTGCAAAGTATTTTACCAGGAAGGATACATTGAGATTTCACTAATTTTCAAGTATGTCCTGGGTAGGCAAGGCCTAGGCTTTCACTTTCCAGGGGGCAGCAAAAAACTCACCACTTAGGCTAGGGTCAGACTGAGGCAGTGCGAACGCGCGTGCAGGCGCACTTAATCACGGCCGTAGTAGCAGCAAATGCCGGGCAATGACGGCCAATATACGAAGTACGGTCGCACAAAAGTCCGGCTGCGCAACGCAAGTGGCAAACGAACGCATTTTGTCGAGAACGTAAAACCGCTAGTACGGTTGTACAGAGTGCGCTGCGTCCGCTAGCGGCGTGTGTGCGTGAATTGGAGATGTCAGACGCTGCTAATGTCCGCCAACATAACGTCCAGACGCACAATGTGTTTTATCGATGATCCGTACAAAATCACGGACGCAAATGCGCATCGTATGACCGCTATCGCGTACTCCGTGAAAAAATGCGTCCATTCGTTCGAACGCACTTTTTCACAGACAACGCGAAAATGCGTTCGTCTGACCCTAGCCTAAATGGGTTACTCACAGAGCACCGAAATGACGCCAACTTTTTGGTGTTCTGTAGTTCCCTGCATTTAGGAGAATAAAATTTCCCCACCCTGTAGTGAATTCACCATTCACCGGAGGGTCCACAAAGTGCATGGAGTCGGCCGCTGAATGCTGCCACCGCAAACCCGTGGCCTGCTGTTTTCAAAAGAACTACTGAACGAAAATGTCTGGAATTTACATATAAGATCCTATGATTGATAATAAAAAGTTCTGTTACAGAAAAAAGAAAAACTGCTATTAAAAAAGGGGGGGGGATTTTGCCCAAAAAAATCTTAAAAATGACTAAAAGGTACTAAAAAAAAAAATCAATAAGTAAAGACTTTTTACTGCAGATTAAAATAATAAATGATTTATTAGATATTGCATAAAAACGGGAATATTTTTAACATTGACACTATGGGGTTCGCCTGAATAAACCTGCTGATTGAAACCACCGAACATCAGGGCATTTCACTGCCATTTCTCGGAGTCTCAGTACCACATGACTGGCTGAACCACGTGAAACGCACGCGCGCAGCTGCCCGCCCTTTCGTTAACACAGACTCTATTCTGGACTGAACACCCACCGGGAAGGGAATCAAAGCTACAGTGCACCCTCTGGTAGTGGCACCCCACTGCTGACAAGATGGCTCCACAGCATAATTGCTGTGTGCTCATATACACTCGGTTTGCTGGGAGTTTTATTGCAGTGGATTCTGATGCACTCATACACACCGCACATTGCATTGTTGGGAGTTTTATTGCTGTGGATTCTGATACGCTGACACACACCAAACATTGCATTGCTGGGAGTTTTATTGCTGTGGATTCTGTGATACACACTGCATATTACTGTGAGTTTTATTGCCCTGGAGCTCTGGGATACGCTCATACACACTGCACATTACTGTGAGTTTTATTGCTGTGCAGTTCTGTGATATGCTCATACACAATGCCCATTTCTGTGGGTTTTATTGCTGTGCAGCTCTGTGATCCGCTCATATGCAGTTCACGTTTCTGTGGATTTTATTGTTCAACCAATTAGAGCAGCTGTGATCCCGTTTACTTGACATGCGTGGTTGTTCTTTGTAAAAATGCTTGAATTTAAACATTTCATAATTTTCTTTATCTCAATAGATACATTTGAAATGGTATACAAAATATACAAGTAGGCACTTGGTATCCACTTTTAAAATAAAGAGAGGAAAAGGTGGAGTTCTAAGAGGAAAAGGTGGAGCTTAAAGAGGAAGGGTGGGGATTAACCAGGAAGGGGTGCGTCAAATTTAAATTAGGGGGTGCACGAGTTTAGTCAGGCCTAGGGCAGCACAAAACCTAAATACACCACCGCCTATACCTTCTACGGTTCAAGGCTTCTACCGTCCTAAACAGATCTACTCTTCAGCGGTAAAGCCACGAACTGGTGCATCAAAAACTCCTTATCCAGTGTACTGTGGTGCTACATTCACCAAAAGCATATCCTCAGTTCAACCAAACTTCGTTACACTGCTGTGTTTCTGGTAAACCTAACCGTGCTAAAGTACCCATCCTAAAGGTACCCGCTGCTGAGACTCTGGCTCCTGCTTCTGCCGAGGTGCCCATTGCTGAGATACCTGCTGCAAATACTCCAATTCTTACTGGCTCCAAGGTACTCACAGCAGAGATACCCACCACAGAGCATCCGGTTCCTGTTACTGCCATCTACAGTACCGCTGGGGTAGTACAAGTGACCCAGCCTCTGCATGGTCCTCTGGGTCAGCGTGCCAAAATTGCCAAGCCTGCTGACCCAGCTCCTTCCGATGACTAGAAGGAGGTTGAGCAGAGATCCCGTAGCGCCTAAGCTGTCCCATGACAAGCCACGACGAGACATGGCTATGGTCTCAGATATGGTAGAGTCCACGGACTTTCTCTCTCTCTCCAGGTCACCGGTGTACAACGTACCCTTACTTCCATGGCACCTCCGGTACCTGATTGTGCTGAAATTCCGGTCCACGCCGAGGTACCTTCTGCTGAAATTCCAGTCCACGCCGAGGTACCTTCTGCTGAGATTCCGGTCCACACCGAGGTACCTTCTGCTGAGATTCCGGTCCACACCGAGGTACCTTCTGCTGAGATTCCGGTCCACACCGAGGTACCTTTCGCTGAGATTCTATTCCACACCGAGGTACCTTCCGCTGAGATTCCGGTCCACACCGAGGTACCTTCCGCTGAGATTCCGGTCCACACCGAGGTACCTTCCGCTGAGATTCCGGTCCACACCGAGGTACCTTCTGCTGAGATTCCGGTCCACGCCGAGGTACCTTCTGCCGAGATTCCGGTCCACGCCGAGGTACCTTCTGCCGAGATCCCAGTCCACGCCGAGGTACCTTCTGCCGAGATCCCGGTCCACGCCAAGGTACCTTCTGCCGAAATCCCGGTTCATCCGGAGGGTACCGCTACCGAGGTCCGTGACCTTATTGAATCCTCTATTCCCAAAGTATTTGCCGACAACTTACCACATGCCATAAAGACTGTCGCCGAGACAATACCGGTGACAGAACCCAGTGAGACCATCACCATACCTATTACTCCACAAAATTATGGTATTATGGCATCCTCCATCACCGCGCTTGCAACTCAAGTTTATTCAATAACTCAGACAATTAAAGAACAACAACTCATCCTTTCATCCTTACAGGAGCGAGCACATGATTATCTGTTCCCCCCACTCCTAGATCCTATCGATAACACTATCTCTATTACCCCTAAGCAGAATCTGGCTAACTATTCAAGTACGACCATAGTTTATAGAAGACTATCAGGAGTAACTAAGGTAGATGATCCTATTACTCCTATCCGCAATAAACTCATTAAAATTACACCACCAAAAGTTCATAGACCTTCAGAGCTGGAAGACGCACCTGAACTTTTTCTACAAGTCCCTGCGAAAATCCCTGCAGCATTTGTGATTGAACATCCTGTTACTCTCAATGCTGCATTTGATAATGGTACCACAGACTTGCCCGCCCAGAGTTCGTCCTTGGAGGATGTGAAGAGTCATGGCCCCCACGGGCAGCGGCGCAAGAAGAAATAATATGTGGTCCCCTTACTGTAAATTTATCTGTTCACGCCCAGAGGGCGCTCCTTGCGGTGGGGAAATGTCAGTAATCAGTCCCAGACTAAGCCTGTGCCCCCACCTAATCCCTGGCAAACCTTTATTTACCTGCATTTGCTTGTCATTAACCTGCTTATATTTGTATACAGGTTTCAGGATCCTCTCTGGCCGTTCATCTGCTATCGTGGTGTCTTCAGGTGTATGCCATGACCCCTAATGAAGCCTGTTTAAAAGAGGGATCCACCCTTCCATCCGGGCTTCAACATTAACGTTCTGGAAGTACAAGCAACCAGTCCAGTTCCTGAAGCTCTATGCTATATTGAACCTGAACTCCTGTGAACTTGGCAAGTGCACCCCTGCTTTCAACCATCATCGCTGGCAAGTGCACCCCTGCTTTCAACCATCCTCGCTGGCAAGTGCACCCCTACTTCCAACCATCCTCGCTGGCAAGTGCACCCCTACTTCCAACCATCCTCGCTGGCAAGTGCACCCCTACTTCCAACCATCCTCGCTGGCAAGTGCACCCCACTCTCAAGACTCCTCGCTGGCAAGTTAAACCCTGCTTAGCAGCAAACCCTGGAACCAGCATACAGTCTATTACTTGCTTCATATAGACTCTGGTCTGTTTATTTCCTGTTGTGTTTATGCTTTAAATAAACCTTTTTATGCCTGGTAACCTACGCGACTCCTCCAATCACTGCACCATGGGCTCACCTCACCAACCGTCGCACTCCATTCCTGACAAGAACTTGACCATGTCATTAGACCAATGCACATCGTTAACACCTGCTGATTAAATCATCGTTTCCATTAACGCAAATGGACTAAACATCCCCGAAAAGCGCTCTCAGGCCCTGCGCGATTTTCGATCCCAGAAGGCCTCGGTTGTGTTTATACAGGAGACTCATTTTCAAGAAGGGAAAGCGCCTTCTCTAACAAATTCTCATTATCCCTTGGGCTTCTATAGTCCAAGCAACGGCAATCTTGTTCCACAGGCGGAACCCGTTTCAGTTGCTTGATTCAGTGACTGACGCGTGAGGTCGTTTTGTTTTTGTAAAAGGGCGGATTCTGGATCAAGTTTATACCTTTGCCAACTGCTACGCACCCAACAAGGCGCAGCATAAGTTCCTATCTGCTACACTACGCACACTGGAGGTCTTTGCTGAGGGACTGGTGGTGTTGAGTGCCCCTGGAACCCTCCTGGGACACCTCTGCGGGCTGCTCCTCGATTCCACTGCACATCTTGCGCTCCTGCCGTAGATCCTTACATACATTTTGATTTGCAGATTGCTGGCGAACGTTACACTCCACAAGTAAAGACTTCTCATTCTATGCACACACCTCCCAATCCTACTCCAGGATTGATTACCTTTTTGTCCAGCAGTACCATCTCTCTACCTTACATGGCGCCTCAATAGGTACTGCCACATGGTCTGACCACGCACCGGTTACCATCACCCTACATTCCCCACTGTTTAAGCCGACCGCACCAAATTGGCGCCTTAACGACGCTCTCCTTTCAGACCCGCTTCTGGCTGAGGAAGGATGGCAGGTCCTCACTGATTTTTTTGAGGAGAATGCCACAAGAGATGTGGCATCCCCTATGGTGTGGGAGGCACATAAATGCGTGATCAGAGGTTATTTTATACGGAAAGGTGCTGAGCGGGTTAAACGTCGCTCAGCTGATATGCGCGACATCCAACACCAAATTTCCCAGATCTCCTCTGACCAGAAGCGGGACAGCGATCCTGAGACCATGACCCATCTGACCGAGTTACGTAGCTCGTCAACGGCACTCATGAATACGACCTACCACAGGACATATTTGCGTTCTAAAAGCCTTCTTTCACTTACATGGGGACAAGAGTGGGAGGCTGCTGGCGCGACTGATAGCCAAAAAACGCTCCGCTACGTATATTGCTAAACTGCGAGACACACAAGGGGCCATACAGAGATTGCCGGCTAAATTGCTGCAGATCGTTCGGGACTATTACGCCGCACTTTATGACTTACAGGGGACCCCAAGACCTGGCACGCAAATGCTCTGACATCATGGACTACCTGACTAAATATTCCTCCAAACGAATATCCCGACAAACATCTGACCTCCTTGACCGCCCCTTAACCTCAGAGGAGTTGGCCTCTGCACTTAAATCCTCTAAATCTGGTAGAAGCCCCAGCCCAGATGGTCTCCCGGTTCGATACTATAAACACTATGCAGGAATACTTTCCCCCCCATCTCCTGAAGGCATTTAATGACTTGGTAGGAGGGCAACATTTCCCTACACAGACCCTAAGTGCTAACATTACGATTATACCCAAGGAAGGCAAGGACCCCGACCATTGCTCCAGCTATCAACCTATTTCTTTGCTGAATTGTGATCTGAAGCAGTTTGCAAAAATTTTGGCAGACAGACTCAAACCCTTCCTTCCCGCTCTTGTCCATGCGGACCAAGTGGGGTTTATCCCCGGCCGAGAAGCCCGAGACAACACCATGCGGACCCTGCAGTTTATGCACCATGCACGTCGCTCCTCTCAGGCACTGGCACTCTTATCCACAGACACGGAGAAGGTCTTCGATAGGGTGGATTGGGACTTTATTTCCCTTTCCTTGACACATATTGGCCTAGGCACTAGTCTCCGCGCCTGGATAGGAGCCCTGTATGGGGACACGACTGCACGCATGTGTCAATGGGGTGTTTACGGCCCCATTTATCATCCGCAACGGTACTCGCCAGGGGTGTCCTCTCTCTCCCAGTTACTGTTCGTGTTGACTTTAGAGCCATTCCTGGAGGCTATACAGACAGACCCTAACATAATGGGGGTTACGGTGGGTTCTCAACAGCATAAGGTGGCGGCATATGCTGACGATCTCTTGTTTTTTACAACTAGACCAGAGGGGTCTTTGCCAAGAGTGTGTCACGTCTCGGCCTTGCCCCCTGGTGATGAAGGGTCTTCATGTTTGTTTTTCCCCTTTGGTGTGTCTGGCTGTGCTGTTTAGTGCTGATCTGGGGCTCTGTTGTGATCTCCTGGTCTGGGGTCACATGGCCCAATCACACAGACCCACTCCCTATATATTCCCAGCAGCACAGAGCCTCATTGACTGTTTGTGGAGTTTGATGGTGGTTCTGTCTGGTTCGTGTTTCCTGAGTTGCTGCAAAGCATTCCTGTTCAAGTGTTTTCTGGTTCTGACCTCGGCTTTATTTTTGACTATCCCTTCTACTCCCCCCTGGTACCGTATATTTCTGATCTGTTGCCAACCTCTGCCTGATTGACGATTCTTGTATGTTTCATGTTTTCTGTACCTTGTCTGTCTTAGTTTAGTATATTATTCAGAGGCCGCTTATAAGGACCTCTTTTAGTATAGTCTGTTTTGTTTACTGTCCTTCAGCCTGCTCACTTCACGGATTGTCAAGTGTATCTTTGTGTTTCTCCGACTGCCCTGCAGCCTGCTCAATTCACGGATTGGCAGGCGTATCATTGTGTTTCTGAGTGTCCTAAGTTGTCTGTCGGTCTTGAAGCCTTCGGAGCTTAGTGGCAATTCTGTTGTTTTTTGGTGCTCCTTGGTTTTGGAGAAATCCGTCTGTCCTTGTGTCCAGTCAGTTACTCACCTGCCTTAAGGGCTTCATCTCCTGTTCCAAGCCACCACGATGGCCCAAGCAGGGGCTAACCGTTACAGAGTGATGGTGACTTTTGAGGAATACGGCAGACTCTCCAACCTTAAGATTAATTTCTTTGAAATCGCATATCCTCAATGTCTCAGTACCAGAGCCTAGAGCCCAAGCCCTGAAACCACACTTTTCTTTTCAATGGGCAACTGACAAAATTTAATATCTGGGCATCTGGCTCTCGACACAGAGTTCCCACCTCTTCCAGGATAATTTTCCACCAATCCTTAAATCCCTACAATACGACCTAACGAACTGGAATTACCCACATGTCTCCTGGCTAGGCCGTATTGCAGTGATCAAAATGAATGTCCAACCCCGGCTTTTATATTTGCTGCAAACGATACCTATTGATCTTCCCACAGCGTTTTTTGCTTCCCTTCGGACCATGGTGGCCAACTATATTTGGAGGGGTAGACGTCCTAGATTAAGTTACCAAGTACTAACTAGATCGAGAGCAGCAGGTGGTCTGGCCCTACCTAACTTCAGCTTATATCATCAGGCCTGTCATCTGCAGCGGGTGGTGGAGTGGTCGAGAGAGATCAGTTAAGTTGTGGAGGGCAGTGGAGCAGGAGCTGTTTGGGAGACCGCTGACAGTCCTTCCGTGGCTCTCGCTGTCAGAGGGCAGGAGATTGGCCAGTTCATCGCCTTTTGTAGGGGCGACTTTCGGAATTTGGCGTCGGACTGCAACTAAATTTGGCCTGACTACCTTCCCTTCCACCATGACGCCGGTAATACACAATGAGAACTATCGTCCTGGACTAGATCCCCACTCGGTTAGACAACTGGTCCCAGCCCCTACACCACGCGTTTTACATTTCTTTCATGCTTCGGCTCGTAGACCACTGACAGAAGTAATGAAAGATAGACCCATTACATTTCTCCACGCATTTCACTATGCACAACTCCGACACTACCTAGATGGTATTCCTCAGAAACACCAGCTGGGACGCCCCCTACGGCCATTTGAGAGACTGTGTTGTACTACGGGACCGCTCTCACATGGCTTGTCACTACTTTACACTTTACTCAGGGATGCGACTTCAGATACACCACCGCCTTATATGGGAAAATGGGAAACCATGTTGGATATTGTGCTCGCAGATGAATAGTGGTCTAAGATTTGTGAATTGACTCATCACTGCTCAACCTCCTCTAAATCTCAAGAAACCGCTTATAAAGTCCTTAGCCTGTGGTACCGTACCCCCGACAAAATTAAACGTTTTGACCCCCAGGTCCCGGCACTATGCTGGCGATGTAACGATGCTCTCTGTGATATGCTACACATCTGGTGGGGCTGTCCGGTACCCCAACCTTTTTGGTCCAGGATACATGATATACTCAAAGAATGTACCGATCCCCCCCAGAGTTTACACCTGCTGCGTTAATATTACATCATAATGATTACTCCACATCTTCCTATAAACGCACACTGGCCATACGCATTCTGAACACAGCCAAGGCCTTAATACCTCTCTACTGGAAACAACTCACCCCACCACCCCTCTCACTGTGGTTCACACGCATAGAAGAACTCCACTCGGTGGAACATTTGGTGTTTAGTGCCTCTGACCAACTGACCCAGTACACCGCTATCTGGTCTAGATAGATTATCAGATCCACTTCCCGTGCATTGCGCAAATTACTTACCCTCCCTGCATAAACTCCTACCCATGCATTGATTTAGCACCTTGGTATTGAGATTAATAAAGTGATGTAAGGTCAATATTCATATTTCTCCTCTTTCAGTTCCTCCCCCATATCCTCCCCTCCCTTTTAAGTCATAATAACTGTATTTAAAGTGATGAGCCATGTTGGACCTGCGTGTCCTTATGCAGATTTCTTCTTCTGCACTAGTGAACCTGCGAGTTCAGCAATGTTTGCTCATTCTATGCCTTAACATGTAAACCAATAAACAGATATTTACAAAAAAAAAAATAATTCAGTTCGCATGGTGCTCCTGGTAGGTACATTTTTCTGTGGTATGTACAAATCATATGGTATGTATGGTGTTCTGTGCACATTTCTCTGTAGTATGTATATTTGCATATAGTATATGAGATCTTCTGCAGCTTGTACATATACAGTATTGAGCATCATAGTGAAGCAACATACTTTAAACAATAAGGCTAGGGACAGATGAGCGCATTTTCTGCGGCCACCGTCAAAATGTACGTTGATGCGTGCGCACGCATTTTTTCACGGAATACGCTTAGGTGGTAAGACGACCACAGTCGCACAGTCGCAGGTACTCACCAACGCAATTCTAGGGAAATCCGGCTGTTTGAACGTTATGTAGGCCGCACACTAGCAGCGTCTGACGTCTCCTAATCACGCACACACGCTGCCATGCGGCCGCAGCGCACTCTGTACGTCTGTAGCAGCGGTTTCACGTTCTGAGAAAAATGCGTTCATTTGCCGGTTGCGTGGTGTCGGCGCACTTTTGTAAGCACGTACTGCGTATATTGGCCGTCATTGGCCGTTATGTGCTGCTACTGCCGCCGTGATTTAGTGCGCCTGCACGCGCGTTCCGACTGCCCCACTCTGACCCTAGCCTAAATGGTACAGTTGTAAACTTCAAGTAACAACATCTACGTATGTGTAATAAAGAAAATCTCCTCAAGGTGTTGTCTTTTAAAATACACATCCTAACTAGTTTGGCATATTAGATGTGATAAGTCTTCTGTGTGTATTTCACTGGTTTGCACACATTGCTTATGGCAATTCAAGGATCAAAAAAAGGTCAATACGTATATTTTGGCATTATGATATTGTGATACTCTATATTACAGAGTACTATTTTGGGATATACACAGTATGTATGTTATGGGTAAAGCCTGAAATCCAGATAAACCTGACTATACCCAGCAGCTTTGGGTAAAGCCTGAAATTAAACTAAGCATTAGGCTTTACCAAGGTGTGCAATTTAACCAAATGCCTCTGAGTAATGTGTTTTCTGAGACTTCGCAGTGGCATACAACTCTAACCCTAAAAGTGTTGGGGTAGTCTACAAATTACCCAGCAAAGCCTGAAAATTGCATTTTTTGCAGCATTAGGCCGGTGTGAGATGAGCGCACTAGGTGCGCCCGTACTGGCGTAATAACCGGCACCCGCCTGTCATGGTGACTGCTCACTTGGGCCATTGTAGAGACTTGAATCAAGGAGGGATGTAGCCCTTGAAGCAGGTTAGCTCCTGGCTTAAAATAACACAGAAAAACCATGCAGATTCCGGACAAGAAATGAACAAGACTGAGTCACGAGGGACAGAAGGGCATAAAAGAAAACTAAAGGAATCCCTAAGCTGGGAAAGGTCCTTGATCTGGCCTCTAAGCAAATGTAATGAAGACCAACAAAACACATAAAACAAGAAACATATAGAATGGTCAGGACTAGCAGAGGTTGGCAACAGATCAGGTATACAGGTTACAAAGAGTAAACAGAATGAGTGGACAAGAAAGCCAAGGTCAATACCAGAGAACATATAGGAATGCTTTGCAGCAATACAGAAACCAGGACTTCACAGAACCTAAACTCACAAGAACAGAATATATAGAGTACAGGGAACAGACAGAGAATAGTCAAACAAGCCGAGGTCAAAACCAGAGAAACTATACATGAAATGCTAAGTAGCAACACGGGATCCAGGATACAGAAATGGAGGAACAGAAGTCACCTTCAGAACTCATACCAGGTCACTGAGCCTCTGTGCTGCTGGCAATTAAATAGGGAGCAGGTCTGATTAATTGGACATGTGACACCAGACCTCAACAACACAGCAGAATCCAGGAGCAGTATATGGCAGTATAGCCAAACACAGAAGATGCAGAGCTGCCCTGAATCCCTCTCAACACCAGGGGGCGCGGCCGAAACATGACACCATTGCAGCGTTCTGACGCTGCAGCGGGGCTGGTTACACGCTTGTGCGCACGCATGAAATGCATGCGCAACAAGTGTCCGCCCACAAAGCATCCCCATCGATGCGCTGGGATGCGCTTTGCAATGCTGAGCGCACTGAGTGCGCTCAGCGAGGTGGGCAGAAGGGCATCGAGTGGAAGAAATGCCCATTCTCACGGACGTTCCTTCCACGCTCGTCTGCCCCCGGCCTAACCCAGCACTTTTGGATAATGTGGACTTTACTCAGTAAAGCTAGCATTGCCCAACCAAGGGCTTTACTGGTAACACATATACACATACAGTTAGGTCCATATATAAGGACACAGGCACAAGTTTCATACTTTTGGCTCAGTATGCCCCCATAATAAAGTTAAAACAAAACAATCCAAAAGAATTTGAAGTGTAGACTTTCAGCTTTAATTCAAGGTGGTGAACATGAATATCAAGAACAAATTTTAGGAACTGCAGCCATTTTTATACAATGTTCTCCCACTTTCAGGGCTCAAATGTAATTGGAGAAGTGATTATAATCATAAATGTTTATTTTTAATATTTTGTTGAGAATGCTTTACTGGCAATGACTGTCTTTAGTCTGGAACCCATGGACATTACCAAAGACTTGGTTTCCTCATTTCTGACACTTTGTGGGCTCTAACTGCAGCGGTCTTCAGTTGTTCGTGGGTCTTTCCGCCTTTAGTTGTGCCTTCAGCAAGAGAAATGCATGCTCAATTGAGTTGAGATCATGTGATTGACTCGGCCATTGCAGAATACTCCACTTTGTTTCCTTTAAAAACTCCTGGGTTGCTTTTGCAGTGTGTTTTGAATCATTGTCCATCTGTATTGCGAAGCGCTGTCCAATCAACTTTGCTGCATTTGGCTGAATCTGGGCTGACAGTATATCTCTAAACACTGCTGAATTCATCCGGCTGCTTCCGCCTCCTGTCACATCATAAAGAAACACCAATGACCCAGTGCCACTGGAAGCCATGCATGCCCATGCCATCACACTTCCTCCACCATGTTTTACAGATGACATTGTGTGCTTTGGATCATGAGCTGTTTCAAGCCTTCTCCACACTTTTTTTCCCCTGTTATTCTGGTACAGATTAAGCTTTGTTTCATCTGTCCAAAGAATGCTTTTCCAGAACTGGTCTGGATTTTTAGATGTTTTTGGCAAAGTCTAATTTGGCTTTTCTGTTCTTCAGACCTATGAATGGTTTGCACCTTGTTAAGTCTTCTCTTGATTCTAGACTTTGACAATGATACGCCCACCTCCTGGAGAGTGTCCTGCACTTGTCTGGATGTTGTGAATACGTTTTTTCTTTACCATAGAGAGGATCCTGTGATCATCCATCACTGCTGTGTGGATGTCCAGGCCTTATTATGTTACTGAGCTAACCAGTGCATTCTTCTTTCCTCAGAATGTACCAAATTTTTGATTTGGCCACTCTTATTGTTGCTGCTATCTCTCAGATGCATTTGTTTTGTTTAGTTTTTAAAGACTTACAATGGCCTGTTTCACTTTCATGGACAACTCCTTTGAATGCATGATGTAGGTTAACAGTAATAGATTCCAAATGCAGATACCACACTTAGAATCAACTCCAAACCTTTTATCTGCTTACTTGATGAAGAAATAATGGAGTAGCCCGCACCTGGCCATGAAACAGCTTTTGATTCAATTGTTATATTACTTTTGGTCGCTTGAAAAAGGGGGATGGCTACTCTTAAGAGCTGTAATTTCTAAACCCTTCCTCCAATTTGGATGTACAGACGCTCAAATTAAACATTAGAGTGTGCATTTTCAGCACATATCCATATATAACTATAGCTTGAGTATGTTTTGGCAAATACCGGAAAAAAACTAAAATTGTGCCTGTGTCCAAATATATATGGATCTAACCATATAAAATAATATCCCCTATTATTCAATTAGCTTTGCTTGTTATCCCGATCAGACCATGACCTCCAGACAACTCAAACTGCTTAATTTAAGGGTTTGTTTTCACAAGTTGTGAATGTCCACCAAACCTTAAATTTCACAGAAGGTGGCCATCATTGTGGGTAACTCTCTCTAACCTGCATTTAAAGCTGTCCTGAAAAAGCGGGGGAAATGGCTGACACTCTTGTACACTAAAGATAGACCGTCTCTATGACAGGAGCCAAAAAAATTAAATTAAGCCCCCCCCAATAAGATACCTGTAAATATCCTAAGCTAGCAGTTCCAGAGTAAATAAATAAAAATGATCGCTTTGATGTATGCGCGCTTTCTTACCTTGTAAAGCAAATATGCTAATATATTATTCCAAGACACAAAACTGGCATTGTGTTACAGCGCTCTTCTCTCCGCCATTAGTTATTGCTTATTCAATCCCTTGTTTACAGAGGAAGGCAATAGAAGTATAATAAAGGGAGAGCGCGTTGTGTGTCATATTAAATGTGCCTGCTCTATGCTGTATGTGCACATACGATGACATTCTGTTATAGATCATCTGCTGGACAATAACCGTTGCTTATTCCCTGGCTGACAGTCGACTCTGTGTTTTGTAAGAGATGTCCTAATGTCTTTGACGATCACTACATGGCCACACATATCAGCAAATTTTCCAAATTAATGCTGAGACCAGTTTACAGTCTTTTGTTCCATAGCGCTTTACTCTTGCTGATTGTGTCCAAAATAATAAACCGAAGCCTCAGGGCAGGGTTTTTTTCCCCCCTTCTCAATGCTTATGATGAGATCTCATTCATCTAAATCTACTGGCCAAAGGAATAAAATAAATCAAGAATTTCCCAAATATAACAATATTTGTGTTGCGCAGATAATTGATGGTTCCAGCTGCACTAATTAAAATCCATCTGAGACTCATTAATCTTGGTCGCAAGGTCCAATTGCTACAATCGCACACCCAGCACAGAGCCTGTACTGTCCTTGCACTTCCTAGGTCCTGTCACGCTCTCGTTCGTCGGCGGAGAAGGTGAGATACTGGGAGGAGAAATAGTGCGATACCACAGAGGACATGTAGTTCTATAGGTGCTCTTATAATCCACTAGATCCTATACCTATAGAACCTATTCTGTTTGCAATAGAAGGTCAAGTCATGAAATGTTAGGGAATTGCTCGTTCTTATTCCAAGTTATATGCAGGAATGCTATTACACAAAAAATAGCTAGATTTCAAGTGTTCGGGTGAAATTTAGCTCCCGAAATGGACCTAGTGGGCCCATAGGACACAGGGAGGGTGGCATATTGCCGCCAATGCCCACTGGCATTTCAGCGCTGACAGAGGACTGCTCTGAAGAGTAACGATGAACTGCCAACACACTATATGTAGACCTTCTTCTTGAGTCATAACTAAATTGAACCTCTTAACCTCCCTGGCAGTCTATTTATTTTGAAAATTCTTGTCTGAAAACGGTCAATTATTATTATTTTTTTGCCCCCCCCCCCAGCGGCATCCGAGTGTGGCTCGGGGTTAAATTCCTATGTTGGAAGCGGTAACCCGAGCAACACTCCGGATGCCGCTGGATACATCACCTGTCCCTGCGCTCCCTCGATGTCCACCTCATTACTTCCTGGTTTCATCCTCGTGAGAAGGAATCCAGGAAGTAAAACGCTGCGATCGCCGGAGGAGACTGCAGAGATCAGCGAGGGAGCGGTGATGTATCCAGCCCGAGTGTGTCTCGGGGTTACCGCTCTCAGCGGTGAAATTTAACCTCGAGACACACTCAGGAACACCGCCAGGGAGGTTAAATGGATTTTCTGGGTCCCTAGTAGCACACTAAAGGTTAGAGTCTGGCCATAGGGAGGATGAGAAAGGTCCCAATGCCATGCTCTCCCTTTACAAGACATGCGACACACACACACACACAGGTAATTTCTAAGGATTGCAGTAGTCCTAAAATCATTTTTGGGTATAGGAAAGGATTGCAGGCGCATGAAAAGGGGAAATAGTTCTAAGTTCAATGAATCCAAAAATTGCATGAGTGTGATATTTGGGGGGCGGCACTATTTGAAGAGAAGAAAGTAGCAGCAATTCTGTAATAAAGAGGAAACAATAAGGATGGATGGGGATACACTCTGCAAATATCATACCTCATTTGGATGTACTGTATGAGATCAAAACATTGGTGGGCAGATCCAGCAGGATGCATGCCAGGAATGCAAACTACATCAATAACAACGGTGAAGCCCAAAACAGTAGATAAATCTGTAAAAGGAGTTGTCAATCCCCAAGGCCACAATGAAATGGGCAGGAATGAACAGAAAAGCGATGGAAAAGTGACAAAAGAGGCTGGCATTCCAGGTAAGAGGGGTGTTCCACTGTCTAGGCAGGACAGTCCCCGTCATCTTGGACTATCTTGCCTAAAGCGGGACAGTTGACAGGTTTGAAATCAAAATAGCTACTGATGAAAGCTTCAATCTGTATCCAAAGTTTATAAGACAGAGTTATAATGTTTAATAAACAGAGGCAGGCTGTAGGAATTCTAATAAAGCAGATTAGATGTTGAAATTCATTTTTCAGGATGATCTAATAGGTTTTTGCCCCCTCTTCTGCTTAACCTATTTTACGGAGAGTGGGCTAAGGCCTGTGTCAGACGAACGCCGTGATCACGTCCGTGTTGCCGCACAGTTTAACGTGCGTCGTAGCATAGAATCATGATCAATAGAGACCCACACCGAACTGCACACGCACAACGCACGTGGCAAATGGACGCAAGTTAGGAAAGAACGTAAAACCGCTACTACGGACACGCAGAGTGTGCCACTCCCATGTAGCGTCCTGTCTGAGTGATGAGATGTCAGTCGCAGCGCATTTACGATGTCCAGCACCATGATGCACAAAATGGCTTTTCATATCCTTTTCAAATTTTTATCTTTTTCATATTAATTTTGTTTTCCATATTTCCCTTTTTGTTTTCCACGTCCGTCAACAAAAACGGTGCGTGTGGTGTCTACAGTATCTTCCGTCAGTACATCCGTCCGTTGTGCACGCACGCCGAGTGCACGCAGACTGCGTCGTCGGACTCTAGCCTAAATCCTTGGTGTTCCTCAAAGGGGTAAAAAGTGTTCCCTGGTGGCAGGGTTGCACCGATTACCGATACTAGTATTGATATTGGTGCCGATACCGGGTACTGTAGGAGTACTCGGTACTCATGCAGTGTCCCCGATATTTCCCCCGATACCGGAAGAAAGCATTGAGCTGGCTTGCCGGCATCCGAGGGGGTGGGGCGCTGTCCGAATGCTCTATCGGCATTCGGACAGGCTCCTGCAGCTCACAGCATTCATACTTACCTTCCACGTGTGCCGCCGGCAAAGTTTACGCGCGTCCGCTCGTTGGAAAGCCCCCAGCCTCGATCTCGCGAACTCCCACGTGATCGCGGCTGGGGGCTTTCCAACGAGCGCATGCGCAAAGACTTTGCTGGCGGCACACGTGGAAGGCAAGTATAAATGCGATGAGCTTCAGGGGCCTGTCCGGCTGCAGATAGAGCATTCGGACAGCGCCCCAAGTCTGGTCTGGGGTCTGTGTGTGTGCCAGTGTGTGTGCATGTGTAATATATACACATACACACACACAGAGCTGGGGGCTATCCATGAGAGCTGGGGGCAATATCCATGTGAGCTGGGGGCAATATCCATGTGAGCTGGGGGCAATATCCACGAGAGCTGGGGGCAATATCCACGAGAGCTGGAGGACAATATCCATGTGAGCTGGGGGCAATATCCATGTGAGCTGGGGGCAATATCCATGAGAGCTCTGCGGAATATGCTGACGCTTTATAAATGAATAATAAAAATAATGAGAGCTGGGGGCAATATCCATGTGAGCTGGGGGTATATCCATGAGAGATGGTGGTATATCTGAGAGCTGGGGGCAATATCCATGAGAGCTGGGGGCAATATCCATGTGAGCTGGGGGCATATCCATGTGAGCTGGGGGCATATCCATGTGAGCTGGGGGCATATCCATGTGAGCTGGGGGCATATCCATGTGAGCTGGGGGCATTCTGTATAATATATATATATCTCAAGGGGGGATATATACATGTGAGCTGGGGCATTACATATATATATAGTGAGCTGGGGGCATTTTTATATGAGGTCTGTTCTTATTGGAAAGCGGTCACATGACATAAAAAAAGTATTGGTACTCGGTCTTAAAAAGTGGTATCGGTGCATCCCTACCTGGTGGTATATCATTTGGTCTACACCGTTACCTGGTGCAGATCATACTAGTTGCTTGCTCAGTAATGAGTCCGATTGCTCTGAAAATCCCCAGGTGTCACAGACCACTTGGAGGTTTCCTGGTATCCCTGTGGACAAGTTCTGGGTTAGCATGGATGGGTCCTTATAAACAGTATCTGTCACTTATTTATTTATAATGTATTTTACCAGGAAGGATACATTGAGATTTCTCTCGTTTTCAAGTATGTCCAAGCTGCATGTGGGTTGGCAAGAACCGGGGTCCCACAGGGCTCCTGAACCTATCATGGGCTGTCAAGCCCCTTATGGTAGCCCTGCAGGTATTTATACCAGCCATAAAGACTTCTTGCTACTGCCTATTCTATGAGATTGGACTCCAAAGTGTCCAATGAAACCATGAGGTAGCAATGAGCAAACAAGACCTGATGGGTTACAGTGCAATACACCTGATAGCTGCACCAGGCTATTAAAGCACAAACATACAGTATGTGTTATATGCAGATATTCACACAAACACTTTTGATATTGTAGTGTTTATGCACACGTGGCTTATAACATTTAGGCTGCAGAATCGGTAGTTGCTCGTTTTTTCCAGTTCTTCCTACAGGGTGTTTGAGTACAGCGCATTCGCACATTCCCCGGTGACATTTTGTTTGTGAGCCTAAAACAAGGTTTATATTGAAATCTTAACTGCATCTTTACAAGAAAATTTCCAGGTAATAGCCAGTGCATACATATATTTTTCTGAATCTGACAACGTTTTATAGCTGCAGATATTCTTTCCTTGTTACAAAAAAAGAAATGTGTCAAAAACTTGTGCTTCAGATAAATATCTGCAGAAATAGCTATAACTAATGTTAATAACTATGCTGCCGTGCAGACCATAAATACCAGAAAAAAATAAATAACTCCCAGAGACAACTGTGCAATGTACATTATAGCAAAGGCAACATTTAAGTAATCAATCACATGCAGCCAACACAGTCATAAGGAGGGTTTATGAAAATACTTGTAAACATTTATTAAATGTAAATCCCTTTCCTGGATCTATGTTGTAAGTGAAACCTATTTTTTCATGCAATTTGGCCTTTGTCACGGAGCAGATAAAGGGGCAGAATTCTTTTCGTGGCACAGTTCGCTTGCACAGGCACAGGGATCATAGCGGTGATGTACTTGCGTTCCAGTGGAAAATGACAACAAATATAAATAATAAGGCACCTACTGGGACTTAAAGGCATTATTTTACCTGGAAATGCATTGTTATTAGCAAAAGCAGAATTCTCTGATAAATAATAAATGCACAGTACATATAATACAATGGCATTGCATAGTGATAAAACACGGGCGCCTATATTAAATTGGCATTCTGGTGTTTTTTTAAATTAACCTGAAAGAAACTAGTTATAAAAATCTATGAAAAAAATAAGTATTTTAGCAACTGAAATTATTCAAGTTTTCAGCACACAAGGAGTTTTTTTTTTTCCCGGTGGTCCGTGGACTGCAGCTCTAAGTTCCTTACTTTCTTGGTTCACAGCAGGGTGAGGGTTTCGGTGAGTGTTATGCTGAGGTCTCAGAGATAACGTTATAGAGGGATAGAGGAAAGCAAAGGTTTTGCTACTAGGTGCCCTGCTTTTGGAGGCATCGAGGAAAAGCCACTTTTGGTGTAGATCTGAGAGACAATAGTACTATAGGTGGCACAGTGCTAGTCAGCAGGAATGGATTGAGGTAGAATTGCAGGCCTAAAATTCGGAGGGGCTGGGGCGGGAAAAAGGCAGAAAGGAGGAGACGGGCCTCATTCATATAGTTTGAATGAGGCAAAGTGTTTTGTTGGCCAGAGCATGGCTTGGACAGTCCGTGGGCTGAGGTCGGGGGTCAGCCTGAGCCCACGGCCATTACGGCCAACAATGCACTTGCCAGACGGAAAGTCTTGGCCTGCTGGCCATCATGTAGCTAGTCTTTCAAAGGCAATACTAGAGCCTGCCCCATTCATGTTGCAGGCATACAATGTACACACCCCGCATCCACACCTTCAGATATTCAGGTCTATTCACTAAATGTGTAACTTAGGAGAACTGGCAGGAGAAGAGAACAATCAAGACCAAATAGCCAATTTGGAAAGTGAGATAAATGGAAGACTTTATTTTGACCTAGAATTTTCACTTCTCCTGCCAATGCTCCTGAGTTTCACCTTAGTGAATAGACCTAATTGGAAGGTATAATCAAGACAATGAAGTACAGAAGTGCTACCTAAATGCAGATCACAAAAGATGGTGTAGCGCTGGTTTTAAAACACTGTGGTTGTAGTACTTATTTTTGGCCACCAGAGGGAGACAAGCGCAATGTAAGACACTGGACATTGGGACTACGTTTTCCAGCATGCTTTGCGGGCGGGAACAGGAAGTGGGTGGGAAAGAGACTTCCATCCGCAGCCTCGTGGAGAGAACCGCCAGAGCGCGCAGAGGAGTGAAGAGCGCAAGACGCACGTGAAAGAGATAACGATCGCGACCAGGCCGGAGCGCAGGTGCGGCCTTGCGGAGCTGGAGATCGGTTTCCCCTTTACTTGCCAAAGACCTAGCAATCCACCGCTGGTAACTTTACACAGATACAGAGTATGCTGAAGGACCCCGAGTTAGGAGACCGCAGATGATCTAATGGGAGTGCAGGCGGTGAGCTGTGCATCTTGTGGCAGACACAGACAAGCAAGACAGCGGATCCGGTGGCACAGAGTCCCAGTTAAATCGAGCGGAGAGACGTCCTGGGTTGAGCAGAGCGCAGAGTATCTGGTGGATGGGTGAGAGGCCTTCCCGGCCACAGTAAAAATAATAAAGCACGCTGCAGTTTTGTCAAAACCTACAGGGCCCCAACGTGACTAGTCGAAGACACACCTGAAATCATTCACTGGCCAGTTGAATATTGTACCCGGGTACCAATACACGCATACACGTACGGGACTCACACTCCAACCACAAAGGGGTTAAAATTCCTTTTTCTTTTCCGCTACGCGTTTCTCGCATTACGAACTACTGTAAATATATATATACGTATACCGTGTTGCTCTTTATATGCCAGTTTATTCAGTAAACTATATAACTTATAAAATCCACAACAGTGCTGGTGTATATTTATTCCCAAGTGCGGGGAGACTGACCCGAGGTTCAAATTCAGCGACTCCTCCGGGAGTGAGCGCTACAATGGCTATGAACTAAACGTCCCATGATGCTCAGCCTTTTGGTATTATGGAAAATATATCTGACAGAAAAATGCATAGCAAATCATCTGCTGATAATGGCAGGATTATATATAAACATGTTAGGTTATTCTGTAAACTGAGAAGTTACAGGTTCGTGATGAGACTTCTGTATTGCCTATGGATTGTGGATAAGGCTTCATGCATGTCCTGTGAACTACTTACCATCTGATCACTTCCCTTACAACTCTTCTCATGGTGACTGGGCCACAGGATAAATGACAAAGGCTGAGGCTTCCCCAGAGTGCTCCGATATCATATCATTGTGACTTCAAAAACCTCTCCTCAACTCCAGCATAGCTGGACAGAATTTGGAAGTGGAGAGGGGGACTACACTTCTTGAACTTCCATGGTTTTGAAAGGTTGTGTGCTTTTTTAAAAAAATAAATTGTGTTTCCATCTTTTGTTCATTGTGATTTTATTCATGAAATTCAGTAATAGGTTCTTCATTTCTATTTTTATTATTATTATTATTTTTTTAAAAGACTGAAGAATTTGGAGTACTCCTTAGAAGATATAACCAGAAAGGTTTGGCTGATAAATTGTGGCAAAATAATTTAACATGCCGTAAATGATTAAAATCCGAACAGAAATTTACACTTATTTGGCATTTATGTTATAGCATTTTCACATGAGATCAGTGGTGTATTTAGGTTTTGTGCTGCCCTAGGCCTGACTAAACTCGTGCACCCCCTATTTAAATTTGGCTCACCCCTTCCTGTCAAGGTCACACCTCTTCCTGGTTAAACCCCGCCCTTCCTATTTAGGTTCCACCTTTTCCTTTTTAGAGCTCTGCCTTTTCCTCTCTTTATATTAGAAGTGTACACCAAGTGCCTACTTGTATATTTTGTATATCATTTCAAATGTATCTATTGAGATAAATAAAATTATGAAATGTTTAAATTCCAGCATTTTTACAAAGATCAGCCACGCATGTCAAGTATACTGGATCACAGCAGCTCTAATTGGTTGAACAATAAAATCCACAGAAACGTGCACTGTGTATGAGCGTATCAGAGCTGCATAGCAATAAAACCCACAGAAACGTGCATTGTGTATGAACGTATCACAGAGCTGCACAGCAATAAAACCCACAGAAACGTGCACGGTGTATGAGCGTATAAGAGCTCCCCAGCAATAGAACTCACAGAAATGTGCAGTGTGTATGAGCGTATCACAGAGCTGCACAGCAATAAAACCCATAGAAACGTGCGCTGTGTATGAGCGTATCACAGAGCTCCACGTCAATAAAACTCACAGTAATGTGCGTGGTCTATAAGCGTATACCAGCTGCACAGCAATAAAACTCAAGCTCATTTCATTTAAACCCCCACTCTTTCCAATTCATAACCCCCCTTTCATTTTATTTAACCCCCCACTTCCTTCATTTAACCCCCACTTCTTTCATTTAACCCCCTACTTCTTTCATTTAACCCCCTACTTCTTTCATTTAACCCCTACTTCTTTCATTTAACACCCACATCTTTCATTTAACCCCCCACCTATTTCATTTAAAGACCCCCACCTCTTTCATTTAACCCCCGCACACCTATTTCATTTAAACCCCCCCACCTCTTTCATTTAACCCCCGCACACGGCAAGGAATAACCTAGGGGGGCAGTTGCCCCCCCTTGCCCCCTGTAGAGACGCCTATGATAAAGAGTAAAACTGTAAATAAATATGAATATATATAAATTGGTGAAGGGGGAGACAATGTTTTTTCCTTAATTTATGTAAATGATAATTATTTGTACTTTGATTAAAAACGCAAATAACATTTCAGTGTATAAATGATAGAATAGAGTTCTACACACAAAGGCTGGTTTATGTCACGTGACTGCCTCAGCGTTGCTAAGGATGCCTGAGGCTACCTAGGCATTGCTCTGGCAACCTGAGGCCTACACGCCGCGTCCCAGCTCCGCTGCCCGCTGTGCTAGTTGCCATGTCCACTCAGGTGCTTGTGTCCCGGCCCCCAGCCCCGCAGAGTGTCCCCGTCGGCACTTCACCTCCTACTACCAGGCGACCTGGCGGCTGGGCTGGGAGCCGGCGGCTGGGCTGGCGGCGGAGTCACCTCTCCTTCCCAGGCCCCCGGCATCTGCTCTGGCAGGTGGAGCGCATGGGAGGAAGTGACGTCATAGGACCACTTCCTCCCAGCACATTTGCTCAGCGGCCGTATTCACGGCTGCAGGCGGCAGGTCTTCAGTCCGGCAGGTCCCACCGAGCAGCGGAGTGCCGCCCCCGATAAATTGCCGCACTAGGCCTTGTCGGCCTAGGCCAAGATACAGCGCTGCATGAAATGATGTATACACGTAGCAATAATATATTTTGAATCTGCCGAGTCCAGAAAAAAAAAAAAAAGCAATATATAATCTGTCTGGGTTTTGCAATTAAACATAATTCGGAATAGTGGCTAAATGTGAGGAGCAAAAATGGTCAAAATGGTTAAAGGGTTAAACAAATTGATAATGCTTCCTAGTTATTTCCATTTTTGGCTATTTTTATTTTAACTAATTTGAAATAGGTGCATAATGGGTTCTCAGGACTGCTCAATATATATACAGTGGATAGCAACAGTCTACACACCCCCTGTTAAAACGTCAGGTTTCTGTGATGTAAAAAAATGAGACAAAAGATAAATCATTTTAGAACTTCTTCCACCTTTAATGTGACCTAGAAACTTTACAACTCAATTAAAAGACAAACCAAAATCTTTTAGGTGGAGGGAAGTAAAAATAAAAAACTAAAATAATATGGTTGCATAAGTGTGCACACTTATAACTGGGGGATGTAGCCTTGTTCAGAATTAAGCAATCACATTCAAAATCACGTTAAATAGGAGTCAGTACACACCTGTCATCATTTAAAGTGTCTCTAATTAACCACAAATAAAGTTCAGCTGTTCTGGTAAGTCTTTCCTGACATATTTTTAGTCACATCCTACAGTAAAAGCCGTGGTCCGCAGAGAAGCTTCCAAAGCATCAGCGGGATCTCATTGTTAAAAGGTATCAGTCAGGAGAAGGTACAAAAGAATTTCCAAGGCATTAGATATATCAGGAACACAGTGAAGACAGTCACCAAGTGGGGAAAATATGGCGCAACAGTGACATTACCAAGAAATGGACGTCTCTCCAAATGTGATGAAAAGACGAGAAGAATACTGGTCAGCAAGGCTGCCAAGAGGCCTACAGCAACATTAAAGGAGCTGCAGGAATATCTGGCTGTGTGGTACATGAGACAACAATCTGCCGTGTCCTTCATATCTCTGGGCTATGGGGTAGAGTGGCAAGATGGAAGTCTTTTCTTACAATGAAAAACTTCCAAGTCCGGTTAAATTTTGCAAAAACACATCTGAAGTCTCCCAAACGCATGTGGGAAAATGTGTTCTGGTCTGATGAAACCAAGGTAGAACTATTTGGCCAAAATTCAAAAAGATATGTTTGGAGCAAAAACAACCCTGCACATCACCAAAATAACATCATACCCACAGTGAAGCAGGGTGGTGTTAGCATCATGCTTTGGGGCGCTTTTTCTTCCGCTAGAACCAGGGCCTTAGTCAAGGTAGAGGGAATTATGAACAGTTCCAAATACCAGTCAATATTGTCACAAAGCTTTCAGGCTTCCGCTAGAAAGCTGAACATGAAGAGGAACTTCATCTTTCAACATGACAATGACCCAAAGCATACATCCAAATCAACAAAGGAATGGCTTCACCAGAAGATTAAAGTTTTCGAATGGCCCAGCCAGAGCCCAGACCTGAATACTATCAAAAATCTGTGGGGTGATCTGAAGAGGCCTGTGCACAGTAGATGCCCTCACAATCTGACAGATTGATAGATTCATACCCAAAATGACTGAGCGCTGGAATAAAATCAAAAGGTGCTTCAACAAAGTATTAGTTTATGAGTGTGCACACTTATGCAACCATATTATTTTTTACTTTCCTCCACCTACAAGATTTCAGTTTGTTTAACCTCCCTGGCGTTACGATTCAGACATAATTTCTATGCCAGAATCGTTACAATTTTTTCCGGCCCCCTTGCAGTATTAGTGTTGCTCGGGGTTAACTTTCAGTGCTGAAAGCGTTATCCTCGAGCCACACTCGGGGCTGTATACATTACCTGGCCCTGTGCTCCCTCGCTGTCCCCCGCTGTAACCTCCGAACAATCGCGACGTCACACTTCCTGGTTCCCATCTCGCGAGAAGGGAACCAGGAAGCAGAATGCCACGATTGCCAGAGGAGACTGCGATTGCGGGTGTCGGCGAGGAACGTAGGACAGGTATGTATACAGCCCGAGTGTGGCTCGGGGATACCACTTTCAGCACTGAAAGTTAACCCCGAGCAACACACGGGAACAACGTCAAGGGGGTTAAGTGGAAAGTTTTGAAAATTTTATAGAGGCTAAATAAATCACAAGAGTTAAAGAGAAGGACATGCACAGAAACAAAATTCAAGCATAAAAGAAAAAACAGACAATTTCAGGCCCCTAAGTCAGTTGGGAGCCATAGTCGCCAGAGAGGAGGCAATCCATGTCAGATGCGAATGGTACATTCTGCAGAAATAGAACGGCAGACCCTCAGCTAGAAAACAAACACCCAAACTCCACCACCAAGGAAGAGTGGCAATAAAAAAAAATATGTGACAGTATTGGTGCTTCGCAGAAAGCAGGGTCGGAATTGCAAGGGAAAGATGAATAAGAGCGAGCTACTGGGGGGGATGAAGAAGGATTAAGAAGGGGGGGGAGAAGAAAAGAGAAAGAAAATAAAAGGAAAGGGGGGACAAAAAAAATGGCAAATTGTGTAGGTGCTGGAATAAGGAAACCAGCAAGGGGAGGGGGGGCAGGTTGCCCCAAACCCTCCAATACAGCAGGACCTCCCGTCACCAATGGGGATGACTGGGTCCCGATCTCCCTCTAGCAGTTTGTTTTTTAACGGAGTTGTGTTTATAGGTCACATTAAAAGGTGGAAAAAGTTCTGAAATGCATTATCTTTGTCTCATTGTTTTACATCACAGAAAGTGAGGGATGTGTAGACTTTTGCTCTCCACTGTATATATGCAACTGAACCCATCTTAGCAGAGCTTGCAGGGACAGCATTTCCTGGAATGTCACCAACAAACATAAAATGGGATCTTTAATATATTGTGAAAAGTCCCATGACATATATGACACTGCAGGATTTATTAAGGCAATTATTTAAGCTAAATGGTGTATTGTCACTCATGAGCAGAGGGTAATATCAAACCATTTAGAGCCAGGGGCAAATGCTCTTTGTTTCTCCAAGCAGCAACTTCATTAGAGATCTGAATGGAAACGGGTCCCCTTTAATATATGTACATTAGGACACCTCCTTATTAATCAGCTTCACAAATTAGTTTCCTGAGGGCAACCAGATCACAATATGAACTTAAAGCATATTTTTTAGTGCATGTATCAATCTAGAATATATATTTTACATATATAACTGTACTGTTCATATCTATTAGGCTGTATGTCTGGCAACAATCAACTACTATAAAAATTAAGGCGCAGCAGGAAAAAAAAAGGAAATTAAATTCCTCCACTACTTAAATTGATAGAGAAAATAAGTCATTGTCTTCTGGAACCCCAGAGTCATATGCAAGAAGTGAATGTCACATGCAGGATATGATTGAAGTCAGATAGCTTAACTCATCCCCTTTTGAAAGCACAAAGTCCTTTGTATTTTCTTCACTTTATTAGGAAAATAACAGCAAATTAAAGGTGACTTGAAGGAAGAGAGGGGTTCTCAGGTGTACCTTGTTATAGGGGGACGTGGGTAGAGAGGGCTTTTCTGGTGTGCTTTGTTATGGGGAGAGGGGGAAGAAACAGGATGCAATTACCAGTACAGAACAGGATCTTCACTCTGTGGAACACTGACAGGAAGGCAGGCTTGCCAAGGAGGAAGTGGGGCTGGGCCAAACTATGTGAGTTAGACAGAGAGAGTGGAATAATTCATTTTAAGTAAAAGCAAGGGGGAAAAAAATAAGGAATCTGGTTCCATGACACATTGAAACAAAAAATCACTACCAGACAGCAGTGTTGGTCTTGTTAGTGCACAACAGCAGTGGATAGGCTTGTGGTATGTGCTTGCATTGAGGACGACAAAAAAAGTGAGCTCCACTAGGCAAATTGCAAATGAGATAAGTCATTGTGATAAACATTTACACGACCAAACAAATGAAAGACTTGAGTTGCCTGCAAAGCTCCTCTGACACACACCTTGTATCGAACAATGAATTTTGGGTAGGACATGCAATTAAAGAAACACTCTACTGAAAAGTCCTTTTTTGCCCTCAAATAATTGGGCAGAGGCTTCTGACATCCTCTCTCCAATTTTTTTTTATTATTTTTTATTTAGCCCCATTTTTTACTCCCAGTTTGTGCCTTGCCATGCATAGCTCGTCCTCTTTAGCTCAGGGACAACTGAACCCAGACGTTCATGAGACTTTTCTGCGCAACTTGCGTAGAGTAGGCACGGCAAACTGCAGTGCAAAGGACTTGCAAACTTTATGTACGCAAGTTCCTTGGCGCCTGCACACAACAATGGATCAGAGCTGCGTTTATGCACAGATCCAATTCATCGTGGCCTCTTAGAGACCGATCACTAATGTGATTGATCTCAAAGATAGTGACTTTGGCACGCTTTGTGGGTGCCGACGTCACTGGTAACTGGCAGTCTGGAAATTCAAATTCCCCGGCTGCTGGTGACACTGGGTGGGGTGGAGCAAAGTCCTCCACGTCACCCAGCTTTTTAACCGGTTCGGCTGGGCTGGGGGAGAAGGGGGGGCACTCCTCACATCCTGGGCACTTCAGAAAGATAAAGTGGTCCGGCTGTTTAGCGTGCTCGTTTACGTCTACAATTTCTCACTTTTTTCACATCAGAAGCCTGTTGTGGTGCAGTCTTTGGTTTGTCCTTCAATGTTGAAATGAAAGACAAAAAGAAGGCCTTCTGCTCAAAGACCAAGTGGAATGTGAGCTAAACAATATGAAACAACGTCAAGAAAACTATCCCATCACATGATGTACAGGACGCTAGCTTTCTATATAATCGCTGGTTATAATGGCTGTTTTTTGACTGGGATATTTATTTCACAGCAAAAATACACAAACTTGTCATTGCAATTTGTCACACTTAATTTTGTGCGTTTTAGGTCATAACAAAGACCAGTTTCCGCGTCCCTTAGCTATAGCATACTGGCGTGGAACACAACTCATCTAAAAGATGATGAAAAGGAGAGAATAATAATAAGGACAGCTGGTCACATCCACCATTATGGGTTCTCATCCCAAAGGGCCCCCTTATCAGCCCACTTATGACCAGAGAAAACAATGATATTCTGCAGTTATTCCTCGTCTAACACAAGATTTATAAGTCAGTACAGATAGCATTCATTCTTGATAATCATTATTTATACAGTAATCTCCGTCCTGTCCTTTTTATATACACATGTATATCTCTAGAGACTGGAGTTTGTTTCCATTAGATGGGGTCGTATTGCCCAAAGGTTACCAAAAAAAAAATGCTAACTACCCTAAATGACAGCAAAAATGTAAGCTAAGGTACATTAAATATTTCCATAGTATATTAATAAAAATGAAGGACTCGTCCTGGGTATTCAAGTTCAAAATTTATACCCTAAAACAAAAGAAAGTAATTACAGTAAAAGAACCAAGACCGTTCAAAGGTATTCCTTACCAGGTGGTATAAAGCCGAGTGTTAATGGAGAATAAGGACACTGGCATAGTAAAAGGCAATGCTTAGTCTTGATATTTATTTTTTTATCATTTCTTTCATGTCTAGAGATATTTTATCAGTATATTTGTTTTTAAAACATTGGTGAGATCTAGTCAATGCACTCCTGTGGGCCGAATAGCATTTTGATTATACTATGCTAATCGTCTAATATAAACACATATGTTACAAAAGCAAATAAGCAAAAAGCATCGTAATTAATCCCTTCATGATGGCGGGTGTCGCCCAGGCAGGGTTAACACCGGCAAGGCGTACCGAGCGCGTCCTCTCTTCGCAGCCATGTTCGGCCAATATGTTGTCCTACAAAGGTGATCTCCTACTCACCTTATTTTACAGAGAGTGGGCTAGATCTCTGGTGGTTCAATCAGTGGATAAAAAGTTTGTCCTGTTACATAGGCTGAAAAAAGACATGCGTCCATCGGGTTCAGCCTCTCCCACATCACCTACTGCTGTTGATCCAAAAGAAGGCAAAAAACCCAGTCTGAAATGCTTGCCAATATGCTGTTGGGACAGCATTCGGTGTACCTCTAGCTGGTGCAGACCATACTAATTGCTTCCCCAGTGATGAGTTAGAGTGCTCAGCACCCAATGCTGCAGCCCCCTCCCCCCCGGAATTTCTTGCTATCTCAGTGGTCCAGTTCTGGGTGACATGACAGACTCTTACATCAGTGACACTTTGCCAAGCTGCATAGGTTTTCGCAAAGACAGGCCCCCTCAACATATCATGGGCTGTCACCCCCTGGTGGCAGCCCTGCACACGACTGTCACTCAACAGATGGTATGCCGAATATCCTGTATGCTGAAGATTAGTGTAACGCTCACTCCCGGAGGAGCCGCTGAATTTAACCTCGGGTCAGTCTCCCCGCACTAGGGAATAAATATACACCAGCACTGTTGTGGATTTTATAAGGTATATAGTTTACTGGTCTCAAATAAACTGGCATATATAAAGCAGCACGGTATACATATATATTTACAGGAATTCGTAATGCGAGAAACGCGCAGCAGAAAAGAAAAAGGAATTTTAACCCCTTCGTTGCCGGAGTGTGAGTCCCGTACAGGTTGTGTCCCTAGAAGGTGTGCGTGTATGCGCGTGTTGGTACCCGAGTACTAGATTCAACTGGCCAGTGAATGAATTCAATGTGTCTTCGACTAGTCACGTTGGGGCCCTGTACATTTAGACAAACTGCAGCGTGCTTTATTACTGTACTGTGGCCTGGGAGGCCTCTCACCCATCCGCCAGATACTCTGCACTCTGCTCGACCCAGGACGTCTCTCCGCTCGATTTGGCTGGGACTCTGTGCCACCGGATCCGCTTGTCTTGCTTGTCCGTCTCTGCCACAAGATGCTCAGTTCACCGCCTGCACTCCCATTAGATCAACGCGGTCTCCTACCTCGGGGTCCAATCTGCAGCTCTGTATCTGTGTAAACCTCTCAGCGGTGGATTACTAGGTCTCTGGCAAGTCACTGAAACCGATCTCCAGCGTCCGCAAGGCAGCACCTGCGCTCCGGCCTGGTCACAATCGCTCCCTGTCTCACGTGCGTCTTACTCTGTTCACCCCTTGGCGTGCAGTGGCTCTCCTCCGCACGAGGTTGCGGATGTGTCCCGGTTCTCCCCACCCACTTCCTGTCTCTGCCCCAAAGCATGCTGGAAAACGTAGTCCAAAAGTGTCCAGTATTGGTTTACATTGCGCTCGTCTTCCCCTGGTGGCCAGAAACGAGTAATTACAGCAGCAGAATTAAACCAGCGCTACACTAGCTATTGGACCAATGATGTCAACACACTTTGCTTGCTGACATCATCCAATCTCTGTAAGGGTTTGCAGGAATAAAGAAACAAGCGCTGGGGTAGAAAGCAGTTGTGGGTTAGTGCTGCACACTTGCCACCAATCCATCTATGCGTGCAGTTGCTTGCCATAATGAGCGCTTGCGGGAATTGACGGTGCACAGACAGCACTGATCTCGTAACTTAAATAAATTGTGTAAGTTTTGTATCACAAATTAGGCAATTTGAAAAAGTAACTTTGGACTTCGGCATTTTGAAGCCTTGAAGAGGATGCCAGCGCCACTGGAGAAAAAGTATTTACACATTACTAAAAGGGATCTCAAACAAAATAATTAAGCAGATGCTGCCAGCAATTACTATTATTATTATTATTGTCGTCATTTATATAGCGCCAACAGTTTCCGCAGCGCTTAGCAATGTACCTCTACATTGCACTATGGCTACAATATCTCATCAGTGGTTATCACATTGAGCTTTAAGATCTCCTCAGATGAAGAGATTTCGTAGGCAATACAACCTGGTTCCAGTGCCACCATGTGATAATTTTTCTGGGGGTGTCACTTAGTGCTGCACAATTGGCCCTCATTATGGCGCACTAATTTCACAGTCAGTATGCCAACAGTCAATCAGGGCTGTCCTGTAGGATGACCCTATGCTCAGAGCTATCACTCAACCCATCCACTTGCCATATGAATTGATGGCGGCGAATTATTGACAGGTAGTTATTCGATTTAGTTTAACTCATGTGTTGGCAAAACATGCTAACACACACATTTGCAGTGATTCCTAATCGAACGAGCCCACCTTCCAATGTGCATGTCCGTTGCACTTTAAGTGGACACGGCAAATGGATTGGTCTTCTCCCTTCTTTTCATCCCAAACCCCTGGTTGCTGGGAATGACCCTCAAAGTGGAAATCTCCCCTCCAGCCTGAAAGCTGTCAATCAGCAAACGCTGTGGATTTCTGGTGGCTGGGTTCACTAGGGTTGATACCTCTTAATACTGATGTAGGTATCGGATATACGGCTTGCATGGCTCCAGCACCTGTATGCCTGCATAATTTCTCCGAAGAGTTAAGCTGGTATAACTTTTTTCTCAAATACCACACCTTGTGTCTGATAGGACACCAACACTTCCAATGGAAAATAGATTTTAATTATTTTATTACTATTATTATTTTTAATGTTATAGTTTACTAATAATAAAAAGTATCTACTAAAAAGATCAAGGCTGGTGATCACACTGATTTAGACACATTACAATGTCACCTCTGTGCCAAAATGCTGAAAAATACTTACTGATATACGCATGGGCGATGCTTTCAGACAGCAAATGCAGCCCAGGGCACTGGCAGAGCTGTCACAGTGATCCCACTATCCCCCCTATGCCTCCCCTTCCATTCATGTTTGGATGTGTATCATCTATGGAATGAAAGTGGCCTGCAATAATTTACTGTTGTGTCGCCTAACAGAATGTTGTCTTGTGAGTGTCATGATTTGCAAAGGCAGGATAAGGACAAGGAAAAGAAATACACAAGAAAAAAAATATTTAAAAAATAGGTGAGCAATTCAAGAAATGTCGTCCTGACTTTAGAACAGCTGATGGTACTGAACAATATTTGAATTGATGTATCTGGGATCAAAGCCATAACGTCTGGATATGGAGAGCAGGTGGACACCTTTTCATAATTGTCAAAAATCAGGTTTTACAGCGATAGCATGTAAAATCGTGTACACCCTGAATGACAACTCCAACTGCATGTCATAAATGTCTTGCAGCTTTTTCCTCGTATGAGCGGAGCTCCAAGATCTATTACAATCAATCTTCCCTCTGGAGAACATTATTGTCAATCTTACACTATTTCTTTTTTTTTTTTCTGCTGGCTCTAAATGGAATTCCATAGTATACATTTATTATTCTCAGACTGTTTTGTACCATTTCTACTCAAAAACAGCGATGGTGGTGTTCATTTCTTGTGAATCTACCCCATATTGTAGCTGTGCTAATCTATAACGGAGTTAAACTCGGTTACGTAATCCAAGGAACCAAAAGAAAAAATATTTTTTGTTTGCAAGAGACTTTATATACAGTATATATACATACAGACAGAAAATGTTTCAGGTTCCATATGTTTAGTCCCAGCTATGGTTTTCTCGGTCTTATCCGCAACTTGCAAAATTGACGTTCATGCCAAATACCAACCATTCCTGCACTGCTCTACTTTTCTATATTAACGATAAAGAATTTATTCAGTACTTCTAACCTTGAGGTCTGACGTAAAAAAAAAAATAATAATTGACAAAAAATAAAAAATAAATACAATTTGCATATCATTTGATAACCCGACTCAGAATTTGGCTCAATGTGGAAAACAGTATAAACTCAAAACAAGTAGATCTGCCAATTCATTTCGATTATGGCCGTGTGCATTTAACAAGAGAAAGAATATGGTTATCTTCCAAGTTCCAGGCAATCAGAATGCCGTAAACATCTATAATTACTCAGAACTAGGATGCTATAAATTAGAACAGATTACTAAAAATGAAAAGATTGCGGTTTTTACTATAAGGTATGCCCTGCTCTGGACAAATACGCACTTCACAATTTACTGAACATTGTAGCTAGATTTTTTAGCTTTTGTTTTCTAATAGTGAACATCAGAGGGAGTGCTTAAAGGCTAGGGTCAAACGAACGCATTATTCGCAGCGACCGTCAAAAAGTGCGTGCAAACGCGTGGACGTATTTTTTCATGGAATGCGCGAAACGGTCATACGATGCACATTTTTGTGCGTAATTTTTTTACGGATCGCCAATAAAACACTTTTTGCGTCTGGACGTTATGTTGGCCGGACATTAGCAGCGTCTGACGTCTCCTAAGCACGCAAACATGCCGCTAGCAGACGCAGCGCACTCTGTACGTTCGTACTAGCGGTTCTGCTTTCTCGAAAAAATGTGTTAGTTTGCCGCTTGCGTTGCACGGCCGAACGTTCGTGCGGCCGTACTTCGTATATTGGCCGTCATTGCCCATCATTTGCTGCTACTGCGGCCGTGATTAAGTGCGCCTAAACGCACGTTAAAAATGTGTTAGTCTGACCCCAGCCAAAAATGTAGGTATGACATTTTTAATGCACATATGATAGAAAGGCTATAAATAAAAATAAAATCCCTAACAATACATCCATAGACCCTGAATAGATGAATGGGCCCCTAAAAAAATCCACACACCCTGAATATATGAAAGGGCCCCTTAAAAGACACCTGCATAGCTGAATATATGGAGGAACCATCAAAAACACTCACACACCTTGAATATGTGATGGAGCTTAACCTCCCTGGCGGTCTAATTTATGCCAAATTTCTTGTCTAAAAGTGGTCAGTTTTTGTTTTTTTGCCCCCCCCCCACCTAGCGGTATCCCGAGTGTGGCTCGGGGTTAAATTCCTATGCTTGAAGCGGTAACCCCAAGTAACACTCGGGATGTCGCTGGATACATCACCTCTCCCTGCGCTCCCTCAATGTCCCCCACAGCCTCCTCCGGCGATCGCGACCTCATACTTCCTGGTTCCCTCCTCGCGAGAAGGAATCCAGGAAGCAAAACGCCGCGATCGCCGGAGGAGACTGCGGGAATCAGCGAGGGAGCGCAGGGAGAGGTGATGTATACAACCCAAGTGTGTCTCGGGGTTACCGCTCTCAGCGGTGAAATTTAACACCGAGACACACTCGGGATAACCGTCAGGCAGATCAAGTACGGAGACCCGCACACCCTGAATATAAAAAAGCGCCTCCTTAATAGGGCCACTTGGAAAATATGTCTTTAGTATGAGACAGATTTAGCACTTTTTTTTAACTTGACTTTTTCAAAAGTGAACATGCAGATCCCATCGGAACGGAGGTAACAAATTACTCGTGACAGGCACACCTGTAACAATTTTATTATAAAGAAATGTACCCAAACTGTATGATGAACGTTCCAGAGGAACATCATCATGTGAGCATCATGTTGGAAGCTCTGGGCCCATCGTGTTTCCAAATATCTGCTTCGCAGAACATTACATTTCTCTGCCTGTTGAGAGGTGACATCCTATCATAAGCTGACCCTGTAACAAGCGCAATGTAAAGGGGGGATCCCTGGACATTCAGGGATATTTTTTTTTAGAAAGAATTTTACCAGGAGTATGTCCTGGGTGGCGAGTCTGTACCGTTAGGTGTCTTGTCAAAGGACACTTACTGGAGAGGTGCTCTAGCCGGGATCGAATCTGTGTCTCCACAGTCTCTCTCCGCGCAGAGCAGTGATATTGCTGGTAAAACATGAAAGAATTAACCACAATCTCATTTCAACCCCCACTGTAATATTTTAAGTATTCATATTTACTGTAAAAAAACAATGTTACTTTATTTTCTTGTGGTTTATTATTATTTAGGCACAAAAGTTAATGGTGGAATTTCGTTCTATGGCTCATTCACATTAGACAAATATTTATATTTTCTAGAAAAATAAACACCGTAAAAATATCTAATCTTTTTTTGGTTCTTAACAGTTGCTCCTGGCTTGTGGGGTTTGGAAATTTGCCAAGTTTTGGTTAATTATCTCCAAGCAGCACAGTTCCCAGTTTGTTTTGTGATGAGGCTGGTTTCCATGATGTGACAAACATTATGACATCATTAGTTGTACGGAGCGGTGATTGGCCTCTCTTGTTTTGTACTGGTAGCAGTTCTTGTTCCAGATGCTCTCAGGTCTGTGATGTCATAGATCTCCATTCTTTGCTCTGCATGCGTTTCCGTCTGGATTGATCATATGACAGAAATCTCTCAGTCATACGGAGCGAAAGATGGTGAACCCCGAGATAGTTAGGTTTATTCTTAAGGTTACTGTAGTTATGATTAGTCTACTGTATTAATGTTAGTTTTAGAGAATTTGACAGTAGTATTAGAGAAATGGTTACAAAGGATGGAAGAAAAATATCCCAGAACCCCAGAGGCTGAGAAACTTTGCCAGTACCAGCAGCTGCAAGTTGAGATCCAAAGGACCCTCCAATCTATGGAGACTACGATGTGGATCAATGATGTAACCTTGTATACGGACAAGGACTAGCACCAAGACCACCACCTGGAGGCTTATATGGAGGCGCTGACAATTAACAACAACCGTCAAATCCAAGGTGGTGGTTAGAAAGAATATAGCAGGGCTTGCGTGGGAAGGACCAGAAGCTTGGGCTTATTAAGAGTAATTTGAAAGAAGTGGAAGCAGCTAGAAAGTAGACCTGAAATTATGGACTGTGAGTGGGTACAGCAGAGTAGATAAATGTAGTTCTGGTTGTGAGTATGCTGTGTGGAGAAAGAAAAATTTAGTAAGAGTGAACAGGGGAGAAGGGGAAGCAGAGGGGAATAGTCTAAGAAAAAGAGGGAAATTTTAAACAGACAACTAATCAGCCAGAAATTAATAAGTGCACATATAGAATACAGTTGCAAGAATGGAACAGACTGGCAACTGGACGGTATGTTGACACTGGATACCTTGGTCCTGATTACTGGGAGCAGAGTGGAGAAATGTAAATCTGGTTATATTGGTCCCGGTTACTGGGAGCAGAGTCTCATATTAAAGTTTGTTTTATTTTAAATTGTATTAATTCTACAAGAGCTTTACTTTTAAAAATGTGTAGGCGGAAAAAGAAATATGTAAAATAACATTAGGGCAGAGTACATTTGTTTGTTTTCTAACAGCACAGGTCAGTACATGGTATAAAGGAGAGACAGTAAATACTGGTGTATCGTCAGTAAACTGTGCAGCTCCAACACTGCAGGGTGAAAAGGGGCAAGACCCAGTTGGGGTGCATCATCAGTATTGTAGAAAAGGTATGGCCCTGTCCAGAAAGCCAATTAGGAGGACCCCTCCACAAGCTGCTTGTCACCCCTGTGTTCACTAACCAGCACTATTGGGATGCACTGATACCATATTTTTTTTTAAGACCGAGTACAACTACCGATACTTTATTTCAGGTACTCACCGATACGACTACTTTTATTTAATGTCATGCGACTGCTTTCCAATAAATAATTTAGGATTTTGTTGAAAGTCTGTCCAAATTAAGTTAATATTGAAATTAGGGTTGCACCGATACCGGGTACTGCAGGAGTACTTGGTACTCGTGCAGTGCCCCCGATAACGGAAGCCAGCATTGAGCCGGCTTGCCGGCATCCGAGGGGCTGGGGCGGCTGTCCGAATGCTCTAGCGGCTGGGGGGCCTTACAACGAACGCACGCGCAAAGACTTTGCCGGCGTCGCTCAGGAAGGCAAGTATGAACTCGATGTCCGAATGCCGATAGAGCATTCGGACAGTGCCCCAAGTATGGTCTGGGGTCTGTGTGTATGTGTAATATATACACATACACACACACGGCGCTGGGGACATATCTATGAGCTGGGGACAATATCTATGAGAGCTGGGGGGCAATATCCATGAGAGCTGGGGGGCAATATCCATGAGAGCTGGGGGCAATATCCATGAGAGCTGGGGGCATAATCCATGAGAGCTGGGGGGCATATCCATGAGAGCTGGGGTGTATCCACGAGAGCTAGAGGGCATATCCATGAGAGCTGGGGGCATAATCCATGAGTTGGGGGGCATATCCATGAGACATGGGGGGGCATATCCATGAGCTGGGGAAATATCCATGAGAGCTGAGGGCACTATAAATGCGACCTGGGGCATTATCCATGAGACCTGGGGGCATATCCATGAGACCTGGGGGCATATCCATGAGACCTGGGGGGCAATATCCATGAGAGCTGGGGGCAATATCCACGAGAGCTAGAGGGCATATCCACGAGAGCTAGAGGGCATATCCACGAGAGCTGGGGGGCATATCCATGAGAGTTGGGGGCATATCCGTGAGAGCTGGGGGGCATATCCATGAGAGTTGGGGGCATATCCATGAAAGCGGGGGGCATATCAGTGAGAGTTGGGGGCAATATCCATGAGAGCTGGGGCAATATCCATGAGAGCTGGGGGCATAATCCATGAGAGCTGGGGGCATATCCATGAAAGCTGGGGGGCATATCAGTGAGAGCTGGGGGCAATATCCATGAGAGCTGGGGGCAATATCCATGAGAGCTGGGGGCAATATCCATGAGAGCTGGGGGCAATATCCATGAGAGCTGGGGGCATTTTTATATGAGGTCTGTTCTTATTGAAAAGCGTCACATGACATAAAATAAAAGTATCGGTACTCGGTATCGGTGAGTACTTTAAAAAAAGTATTGGTACTCGGTCTTAAAAAAGTGGTAACAGTGCATCCCTAATTGAAATGTATGGCCAGATACTCCATTTACCCACTGCCTGCACACACACACACACACACCCCTCATCTCAGATATATATACCCACTCAGCCATCAGACACACACATATATACCCACTCAGACCTCATATATGTATACCCACTCAAACACATGTATATCCACTCAAACACATGTACTCACAGACCTCAGATATACCCAAAGACCTAAGATAAACACCGGGGCAGCTGCCCGAATGCATTAAAGACATTCAGCCAGCTTTCCACTAAGTGGCCGCCGGGCTGTGATGCACTCTTGCGAGATGTTGTGAGATCACGGCTGGAGACCGCATCACAGCCTGGCGGCTGTTCGATAACGCGGCCAGCCAAAGGGGAATGCTGGGACGAATGCTTTTAATGCATTTGGACAGCTGCCCAGCCCCTCGGATACCGGCAAACCAGCCCAGCGCTGGCTTCTGGATACAATTCCAAAACGTGGATATTTATTGAATGAACTCACACAAGAGAAACATTTCTGCAGTCTACCAGACTTTCTCCAGCCTGTGACTGCCAAAGTGTTGCTCTTTTTGTGTGTCCAATAAATAGGCGCATTTTGGAATTTGAGGGCCTCGTCTGTCTCACTTTGGATTTTCTCTCTGAGGCCTTTATGTTGCTCTGAACCATTGAGCATCTTTTCCGGTCTCCGTGTGTGCATTCCTATTTGGATTCCTAATTTAAATAGTAATTAGACCAAAAATAAAACTGTAAAAACCAAAGCAAATTGTGTGACGTTGATGAAGAAATTTCAAAACGTTAAAAAAATAATGTAGTATTCAAAGTTTTGTATTTCTGGTTTCACTTTTTATTGAGATGGCATTTTCGCATTACAGGATTTTTATATATGAGCTGTTCTGTTCTTTAGATTTGGGGTCAGGACCTACAATTCAGGATATATGTCTACTGGAGATTGTACAAGGGCACACCTCTGAGTGACATGGGAGCTAAACTCCCCTGTGTAGCGTTAGGTTTACAGGTTGTTTTATTATGTGATTACGGGCTTGTAAACTACACATGAAGTTACTGCATTTTTATGGCAATATTCTTTAAGATTATGATAATAAAGAATTTTTATATAGTACACCTCTGTGAATTATTGTTCCTTTTGTTTCGGGTTTTATTTCTTGGTTGGGGGAATTTGTTTGCAGTCTCATTTTATGGATTATGGACTTTATATATTGTTGCAACAAAGATAGCAAAACAGTCATCTGTCTCACAAGACGATGGTAAGTATGAATTGAGGGCACAAAGGAGGGACACCCAATTCTCCTACCTCTTGTACAGTGCCCACGTATATGTATTTTAACAAGATTATATGTACTGGGGAGGGCAGGCACCAAAATGTCTTTCAGAAAGTGTATCGTCCTTCCCAGTATCACTTCTTATGAGGAAGAGTTACATACTTTAAGCAATATGTAAAGCAAGAAACTACAATAAAGTTACTGGGGTATCAGTTTGTTTCCATTATATTTAGGTCTCTGATGACAGTCAAATAAAATGGTCCAACAGGTCTATTCACTATTGGTGAAACTCCGGAAAATTGGCAGGAGAAGAGTTTAATCTAGACGAAATAGCCAATTTGGAAAGTGAAATAAATTGAAGAATTGTCCTGGTTTTGCTATTTTGACCTATAATTTTCACTTCACCAGTCAATTCTCCTGAATTTTACCGTTAGTCCGGGGTCAGACAGGTGGTAGTAAGAGTGGAAGGAGTTACCGTGAAAGTGGACATTCCTTTCACTCAACGCCTGTCTGGCCACCTTGCTGAGAGCAGTGCTCAGCACCGCAAGGTTCGATCCGCCTATGGAGGATCGCGATTTGCAGCCCCGTCAACGCACGTCTAGCGTTTTGACAGGGAGGCTTTGTGCACAGACGCTTGTAGCGCGTGCAATATGTTCGCACGCTACAGCGTGTGTCCGGCCTAGTCGCAGTGTCACAATGCTGTGTCAGACGCCAGGAGGCACGTCAGTACGGGCACACCTATTGCGCTCGTCTGACCCCGGCCTTAGTGAATAGACCTTCAAGTGTTCAAAGAAAGAAGAACAATTTGTCACCAATCTGAGTGTCCATAGGACAACAACATTATCCTAGGCGAGTTAAGCCTGCCTGTGCAATAAAGTGTATGGTAATTTCAGATAAATTATGAATGGAATAAGACATCTTTTTTGTACATACACCAAATAAAATTCATGGGTTTGTAAAAGCAGTTAAATATGGGGAGTGATTCCAATTTGCACAAATATTTTCACCCCTTTTTATTTTGACATGCAAATCTTGGATAGGATATCAGAATATATTCTATATGAATTATTATATCAGCTACTCTTTCAAATCCATTCCAAATTGCACATGCGGTTTAGTTTGATAGTCATGTATCTGAACACAGTGAACTGTTGTCAGTGGTACATGGCGTGACCCCAGAGCAGGACACAGGGAAACCCTCAGGCAAGGACACACAGGAACAGGCGTGAATAAATGTTTTTTACTCAACAGGAATCCGGTGGTCGTGGACCCTACATGCTGCTTGTCAGTGCTTCATGATAACTGCTGCTGGGCTTGGAGCACTGGACACAGCAGGCTTGGAGCATAGAAGCACAGTGGGCTTGGACCACAGCAGCACAGTTGGCAGTGAGATGGTACAGCACAAAATGGTCCAAAACAGATATGATGGGATCCGCTGACATAAAAGGCTGGTACTCAATGCAGATTTAATTGCAGGGTCTGTGGGCAAGACAGAAGCTTGAGAGCTGGTAGAACGTCAGCAGGGAAAACTGTGGTTTGGACCAGAAAAAGCAACTCCAACGGGGAGACTTATGAACAGAGAATGAACTCTTGGGAAAAATGCCCTTAAGTAGGGAATTGGTCAGTGCTCTGTGAGATAGGTGGAAGTCCTGTAGTGGATGGACATACTGGCCAGTGGAAGAGCTGGTCTGGATCGACTTATATATAGGGTTCAGGGCTGGAATAGTGACAGCTGTGAGCTTTGGCCATTACTATAGTGCAAGCATGCAGGGGAATACACTGAATAACATTAAAGCAGAATTTGAATGATAGTTTTTAACCCCTTCACTGCTGAGCCCATTTCACCTCTCTGTGCTGAGCGCAGCATGTTTCAACGTGATTCAAAGTCATGTTTTATTGTAGGACCCTGCCAAATTATATATTCTTAGCAGACTCTGCAGATTCATAATAGATCATTATAATATGTATAGATCATTATAATATGTATACATCATGTCCTGCCAGAATGATATAACGAAAGATGTAAAAATATGACTTTCTATTCAGAATTCAATCATTTACAGTGTGTAAAATATTTTTTTTTAACATTTTTTTTATCACCTAAGCCTTTATGGTTATATATTCTATGGGGTACGCTTTTAAAAAAAATTAGAAATGGGAACCCACTACTGAATTTTTCTGAGACAATACCTAATTTTTGCTAAAACTGAAAAAATGAAATATTCTGCTAGTGCAGCATCATTGTTCACATTATGACTGAAAAGTGTACAATAGTGCTGCATTCAAAAAAGAAATTTTATATATATTTATTTAATTAGTTACATATAACCTGACCGGGTTTGGTATCATCGAAAAGGCTATGCTCCAGCCTTTAGCTGCCACCAATCACAGGGATTTTCATAGGGAAATCCCTGGGCGCTGTGCTGGGTTGCTAGTATCCAAGGGGCTGGGGCTGCTAGCAGAATGCATTCAAAGCATTCATCCAGCATTCCCCTCCGTCTGGCTGCATGTTCTCCAAACATCTGCTGACCTTGTGGTCCTCAGAGCAGCTGTCGGGCTGTGATGTGGCCTCCAGCCGTCATTTCTCAGGGGTCGTGAAATCTCGCAAGAGTGCGTCACAGCCTTCACAATCCGGCAGCCGCTCAGAAGTACACGTAGCCAGCCAGAGGGGAATGCTTTTAATGCATTCTGCCAGCAGCAGTGTCTGAGGTCTGTGTGGGGTATACATGTATCTGACGTCTGTGTGGGGTATACATGTATCTGATGTCTGTGTGGGGTATACATGTATCTGACGTCTGTGTGGGGTATACATGTATCTGACGTATGTGTGGGGTATACATGTATCTGAAGTCTGTGTGGGGTATACATGTATCTGACGTCTGTGTGGGGTATACATGTATCGCCAGCTCAGTGCAACAGATAAAAACTGAGACACACACCGAGAGGGTGTCGCTGCTTCCCTGTGTCGCATCTCACTCAGTGTGTCACAGCCTTTAGTGTCTCAACTAGTAGAAATGACTCCATGTAAATAAGATTCTTTACTCATCTTCAAAATTATGTTAGTGAATTAAATAAGCTCCACAGGATGTAATACACCTTATAAAACATAGAAATAGCCTTGTATCTTGCCCCGCCTCCAGCGTCATGCCTTAAAAATGCAAATGTCCCTCTTTGGCCATTTGAAACGTTAGTAGGCAGGAGTATACAGCATCTGTTTTTTTTTTATCATCACATGAATCTAAAAGCTCAAATAAGAACTTTGTCCAGCAAATGTTGACGGTGTTTTACTACCATGACAGGTAGGCCTGAGGAAGTCATTCATATTCCATGCACATCCAGTACTAAAAGTGTCTACACGCTAAATTTTAAGCTTGCTTGAGCAAAGCTCTCCTCACCTTTTGTTTCTGTTCACCTTAACTTGTTTGTCAGAATGTATTTGATTTGTTTGGTTTGAATATGTGTTGTACAGTAGAGTGGAATATGCTGAGGGCTCTATGAATAAAAATATATATATATAATAAAACCAACAAGCGCACGTCAATTCTTTGCAAGATCAGGAATAGCCTTTCCAGAAGATTATACCACTACACATCACTAGGTAATATCTATAATGGCAGTTCAGAGGTAACATCTCAGAGGCAGGTCACAAAATCTACTAGCCAGTGAAATTTGAACAACCTGCTCCAAATTGATCAACTAGAGCTTGAAATCGGATTTTCTTAGCTCAAAAATCACTAATAAATTTCTGGCCAGGGTAGACAAAGTGGTTAAACATTAACCCTTCTTGATCTTCTCCCATTTTAACCCTTAACATGATCTAAAATCCCCTTCTTTCCAGGACATAGTAATAGTAGTTCGATAAATAGACAATAATTACAATAACATTATTCATACATAACACAGACGATAAAACACCCTGAACCCTACAGGTACAGAGTGACTTTAACCTAGAGCATCTGGCCTGCACCTCCCAAATACATCTCTAGGCCCATGTATACCAAGATCAAAGTGACGCACATCACAATTATCACTTATTATTCATTGAGGCATTCTCAAAATGGTATTTGCAGGGAGCCCAAGATGCTTTGTCAACAGGGGTGCACTGGACTGATATATCTTTCTTGACAAAACCTGCCCCACAATGGCTGAATGGAAGAGGACAGTTAGGATATTCACACATTTGGAACCATGACTTATCGATTCCATTCCCACAGCCCAGGAGACAAAGCAGCACTGTATGATGCAGCTGCATATTTTCCCTATTATCAATCCTCATATATAACCGCATCAATAGACACTGGTACACAACAGTCTAGTTTACGTATTATTTACAAAATACTGCTGATATCAACTAGGGGAGGAAATAGGAAATAAATACTATTGCAGAAGGACGTTAAGGATATACCTTCTGGATACAGCGTGTCCTTATGGTTTCAATGAGAAGCTTGAGTGGCATTGGTTCCAGTAGGTACATCCCCAGGACATCTGCTGATTTAGGCCTGCGTCAGACGAACGCAGTGATCACATCCGTGTTGCCGCACAGTTTAACGTCCGTCGTAGCATAGAATGAACAAGAGAGACCCACACACGAAGCACGAGCGCACCGAACTGCGCACGCACAACGCATGTGGCAAAACGGAGGCAAGTTCAGCAAGAACATAAAACCGCTAGACGGACGCGCAGAGTGCGTCACGTCCGTGTAGCGGTGTGAGTGAGATGTCAGACGCAGTGCATTTGCGACGTCCAGCACCTTGACGCACAAAATGGCTTTTCATATTCATTTGGTTTCCCATAATTCCTTTTTTCTACGCCCGCCAACAAAAACGGACTGTGTGGTGTCTACAGTATCTTCCGACAGTACGTCTGTCCATTGTGCACGCACGCAGAGTGCACTCAGACTGCGTTCGTTAGCCTTAAGGGGAGTTTACTTTTTATTTCCTTGCCAGGTCTCTGTCTATTTAGAGGACCGGTGTCCCTTATCATTAGGCTTTGTTTTGAGCCACACTGCCACATATCTGCACCCCCAGGCCTTTTTGTGCCCCTTGATTGTGTATTCATATTTATAGAATTTTATGTATATTACTATGTGTGTATTTTTGGCAAAACTTATTTAAATATGTGGTGAACTGTTTATTATTTATATATGTGGTGAGTAGTTTATGGTTTTTTTAAGACCTCTCAAGTCCCATGATGGAAATGAGTACTCATAGGGTTAATGAGGGTCCCCCCTGAGACTCATTCTATGCCTGCCAGCCACCCTACGGACATTGCCATTATCAGAGGAGTTCCTGGAAGGTATTCTCCCCTCTATATTTGGTATTACGCAAGTGTGAGTTCGGCTGGGTCTCGCGCATTTGCTTGGACACAGTTCGGACTCTTGCGAGGCAACCGGGACTCTCGCTCATGCAGTAGTGAGGATTCCACGATCTTTGTTTTGACCGCAGCATTCACACATGCAGAGGCTATGGCAAACCACAGAGAAGATCAGGTTCCAGAAATCGGAGGACACAGGCTGCGGGGGCATCTCCAGGTTGACAAATTAGGTCTGATTTACTGGTTGTACAGTGGGGCAAAAAAGTATTTAGTCAGCCACCAATTGTGCAGGTTCTCCCACTTAAAAAGATGAGAGAGGCCTGTAATTGTACCGGCTGGATGGAGTAGAGGTAATGTCACCGCTCTGCATGGAGAGAGCCTGTGGAGTCATGGGTTCGATCCCAGCGAGCAACCTCTCCAGTAAGTGTCCTTGGCAAGACACCTAACGGTACATACTCGCCACCCAGGACATACTTGAAAACGAGAGAAATCTCAATGTATCCTTCCTGGTAAAATACTTTCACAAAAAAAAAAAATTGTCATCATAGGTACACTTCAACTATGAGAGACAAAATGAGAAAAAAACATCCAGAAAATCACATTGTCTGATTTTTAAAGAATTTATTTGCAAATAATGGTGGAAAAAAAGTATTTGGTCAATATCAAAAGTCCATCTCAGTACTTTGTTATATATCCTTTGTTGGCAATGACAGAGGTCAAACGTTTTCTGTAAGTCTTCACAAGGTTTTCACACACTGTTACTGGTATTTTTGCCCATTCCTCCATGCAGATCTCCTCTAGAACAGTGATGTTTTGGGGCTGTCGCTGGGCAACACGGACCTTCAACTCCCTCGAAAGGTTTTCTATGGGGTTGAGATCTGGAGACTGGCTAGGCCACTCCAGGACCTTGATATGCTTCTTACGAAGCCACTCCTTCATTGCCCGGGTGGTGTGTTTGGGATCATTGTCCTGCTGAAAGACCCAGCCACGTTTCGTCTTCAATGCCCTTGCTGATGGAAGGAGGTTTTCACTCAAAATCCCACGATACATGGCCCCATTCATTCTTCCCTTTACACGGATCAGTCGTCCTGGTCCCTTTGCAGAAAAACAGCCCCAAAGCATGATGTTTCCGCCACCATGCTTCACAGTAGGTATGGTGTTCTTTAGATGCAACTCAGCATTCTTTCTCCACCAAACACGACGAGTTGAGCTTTTACCAAAAAGTTCTACTTTGGTTTCATCTGACCATATGACATTCTCCCAATCCTCTTCTGGATCATCCAAATGCTCTCTAGCAAACTTCAGACGGGCCCAGACATGTACTGGCTTAAGCAGGGGGACACATCTGGCACTGCAGGATTTGAGTCCCTGGCGGTGTAGTGTTACACTGATGGTAGCCTTTGTTACTTTGGTCCCAGCTCTCTGCAGGTCATTCAATAGGTCCCCCGTGTGGTTCTGGGATTTTTGCTCACCGTTCTTGTGATCATTTTTACCCCACGGGGTGAGATCTTGCGTGGAGCCCCAGATCGATGGAGATTATCAGTGGTCTTGTAGGTCTTCCATTTTCTAATGATTGCTCCCACAGTTGGTTTCTTCACACCAAGCTGCTTGCCTACTGCAGATTCAGTCTTCCCAGCCTGGTGCAGGTCTACAATTTTGTTTCTGGTGTCCTTTGACAGCTCTTTGATCTTGACCATAGTGGAGTTTGGCGTGTGTCTGTTTGAGGTTGTGGACAGGTGTCTTTTAGACTGATAACAAGTTCAAACAGGTGCCATTCATACAGGTAACGAATCAAGGACAGAGGAGCCTCTTAAAGAAGACGTTACAGGTCTGTGAGAGCCAGAAATCTTGCTTGTTTGTACTGTACTGTAGGTGACCAAATACTTATTTTCCACCATAATTTGCAAATAAATTCTTTAAAAATCAGACAATATGATTTTCTGGATTTTTTATTCTCATTTTGTCTCTCATAGTTGAAGTCTACCTATGATGACAAATACAGGCCTCTCTCATCTTTTTATGTGGGAGAACCTGCACAATTGGTGGCTGACTAAATACTTTTTTGCCCCACTGTACATGTTATGTAAATAAGCGTTGTAAGTTACTGGCACTTTTGGGAGCACTCACAATGAGGAAGGGGCTGTGCCCCGAAACATTTGTGGTTCCTTTGCATCTCCATACTGAGTAAATTGGCTGCACTTATGGGCCAGCATATTGCAACCTGTTGTGGCTGTGTGTTTTTCTCTTCACTTTGTTAAGTTTTTTCTCCTGTTTGAGGTGCACAGGGGGCTTACTCCATATGTAATATTACAAAGTGAAGGAGAGATAATGGTTTATTGTATTTGCCAGTAAAAGCCAAGAAGACACCAAATATTATTCAGAAAACACTACAGCAATGGTGATCCACACAAAGTAATTCCTACACGGCGGAAGGGCTTCGCCATTCATTCTTACTGAAGATAAATGCATACTTTAATAACAAAACCATCCCTTAATTCAGACTTTGTTCAGACGTCATATCCTTGGCTCAAGAAAGTAAAAACAATTTTCAAATCTGTTTCTTGTTGTATTGTAATATTTCTCTCTTTTTTTGTGGGGGTTATCCAGCATACATGACCAGGGCAATGCCAGTCTAGGTCACTAAACCAACAGTAGCGAAACCCAGATGTGACCCAACAACCCAGGTGTTCAGGAAAAGTGCTGTTAGGAGTGAGGATTGATGATCTAATCAATCTGTCACTCTCAGATCCTCAGCAGGGTGAATGGAGGGGAGCTGGAGGTGGATAATATTCAGAAAGCAAGCACATGCTTAGTGTAACTTGAAATTGATGCTGACATTTTCAATTGTGAAAAGAAATTTTTTCCTAAGTAATATAGGAAATAACTCTTCTAACCTTCCGGAGGATGTCAGATAATCAGAGAGCTTATTTTCCAAAAGCAAACTTCTCGAAGATGAATTATGAATAATCAGAAGTTTCTGATGTGAGCTTTAAAGGCTCGAGTCAGCAGTTTGTTGGTTTAGCTGGTACTTAAAAAAAATCCTCAGAAGATATTGATAGTATTGAACATCATATAAATGGCTGTCATCTTTTGACGAGTGGAGCAATTCATATTTATACCTTAATAGGTACATTCATTGTGTGCGATAACTTTTCCATTTCATACCGATTCGAGGGAGACTGTTCAAACAGCACGTTTCAGACATTAAAATTCTCTTCAGTAAAAACAAATAACGGCTGTGTGAAGAATTTACTATACTAATCACTCCAATGTGCTAGCGTCGTGAGGGAGCACCTTAGCCAAGGTCAGTAAAAGTAATGTGGCTGTAACGAAGGACCATAGGCCAAGGTTGGTTAATCACTACACTCAATTACTTTTCCAACAACACTTAACAGATTATTTCCACTTTCTTTGTCCAATGAGTTCTTCCTGCTTAGACTGAATGTTGGTGGTGACTATATAGTAGGTCTAGCCATAAATTTGTTAGGACAAAGAATAAACATGGAATACCAGGAAATAACTGGAGGATCCAGCTAGTCACTGATTTTCGGCCCGCCCTGAAGCTAACATGCGTCGTTGGCAGCAGGGGGGCGGCCTGAGTTCAGGCCAACTCTCTTCAGCCAGCCACGCGTGGCGTGCGTCGGCTGCAGGGAGGGGCAGAGGTGGCCCATTGAAGACAGTGGAGTGTACCTGTACGCCCTGCGTCTTCAAAGCCCTCCTGCCGCGAGGACAGCAAAGAACATCCCGCGGCAGAAAGGGGTTAAAAATACCAGGGAGCGTCAGCTTATGTGAAAAATAACATCTACTTCCACGTATCCATTTTGCTAGGATGTGCTTCATGATCTTCAGCTTTGCAGTAGTTGTAGTAATAATAATGTGATAATAATTATCAAAACAATCTATTCCACTACTGAAAAGGATTAATTTTATAGAATAGAAAGACAAGGTCCATGGAATATTACAATTAGCCCAACCAAACATGCAAAAATCAAAGACCTGTCTCAGGAAAATAGTATCTTCCACCGATAGGTCATGTCAGCTATCTTCGCTAAATGAGGATTGTCTAGAGATGCAATTTCTCTTGGAGAGTAGCAGACTCTTAAAATCAGTTTTTCCTTGGGTAAGGAGGTCTGAAAAACTTGCACATCTTACTGCCCTTAAGTCCTGGCTAGGTCAAAGAGGTCAAGTGAAAATGAAACAAATCCTTGGACAACATACGTATACATACAATACTTCAGGAAGGTGGTACTCTGGATTTGTTTGGCGAGGACTAGCTTTGCGGCGTGCCTGTTTTGGCAATAAAGGTTTCCTTGGGTAGCAGTGAAAGAGTAGATAGGAAATTAAGAACATTTCGGGTATCCCCAAAGCCACATCTTTTGAAGAATACAACAATTAGTAAAAGAAGAGTAAGAATAGACTTGTATGGTAGACACATATCTTGTCACGCACACATATTTTTTATTACCACGTTCCATTTACCTCAGGGTCTGAGAGTAGTTATGTAAAATAACTAGTACCAACTAGTAATATGGGAAAGTGTGATCGGTTACATTCATTAAACTTTATTACAGTGGGAGCTTGTGATCAAATAAGACTTAAAGATGGCTGCTCCCTCAGAGTGAATAGCCAAAAAATAAATAATAAATATTTTCTTAAAAGTATACAATACAAAATACACAGAGGCTATTTTACACTTAACCTTTCATTTACATTAATAAAAAATGGTGCTTTTCTTTAATTGAAATACAGCTTTGTTATGCTGTATGAAATTAGCAAGAGTTCAGCTTTTCAACAGGAATCTGGAGGCAAATGGACACCGTGGCAGCCTTTCATGGCAACACAGAATAAAGACAGCGCTTTCCAAATTTGCATATTTGATTGCTGCATTTGTTTAGCTCAATAACGAGTGTTTGAACAGCAAAGTTGTAATTCATTTCAAATTTAGCACAGGGGTTTAATTGCTAAGTAATTTGTTTGAACAGTTTAAACAATTTACAATTTAGTCAACATAAAAATTTGTGAGCAATCATATGGGAAAACTCATAAAACTGCTGCTAAATACTAAGTAATCAAAGTTTTATAGACTCAAATAGCATTTAACTAACAAAAATTATCATTATGATTTGATGTTAACTGCTCTGTTACATTTCACTTCATTTCAAACTTGGTGAATGTTAAGATGTAATTGATAGTTTCCAACAATCTGCACCATTTTCCATTGAATTTTTATTCTGAAACGAGCATCGTGTAATAAATTCTTAGCCATAATATCCTTTGCAGATTTCTGGGGGGGAAAGAGAAAGAAACACGCTTTCGGCTTGATAAAATCCCAGATGCAAAGATTTATGGTTCATAAAGATTTTTCTTTTCCCGACTCTACATTTAAGGAGTATTGTGCATATATAAAAGAGCGCTAATAACAAGATAAATAAATATATGGAAATGCACATGAGAATTGCGTTTTAAAGGTGTACATACAGCTTCTGTACACTGCGTTCTTTGCTCATTGGAACGAAAATCCCCAGATAGCAACTGTTGAGTAGAATATTGATGGACATTAGTACTTCTGATCATGTAGTGGTCCCTGAAAAATCTAAAATTATAATTAAAGGTTTTGGGCAGGGTAACAAAAGCCCCTGCCAGAGCCAAATTAGAGCACAAACGCAATTGTAGTCGAACTCGGCTTGCTCATTTACAGGTAAAAAAAAATCACAGAAGGAAGACTCTGGCTCTGATAACTAAGAAATGATCTTTTGGTTGTATTTGCCATTTTTGTCTTGTGAATAGCCAAACTGCAATCAAGGTAGTGCAATTCAGCAGCAATAATCAAATAGAACTATCAGGATTCCAACCCTGAACTCCATGGGAAATCCAGGAAGCCCCCTAGATGAGCCAATCCCGACCAGCTCTTACACTTATAGTACCCATCCACTAGAACCAGCCCGTGATTTCCCTGCTGCATTTGACACTGTTGACCACCCTCTCAGTGTCTCCTTTGCCGGTACCTCTTCACCACCGATTCCTCTCTCAGTTGGGGTAGTTCAATGCTCTTTTCTGGGTCCCCTACTCTTCTCAATCTATACTGCCTCTCTGGGCAACCTCATTTCTTCCTATGGACTCACATATCATCTCTATGCTGATGACGCCCAAATCTATCTTTCCTCCCCCGATCTCAATCCTCCCATATTGGACAGTGTTACTGCCTGCCTGTCAGCTGTCTCCGACTGGATGACTTCCCGTTTCCTAAAGCTCGACCTCTCCAAAACTGAACTTCTAGTCTTCAATCCCTCTAAAACTAACATTCCAGCAGCCATTTCCCTTCAGGTGAATGGTGCCACCATTACCTCTAAATCTTAGGCTTGTTGCCTCGGGGGTTCTCTTCGTCTCTGATCTCTCCTCCACTCCTCACATTCAGTTGCTAACCAAATCTTGCTACTTCCACCTAAAAAACATTGCACGTGTCTGTCCCTGTCTCAATCAGTACTC